>CM047929.1:1441092-2652945 GCA_026230145.1 Diorhabda elongata | reverse complement strand
AATCCTTCAAAAAAACATCGAAAATATCAATTTTATGAAATTCTAATAAGACAGTGCCGTACTATGAAGGATTCGTTAAATTTTCTAGCACTACATTATTGGAAAACCCTGTATAACGAAAAAAAAAACAAAAATTCCATTAAATTACTAAAAAAATCGAAAAAAAAACAGGAAAAGTGAGAAAATTGTCTTTTTAACCAAAAAAAAACAAAAAAGAAGTTTCTTATTTTACGTATCTGGCAATATACAGAGTGTCCTACCAATCAGGATTATTATAAAGGAAATTTGAATTTTTTTATTAGTTATAATCCTTCAAAAAAACATCAAAAATATCAATTTTATCAAATTCTAATAAGACAGTGCCGTACTATGAAAGATTGGTAGAATTTTCTATCACTACATTATTGGAAAACCCTGTATAACGAAAAAAAAACAAAAATTCGATTAAATTACTAAAAAAATCGAAAAAAAAAAAATTGGAAAAGTGAGAAAATTGTCTTTTTATCCAAAAAAACCGAAAAAGAAGTTTCTTATTTTACGTATCTGGCAATATACAGAGTGTCCTACCAATCAGGATTATTATAAAGGAAATTTTAATTTCTTTATTACTTATAATCCTTCAAAAAAACATCGAAAATATCAATTCTATCAAATTCTAATAAGACAGTGCCGTACTATGAAAGATTGGTAGAATTTTCTATCACTACATTATTGGAAAACCCTGTATAACGAAAAAAAACAAAAATTCGATTAAATTACTAAAAAAATCGAAAAAAAAAATTGGAAAAGTGAGAAAATTGTCTTTTTAACCAAAAAAAAAACAAAAAAGAAATTTCTTATTTTACGTACCTGGCAATATACAGGGTGTCCTACTAATCAGGATTATTATAAAGGAAATTTGAATTTTTTTATTACTTATAATCCTTCAAAAAAACATCGAAAATATCAATTTTATCAAATTCTAATAAGACAGTGCCGTACTATGAAGGATTCGTTAAATTTTCTAACACTACATTATTGAAAAACCTTGTATAACGAAAAAAAAACGAAAATTCGATTAAATTACTAAAAAAATCGAAAAAAAAAAATTGGAAAAGTGAGAAAATTGTCTTTTTAACCAAAAAAAAAAACAAAAAAGAAATTTCTTATTTTACGTACCTGGCAATATACAGGGTGTCCTACTAATCAGGATTATTATAAAGGAAATTTGAATTTTTTTATTACTTATAATCCTTCAAAAAAACATCGAAAATATCAATTTTATCAAATTCTAATAAGACAGTGCCGTACTATGAAAGATTCGTAGAATTTTCAATCACTACATTATTGGAAAACCCTGTATAACGAAAAAAAAAACGAAAATTCGATTAAATTACTAAAAAAATCGAAAAAAAAATAGGAAAAGTGAGAAAATTGTCTTTTTAACCAAAAAAAAACGAAAAACAAGTTTCTCATTTTACGTATCTGGCAATATACAGGGTGTCCTACCAATCAGGATTATTATAAAGGAAATTTGAATTTTTTTATTACTTATAATCCTTCAAAAAAACATCGAAAATATCAATTTTATCAAATTCTAATAAGACAGTGCCGTACTATGAAGGATTCGTTAAATTTTCTAACAATACATTATTGGAAAACCCTGTATAACGAAAAAAAACAAAAATTCGATTAAATTACTAAAAAAATCGAAAAAAAAATAGGAAAAGTGAGAAAATTGTCTTTTTAACCAAAAAAAAAACAAAAAAGAAGTTTCTTATTTTACGTACCTGGCAATATACAGGGTGTCCTACCAATCAGGATTATTATAAAGGAAATTTTAATTTACTAAAGGTATTCCACAACCTTTACAAACCTACAAAAATCAAATAAGAATCTATGAATAAAATTCGAAAAGCTGTTTAATGTTTTCCGCATATCATAGTATACAGGATGTCCTATAACTCAACACGAAAAAAATGAAAAAAAAAACAAAAATTTCAAAATTATTTCCATTTATCATTAAAAACACATCGATTTCACGTATTTTCCTGTACATCTCAATATACAGGGTGTCCCAATAATTAAAATAAAAATGATTAATTGAAAACTAGACATTCCGACCGGTATTTTCTGGGGAAAAAAAAAATAATCATAATCCTCATCAAAATACATCCGTAGTATTGATTTAATAAAGTTTTCACATCGCTGTAATATTATACAAGGGGTTTTCAACAATTTTTATTACAACTTTAGTATTACACTGTATTCAAAATTTTTTCCCATTCGTCTCAATAAAATTCTTTCAACTTATTTTTCCTCGGGAAAATTCGATAGAGAATGATATGAAAAAGTAATTATTCCGGTGTACAGGGTGATTCGATTACACCACGAAATAAAACGCGACAATTTATATCACAAATTAGGTTTTTATCGATATCCCCGTATAAATCCAAGTGACAGGTTCACACCTATATCCGTTACAAACAATTCGACAGTAGACGAAACGAACGTACTTCAAATTTCAAGAGGCTGGTGATAGGTGGCCACGTTTTGATCCCCATCTTTCATCATTACAAGATAGAAATTTGCAGCGTGAGTCCGTTTGATATCGTTGTGCCAAATTTGGGTAAGTCGATGATAATGAAACGCGTTTATTGATTTGTCGAATCCGTATCTTGCTCGGAAAGATTATTCGAAAAGGCAGATAATGGAAATAGATAAAATTTCACCTCATTTTATCAACTTATCATAGATACAGGACGAAAATTTCACCACACCCTATAGAAATTTGAAATCAGTAAGATTTTACGTTAGTTTTTCAAATTTCATTTTTTAACTTCTACTTTTTAATTCTAGTTTCAAAACTATCGAATATTTCGAATATTTCATATGTTTTTTTTTCTATTTTACACATTATTTTTTTTTAATTATTTATTTAGAAAAAAATATGACAACTACGTGTTTTTTTCTTACGTCATTCCATAGACAAATTTCGTACCTAAATTATGGATCATATTCGATTTATTCAAAATTTAATTTGTGGAAATTATACAGGGTTAAAGTGACAGGTAATTTATTCATAATTTATTTTATTAGAATTATACTTTTTTAGTTATTTATTTAGAAAAAAATATGACAGCTACGTGTTTTTTTTTCACGTCATTCCATAGAAAAATCTTGTATCTAAATTATGGATCATATTCGATTTAGTCAAAATTTAATTTGTGGAAATTATACAGGGTTAAAGTGAGAAGTAATTTATTCATAATTTATTTCATTAAAATTATAGTTTTTTAATTATTTATTTAGAAAAAAATATGACAGCTACGTGTTTTTTCTCACGTCATTCCATAGACAAATCTTGTATCTAAATTATGGATCATATTCGATTTAGTCAAAATTTAATTTGTGGAAATTATACAGGGTTAAAGTGACAGGTAATGTATTCATAATTTATTTAATTGGAATTATACTTTTTTCAAATTATTTATTTAGAAAAAAATATGACAGCTACTTATTTTCTTCTTACATCATTCCACAGACAAATCCTGTACCTAAATTATGGATCATATTCGATTTAGTCAAAATTTAATTTGTGTAAATTATACAGGGTTGAAATGAGAAGTAATTTATTCATAATTTATTTCATTAAAATTATACTTTTTTAGTTATTTATTTAGAAAAAAATATGACAGCTACGTGTTTTTTTCTCACGTCATTCCATAGACAAATCTTGTATCTAAATTATGGATCATATTCGATTTATTCAAAATTTAATTTGTGGAAATTATACAGGGTTAAAGTGAGAGATAATTTATTCATAATTTATTTAATTGGAATTATAGTTTTTTTAATTATTTATTTAGAAAAAAATACGACAGCTACTTATTTTCTTCTTACATCATTCCACAGACAAATCTTGTACCTAAATTATGGATCATATTCGATTTAGTCAAAATTTAATTTGTGGAAATTATACAGGGTTAAAGTGAGAAGTAATTTATTCATAATTCATTTCATTAAAATTATAGTTTTTTAATTATTTATTTAGAAAAAAATATGACAGCTACTTATTTTCTTCTTACATCATTCCACAGACAAATCCTGTACCTAAATTATGGATCATATTCGATTTAGTCAAAATTTAATTTGTGAAAATTATACAGGGTTAAAGTGAGAGATAATTTATTCATAAAGTATTTCATTAAAATTATAGTTTTTTAATTATTTATTTAGAAAAAAATATGACAGCTACTTATTTTCTTCTTACATCATTCCACAGACAAAACATGCATCCATGTTATGAATCATATTTGATTTCCCCAAAGTATTTTTTCAAGAAATTATACAGTGTGAAAGCAAAAGGAAACATTTTTTACGATATAATTAATCAGAAAAAACAATTCTTCAATAAAATCAGGAAAATAATTATAAAAAACGAAATAAATTGAACACATTCCTTAAAAAAAGTAGATTCAGATACGAGGTATGATCAAAAATACCTTTCATTAAATTTTTCAGCAACAATTATGCGATCTAAAAGTACAACCAATTGAAATGGTAAAAAATAAGGTTAAACGCAATACATTGATCGAGCTCATCTTCAAGAACCACGGATAAAGTGATTAATATGAGTGTAACGTTAATTTTTACCGTTTTTCAACTACTTAAATTGCAAATTCTTTCGTGAACATTCTCCACCAAATCGTAGACAAACTGCTTGGTACTCTGGGGTCAATTTAAGGACAATAAATAGGCTTTTGAGGTAGATCATCACCAAAGAGATCATCTCCAAAGCCATAGAAGCCCTGATGGTGTACAGAATCTTTGCAGGGAGGAATCGGGGCTGAAACCCCAAGATCCTGAGGTAGATGTACATGCGAGATTAATCATTTGGGGTACTAGAACTAGTCTTAATACCAGGACGAACAACCTCTTGACCAACAGCTGCACTAGAAGTGCATCATCACTTTGAATGTTCGTCAAATAAAACCCGCTCCTAACTGACCAAAATGAACAGAAATTCCATTAGGAATCGGAGTGTACGGACCCAGAACCAAACACTCCGAAAGCCTGGGCAGCGCACCAAACATTTCCAGTTCAATGGCGAGAGGAACTATCGCAAACAGGAGATCACCATCTTCTGTGGTATCAGCTGTCGATTCAACAAACACCTAAAGACGCTAGACTTTACCGAGGACGAAACCTCGAAGTACAAAACACCAAGGAACTTCAGAGCACTACACCTGGGTGCGTTTAATACAAAAGACGAAGATCTCTGGCGATTAAAGCCGTTTCACGTTCTAAAAGAAGTGGGATTGATGAATCTGCTGCAGATACTGGATTATCCGATATCTCAGGACGAAATGGTCATACCAAACAGTCTCTTGGTAACTATGGTGAATTCTGGAACCATCAGACTAACTAGTGATCAGCGAACTGGTCACTTGTCGCTTCGGTGACCTCTTGAACAGCTTTATCACTTGTTGACTCAATTTTCAGATAGAATCATTGGTTTTCGTCAACGGAGATGTACTCGGAAGGCGTCTCGGTGTGCCCAGCAACTCGCTTCGACTTTCTACGCCATCTGGTTGAAGGAATTCGATCGTGGTCGTACTTAACTACAAGATAATTCTCGTGGAGGACCAAAAAACGTGTCGTTAAGAAGATTTTTAGCGTTGGATACCAAGTAATTCGACAAAAACATCAATCGTGGTGTTCCGGAAGACTTGTTAAGCGGGGTAGTGGTCCTAGTCGATTTATTCTCTAGCGAACGTGTGGAAAAATAATAAATAAACGAGTTTGCGACGATAATTAATCGTTTTAAATTGTTAATCAAGTTTTATCTGATATTATCTGCATACAATATCAAAAACTGATAAAAAAAAAATAGTCTCTACGGGGTTGCGATTATAATTGTTGACAAGATAACAAGTTTATTGCATCTGATATAATATCTAACCCGAAATTCTGAAAGGTTAAGGACATGCAGATAATATAATTATAATATTTATTAAAGAATACCACCCTGGAATACTATAAATTCGTATTTGTTTGTTTAATACGTCAACGAGGCGTCCATTTCATTGTTTACTTAGAAGATGGCGTTGTATTCTTATCACACAGGTAAATCGTTTTCGAAAAGGTGTTTCGGAATCATAACCGAGCAGTACTCGAACGCGCGCGTACCATTTCAACACTAAATATCGAATTTAATTATGATTTAAACGTTTTGGTAAGTTTTTTACATCATTTTCAACAAATATCCTTAACAATAAATCGATTACTCAATTTATATCATCGTCATTATCATGTGTATCGTTAATATCGTGTTATAAAGATTTCTCATCGGAAATAATCGTTAATGAAGTAAAAGCGATTTTTATTTACAAAAAAACGGCGTTAGACTCGAAGGGAATTCTTAATTGATCGACCAGATCGAAATCCTGGGGATTCTGTTAGTGATAACGATATGAATAATCTCTACATATTTATCTTATGTTATCGTTAAGATAATTTCACTTTGGGATTCACTAGAAGAGGAAATTCAACTGGATCACCGATCGTTTTCGCTATTAACTTAGTATAAGAGGTAAATAACGATTGATGATGGTTGTAAGGTAAACGAAACGTTCGATCGCGGTTGATACGTCGTCTTTATCATAACTAGGTCGTTAATTGTTTCCATTAGGAAAGAAATGGTCATAAAAAGGTTCAGAATTGCTTTAGATTCATAATTATTACAATATCAGAAGTACCAACTAAATCCCTAGGTTTTTTCGGGTATTAAGAGCCTCATGGTACTTCTGGTAGCTTCCCATAGTAGTACTGGTTGCTTATAGGCTTCGCTGAAGTGTTTTGCTTCGTCAATATCTTTTGAGAGATCTCTAATATTCTCAAGTTTATAAACAAGTTCAAAATAGTGTTAGAATCAAATTTCTAACGTTATTTAGTAGTTGGGAGCCTCATGGTACTTCTGGTAGCTTCCCATAGTAGTACTAGTTCCTTATAGGCTTCGATGAGGTGTTTTGCTTTCATCACCATCTTTTGAAAGATTTCTAATCCTCTCAAGTTTATAAACGAGCTCAAAATACTATTAGAATCAAATTTCTAACGTTATTTAGTAGTTGGGAGCCTCATGGTACTTTTGGTAGCTTCCCATAGTAGTACTAGTTCTTTATAGGCTTCGATGAGGTGTTTTGCTTTCATCACCATCTTTTGAAAGATTTCTAATCCTCTCAAGTTTATAAACGAGTTCAAAATACTATTAGAATCAAATTTCTAACGTTATTTAGTAGTTGGGATCCTCATGGTACTTCTGGTAGCTTCCCATAGTAGTACTAGTTCTTTATAGGCTTCGATGAGGTGTTTTGCTTTCATCACCATCTTTTGAAAGATTTCTAATCCTCTCAAGTTTATAAACGAGCTCAAAATACTATTAGAATCAAATTTCTAACGTTATTTAGTAGTTGAGATCCTCGTGGTACTTCTGGTAGCTTCCTATAGTAGTACTAGTTCCTTATAGGCTTCGATGAGGTGTTTTGCTTTCATCACCATCTTTTGAAAGATTTCTAATCCTCTCAAGTTTATAAACGAGCTCAAAATACTATTAGAATCAAATTTCTAACGTTATTTAGTAGTTGGGAGCCTCATGGTACTTCTGGTAGCTTCCCATAGTAGTACTAGTTCCTTATAGGCTTCGATGAGGTGTTTTGCTTTCATCACCAACTTTTGAAAGATTTCTAATCCTCTCAAGTTTATAAACGAGCTCAAAATACTATTAGAATCAAATTTCTAACGTTATTTAGTAGTTGGGAGCCTCATGGTACTTCTGGTAGCTTCCCATAGTAGTACTAGTTCTTTATAGGCTTCGATGAGGTGTTTTGCTTTCATCACCATCTTTTGAAAGATTTCTAATCCTCTCAAGTTTATAAACGAGCTCAAAATACTATTAGAATCAAATTTCTAACGTTATTTAGTAGTTGGGAGCCTCATGGTACTTTTGGTAGCTTCCCATAGTAGTACTAGTTCTTTATAGGCTTCGATGAGGTGTTTTGCTTTCATCACCATCTTTTGAAAGATTTCTAATCCTCTCAAGTTTATAAACGAGCTCAAAATACTATTAGAATCAAATTTCTAACGATATTTAGTAGTTGGGAGCCTCATGGTACTTCTGGTAGCTTCCCATAGTAGTACTAGTTCTTTATAGGCTTCGATGAGGTGTTTTGCTTTCATCACCATCTTTTGAAAGATTTCTAATCCTCTCAAGTTTATAAACGAGTTCAAAATACTATTAGAATCAAATTTCTAACGTTATTTAGTAGTTGGGATCCTCATGGTACTTCTGGTAGCTTCCCATAGTAGTACTAGTTCTTTATAGGCTTCGATGAGGTGTTTTGCTTTCATCACCATCTTTTGAAAGATTTCTAATCCTCTCAAGTTTATAAACGAGCTCAAAATACTATTAGAATCAAATTTCTAACGTTATTTAGTAGTTGAGATCCTCGTGGTACTTCTGGTAGCTTCCTATAGTAGTACTAGTTCCTTATAGGCTTCGATGAGGTGTTTTGCTTTCATCACCATCTTTTGAAAGATTTCTAATCCTCTCAAGTTTATAAACGAGCTCAAAATACTATTAGAATCAAATTTCTAACGTTATTTAGTAGTTGGGAGCCTCATGGTACTTCTGGTAGCTTCCCATAGTAGTACTAGTTCCTTATAGGCTTCGATGAGGTGTTTTGCTTTCATCACCAACTTTTGAAAGATTTCTAATCCTCTCAAGTTTATAAACGAGCTCAAAATACTATTAGAATCAAATTTCTAACGTTATTTAGTAGTTGGGAGCCTCATGGTACTTCTGGTAGCTTCCCATAGTAGTACTAGTTCTTTATAGGCTTCGATGAGGTGTTTTGCTTTCATCACCATCTTTTGAAAGATTTCTAATCCTCTCAAGTTTATAAACGAGCTCAAAATACTATTAGAATCAAATTTCTAACGTTATTTAGTAGTTGGGAGCCTCATGGTACTTTTGGTAGCTTCCCATAGTAGTACTAGTTCTTTATAGGCTTCGATGAGGTGTTTTGCTTTCATCACCATCTTTTGAAAGATTTCTAATCCTCTCAAGTTTATAAACGAGTTCAAAATACTATTAGAATCAAATTTCTAACGTTATTTAGTAGTTGGGATCCTCATGGTACTTCTGGTAGCTTCCCATAGTAGTACTAGTTCTTTATAGGCTTCGATGAGGTGTTTTGCTTTCATCACCATCTTTTGAAAGATTTCTAATCCTCTCAAGTTTATAAACGAGCTCAAAATACTATTAGAATCAAATTTCTAACGTTATTTAGTAGTTGAGATCCTCGTGGTACTTCTGGTAGCTTCCTATAGTAGTACTAGTTCCTTATAGGCTTCGATGAGGTGTTTTGCTTTCATCACCATCTTTTGAAAGATTTCTAATCCTCTCAAGTTTATAAACGAGCTCAAAATACTATTAGAATCAAATTTCTAACGTTATTTAGTAGTTGGGAGCCTCATGGTACTTCTGGTAGCTTCCCATAGTAGTACTAGTTCCTTATAGGCGTCGATGAGGTGTTTTGCTCTCATCACCATCTTTTGAAAGATTTCTAATCCTCTCAAGTTTATAAACGAGTTCAAAATACTATTAGAATCAAATTTCTAACGTTATTTAGTAGTTGGGAGCCTCGTGGTACTTCTGGTAGCTTCCTATAGTAGTACCAGTTCCTTATAGGTTTCGATGAGGTTTCTTGCTTCATCACTGTCTTTTGATAGTTCTAAGGTTTATGATTATTAGAAAAATTTAATGCGTATGTGAAAAATCTGATTTTGGAAATGATTTTATTAGCCACACTGTATATATGACTCTTTTTTTTTGAAAATTTGAGTTATAAGAGAAAAAATACACGCGCCATTCTCATTTAGGAACGAGATAAACGCTTCAGAGCGATCTGAAGTTCATATAATTTAAAAATTTAATACGTAGGTGAAAAAACTGATTTTGGAAATGATTTTATGAACCACACTGTATATAGGACTTTTTTTTCGAAAATTTGAGTTATAAGAGATAAAATACACGCGCCATTCTCATTTAGGAACCAGATAAACGCTTCAGAGCGATCTGAAGTTCATATAATTTAAAAATTTAAATCGCAGGTGTAAAAACAGATTTTGGAAATGATTTTATGAACCACACTGTATATAGGACTCTTTTTTTCGAAAATTTAAGAAAATACTCGTACCATTATAATTTAGGAACCAGATAAACGCTACAGGGCGATCTAAAGTTCAAATAATTTAAAAATTTAAATCGCAGGTGAAAAAACTGATTTTGGTAATGATTTTATGAACCACACTGTATATAGGACTCTTTTTTTCGAAAATTTGAGTTATAAGAGAGAAAATACACGCGCCATTCTCATTTAGGAACGAGATAAACGCTACAGGGCGATCTGAAGTTCATATAATTTAAAAATTTAAATCGTAGGTGAAAAAACAGATTTTGGAAATGATTTTATGAACCACTCTGTATATAGGACTCTTTTTTTCGAAAATTTGAGTTATAAGAGAGAAAATACACGCGCCATTCTCATTTAGGAACGAGATAAACGCTACAGGGCGATCTGAAGTTCATATAATTTAAAAATTTAAATCGCAGGTGAAAAAACTGATTTTGGAAATGATTTTATGAACCACTCTGTATATAGGACTCTTTTTTTCGAAAATTTGAGTTATAAGAGAGAAAATACACGCGCCATTCTCATTTAGGAACCAGATAAACGCTACAGGGCGATCTGAAGTTCATATAATTTAAAAATTTAGATCGTAGGTGAAAAAATTGATTTTGGAAATGATTTTATGAGCCACACTGTATATAGGACTCTTTTATTCGAAAATTTGAGTTATAAGAGAGAAAATAAACGCGCCATTCTCATTTAGGAACGAGATAAACGCTACAGGGCGATCTGAAGTTTATATATTTTAAAAATTTAATACGTAGGTGAAAAAACTGATTTTGGAAATGATTATATGAACCACACTGTATATAGGACTCTTTTTTTTGGAAATTTGAGTTATAAGAGAGAAAATACACGCGCCATTCTCATTTAGGAACCAGATAAACGCTACAGGGCGATCTGAAGTTGATTATAATCGAAAAATTGGATACGTGGGTTAAAAATAAAAAAAACTAATTTTGGAAATGACTTTTCTTATCTTATCAACATATCGATCACTCCAGTTTCAAATATCGATGAAAACTAGTTATAAATTTTACGGAATCATTTATTTGCTCACTCTATTTAAACAGGTTGTGTAAATAAAATGGAATAGTACATTTCTACAAATAGAATGAATATAATAAATGATATGTACCTAATTTATTCAATTTTTTCGGTATATTTTCATTTTTTTTCTATACAGGTAAACACACAAGTTGGATTCACATTTTTTTATAAAAAAAAAACAACAGAAAAATATATTAAATGACGTAAGGGAAACGGAAATGTTAATCAAACATTCAATTTCCTATTAGACAATTTCACATGTCACTGAAATAGAAATAAACGTTTTGGACGCGTCTTATTTGATATACGAGGGTAATACGATAAGAACTATGAAAGGAAAACGCAATTTTTCGATATAATTAATCGATTTAGTTTCTCCAACTTTTTTAATAATTTTTACACAAAAATAAATCACACAGGTTCAAATCTGGACAAATTAATTCACGATTGTGAAGTTTATAGTCCAATTTGCGCTTTTTTTTCAATTTCACTGTATAAAATGATTGTTTTTTGAAAAAACGTCATTTCCGCTTACGAGAAACGTTTAAAAAATGATAATATGGGCTTAAAATGTAAAATTCTGATACCGATAACTTAAAAAGTGAATCGACCAACTAAATCGCACGATTCGACACCTTCAGTTTGTTTTTTGTGGGAATTTCAAACCCGTAGACGAAAATAAATCACACAGGTTCAAATCTGGACAAATTAATTCACGATTGTGAAGTTTATAGTCCAATTTGCGGTTTTTTTTCAATTTCACTGTATAAAATGTTTGTTTCTTTGAAAAAACGTCATTTCCGCTTACGATAAACGTTTAAAAAATGATAATTTGGGCTTAAAATGTAAAATTCTGATACCGATAACTTAAACAATGAATCGACCAACTAAATCGCACGATTCGACACCTTCAGTTTGTTTTTTGTGGGAATTTCAAACCCGTAGACGAAAATAAATCACACAGGTTCAAATCTGGACAAATTAATTCACGATTGTGAAGTTTATAGTCCAATTTGCGGTTTTTTTTCAATTTCACTGTATAAAATGATTGTTTTTTTGAAAAAACGTCATTTCCGCTTACGAGAAACGTTTAAAAAATGATAATTTGGGCTTAAAATGTAAAATATTGATACCGATAATTTTAACAGTGAATCGACCAACTAAATCGCACGATTCGATACCTTCGGATTGTTTCTAGTGGGAATTTCAAACCCGTAGACGAAAATAAATCACACAGGTTCAAATCTGGACAAATTAATTCACGATTGTGAAGTTTATAGTCCAATTTGCGGTTTTTTTTCAATTTCACTGTATAAAATGTTTGTTTCTTTGAAAAAACGTCATTTCCGCTTACGATAAACGTTTAAAAAATGATAATTTGGGCTTAAAATGTAAAATTCTGATACCGATAACTTAAAAAGTGAATCGACCAACTAAATCGCACGATTCGACACCTTCAGATTGTTTTTTGTGGGAATTTCAAACCCGTAGACGAAAATAAATCACACAGGTTCAAATCTGGACAAATTAATTCACGATTGTGAAGTTTATAGTCCAATTTGCGTTTTTTTTTCAATTTCACTGTATAAAATGATTGTTTTTTTGAAAAATCGTCATTTCCGCTTACGATAAACGTTTAAAAAATGATAATTTGGGCTTAACACGTAAAATTCTGATACCGATAACTTAAAAAGTGAATCGACCAACTAAATCGCACGATTCGACACCTTCGGATTGTTTTTTGTGGGAATTTCAAACCCGTAGACGAAAATAAATCACACAGGTTCAAATCTGGACAAATTAATTCACGATTGTGAAGTTTATAGTCCAATTTGCGTTTTTTTTTCAATTTCACTGTATAAAATGATTGTTTTTTTGAAAAAACGTCATTTCCGCTTACGAGAAACGTTTAAAAAATGATAATTTGGGCTTAAAATGTAAAATATTGATACCGATAATTTTAACAGTGAATCGACCAACTAAATCGCACGATTCGATACCTTCGGATTGTTTCTAGTGGGAATTTCAAACCCGTAGACGAAAGTAAATCACACAGGTTCAAATCTGGACAAATTAGTTCACGATTGTGAAGTTTATAGTCCAATTTGCGTTTTTTTTTCAATTTCACTGTATAAAATGATTGTTTTTTTGAAAAATCGTCATTTCCGCTTACGATAAACGTTTAAAAAATGATAATTTGGGCTTAAAATGTAAAATTCTGATACCGATAACTTAAAAAGTGAATCGACCAACTAAATCGCACGATTCGATACCTTCGGATTGTTTCTAGTGGGAATTTCAAACCCGTAGACGAAAATAAATCACACAGGTTCAAATCTGGACAAATTAGTTCACGATTGTAAAGTTTATAGTCCAATTTACGTTTTTTTTTCAATTTTATTGTATGAAATGATTATTTCTTTGAAAAAACGTCATTTCCGCTTACGAGAAACGTTTAAAAAATGATAATTTGGACTTAAAATGTAAAATATTGATACCGATAACTTAAACAATGAATCGACCAACTAAATCGCACGATTCGACACCTTCGGATTGTTTTCTGTTAGGGATTTCAAACCCTAGACAAAAATAAATCAAACAGGTTCAAATCTGGACAAATTAGTTCACGATTGTGAAGTTTATAGTCCAATTTACGTTTTTTTTCCAATTTCACTGTATAAAATGATTGTTTTTTTGAAAAAACGTCATTTCCGCTTACGATAAACGTTTAAAAAATGATAATTTGGGCTTAAAATGTAAAATTCTGATACCGATAACTTAAAAAGTGAATCGACCAACTAAATCGGACGATTCGACACCTTCAGATTGTTTTTTGTGGGAATTTCAAACCCGTAGACGAAAATAAATCACACAGGTTCAAATCTGGACAAATTAGTTCACGATTGTGAAGTTTATAGTCCAATTTACGTTTTTTTTTTCAATTTCACTGTATAAAATGATTGTTTTTTTGAAAAAACGTCATTTCCGCTTACGAGAAACGTTTAAAAAATGATAATTTGGGCTTAAAATGTAAAATTCTGATAACGATACACCTTCGGATTGTTTTTTGTTAGGGATTTCATACCCTAGACGAAAATCAGTAACACGGGTTCAAATCTGGACAAATTAGTGTATGATTTTGAAGTTTTCAGTCCAATTTTACCGTATAAAGTGTTCGCTTCGTTTATTTGACGGCAACAAGCGTTTTCTTCGATACCAAGAAACTTTTTTCGATAAAATCACGTACTATAATAAAAAAAATTTAATTTCCAGCCATATGGACACGAAAGACGATCAACAAAATTCGCCTAAGAAGGTGGATTCGAAAGAAGAATCGAACGAGGCGGATCGAGAGCAATCGACACCAGGACCCGGAGTAATACGAAGAAATTTCATAACAACTTCCGGTACTATAGTGGAAACGAGCGAAGAACAACCACCGGAACCCACCACCGAAGAAGTAGTAAATACTACGGGGTGTAACTCGAACGAACAAAGTCCGACAAACGTAATCGTCGATATGCCGGCAGAGAATTTTCAAAATACGACTTACGGTCAAGATTTGGGATACGCCACTTTGAATATCGAAGGGAACGTGGTACCAATAGCGGTGACAACTAATATAGAACAAACCGGCGACTACGCCAACCTCCAAACGGCTCAATACAACAACGGTTACAGCGACGCCACCCAGTATCTCACCCAACAACAATACAACAATTTGTACATGGAAAGAAACAGTGTCGGAAGCTCTTCTCCGAACGCCGTTTTATACAGGGAAGATCCGAATTTGGCCGCAAATCGATATCAAGTGAGTAGGTTGAAAATTCGTCGTAAAAAGGGTGGAATTTTTCGTAAAAATCTCGTTTTAGGGCAACTACGACGGCGCCCAGTCCCAAATCAATTTGATATCCGCTTCGGGGGAGACTTACTACACCGGTACTTGGCCTTCGACGAGCAGCGGCACTTACCACCAACAATACGGTAACAACCCCATACCGCAGGCAGATAGTACCCAACCTTACGGGGGTTTATTCGTTAATTCGTCATGGTCTTCTGGTAGTTTAGACGAGGGACGTCCGCCGCCGGGTCAAGAGGTACTAGTTAAAGAATGCGTTAATTGTGGGGCTAGTGTCACACCCCTTTGGCGTAGGGACGGTACGGGGCATTATCTGTGCAACGCTTGCGGTTTGTACCACAAAATTAACGGGGTGCATAGACCCCCCATTAGGCCCAACAAAAAACCACAGGCGGTAAGTTAGTGTTTTGTTTGGTTTTTTGTTTTGTTCAATAGAAAAAGAGGGGGGGATCTTTTTCTCCGAAGGAAATCGTTTCGTTATTTTCAATTTTTTCGAGGGGTGTATCGACATTGAAAAAGTCTTAATTTTCTTATCGTACCTCGTATATATCACGAAACGATTATTTAAGTCGGAAATTTATTTTTTTTTTTAAGTTTTTGTTGTACAGGAGGTCGTATAAATTATTATTTCGTATGGGAAATCTTTGAAAATTATTTATACTCATTCAAAATTAGAATTTTAATACTTTTAAAACGCCCCTTGTATTATTTTTCACGTTAATTTCATTTTTGTGCCCGATAACGATACGATAATTTCATAAATTCGTATTATTATCCTTGTCAGGACTTAGCTAGACGCAGTATTTTGTATTACTAACGAAGCGCTTCGTATTTTTTGAACACACCTCGTAAAACATCGAAAAAAAAAAGTTTTCGGGTTAAAAATCAATTTTTTTCAATATTTTTATCGATTCATGTTATACCAGGACTTCTAAAAACTATTATTCATGCTGAAAAACAAAAAAAAATTTTGGAAGTATTTTCATTCAATCAAATTGCAGATTTTAATACTTTTCGAACGTCCCTAGTATTATTTTTTTCATTATTTTCGATTATATGCTCGATAACGATATGATAATTTCATAAATTCGTATTATTATCCTTGTCAGGACATAACTAGACGCAGTATTTTGTATTACAATGCGCTTCGTATTTTTTGAACACACCTCGTAAAACATCGAAAAAAAAAGTTTTCGGGTTAAAAATCAATTTTTTTCAATATTTTTATCGATTCATGTTATACCAGGACTTCTAAAAACTATTATTCATGCTGAAAAACAAAAAAAAATTTTGGAAGTATTTTCATTCAATCAAATTGCAGATTTTAATACTTTTCGAACGTCCCTAGTATTATTTTTTTCATTATTTTCGATTATATGCTCGATAACGATATGATAATTTCATAAATTCGTATTATTATCCTTGTCAGGACATAACTAGACGCAGTATTTTGTATTACAAACAAAGCGCTTCGTATTTTTTGAATTCACCTCGTAAAACATCGGAAAAAAAAGTTTTCGGGTTAAAAATCAATTTTTTTCAATATTTTTATCGATTCATGTTATACCAGGACTTCTAAAAACTATTATTCATGCTGAAAAACAAAAAAAAATTTTGGAAGTATTTTCATTCAATCAAATTGCAGATTTTAATACTTTTCGAACGTCCCTAGTATTATTTTTTTCATCAATTCCACTTTTAGGCTAGATAACGATATAATAATTTCATAAATTCGTTTTATTATCCTTGTCAGGACTTAACTAGACGCAGTATTTTGTATTACTAACGAAACGCTTCGTATTTTTTGAACACACCTCGTAAAACATCGAAAAAAAAAAGTTTTCGAGTTAAAAATCAATTGTTTTCAATATTTTTATCGATTCATGTTATACCAGGACTTCTAAAAACTATTATTCATGCTGAAAAACAAAAAAAAATTTTGGAAGTATTTTCATTCAATCAAATTGCAGATTTTAATACTTTTCGAACGTCCCTAGTATTATTTTTTTCATCAATTCCACTTTTAGGCTAGATAACGATATAATAATTTCATAAATTCGTTTTATTATCCTTGTCAGGACTTAACTAGACGCAGTATTTTGTATTACTAACGAAACGCTTCGTATTTTTTGAACACACCTCGTAAAACATCGAAAAAAAAAAGTTTTCGGGTTAAAAATCAATTTTTTTCAATATTTTTATCGATTCATGTTATACCAGGACTTCTAAAAACTATTATTTATGCTGAAACACAAAAAAAATTGTAAGTAGTTTCACTCATTCAAATTGCAGATTTTAATACTTTTCGAACGTCCCTCGTATTATTTTTTTCATTATTTTCGATTGTATGCTCGATAACGATATGATAATTTCATAAATTCGTATTATTATCCTTGTCAGGACTTAACTAGATGCAGTATTTTCTACTAATAACAAAATGCTTCGTATTTTTTGAAAACACCTCGTAAAACATTGGAAAAAAAGTTTTCGGGTCTAAAAATCTATTTTTTTTCAATATTTTTATCGATTCATGTTATACGAGGACTCCTAAAAAGTATTATCTATGTTGAAAAACAAAAAAACAATTGGAAGTAGTTTCATTCAATCAAATTGCAGATTTTAATACTTTTCGAACGTCCCTCGTATTATTTTTCTCATTATTTTCGATTGTATGCTCGATAACAATATGATAATTTCATAAATTCGTATTATTATCCTTGTCAGGACATAACTAGAGGCTGTTCTTTGAAGTAAAAACAAAAATTCGTCTATCTTTTCGAATACAACTCGTAAAACATTTGAAAAAAAAATTTTGAAAATTTTCGTTATACGAGATCTATGAAAAATGTCAGCTGTATCAAATAACGATTATTTAGTATGGGAAAATTTTGAAAATAAGTTTATCGAAAAAACTAACCATCAAAATTAGAAAAATAAAAACTTTTTTATTATTCCTCGTAACAATTTAATAATTACTTTAACATTTTTTCCAAAAAATTGATAAAAAACCAACTAACTTTAGTATTATGAACCGTACATCGAGATACAATCAATTATATCGTTGTTTATGTTATTGGACAAGCTTATGTAGTAGTATTTACGTCAAATTAAAATATGTAAAAGAAAAAACGTTTTCCTTCGAGAAAATTACAAGATCCCCCGTATAATTTCATAAAATTAATCCCGTCTTGTGTTTTAACCGATATGCTGACAAAAAAAAATTGATATACAGTGCGGATTTTTTTTAATACATCGCTTATTATGGAGCACACTGTATTACAACTAAATAACGATATATACGGTTATTTGGTGTATCCTTGAGGATATTTGTTTCGCTTTGAAAGGATCGACTGTTTCAAATTCGGTTTTGTTGTTGCTAGGCGACAAACGGAGACGAAAAGTACTTGAAAAAAAAAAAATAATTCGGAGAATTATTTATCGAAATCTATCGATCAAGTCGGGGAAGAGAGTATTGCTGATAACGGTGTTTGAACAATAAAAAATGGGGCCAACTAAAAGAGAGATAAGGAGACGCATTCGAAAGCATATTTTGGTATCACACAAGACTTGGAAGTTTTTTATTTTTTCAATATATATTTATATGTACCTATATGAAAACGCCTTTGGTTATTTTGAATTTCTAAATCTGTTATGTACACTCAGTTTCAGATATACACGATTTATATTTTACGTTTCAGAAGTAGACACCCGAATATTGTCATTTTGATTTTATACTTACCCTGTATACTATTTGATGATTCATTTATCGGTTAAATTGATGGTTTTGTCGATTTTTTTCTTTGAGAAGTTTTTTTTCCCCTTCGTTTCATATCTTAGTTTCATTTTGATTTTTTTAAATTTACTTTCGTATTTTCTTTGACGTTGATTGATGTGAAACATGTTTTTTTTGACAATTCATAGTATTTCCAAAGTCATTAGGAGCTTTTTTGACAAGTTATAGTATTTTCAAAGTCATTAGTGGCTTTTTTTGACAAGTTATAGTAATTCCAAAGTCATTAGGGACTTTTTTGACCAATTATAGTATTTCCAAAGTTATTAGGGGCTTTTTTTGACAAATTATAGTATTTTCAAAGTCATTAGGGGCTTTTTTTTGACAAGTTATAGTATTTTCAAAGTCATTAGGGGCTTTTTTTGACAAGTTATAGTAATTCCAAAGTCATTAGGGACTTTTTTGACCAATTATAGTATTTCCAAAGTTATTAGGGGCTTTTTTTGACAAATTATAGTATTTTCAAAGTCATTAGGGGCTTTTTTTTGACAAGTTATAGTATTTTCAAAGTAATTAGTGGCTTTTTTTAACAAGTTATAGTAATTCCAAAGTCATTAGGGACTTTTTTGACCAATTATAGTATTTCCAAAGTTATTAGGGGCTTTTTTTGACAAATTATAGTATTTTTAAAGTCATTAGGGGCTTTTTTTGACACATTATAGTATTTTCAAAGTCATTAGGGGCTTTTTTTTGACAAATTATAGTATTTTCAAAGTCATTAGGGGCTTTTTTTGACAAATTATAGTATTTTCAAAGTCATTAGGGGCTTTTTTGACAAATTATAGTATTTTCAAAGTCATTAGGGGCTTTTTTTGACAAGTTATAGTATTTTCAAAGTCATTAGGGGCTTTTTTTGACAAATTATAGTATTTTCAAAGTCATTAGGGGCTTTTTTGACAAATTATAGTATTTTCAAAGTCATTAGGGGCTTTTTTTGACAAGTTATAGTATTTCCAAAGTCATTAGGAGCTTTTTTGACAAATTATAGTATATTTAAAGTCGTTAGAGGATTTTTTGACAATTTATAGTATTATAGTATCATCATTACGGGTTTTTTGACCAATTAGAGTATTTTCGAAGTCATTGGAGAGTGTTTTGACAATTAAAAGTATTTTAAAAGTCATTAGGGGCTTTTTTGACAAATTATAGTATTTTTAAAATCATTACGGGCTTTTTTTGACAAATTATAGTATTTCCAAAGTTATTAGGGGATTTTTGGACAAGTTATAATATTTTCAAAGACATAAGGAGCTTTCTCGACAAATTTCAGTGTTTTCGAAGTCACTAGGGGCTTTTTTTGACAATTTATAATATTTTCAAAGACATTATTGGATTGTTTGACAATTTATAGTATTTCCAAAGTCATTAGGGACTTTTTTTGACAAGTTATAGTATTTTCGAAGTGATTAGGGGTTTTTGGAACTATTTAGAGTATTTTCAAAGTCATTAGGGGCTTTTTGGGATAATTTATAGGGGGGCTTTTGGGACTGATTAGAGTATTTTCAAAATTCGAAGGAAAAAGCTAAATTCATAGTATTTTTAAAGTCGTTTGGAGCTTTTTGACATATTTATAGTATTTTTAGACTCATTTGAACTTTTTTCTCATGAAAATTGTGAAATTTCGACGAATTAAATGAATATATAGTATTTTTAAACTCTTTTGGAAACTTCTCTTATAAAACTTCACAAAATGTTAAACTCATAGTATTTTCAAAATAATTTCAGTGAATTTTCGTTTAAAAATACAATTAATTCATATTATTATGAAATCCCATCGAAAATTTTTACAAAAAATGAGAATTCGTATACAAATTCAAAACGAAAATCCAATTTAACACTAATAGAGATAATCCAAAAAACTTTTACAAAATAATCGATCGATTCAATCACGTCAACCGTCAATTCTTCTTCTGTTTTAACAAAAAATTCAAAAATAATGAAAAATCAATTGAAAAAACCCCCCCAAAGAAAATATATATATAAACATACATTATTTTTCGAAATGAATCATCTACCATCCCGTTTCTATACGTTTCCCATGCCCGACAGTACCACCAACGTTTCTACCAAAAACTAAACCATCATCAAGCTCCTGTTGATTCTATAATGACTTTTTAGACCGGAAATCGTAGGAACGGCGTCACTTGTGCCAATTGTAAGACAAATAATACAACTTTATGGAGGAGGAACAACCAAGGAGAGCCGGTTTGCAACGCTTGCGGCCTCTACTTCAAATTACATAACGTAAGTAGCGCGCTTCGGTCGAAATATAAGAAAAAACAACAGCTGGAACTCGAAATTCCATTGATAATTCCATTTATCATATTGAGTTACGATAAACTATCTTTGTTATAAATAAAAATAGATACAAAAATTTATCTTTTTTTCGTTCCTTTGATACGGATATAAAGTAAAATCTCTGGTAAATATAAGATACATTATCTGACGGACGGTTTATCTGTTTTTTTCCATATATATATTCTGTTATAGGTTAACAGACCTATCAGTATGAAAAAAGACGGTATCCAGACCCGTAAGAGGAGACCGAAAAATTCTGGGGGAAGTCAAGCCGTTTCCGGTCATATGAGATTAGGTAAGCGCTAACATTCATTATTAGAAACTCATATCGTACCCTATAGTATAAAAGAAGGAAATAACGTTTCGATACCCCTCGTATAATATACGGATCTACCAATTTTCGAACAAAAATTCGATGTTTTTACCGAAAAATATACTAAAACTTTTCTAATACCCCTCGTATTGATACGGATTTGTTTTTGTGTCCGCTGTTATTTCGAGTTTTCACGCAAAATAGGCTTGAACTATTCGAAAAACCCTCGTAACGATACGTATTTATTGTTTTTTTGACTTGAATTTCGAGTGTTTTTTCAAAATGAGATCAAAGTTATCGAAAAACCCTCGTAATAATACATTCTTATTGTTTTGTTGACTTGAATTTCGAGTTTTTTTCAAAAAGAGCTCAAACTTTTCGAAAAAACCCTCGTAACGATACGTATTTATTGTTTTTTTGACTTGAATTTCGAGTGTTTTTTCAAAATGAGCTCGAAGTTTTCGAAAAACCCTCGTAATAATACATTTTTATTGTTTTGTTGACTTGAATTTCGAGCATCTCTTCAAAATAAGCTATAATTTTTCGAAAAACCCTCGTAACGATACGTATTTATTTTTGTTATGACACCAATTCTCAGTTTTACCAGAAAATACGTTTCAACTTATCAAAAACCCCTCGTAATGATACGTATTTATTGTTTTGTTGACTTGGACTTCGAGTTTTTCTTCAAAATAAGCTTAAACTTTTCGAAAAACCCTCGTAATGATACGTATTTTCATTTTTACCAGAAAATACGTTTCAACTTATCAAAAACCCCTCGTAATGATACGTATTTATTGTTTTTTTGACTTGAATTTCGAGTGTTTTTTCAAAATGAGCTCGAAGTTTTCGAAAAACCCTCGTAATAATACATTTTTATTGTTTTGTTGACTTGAATTACGAGCTTCTCTTCAAAATAAGCTTAAACTTTTCGAAAATCCCTCGTAATGATACTTATTTAATGTTTTGTTGACTTGAAATTCGAGTTTTTCTCAAAATAAGCTATAATTTTTCGAAAAACCCTCGTAACGATACGTATTTATTGTTTTGTTGACTTGAATTTCGAGCTTTTCTTCAAAATAAGCTTAAACTTTTCGAAAAACCCTCGTAATGATACGTATTTTCAGTTTTACCAGAAAATACGTTTCAACTTATCAAAAACCCCTCGTAATGATACGTATTTATTGTTTTGTTGACTTGGACTTCGAGTTTTTCTTCAAAATAAGCTTAAACTTTTCGAAAAACCCTCGTAATGATACGTATTTTCATTTTTACCAGAAAATACGTTTCAACTTATCAAAAACCCCTCGTAATGATACGTATTTATTGTTTTGTTGACTTGGACTTCGAGTTTTTCTTCAAAATAAGCTTAAACTTTTCGAAAAACCCTCGTAATGATACGTATTTTCATTTTTACCAGAAAATACGTTTCAACTTATCAAAAACCCCTCGTAATGATACGTATTTATTGTTTTGTTGACTTGGACTTCGAGTTTTTCTTCAAAATAAGCTTAAACTTTTCGAAAAACCCTCGTAATGATACGTATTTTCATTTTTACCAGAAAATACGTTTCAACTTATCAAAAACCCCTCGTAATGATACGTATTTATTGTTTTTTTGACTTGAACTTCGAGTTTTTCTTCAAAATAAGCTTAAACTTTTCAAAAAACCCTCGTAATGATACGTATTTTCATTTTTACCAGAAAATACGTTTCAACTTATCAAAAACCCCTCGTAATGATACGTATTTATTGTTTTGTTGACTTGAATTTCGAGCTTTTCTTCAAAATAAGCTTAAACTTTTCGAAAAACCCTCGTAATGATACGTATTTTCAGTTTTACCAGAAAATACGTTTCAACTTATCAAAAACCCCTCGTAATGATACGGATTTATTGTTTTGTTGACTTGGACTTCGAGTTTTTCTTCAAAATAAGCTTAAACTTTTCGAAAAACCCTCGTAATGATACGTATTTTCATTTTTACCAGAAAATACGTTTCAACTTATCAAAAACCCCTCGTAATGATACGTATTTATTGTTTTGTTGACTTGGACTTCGAGTTTTTCTTCAAAATAAGCTTAAACTTTTCGAAAAACCCTCGTAATGATACGTATTTTCATTTTTACCAGAAAATACGTTTCAACTTATCAAAAACCCCTCGTAATGATACGTATTTATTGTTTTGTTGACTTGGACTTCGAGTTTTTCTTCAAAATAAGCTTAAACTTTTCGAAAAACCCTCGTAATGATACGTATTTTCATTTTTACCAGAAAATACGTTTCAACTTATCAAAAACCCCTCGTAATGATACGTATTTATTGTTTTTTTGACTTGAACTTCGAGTTTTTCTTCAAAATAAGCTTAAACTTTTCAAAAAACCCTCGTAATGATACGTATTTTCATTTTTACCAGAAAATACGTTTCAACTTATCAAAAACCCCTCGTAATGATACGTATTTATTGTTTTTTTGACTTAAACTTCGAGTTTTTCTTCAAAATAAGCTTAAACTTTTCAAAAAACCCTCGTAATGATACGTATTTTCATTTTTACCAGAAAATACGTTTCAACTTATCAAAAACCCCTCGTAATGATACGTATTTATTGTTTTTTTGACTTGAATTTCGAGTTTTTCTTAAAAATAAGCTTAAACTTTTCGAAAAACCCTCGTAATAATACGTATTTTCAGTTTTACCAGAAAATACGTTTCAACTTATCAAAAAACCCCCCGTAATGATACGGATTTATTTTTTTTTCAACATAAGTTTCCAGTTTTTCCAGAAAATATTCTTAAACTTTTCAAATACACCTCGTAATGATACGTATTTATCGTTTTATTGACTCAAATTTCGAGTTTCTTCGCAAAATATTCTGAAACTATTCGTAACCCCCTCGTATTGATCATACGTATTCATTTGCTTATTGACATGAGTTTATACGAATTTTCGAAAATCCCTCGTAATGTTGAACAATAAATTTCATTTCGACATCAGCTTCGAGGTTTTCTGAAAATACCCCTCGTAATGATAAGCGTCTCGTTTTTCCGAAACTCCACAAATCTTCCAAAAAACGTTGATCAACTTTTTCGTTTTTAAAAATTTAATTTTACGAGATTTTGAATGCCCCTCGTAATGATACGTATCTACTTTTTGTACAAACTTTCAAAATGCGTTGCCATTATAGAAATTCTCAAACACCCCACGTATTTTGTGTCGAAAATTAATATGAACTTATTTTAGAAAAAGTGGGTTATTCTCGAATACCCCTCGTATTTATTTTTTATCGAAATTCAACTTGTAGTTTTTTTCGAAAATCGTAGGTGGTGAAAATTTTCAAATACCACTCGTATATGTTCTTTTTATCGAAATAATGTTTTTTTGTATGAAATGACTTTTCAACGAGTTTTTTCAACAAATTTTCTCGTACACTGAAAAACGTTGTTTATTCATTATATTAAATTTTCTTTGGAAACTAAATGTTTTTATCCATATATTGCTCAAAGTATAATAAAAATGCCATGTCATACGCATTCTTTGTATTTGACTTGATTCAATAAATGTTTATTTTCGAATTTTATCGCTTATGACATCTCCCTTTATCAGTCCGTTCGTTATCAGCGTTGTTGACAAAGTACTTAAATTTTATCTCTGTACTTGGTACGTGGCAACGTCACGAAATCCACATTTACACAATTCGAAACGCCGGATGATGCGACATTTCGCAATTTATATAAAAAGTAAATTGTGTTAAGTCGGGATTTTGTTTTATGGAAGGGCTTTAGCTGTTTGGAAGTTTTATTATTTTATTAGGAATTTTTTTTATTTGGTTTTATCACTTGAGGTCGCGAGAGTCGTTGTAGTTATGGTACTTTTGAAGTCAAAGAATAATTGTTTCTAGGATAGATCGATTTTCAAATAATATTGGTCATATCGAATAGTATAGTATTTCTAAAGTCAAACAAGAGATTTTTCAAAAATAGAACGATTTCCATACGAAATACGTCGAATTTATCATATTTTCGAAATAAATTATGAAATTACATGAAAATTCACAATATTTTCAAGTAAATCGAGATTTTTTAGAAATGTATAGTATTTCTAAAGTCAAAGTAAAAATTTTTCCAAAAATAGAACGATTTCCATACGAAATACGTCGAATTTATCATATTTTCGAAATAAATTATAAAATTTCATGAAAATTCATGGTATTTTTGAGTAAATCGAGATTTTTCTAGAAATGTATAGTATTTCTAAAGTCAAAGAAAGAGTTTTTTCAAAAATAGATCGATTTCCATAGGAAATACGTCGAATTGATCATATTTTAGAAATAAATTATGAAAATTTATAGTATTTTTGAGTACATCGAGATTTTTCTAGAAATGTATAGTATTTCTAAAGTCAAAGTAAAAATTTTTCCAAAAATAGAACGATTTCCATACGAAATACGTCGAATTTATCATATTTTCGAAATAAATTATAAAATTTCATGAAAATTCATGGTATTTTTGAGTAAATAGAGATTTTTCTAGAAATGTATAGTATTTCTAAAGTCAAAGAAAGAGTTTTTTCAAAAATAGATCGATTTCCATAGGAAATACGTCGAATTGATCATATTTTAGAAATAAATTATGAAAATTTATAGTATTTTTGAGTACATCGAGATTTTTCTAGAAATGTATAGTATTTCTAAAGTCAACGAAAGTTTTTTTCAAAAATAGATCAATTTCCATACGAAATACGTCGAATTTATCATATTTTTGAAATAAATTATGAAATTTCATCAATTTCGTACGTTTTTAGGTAGCGTCATCTCTGCGTATCCCTACCAAAACAATCCAGAGCTGGACTTACAAGATCAATACCAAGTACCAATAAGCCTGTACCAACCGCCACCCGGACCTGTGCAATACCGACAATTCAATTCCGACAACCTCAGAAGCCTAAAGTAAGTACCAGTAAGTAGAGGGGATTTTCTCCAATACCAAATGTCAATTTCTAACCGTCCCACCGATTAATCATATCGATTTTTTAGTGCGCAGCCGCTACAACCGATAATCCCCGCGGAAGACGAACAAACCAGCGTGATAACCTCGACTTCACAACAAGCCAGATTCAGACAGGAAGCCGAAGATGACGAAAGCAACGGAAATCCTCATTCGAATGCCTAACGAACTTATTCTAGTAAAGATGCTCGTTAATCCTGCATTACGGAATTCACCTTGTTTGTCCTATATAAAAAAATGAGAATATTGTTGGAATACGAATGAAATTTGTTCGCTAGATGACGTAATTCGAAAAATTATCCACTTAAAATGAAAAAAAAAACGATTGTTTTCAATAATAATCATCAGATGAGTTTAGAGATGCTCAAAAACGATACCACGTTACAATAAGATGGTTTTTAGGACTCTCTAATCGGTTTTTTTGGAGGGATTTAGTATTTTTATGAATATTAATGTCTTTGACAAAATTTGAATACTCGAAATGTTCTATAAAACATTTGAGCCTCTACATAAAGATTTCTAGAATTTTTTAAGCCATTTCAGAATTCTTATAGAGATTTATCGTATTTTTAGAGACATTTGATGGAATTTATGAGAATCTATAGAGTTTTTAGAGTCATTTGAGCCTTTCTATAAAGATTTAAAGTATATTCAGAGTCATTTCAGCAATCTTAGAAGATTTATTGCATTTTTAGATTCAATTGAGGCTATTTATGAGAATCTATAGAGTTTTTAGAGTCATTTGAGCCTTTCTATAAAGATTTAAAGTATTTTCGGAGTCATTTCAGCAATCTTAGAAGATTTATCGTATTTTTAGAGTCATTTGAGGCAATTTATGAGAATTCGTTGTATTTTTAGATTCATTTGATGGAATTTATGAGAATCTATAGAGTTTTTAGAATCATTTGAGCCTTTCTATAAAGATTGAAAGTATATTCAGAGTCATTTCAGCAATCTTAGAAGATTTATTGCATTTTTAGATTCAATTGAGGCTATTTATGAGAATCTATAGACCTTTTACAGTCATTTGAGCCTTCCTATAAAGATTTAAAGTATTTTCGGAGTCATTTCAGCAATCTTAGAAGATTTATCGTATTTTTAGAGTCATTTGAGGCAATTTATGAGAATCCATAGTATTTTTAGATTCATTTGATGGAATTTATGAGAATCTATAGAGTTTTTAGAATCATTTGAGCCTTTCTATAAAGATTGAAAGTATTTTCAGAGTCATTTCAGCAATCTTAGAAGATTTATTGCATTTTTAGATTCAATTGAGGCTATTTATGAGAATCTATAGAGTTTTTAGAGTCATTTGAGCCTTTCTATAAAGATTTAAAGTATATTCAGAGTCATTTCAGCAATCTTAGAAGATTTATTGCATTTTTAGATTCAATTGAGGCTATTTATGAGAATCTATAGAGTTTTTAGAGTCATTTGAGCCTTTCTATAAAGATTTAAAGTAGTTTCGGAGTCATTTCAGCAATCTTAGAAGATTTATCGTATTTTTAGAGTCATTGGAGGCAATTTATCAGAATCCATAGTATTTTTAGATTCATTTGATGGAATTTATGAGAATCTATAGAGTTTTTAGAATCATTTGAGCCTTTCTATAAAGATTGAAAGTATTTTCAGAGTCATTTCAGCAATCTTAGAAGATTTATTGCATTTTTAGATTCAATTGAGGCTATTTATGAGAATCTATAGAGTTTTTAGAGTCATTAGAGCCTTTCTATAAAGATTTAAAGTAGTTTCGGAGTCATTTCAGCAATCTTAGAAGATTTATCGTATTTTTAGAGTCATTGGAGGCAATTTATCAGAATCCATAGTATTTTTAGATTCATTTGATGGAATTTATGAGAATCTATAGAGTTTTTAGAATCATTTGAGCCTTTCTATAAAGATTTAAAGTATATTCAGAGTCATTTCAGCAATCTTAGAAGATTTATTGCATTTTTAGATTCAATTGAGGCTATTTATGAGAATCTATAGAGTTTTTAGAGTCATTAGAGCCTTTCTATAAAGATTTAAAGTAGTTTCGGAGTCATTTCAGCAATCTTAGAAGATTTATCGTATTTTTAGAGTCATTGGAGGCAATTTATCAGAATCCATAGTATTTTTAGATTCATTTGATGGAATTTATGAGAATCTATAGAGTTTTTAGAATCATTTGAGCCTTTCTATAAAGATTGAAAGTATTTTCAGAGTCATTTCAGCAATCTTAGAAGATTTATTGCATTTTTAGATTCAATTGAGGCTATTTATGAGAATCTATAGAGTTTTTAGAGTCATTTGAGCCTTTCTATAAAGATTTAAAGTATTTTCGCAGTCATTTCAGCAATCTTAGAAGATTTATCGTATTTTTAGAGTCATTTGAGGCAATTTATGAGAATCCGTTGTATTTTTAGATTCGTTTGATGGAATTTATGAGAATCTATAGAGTTTTTAGAATCATTTGAGCCTTTCTATAAAGATTTAAAGTATATTCAGAGTCATTTCAGCAATCTTAGAAGATTTATTGCATTTTTAGATTCAATTGAGGCTATTTATGAGAATCTATAGACCTTTTACAGTCATTTGAGCCTTCCTATAAAGAATTAAAGTATTTTCAAAGTCATTTCAGCATTCTTAGAATATTTATCGTATTTTTAGAGTCATTTGAGGCAATTTATGAGAATCCATAGTATTTTTAGATTCAATTGAGGCTATTTATGAGAATCTATAATATTTTAGAGTCATTTGAAACCGTTCATATCCAGAAAAAAAAGTATCATTTGTCAAAAAAGAAAACAGATTCCACAATTATTCTATAGGTTGATTAAGTTGAATTCGTTAAAGAGAAACGATAGTTTCGAGCCCCAATCATCATCATCATGTCATTTTAAGTGGATTAACTTCGTATTACTTTATATTAAAACTGTGATATTGGGTGTTTAGGTAGTCAGTTGTGTGCCGCTTCAGCATAGATTTTTCGTCTATATTATTTATTTATGTTGTTTGTAAAATTTTTACCATTGTGTATGATAGAAATAATCGTAATAAAATGTTTTTTTTTAAGTAAAAATAAAGTGTTTTCGTTTCTGGAAAATTCGGTTGTCAAAATGAAAATTCTATTGAGCTTTACGTTGAAAATTCCAGATGGAAACACTTGGAATTTTGGTATTTTCAAAGCCAAAGAATTTTTATAGATATTTATGGTTTTTCAAAGTCGTTTTAGAACTTTTTTTTAAATTTTCAGGCAGAATAAGTGAAATTCATGAATTTTTAGAAGCATTTAAGTTTTTATGGTAGTTTTTGAATTCGTTTTGAAATTTTTATGGGAATTTATAGTATTTTTAGAGCCGTTTCAGGACTTTTTTCCAATTTTCAGGCAGAAAAACTGAATTTTATAGTATTTTTATGGGCATTACGAAGATTTTATTGAATTCCAAGGTAATTTTTGGATTTATGGTGTTTATAGAGCCGTTTTAGGATTTTTTTCAATTTTCTGAAGTTTATGGTATTTTTAGAACTATTTCAAAGATTTTATCAACTTCTATAGTGATTTTTTAAGTCTTTTGGGATTCCTATGTGATTTTTTAGTGATTTTGAACTATTTCCAATTTTCAGGCAGAAAAACGGAAGTTTATGGTATTTTTAGAGCCTTTCCGAAGATTTTATTGAATTCCATGGTAATTTTTGGATTCGTTTTTGGATTTCTATGTGAATTTATGGTGTTTTTAAAGTTGCTTTAGCACTTTTTTCCAATTTTCTGGCAAAAAACTGAATTTTATAGTATTTTTATGGCCATTACGAAGATTTTATTGAATTCTTTGGTAATTTTTAAAGTCTTTTTGAGATTTCTATGGAAATTTATGGTATTTGTATAGTCGTTTCAGAACTTTTTTCATTTTTCGGGCAGAAAAACTGAAGTTTATGGTATTTTTAGAGCCATTCCGAAGGTTTTATTGAATTCCATGGTAATTTTTGGATTCGTTTTGGGATTTTTATGTGAATTTATGGTGTTTTTAGACCCGTTTAAAGACTTTTTTACAATTTTCTGAAGTTTATGGCATTTTTATAGCCATTTCAAAGATTTTATTGAATTCTATGATAGTTTTTGGATTTGTTTTGGGATTTCTATGTGAATTTGTAGTGATTTTAAATTTGTTTTCGAATTCTTTCCAATTTTCTGAAGTTTATAGTATTTTTAGATCTATTTCAAAGATTTTATTAAGTTCTATGGTGAATTTTTAAGTCTTTTGAGATTTCTATGTGATATTTCATTCATTTTTGAACTTTTTTTTTCAATTTTCAGGCAGAAAAACTGAGGTTTATGGTATTTTTAGAGCCATTCCGAAGATTTTATTGAATTCTACGGTGATTTTTGTTTTTTTTATGTCTATGTAAATTTATGGTGATTTTAGAGCCATTTTAGGATTTTTTTCCAATTTTCAAGCAGAAAAACTGAAGTTTATGGTATTTTTAGAGCCATTCCGAAGATTTTATTGAATTCTATGGTGATTTTTGTTTTTTTTATGTCTATGTAAATTTATGGTGATTTTAGAGCCATTTTAGGATTTTTTTCCAATTTTCAAGCAGAAAAACTGAAGTTTATGGTATTTTTAGAGCCATTCCGAAGATTTTATTGAATTCTATGGTGATTTTTGTTTTTTTTTTTATTTCTATGTAAATTTATGGTATTTTTAGAGCCATTCCGAAGATTTTATTGAATTCTATGGTGATTTTTGTTTTTTTTATGTCTATGTAAATTTATGGTGATTTTAGAGCCATTTTAGGATTTTTTTCCAATTTTCAAGCAGAAAAACTGAAGTTTATGGTATTTTTAGAGCCATTCCGAAGATTTTATTGAATTCTATGGTGATTTTTGTTTTTTTTATGTCTATGTAAATTTATGGTGATTTTAGAGCCATTTTAGGATTTTTTTCCAATTTTCAAGCAGAAAAACTGAAGTTTATGGTATTTTTAGAGCCATTCCGAAGATTTTATTGAATTCTATGGTGATTTTTGTTTTTTTTATGTCTATGTAAATTTATGGTGATTTTAGAGCCATTTTAGGATTTTTTTCCAATTTTCAAGCAGAAAAACTGAAGTTTATGGTATTTTTAGAGCCATTCCGAAGATTTTATTGAATTCTATGGTGATTTTTGTTTTTTTTTTATTTCTATGTAAATTTATGGTATTTTTAGAGCCATTCCGAAGATTTTATTGAATTCTATGGTGATTTTTGTTTTTTTTATGTCTATGTAAATTTATGGTGATTTTAGAGCCATTTTAGGATTTTTTTCCAATTTTCAAGCAGAAAAACTGAAGTTTATGGTATTTTTAGAGCCATTCCGAAGATTTTATTGAATTCTATGGTGATTTTTGTTTTTTTTATGTCTATGTAAATTTATGGTGATTTTAGAGCCATTTTAGGATTTTTTTCCAATTTTCAAGCAGAAAAACTGAAGTTTATGGTATTTTTAGAGCCATTCCGAAGATTTTATTGAATTCTATGGTGATTTTTGTTTTTTTTTATGTCTATGTAAATTTATGGTGATTTTAGAGCCATTTTAGGATTTTTTTCCAATTTTCAAGCAGAAAAACTGAAGTTTATGGTATTTTTAGAGCCATTCCGAAGATTTTATTGAATTCTATGGTGATTTTTGTTTTTTTTTTATTTCTATGTAAATTTATGGTATTTTTAGAGCCATTCCGAAGATTTTATTGAATTCTATGGTGATTTTTGTTTTTTTTATGTCTATGTAAATTTATGGTGATTTTAGAGCCATTTTAGGATTTTTTTCCAATTTTCAAGCAGAAAAACTGAAGTTTATGGTATTTTTAGAGCCATTCCGAAGATTTTATTGAATTCTATGGTGATTTTTGTTTTTTTTTATGTCTATGTAAATTTATGGTGATTTTAGAGCCATTTTAGGATTTTTTTCCAATTTTCAAGCAGAAAAACTGAAGTTTATGGTATTTTTAGAGCCATTCCGAAGATTTTATTGAATTCTATGGTGATTTTTGTTTTTTTTTTATTTCTATGTAAATTTATGGTATTTTTAGAGCCATTCCGAAGATTTTATTGAATTCTATGGTGATTTTTGTTTTTTTTATGTCTATGTAAATTTATGGTGATTTTAGAGCCATTTTAGGATTTTTTTCCAATTTTCAAGCAGAAAAACTGAAGTTTATGGTATTTTTAGAGCCATTCCGAAGATTTTATTGAATTCTATGGTGATTTTTGTTTTTTTTTATGTCTATGTAAATTTATGGTGATTTTAGAGCCATTTTAGGATTTTTTTCCAATTTTCAAGCAGAAAAACTGAAGTTTATGGTATTTTTAGAGCCATTCCGAAGATTTTATTGAATTCTATGGTGATTTTTGTTTTTTTTTATGTCTATGTAAATTTATGGTGATTTTAGAGCCATTTTAGGATTTTTTTCCAATTTTCAAGCAGAAAAACTGAAGTTTATGGTATTTTTAGAGCCATTCCGAAGATTTTATTGAATTCTATGGTGATTTTTGTTTTTTTTTTTTATTTCTATGTAAATTTATGGTATTTTTAGAGCCATTCCGAAGATTTTATTGAATTCTATGGTGATTTTTGTTTTTTTTATGTCTATGTAAATTTATGGTGATTTTAGAGCCATTTTAGGATTTTTTTCCAATTTTCAAGCAGAAAAACTGAAGTTTATGGTATTTTTAGAGCCATTCCGAAGATTTTATTGAATTCTATGGTGATTTTTGTTTTTTTTATGTCTATGTAAATTTATGGTGATTTTAGAGCCATTTTAGGATTTTTTTCCAATTTTCAAGCAGAAAAACTGAAGTTTATGGTATTTTTAGAGCCATTCCGAAGATTTTATTGAATTCTATGGTGATTTTTGTTTTTTTTTTATTTCTATGTAAATTTATGGTATTTTTAGAGCCATTCCGAAGATTTTATTGAATTCTATGGTGATTTTTGTTTTTTTTATGTCTATGTAAATTTATGGTGATTTTAGAGCCATTTTAGGATTTTTTTCCAATTTTCAAGCAGAAAAACTGAAGTTTATGGTATTTTTAGAGCCATTCCGAAGATTTTATTGAATTCTATGGTGATTTTTGTTTTTTTTTATGTCTATGTAAATTTATGGTGATTTTAGAGCCATTTTAGGATTTTTTTCCAATTTTCAAGCAGAAAAACTGAAGTTTATGGTATTTTTAGAGCCATTCCGAAGATTTTATTGAATTCTATGGTGATTTTTGTTTTTTTTTTTATTTCTATGTAAGTTTATGGTGATTTTAGAGCCATTTTAGGATTTTTTTTCCAATTTTCAAGCAGAAAAACTGAAGTTTATGGTATTTTTAGAGCCATTCCGAAGATTTTATTGAATTCTATGGTGATTTTTGTTTTTTTTTTTATTTCTATGTAAATTTATGGTATTTTTAGAGCCATTCCGAAGATTTTATTGAATTCTATGGTGATTTTTGTTTTTTTTTATGTCTATGTAAATTTATGGTGATTTTAGAGCCATTTTAGGATTTTTTTCCAATTTTCAAGCAGAAAAACTGAAGTTTATGGTATTTTTAGAGCCATTCCGAAGATTTTATTGAATTCTATGGTGATTTTTGTTTTTTTTATGTCTATGTAAATTTATGGTGATTTTAGAGCCATTTTAGGATTTTTTTCCAATTTTCAAGCAGAAAAACTGAAGTTTATGGTATTTTTAGAGCCATTCCGAAGATTTTATTGAATTCTATGGTGATTTTTGTTTTTTTTTTATTTCTATGTAAGTTTATGGTGTTTTTAGAGCCGTTTTAGGATATTTTTTCCAATTTTCAAGCAGAAAAACTGAAGTTTATGGTATTTTTAGAGCCATTCCGAAGATTTTATTGAATTCTATGGTGATTTTTGTTTTTTTTTTATTTCTATGTAAATTTATGGTGTTTTTAGAGCCGTTTTAGGATTTTTTTTCAATTTTATGAAGTTTATACTATTTTTAGAGCTATTTCAAAGATTTTCTTAACTTCTATGGTGATTTTTATGTCTTTTGGGATTCCTATGTGATTTTATAGTGATTTTGAACTTTTTTTCCAATTTTCAGGCAGAAAAACTGAAGTTTATGGCATTTTTATGGCCATTTCAAAGATTTTATTGAATTCTATGGTGATTTTTGTTTTTTTTTATTTCTATGTAAATTTATGGTGTTTTTAGAGCCGTTTTAGGATTTTTTTCCAATTTTCAAGCAGAAAAACTGAAGTTTATGGTATTTTTAGAGCCATTCCGAAGATTTTATTGAATTCTATGGTGATTTTGTTTTTTTTTTTGATTTCTATGTAAATTTATGGTGGTTTTAGAGCCGTTTTAGGATTTTTTTTCAATTTTATGAAGTTTATACTATTTTTAGAGCTATTTCAAATATTTTCTTAACTTCTATGGTGATTTTTTATGTCTTTTGGGATTCCTATGTGATTTTATAGTGATTTTGAATTTTTTTCCAATTTTCAGGCAGAAAAACTGAAGTTTATGGTATTTTTAGAGCCATTTCCAAGATTTTATGGAACTTTATGATTTTTTCAAAGTCATTTTTTAATTTATTTTAAGTTTTGAGCATCATTGTTTTCCTAAAGTGAAGTTTTTATCAATTTCTTCAAAAATACACAAAAAATTTTAGAGCCAATTAACATTTTCATGTAAATTTATAGTATTTTTGAGTCAAGTGATAGATTTTTTAAATTTTGACGCAGTAGTGTCGAAAATCACTGTATTTCACGAAATTTCTCGAGAAATTTCGCAATTTTCCAGACAAATTAATTGATTCTATATAACTTCTACGATTATTCGTTTTATTTATTAAATTTTCATTTGCCATTTAACAATATTTTCAGTATTTCAACTCAAAATCAACTCAACTAAAAATCCACCCTATATACAGATTGTATTCTAACACATCCTGTGAATAATTTCAATAAATAATTACGATTTATGATAATTTTCATCAGAATGTTTCTTTACGGCGAATTATATAAAAATCTACATATCTCCTAAACCATAAATTTTATCGAGTTAATCAAAGAATAACTTTTTGTTAAGAAACGATCGAAAAATCGATTTTTGCTATCTTCACATTATACAAGTTGTCCCAGTAGAAGTTAGGGTTTGTTAACCATCGGGCAAGAGCCGCCCCTGGTTTCAGATTATTTATTACGTCAAACACACCTCGTAGACATACGTAATCATCTGATCGCTTCCGAATTTCTCGCATCACGTTCCTAACCACCCTGTATACTATTTTTCACATTCTAATGGATTTATTTTGTCAACTAGAATTTTTCTATGAGGGAACGCGTCTCGATGAACCCCATATCGTTTGGATTGTTCAAAGGCGTGGTCATCATCTCCACGTCTTCCACCTTATTGGAAGTAGCACGACGTCGTTGTTGCAGGAGGAGAGAACCCATCGAATTTATTTGATGGGTTAGAATTGATTATAAAGCTTGTCTTATTTATAGACCTTTTAACGATTGCCGTGGATGAGTGAGAACATCGGCGCCAGGCAAAGTTGTTTTAGACGAAGTTTTCGTAAAAATACGTCGAATTTATACAATACAGCGTCAAAAATATTCATTTTTAGGTTAGGTTTGGTTAAATTACCGAAATTGTTGACTAGTTACTATAAAATCTGATGTATACCTGTGTTAAACTAAATTATGACACACCCTCGTAAATACGACGATTTGTTCGTCAAAATTTCCCCGCAGATGTGGAAAATTACGTCGAATTTATACAAACAGCGTCAAAAATATTAATTTTTAGGTTAGGTTTGGTTAAACTACCGAAATTGTTGACTAGTTACTATAAAATCTGATGTATTTCAGTGCTGAAACTACATTATGAGTCTCCCTCGTAAATAAGACGATTTGTTCGTCAAAATTTCAACGCAGATGTGGGAAATTACGTCGAATTTATACAAACAGCGTCAAAAATATTAATTTTTAGGTTAGGTTTGGTTAAACCAGCGAAATTGTTGACTAGTTACTATAAAATCTGATGTATTTCAGTGCTGAAACTACATTATGAGGCGCCCTCGTAAATAAGACGATTTGTTCGTCAAAATTTCAACGCAGATGTGAGAAATTACGCCGAATTTATACAATACAGCGTCAAAAATATTCATTTTTAGGTTAGGTTTGGTTAAACCACCGAAATTGTTGACTAGTTACTATAAAATCTGATGTATACCTGTGTTAAAACTAAATTATGACACACCCTCGTAAATAAGACGATTTGTTCGTCAAAATTTCCCCGCAGATGTGGAAAATTACGTCGAATTTATACAAACAGCGTCAAAAATATTAATTTTTAGGTTAGGTTTGGTTAAACCACCGAAATTGTTGACTAGTTACTATAAAATCTGATGTATTTCAGTGCTGAAACTACATTATGAGTCGCCCTCGTAAATAAGACGATTTGTTCGTCAAAATTTCAACGCAGATGTAGAAAATTACGTCGAATTTATACAATACAGCGTCAAAAATATTAATTTTTAGGTTAGGTTTGGTTAAACCAGCGAAATTGTTGACTAGTTACTATAAAATCTGATGTATTTCAGTGCTGAAACTACATTATGAGGCGCCCTCGTAAATAAGACGATTTGTTCGTCAAAATTTCAACGCAGATGTGAGAAATTACGCCGAATTTATACAATACAGCGTCAAAAATATTCATTTTTAGGTTAGGTTTGGTTAAACCACCGAAATTGTTGACTAGTTACTATAAAATCTGATGTATACCTGTGTTAAAACTAAATTATGACACACCCTCGTAAATAAGACGATTTGTTCGTCAAAATTTCCCCGCAGATGTGGAAAATTACGTCGAATTTATACAAACAGCGTCAAAAATATTAATTTTTAGGTTAGGTTTGGTTAAACCACCGAAATTGTTGACTAGTTACTATAAAATCTGATGTATTTCAGTGCTGAAACTACATTATGAGTCGCCCTCGTAAATAAGACGATTTGTTCGTCAAAATTTCCCCGCAGATGTGGAAAATTACGTCGAATTTATACAAACAGCGTCAAAAATATTAATTTTTAGGTTAGGTTTGGTTAAACCACCGAAATTGTTGACTAGTTACTATAAAATCTGATGTATTTCAGTGCTGAAACTACATTATGAGTCGCCCTCGTAAATAAGACGATTTGTTCGTCAAAATTTCAACGCAGATGTAGAAAATTACGTCGAATTTATACAATACAGCGTCAAAAATATTTATTTTTAGGTTAGGTTTGGTTAAATTACCGAAATTGTTGACTAGTTACTATAAAATCTGATGTATTTCAGTGCTGAAACTACATTATGAGTCGCCCTCGTAAATAAGACGATTTGTTCGTCAAAATTTCAACGCAGATGTAGAAAATTACGTCGAATTTATACAATACAGCGTCAAAAATATTAATTTTTAGGTTAGGTTTGGTTAAACCAGCGAAATTGTTGACTAGTTACTATAAAATCTGATGTATTTCAGTGCTGAAACTACATTATGAGGCGCCCTCGTAAATAAGACGATTTGTTCGTCAAAATTTCAACGCAGATGTGAGAAATTACGCCGAATTTATACAATACAGCGTCAAAAATATTCATTTTTAGGTTAGGTTTGGTTAAATTACCGAAATTGTTGACTAGTTACTATAAAATCTGATGTATACCTGTGTTAAAACTAAATTATGACACACCCTCGTAAATAAGACGATTTGTTCGTCAAAATTTCCCCGCAGATGTGGAAAATTACGTCGAATTTATACAAACAGCGTCAAAAATATTAATTTTTAGGTTAGGTTTGGTTAAACCACCGAAATTGTTGACTAGTTACTATAAAATCTGATGTATTTCAGTGCTGAAACTACATTATGAGTCGCCCTCGTGAATAAGACGATTTGTTCGTCAAAATTTCCCCGCAGATGTGGAAAATTACGTCGAATTTATACAATACAGCGTCAAAAATATTAATTTTTAGGTTAGGTTTGGTTAAACCAGCGAAATTGTTGACTAGTTACTATAAAATCTGATGTATTTCAGTGCTGAAACTACATTATGAGTCGCCCTCGTAAATAAGACGATTTGTTCGTCAAAATTTCAACGCAGATGTAGAAAATTACGTCGAATTTATACAATACAGCGTCAAAAATATTCATTTTTAGGTTAGGTTTGGTTAAACCACCGAAATTGTTGACTAGTTACTATAAAATCTGATGTATTTCAGTGCTGAAACTACATTATGAGTCGCCCTCGTAAATAAGACGATTTGTTCGTCAAAATTTCAACGCAGATGTGGGAAATTACGTCGAATTTATACAATACAGCGTCAAAAATATTCATTTTTAGGTTAGGTTTGGTTAAACCACCGAAATTGTTGACTAGTTACTATAAAATCTGATGTATATCTCTGATAAAACTAAATTATGCCTCACCCTCGTAAATAAGACGATTTGTTCGTCAAAATTTCAACGTAGATGTAGAAAATTACGTCGAATTTATACAATACAGCGTCAAAAATATTCATTTTTAGGTTAGGTTTGGTTAAATTACCGAAATTGTTGACTAATTACTATAAAATCTGATGTATATCTCTGATAAAACTAAATTATGCCTCACCCTCGTAAATAAGACGATTTGTTCGTCAAAATTTCAACGTAGATGTAGAAAATTACGTCGAATTTATACAATACAGCGTCAAAAATATTTATTTTTAGGTTAGGTTTGGTTAAATTACCGAAATTGTTGACTAATTACTATAAAATCTGATGTATATCTCTGATAAAACTAAATTATGAGTCGCCCTCGTAAATAAGACGATTTGTTCGTCAAAATTTCAACGCAGATTTGGGAAATTACGTCGAATTTATACAATACAGCGTCAAAAATATCCATTTTTAGGTTAGGTTTGGTTAAATTACCGAAATCGTTGACTAGTTACTATAAAATCTGATGTATTTCAGTGCTGAAACTACATTATGAGTCGCCCTCGTAAATAAGACGATTTGTTCGTCAAAATTTCCCCGCAGATGTGGAAAATTACGTCGAATTTATACAAACAGCGTCAAAAATATTAATTTTTAGGTTAGGTTTGGTTAAACCAGCGAAATTGTTGACTAGTTACTATAAAATCTGATGTATTTCAGTGCTGAAACTACATTATGACTCACCCTCGTATATACGACGATTTTTTCGTCCTAATTTCACTACAGCAATTATTGATTTAAGTGAATGGTCGTTGAAGAGACTCACAACCCAATCTGTCGATTATTTACCTTCAGTTCCAATATGTTTCTAAGTTTAATGTGATTTATGACTCACCCTCGTAAAATTGTTGATTAATTAGCTGAAATTTTGGTGGAGGTGGCGACAAATATCGATTGAACTAGTTTGTGGTGATTTATCATAAACAAAAAACGTTTTTTATTGATGATTTTAATTTCGGTTATTATTTATTAGTACCTGTATATATATATATATATATGAAATTTTTTGGAAAATTTTGGAAAAATTTAGTTTATTTCGTATAATTGTTGCGGAAAACTTTTTTTGTATCCCTACTTTTTACGCAATTAAAAGTTACTTGAAAAAATTACAATATATATCGATAAGGGGGCTGTCAATTGCCCACCCTGTATATATATATGGGTTTTTTTGGATAATTTTGGAAAAATTTAATTTATTTCATACAAATGTTGTGGAAAACTTTTTTTGTATCCCTACTTTTTACACAATTAAAAGTTACTTGAAAAAATTACAATATATATCGATAAAAGGGCTGTCAATTGCCCACCCTGTATATATATGGGATTTTTGGATAACTTTGGAAAAATTTAGTTTATTTCGTACAAATATTGTGGAAAACTTTTTTTGTATCTCTACTTTTCATACAATAAAAAGCTACTTAAAAAAATTAGAATATATATCGATTGGAGGGCTGTCAGTTGTCCACCCTGTATATATATGGGATTTTTGGATAACTATGGAAAAATTTAGTTTATTTCGTACAAATGTTGCGGAAAACTTTTTTTGTATCCCTACTTTTTACGCAATTAAAAGTTACTTGAAAAAATTACAATATATATCGATGAGGGCTGTGAATTGCCCACCCTGTATATATATATGGGATTTTTTGGATAATTTTGGAAAAATTTAGTTTATTGCGTACAAATGTTGCGGAAAACTTTTTTTGTATCTCTACTTTTCTTGCAATTAAAAGTTACTTGAAAAAATTACAATATATATCGATAAAAGGGCTGTCAATTGCCCACCCTGTATATATATGGGATTTTTGGATAACTTTGGAAAAATTTAGTTTATTTCGTACAAATGTTGCGGAAAACTTTTTTTGTATCCCTACTTTTTACGCAATTAAAAGTTACTTGAAAAAATTACAATATATATCGATGAGGGCTGTGAATTGCCCACCCTGTATATATATATGGGATTTTTTGGATAATTTTGGAAAAATTTAGTTTATTGCGTACAAATGTTGCGGAAAACTTTTTTTGTATCTCTACTTTTCTTGCAATTAAAAGTTACTTGAAAAAATTACAATATATATCGATAAAAGGGCTGTCAATTGCCCACCCTGTATATATATGGGATTTTTGGATAACTTTGGAAAAATTTAGTTTATTTCGTACAAATGTTGTGGAAAACTTTTTTTGTATCTCTACTTTTCTTGCAATTAAAAGTTACTTGAAAAAATTACAATATATATCGATAAAAGGGCTGTCAATTGCCCACCCTGTATATATATGGGATTTTTGGATAACTTTGGAAAAATTTAGTTTATTTCGTACAAATGTTGTGGAAAACTTTTTTTGTATCTCTACTTTTCATACAATAAAAAGCTACTTAAAAAAATTAGAATATATATCGATTGGAGGGCTGTCAGTTGTCCACCCCGTATATTAATGGGAATGTTGGAATGTTGTTACATTCTAAGTAAAATTCGGTTCATCCAGTACAATTTTTTTGTTGAAAATTTTTCCGTATATCAATTTGTTACCCAATAAAAAATTATTAATCAAAAATACAATACATGTCGTTTGGAGAGCATTATATTGTCCACCGTGTATATATACGAAATTTTTTGGATATTTTTCGAAAAATTCACTCTAGTCCGTGTGAATTTTGTAAAAAAAGTTCTTATATTTCTACTTTGTACGTAATAAAAAGTTACTTAAAAAAATTGAAATTATATGTTTTTTGAAGTGCTGTCTATTGTACACCCTGTATATAAATGGTATTTTTGAAAAATTATAATGAAATTTGGTTCGTTTATTACAATTTTTGTGCTGAAAATTTCTTTGTATCTCCACTTTTTAAGCAAAAAAAATTATTAACAAATAATATACGGTAAATTTCGTATGAGACATATATATTGTCCACCCTGTATATATTTGAAATTTTTTGGAGTTATTTCGGAAAAATTTAGTACATTTCCCACAACTGTCCAAAAAAAAACTGTTTTCTATACAAAATTATCGTGGGGTTTAAATTTTGAATTATAATTATTAATATTCAATTATAAATAAATATACAGGGTGTTGCTGAAGTATAGCAACGTCAAATCCTTTATTTCGATTAGAAAATACTTTAATCAATATTAAATTTTGTTCAAATTTTTTTTATTGTTTAAAAAATCACTAACGATTATTTATTTTCACCTACAGGGAAATGATAAAAATAAAATTTTGATTATCGATTAAATGGATTCAGAAAAAAAGCAGACGGCGCCTTTACGTCGGGTAACTTCCAAATCCACTTCCATTAAAACCGAGCTAATCTATAAAAAGTGCATTTTCTTGTGTGTATGGTCCTTATAGATCAATTAGTAGCAGCTGATAGCTTTTAGACGATTAGGCATCGAAATTTTTTGTCTATTTTCGACGAGGGCGACTCAGAAATGATCGTCGCTTTATTTTTTATTGATTTTTATGGTTTATTACTTAATTGTATTCGAACGATGTCTAAAAATAGAGATATATTTCCGAATTAAATGAAAATACATTTATTTTTGGATATTTTTGAAAATTTTCGATTAGACCACTGTCAAATTAGACAAGAAATTTGTTATGTGTTACTTAAAAATTGATTCTAATATAATATTCATTTCAAGGGGGCTTAATTAAAACAAAAATTTCGGAAATTACTCGATTTACAGCGTTTTTTCATAATAATCATCCTTAGCTGTCAAATTTGACGTGAGAAGACACATTTTATTACTCAAAATGAGGTAAATTGGACATTTTGTTTCAAGGGGGCTGATTTGATTGAGAAAAATTTAAAATTAATCGAATTTACAGCGTTTTCTTATAATAATAAAGCACAGCTGTCAAATTTGACGTGAAAATATGATTAAGACACATTTTATTACTCAAAATTAGGTGAATTAGACATTTTGTTTCAAAGGAAGCGTATTAGATACTGAAAATTTCAAAATGAATCGAATTCACAGCGTTTTTTCATAATAATCGAGCACAGTTGTCAAATTTGACATGAAAATATGATTAAGACACATTTTATTACTCAAAATTAGGTGAATTAGACATTTTGTTTCAAAGGAAGCGTATTGGATGCTGGAAATTTTAAAATGAATCGAATTTACAGCGTTTTTCTATAATAATCAAGCACAGCTGTCAAATTTGACGTGAAAATATGATTAAGACACATTGTATTGGTTCAAGATTAAGCAAATTAGGCATTTCTTCTTAATGGGAGTTCCTTTGATACTGAAATTCAAAAATGATTCGAATTTACAGCGTTTTTCGATAATAATCAAGCACAGCTGTCAAATTTGACGTGAAAATATGATTAAGACACATTTTATTACTCAAAATTAGGTGAATTAGACATTTTGTTTCAAAGGAAGCGTATTAGATACTGAAAATTTCAAAATGAATCGAATTCACAGCGTTTTTTCATAATAATCGAGCACAGTTGTCAAATTTGACATGAAAATATGATTAAGACACATTGTATTGGTTTAAGATTAAGCAAATTAGGCATTTCTTCTTAATGGGAGTTCCTTTGATACTGAAATTCAAAAATGATTCGAATTTACAGCGTTTTTCGATAATAATCAAGCACAGCTGTCAAATTTGACGTGCAAATATGATTCATGTACTCTTTATAGCTCAAAAGTAACTTAAATTAAGCATTTTGGTTCAGGGGCAGCTCATTTAATGCAGAAAATTTCAAAAATGAATCGAATTTACAACGTTTTTTTAAAATAATTATCCATAGCTGTCAAATTTGACGTGAAAATATGATTAAGACACATTGTATTGGTTCAAGATTAAGCAAATTAGGCATTTCTTCTTAATGGGAGTTCCTTTGATACTGAAATTCAAAAATGATTCGAATTTACAGCGTTTTTCGATAATAATCAAGCACAGCTGTCAAATTTGACGTGCAAATATGATTCATGTACTCTTTATAGCTCAAAAGTAACTTAAATTAAGCATTTTGGTTCAGGGGCAGCTCATTTAATGCAGAAAATTTCAAAAATGAATCGAATTTACAACGTTTTTTTAAAATAATTATCCATAGCTGTCAAATTTGACGTGAAAATATGATTAAGACACATTGTATTGGTTCAAGATTAAGCAAATTAGGCATTTCTTCTTAATGGGAGTTCCTTTGATACTGAAATTCAAAAATGATTCGAATTTACAGCGTTTTTCGATAATAATCAAGCACAGCTGTCAAATTTGACGTGCAAATATGATTCATGTACTCTTTATAGCTCAAAAGTAACTTAAATTAAGCATTTTGGTTCAGGGGCAGCTCATTTAATGCAGAAAATTTCAAAAATGAATCGAATTTACAACGTTTTTTTAAAATAATTATCCATAGCTGTCAAATTTGACGTGAAAATATGATTAAGACACATTGTATTGGTTCAAGATTAAGCAAATTAGGCATTTCTTCTTAATGGGAGTTCCTTTGATACTGAAATTCAAAAATGATTCGAATTTACAGCGTTTTTCGATAATAATCAAGCACAGCTGTCAAATTTGACGTGCAAATATGATTCATGTACTCTTTATAGCTCGAAAGTAACTTAAATTAAGCATTTTGGTTCAGGGGCAGCTCATTTAATGCAGAAAATTTCAAACATGAATCGAATTTACAACGTTTTTTTAAAATAATTATCCATAGCTGTCAAATTTGACGTGAAAATATGATTAAGACACATTGTATTGGTTCAAGATTAAGCAAATTAGGCATTTCTTCTTAATGGGAGTTCCTTTGATACTGAAATTCAAAAATGATTCGAATTTACAGCGTTTTTCGATAATAATCAAGCACAGCTGTCAAATTTGACGTGCAAATATGATTCATGTAATCTTTATAGCTCGAAAGTAACTTAAATTAAGCATTTTGGTTCAGGGGCAGCTCATTTAATGCAGAAAATTTCAAAAATGAATCGAATTTACAACGTTTTTTTAAAATAATTATCCATAGCTGTCAAATTTGACGTGAAAATATGATTAAGACACACTGTATTAGTTCAAGATTAAGAAAATTAGGCATTTCTTCTTAATGGGAGTTCCTTTGATACTGAAATTCAAAAATGATTCGAATTTACAGCGTTTTTCGATAATAATCAAGCACAGCTGTCAAATTTGACGTGCAAATATGATTCATGTACTCTTTATAGCTCGAAAGTAACTTAAATTAAGCATTTTGGTTCAGGGGCAGCTCATTTAATGCAGAAAATTTCAAACATGAATCGAATTTACAACGTTTTTTTAAAATAATTATCCATATCTGTCAAATTTGACGTGAAAATATGATTAAGACACACTGTATTGGTTGAAGATTAAGCAAATTAGGCATTTCTTCTTAATGGGAGTTCCTTTGATACTGAAATTCAAAAATGATTCGAATTTACAGCGTTTTTCGATAATAATCAAGCACAACTGTCAAATTTGACGTGTAAATATGATTCATATACTTTTTATATCTTAAAAGTAAGTTAAATTGGACATTTGTTCGAAGATAGCTCATTTGATATCAAAAATTTCAAAATGAATCGAATTTACGCGTTTTTTAATAATAATCATCCATAGCTGTCACATTTGACGTGTAAATATGATTGAGACACATTGTTTTAGCTTCAAGTTTAAGTAAATTAGGTATTCCTACTTAAGGGGAGCTCATTTGACACCAGCATTTGACTTCAAACCCTCTTTTTGTTTGTCAAAATCCTTCGATATGATTGCAGTTGAACACAACTGTGACAGATTCGATTTGGAGGTTATAATTCATATTTCGTCACGTCAAATTTGACAATTGTACCAAATAACTATTAACCGTAGTTGAAAATATTCGAAATCTATATACCTCGACCGAAATTGAAATGAATATTTATCAAAATATGGTGAATAACAATAGATTTTGACAGTTTTCTGAAGATTTCGATGTTCAAATGGTCACCCCGATGTTAAAATGTCATAAATGACAAACTGAAATCAATTTTTAAATTATGTAGACTAAGAATTTTCAAAAATTATTTGATTTTGTTACAAAATAACGACTTTTACTACTACAAGTAGCACATTTACCTCAAAAGTCGATAATTGCTTGTAAATATTTGTAAACAAATCAGTTTAGCTAGATCCAATTTGAAAAAACCGTAACTTAAGCTTATACATTATAAATTTATCAAAAAATATGTCTGATAGTGAATATTTACTGCATATACTGTTCTTGTGGAATTTTTTCATTTTTTCAATCAATAACCACCGGTCTATATACCTCAACCGAGATTGAAATGAATATTTATCAAAATATGGTAAATGAAAATAGATTTTGACAGTTTTCTGATGATTTCGATGTTAAAATGCATAATGAATCATATTCAGCTCGTTTTCAAGTCACCCCGATGTTAAAATGTCATAAATGACAAACTGAAATCAGTTTTTAAATCTTGTAGATTAAAAATTTTCCAAAATTCCTCGATTTTGTTATGAACCAACAACTTTTAGTACTAGAAGTAGCACATTTGCCACAAAAGTCGGTAATTGCCTGTAAATATTTGTAAACAAATCAGTTTAGCTGGATCCAATTTGACAAAACCGTAACTTAAGCTTATATATTATAAATTTATCAAAAAATATGTCTGATAGTGAATATTTACTGCATATACTGTTCTTGTGAAATTTTTTTATTTTTTCAATCAATAACCACCGGTCTATATACCTCAACCGAGATTGAAATGAATATTTATCAAAATATGGTAAATGAAAATAGATTTTGACAGTTTTCTGATGATTTCGATGTTAAAATGCATAATGAATCATATTCAGCTCGTTTTCAAGTCACCCCGATGTTAAAATGTCATAAATGACAAACTGAAATCAGTTTTTAAATCTTGTAGATTGAAAATTTCCCAAAATTCCTCGATTTTGTTATGAACCAACGACTTTTACTACTAGAAGTAGCACATTTGCCTCAAAAGTCGGTAATTGCCTGTAAATATTTGTAAACAAATCAGTTTAGCTGTATCCAATGTGAAAAAACCGTAACTTAAGCTTATACATTATAAATTTGTCAAAAAATATGTCTGATAGTAAATATTTACTGCATATACTGTTCTTGTGGAAATTTTTTAATTTTTTCAATCAATAACCACCGGTCTATATACCTCGACCGAGATTGAAATGAATATTTACGAAAATATGGTAAATAAAAATAGATTTTGACAGTTTTCTGATGATTTCGATGTTTAATTGCATAACGAATCATATTTAATTCGTTTTAAAGTCACCCCGATGTCAAATTTGACAGCTATACCAAAAGTACTTCTAACCGTAGTTAAAAATATTCGAAATCTGTTTAAAAATGAAATTTTCATTTATCGATACTTCAAAAGGGACCAAAGAATGCGCGAACAGAACTTGTTTCCCCTCCGACAAATTTTTTTTTTTTCAATTTACCACAAATTTATGGTAATTAGATAAGAAAATGCGGATCGAAGTGTTAGAGGTTGACTCCCCTCTTTGAATACAGGGCGGGGCGAGACAAACCCAAAGTCACAGACCTCTCAGTTAAGCCTGGGTTAGGCACTTGTACACTACGTATACCAGATAGTTCCAGTGCAATTGTATATATATATATATATATAAACAATATTGTGAAGTGACATTTCCGTCAGTTTTATAGTGAGTGTTTAAAAAAATTAGCGATATAAAAGGGGTGAGTTACCATTTTATAAACATCCGTCCATACAGAGACATTTTGTGATTGTTTTTGCGTCTTTTTGTTAACGTCCTTCTACCTGAAGGAACAATCGAAGTATTGTCCACGCGACCAAAGATTTATTAGGCCTATTTGGCGAAGGGAATGTGCATCCGGATATGAACCTGGCGCCTATTCGCGTAAAAGGTACTTAACTGCCCTCAGTAATGATAAAAGGTTCTATTTGAAACGATTTAACACAAAAAAATTGGTTTTTATCGATTAATACATTTTATAATTCGAAAACATTGGAATTTGGAATTTTTTTCGATCAATGCACCTCGGACTATATACCTCGACCGAGATTGAAATGAATATTTATCAAAATATTGTAAATAATAATAGATTTTGGCAGTTTTCTGAAGATTTCGATGTTAAAATGCATAATGAATCATATCTAGCTCGTTTTCAAGTCAAACCGATGTCAAAAAGTCATAAATGACAAACTGAAATGAATTTTTTAATCATGTAGATTACAAATTTTCCAAAATTCCTCGATTTTGTCATAAACTAACAACTTTTACTACTAGAAGTAGCACATTTGCCTCAAAAGTCGGCAACTGCCTGTAAACATTTGTAAACAAATCAGTTTAGCTTGGTCCAATTTGACAAAACCGTAACTTAAGCTTATACATTATAAATTTATCAAAAAATATGTCTGATAGTAAATATTTACTGCATATACTTTTCTTATGAAAATTTTTTATTTTTTCAATCAATAACCACCGGTCTATATACCTCAACCGAGATTGAAATGAATATTTATCAAAATATGGTAAATGAAAATAGATTTTTTCAGTTTTTTGAAGATTTCGATGTTCAAATGCATAACGAATCATATCCAGTTCGTTTTCAAGTCACCCCGATGTCAAAATGTCATAAATGACAAACTGAAATCAGTTTTTAAGCATTGTAGATTAAAAATTTACCAAAATTCCTCGATTTTGTTATAAACTAACGACTTTTAGTACTAGAAGTAGCACATTTGCCTCAAAAGTCTGTAATTGCCTGTAAATATTTGTAAACAAATCAGTTTAGCTTGGTCCAATTTGACAAAACCGTAACTTAAGCTTATACATTATAAATTTGTCAAAAAATATGTCTGATAGTAAATATTTACTGCATATACTTTTCTTGTGAAAATTTTTTATTTTTTCAATCAATAACCACCGGTCTATATACCTCGACCGAGATTGAAATGAATATTTATCAAAATATTGTAAATAATAATAGATTTTGGCAGTTTTTTGAAAATTTCGATGTTCAAATGCATAATGAATCATATCCAGTTCGTTTTCAAGTCACCCCGATGTTAAAATGTCATAAATGACAAACTGAAATCAGTTTTTAAGCCTTGTAGATTAAAAATTTACCAAAATTCCTCGATTTTGTTATAAACTAACGACTTTTAGTACTAGAAGTAGCACATTTGCCTCAAAAGTCGGCAATTGCCTGTAAATATTTGTAAACAAATCAGTTTAGCTGGATCAAATTTGACAAAACCGTAACTTAAGCTTATACATTATAAATTTATCAAAAAATATGTCTGATAGTAAATATTTACTGCATATACTTTTCTTATGAAAATTTTTTATTTTTTCAATCAATAACCACCGGTCTATATACCTCAACCGAGATTGAAATGAATATTCATCAAAATATGGTAAATAACAATAGATTTTGGCAGTTTTTTGAAAATTTCGATGTTCAAATGCATAATGAATCATATCCAGTTCGTTTTCAAGTCACCCCGATGTTAAAATGTCATAAATGACAAACTGAAATCAGTTTTTAAGCCTTGTAGATTAAAAATTTACCAAAATTCCTCGATTTTGTTATAAACTAACGACTTTTAGTACTAGAAGTAGCACATTTGCCTCAAAAGTCGGCAATTGCCTGTAAATATTTGTAAACAAATCAGTTTAGCTGGATCAAATTTGACAAAACCGTAACTTAAGCTTATACATTATAAATTTATCAAAAAATATGTCTGATAGTAAATATTTACTGCATATACTTTTCTTATGAAAATTTTTTATTTTTTCAATCAATAACCACCGGTCTATATACCTCAACCGAGATTGAAATGAATATTCATCAAAATATGGTAAATAACAATAGATTTTGAAAGTTTTTTGAAAATTTCGATGTTCAAATGCATAATGAATCATATCCAGTTCGTTTTCAAGTCACCCCGATGTTAAAATGTCATAAATGACAAACTGAAATCAGTTTTTAAGCCTTGTAGATTAAAAATTTACCAAAATTCCTCGATTTTGTTATAAACTAACGACTTTTAGTACTAGAAGTAGCACATTTGCCTCAAAAGTCTGTAATTGCCTGTAAATATTTGTAAACAAATCAGTTTAGCTGGATCCAATTTGACAAAACCGTATCTTAAGCTTATACATTATAAATTTGTCAAAAAATATGTCTGATAGTAAATATTTACTGCATATACTGTTCTTGTGGAAATTTTTTAATTTTTTCAATCAATAACCACCGGTCTATATACCTCAACCGAGATTGAAATGAATATTCATCAAAATATGGTGAATAACAATAGATTTTTTCAGTTTTTTGAAGATTTCGATGTTCAAATGCATAACGAATCATATCTAGTTCGTTTTCAAGTCACCCCGATGTCAAAATGTCATAAATGACAAACTGAAATGAATTTTTAAATTATGTAGATTAAGAATTTCCAAAAATTCCTCGATTTTGTTATAAACTAACGAGTTTTACTACTAGAAGAAGTATGTATACCTCAAACGCAAGTAACTTCCTGTTACTATATATAATCAAATCAGTTTAGCCGTTGCGAATTTGAAAAAACAGATAAATTTACTAAATAAACATCCACGGATAACATTATAGGAAAAATCGTTTTTTTCTGCGATTATAGACTGTAAAAAAAGCTCAAAAAACTTTTTGTACAAAAAAATTTTCAGCAGTTAACGTGTTAAAGTGTAATATGTGAATATAAATCAATTCCAAACGTGGTGGGGTTATAAATCTACACGACGGTTGCAAAACTAACATACTATTCACAACAATTGTTTCAAATACTTTTTGCTCAGTTTTTCAAAACGTCCTACATTTTCCTATGATATTTTTCACACTATTCTTTCTTCAAAATCCCTTCAATCCGTATACGAACCTCACAAAAAGATATTTTGGCCCAAGAAGTTTGCTGCGTCCCACAAGGACTAAACTACAATCAAAAACATCGACAAAATCTAAACATACCCTCGTATAAAGTGAAAAAATAACGGAAATTGTTATTTTTTATTTGTAAGAGACCGTTTCGACTTCAAATTGTCAATATAAAAGAAAAATTTAGTTTCAAGTCTATTATTTTGAAATTTAACGAATGGGTTGTAAAATGGGCAAAACTTTTGACCGATAGTGTATATAATGTTCAAATAGTCAACTGATTTAGTACTACGACTGATTTAGATGTATATTTCGAAGAAAAAAAAAGTTTTTAATACAATGAAATAACTTTTTTTCTATTTATAAAATATAATCTGACATTTCGTATACCCCCCGTAATAATTTATTCTCAATATTATGCTTTAATATATAATAGAGCCTATCATAAATATTCTAAACGACTCTGTTATATTATTTTGACATAAACGCATTAATTATTGTCTTATTGATAAAATAATACTAAATACATCGATTACGAGGACATACTGTATATATGTACTTACTAAAACTTGTTATTTGTTATTGAAACGAAATATATGAAAAACTATAGTCATTTAAATAATAAATATAGAAATAGAATAATTTTTAAGACATGATTTTGAACTTTGTGGTCTCATCAGCACAGTATCTTTATTTTTAACGAAATTTTCGAAAATTACTGGATTTTTTCGGTCGAAAACTATGAGAATATATAAAACGTGTTTGTTTTAATGATGTCGAAGCACACTTCCGGTTTTAAGGACCACAATGGATCGAATTGAAACAAAAATATCTACCTGTCGTAAATATCATAAAAGGTATTGGTGTCATTTACGACCCAGACGCCAAACAATGACAGTTTACTATTTATTTACACCCCAATCGATAAGAGGGTAAGTTTGTGCAAATTCTTACCTAACTGTCCTTTTTTTTTCGTATTCTACAGGGTGTTAGTGCTTATCGACATTCATTATCAAAGTTCAACGTTCTTTTTTTGTCTAATTATTTAATTATCGATGAATTTTTTAATTATTTCCGACCAATTATCGAATTATTATGCTAACAGTGTTGCCAATAATTTCAGAAGGGTTCATCTCCATTATATACGAGGGTTGTGTGAAAAAATTTCAACTTAACAAAGAAATAAAGTAATCTACTAGTGTAAAGTAATCTACACGTCGAATTTTCTTTGTAAACGAATCTAAAATAGTGCCACTGCTTATTTTCAATTAGTTTTTGATCTGTTTTCACTCTTTTTTACAGTTAGTATGAAAAAATTTTGTTTTTGACGCGTTTGTTGAGTTTTTGGCCTCATAGGTACGTTATATTGAAGTGGCGCAATATTCCGAAACCGAACCGCTCAAGATTATTTGTTTGATTTAATATTAAATCGGTTTTGTTATGCTTAAATGCAATTTTAAACATCTTTAGGACTTTACCGAGCGAAAAATCGTTAAAAGTGGGAATAACAAAGGATTATGTCGCATTTGACTATTTTGCTTTTGATGTACCACAAACCATTTTAATTAGATTATATATTATAGTTCTTGAAGTAATAATGGATGAAGTTTGAAAACATTGTGTTTTTGACGCGTTTGTTGAGTTTCTGGCCTCGTAGGGACGCTATACTGAAGCGGTACAAAATTCTAAAACTCGAACCATTAATGATTATCCGTTTTATTTAATGTCAAATCGGTTCTTTATGCTTAAATGCAATTTTAAACATCTTTAGGACTTCACCGAGCTGTAAATCGTTAAAAGTGTAAATAACAAAGGATTATGCCGCGTTTTATGAACCAATTTGCTTTTGGAATACTAAAAATCATTTTTATTAAATTGTATATTACAGTTCTTAAAGTTATAATGGACGAAGTTGGAAAATATTTTGTTTTTGACGAATTTGTTGAGTTTCTGGCCTCGTAGGTACGTTATACTGAAGCAGCACAAAATTCTAAAACCCGAACCATTAATGATTATTCGTTTTATTCAATGTCAAATCGGTTCTTTATGCTTAAATGCAATTTTAAACATCCTTAGGACTTCACCGAGCGGTAAATCGTTAAAAGTGGGAAAAACAAAGGATTATGCCGCATTTTATGAACCATTTTGCTTTTGAAATACTAAAAATCATTTTTATTAAATTATATATTACAGTTCTTAAAGTTATAATGGACGAAGTTGGAAAATATTTTGTTTTTGACGAATTTGTTGAGTTTCTGGCCTCGTAGGTACGTTATACTGAAGCGGCACAAAATTCTAAAACCCGAACCATTAATGATTATCCGTTTTATTCAATGTCAAATCGGTTCTTTATGCTTAAATGCAATTTTAAACATCTTTAGGACTCCACCGAGCGGTAAATCGTTAAAAGTGGGAATAACAAAGGATTATGCCGCGTTTTATGAACCAATTTGCTTTTGAAATACTAAAAATCATTTTTATTAAATTATATATTAGTTATAATGGACGAAGTTGGAAAATATTTTGTTTCTGACGAGTTTCTGGCCTCATAGGTACGTTATATTGAAGCGGCGCAATATTCCGGAACCGAACCACCATTGAAATTCACAATATGATTAAAATAATAGCGATTGATTCAATTTATGATTATTACAGACAGTAATTTCATTAATAATACGGGGTAGATACGAAAAATCGCTAGGGATTTCATGAAAACAATTATTTCACGTCTATTCCATTATTGCCAATTCAATTTCTATTATCTCTCAGTTTACCTTGAAACGCAATTCGACCAATCAGATTCAGATCTCTCTATAATTATTTGGGGCGAGCCCAACCCCTAATTCGGTAGGGATTTCGTTATATACCGATAGGGGAATTGAATAATTATTATGGGGATATATCGTGACCGGAAATTTTACGATACTTTACGCCATTTTGATCATATATATTTATATATATACGAGGTGCATTTCAGGAGAGAAATATTTTACGTACTGATTCTAATAACGAGTGAAAGATGGCGCTTTTCACGGAAACTTTATATTTTCAAGTGAAAAAACAGCCCCCCGAAGCTCTGCAGGGTTTATGGGTTGAGATAAGGCCAGAATCGTGGATACGAGTCAATCTACAGTTTCCAGAGCTTGCCGTCTGGAAACTTTCACTGGATAATCAGAAGAAGACTTAACTGAAGCCTAAAACTTCGACCACGACCACCAGCATACAATTCGAAGGTTACTACTCAAGTTTCCATGTTTTTTTAACAATCAATGGGTGTTAAACATGGACTGAACGGTGGATGACTCATCAATTCGATGGTTTGACAGTTCCCAAACGTTTCTGAGTGAACTGATGTTTGGTGAGGAATGAGTCGTCTTCTTTTTGTGATCCACCTCCTTTTCCGATTACTTCTGGTGTAAAAATGCTGGAGGATCGTCCAGAATCGACGTTTCTGTTTGGATCTAGTGGAACGTCCAGTTAAACCGACAACTCCGGCCACCGGTTGCTTCGAGGTGCTTCCAGATGAAACGACTTTTGTCAATCATCTTCTTTACAGTCGAAAGGAGTTGATTTAACGCCCAAATATGGTATGTCACGTGACGATTTAGCGATATGAACATCGATGTTTTCCGGCACAATCACCAAAAGTCGAAGATTTCGACCGCGAGTCGATTTATTTCGCGAGTGTTGATACAGCAACAGATGAAATTATAATCAGTTTAAACGACGATGATTTTAGCAAAATCAAATATTGATTGAATGGAATTCGATGGTATTTATACATAGAAATCGACTGACAAAAACAAAAAAGTCAATTTATTTTGTGTTTATGACGAAAAGTGGATTTTCGTTTAATATAATACAGTCGGCTGTTAAATTTACCTGGCGCCTGCTTTGACTCGTTCAACAATGTTAATTTTATTGGGGTTTGATGTGAAAATGATGTCATCTAAAAAGTATATGTGTACGTGTCGGGGCCATTAGTTGTCTCTCTGTTTGTCTCGGTATCTCGAACGAAAACCGGGCCACTCAACATCTCGTACTTATTTTTTTTTATATCCTCCGAAGCCGATTTATCTTCGGGAATAGAATCTCTCAATTAATTATCAAAATCCGTGTTCCCAATTATATAACTCAACTTTTAAAATTTCATTCTTTTCAACTGTTGCTGACTACGTACACAGTGCGATCCAAAAATACTCAGTTTAACATATAAGTCGCGAATTTTCGTACACCCCCTGTTTAATAACATCGTCGCCGTTACATATTCTACCCTTCAGCTCGCCCTTTGGCTTCGCGAACCAAAAATAATCGGACGGGGTCAGGTCGGGGAAATTTTCGCCGTCATCTTGATAATAATTCAGTTAAGTCTCGTCGAAAATTATTTCTATTTATATATATTTCGTTTTTGATTCTTGTTGGTGTTAATCTCTTTGTTTGGTTGAAGATTTCGTTACTAAATTTGAGAAATTTTCCAAAACAACTTGACTGAGTGCTCGTTCGAGATCTACTATAATCAAATGTATCGAAACAGCGAGTTTAAAGTTTGTGTAAAACTTTTTGAGACTTGTCATTGATAGAGTGTGATAGGGGGTATCAACCCCCACAATAACGGTGTAGAATTTTTAGAAAAAATACGCGAAATAGATATAGTTACCAATATAATAAATTTTTACTTTCCATATTCTATATTTTTGTCTCATCTCGCGCTCATCTCGATAACGAGACGTTTTCAATGAGGTAGTGATGACGAGAAGCTTTAGAGGCAAATATAAGACTAAGAAAAGACAGAATTGATAAGAAATAGGATAAAATATGAAGAAATAATTAGTATTTCAAAGTAAATCGAGATTTTTTTGTCTCATCTCGCACTCATTTCGAAAACAAGACGTTTTCAATGAGGTAGTGATGACGAGAAGCTTTAGAGGCAAATATAAGACTAAGAAAATACAGAATTGATAAGAAATAGGATAAAATATGAAGAAATAATTAGTATTTCAAAGTAAATCGAGATTTTTTTGTCTCATCTCGCACTCATTTCGAAAACAAGACGTTTTCAATGAGGTAGTGATGACGAGAAGCTTTAGAGGCAAATATAAGACTAAGAAAAGACAGAATTGATAAGAAATAGGATAAAATATGAAGAAATAATTAGTATTTCAAAGTAAATCGAGATTTTTTTGTCTCATCTCGCACTCATCTCGAAAACAAGACTTTTTAACGAGGCAGGGATGACAAGAAGCTTTAGAGACAAATATAAGACTAAGAAAAGACAATTAATTAGAAGTAGGATAAAATATGAAGAAATAATTAGTATTTCAAAGTAAATCGAGATTTTTTTGTCTCATCTCGCACTCATCTCGAAAACAAGACGTTTTTATTGAGGTAGTGATGACGAGAAGCTTTAGAGACAAATATAAGACTAAGAAAAGAAAGAATTAATTAGAAGTAGGATAAAATATAAAGAAATAATCAGTATTTCAAAGAAAATCGAGATTTTTTTGTCTCATCTCGCACTCATCTCGAAAACAAGACGTTTTCAATGAGGTAGTGATGGCGAGAAGCTTTAGAGGCAAATATAAGACTAAGAAAAGACAGAATTAATTAGAAATAGGATAAAATATGAAGAAATAATTAGTATTTCAAAGAAAATCGAGATTTTTTTGTCTCATCTCGCACTCATCTCGAAAACAAGACTTTTTAACGAGGCAGGGATGACGAGAAGCTTTAGAGACAAATATAAGACTGAGAAAAGACAGAATTGATAAGAAATAGGATAAAATAAGAAGAAATAATCAGTATTTCGAAGTAAATCGAGATTTTTTTGTCTCATTTCGAGCTCATCTCGAAAACGAGACGTTTTTAATGAGGTAGTGATGACAAGAAGCTTTAGAGACAAATCTAAGACTAAGAAAAGACAGAATTAATTAGAAGTAGGATAAAATATGAAGAAATAATTAGTATTTCAAAGTAAATCGAGATTTTTTTGTCTCATCTCGCACTCATCTCGAAAACAAGACTTTTTAACGAGGCAGGGATGACAAGAAGCTTTAGAGACAAATATAAGACTAAGAAAAGACAGAATTGATAAGAAATAGGATAAAATATGAAGAAATAATCAGTATTTCAAAGAAAATCGAGATTTTTTTGTCTCATCTCGCACTCATTTCGAAAACAAGACGTTTTCAATGAGGTAGTGATGACGAGAAGCTTTAGAGGCAAATATAAGACTAAGAAAAGACAGAATTGATAAGAAATAGGATAAAATATGAAGAAATAATTAGTATTTCAAAGTAAATCGAGATTTTTTTGTCTCATCTCGCACTCATCTCGAAAACAAGACTTTTTAACGAGGCAGGGATGACAAGAAGCTTTAGAGACAAATATAAGACTAAGAAAAGACAGAATTAATTAGAAGTAGGATAAAATATAAAGAAATAATTAGTATTTCAAAGTAAATCGAGATTTTTTTGTCTCATCTCGCACTCATCTCGAAAACAAGACGTTTTTATTGAGGTAGTGATGACGAGAAGCTTTAGAGACAAATATAAGACTAAGAAAAGACAGAATTAATTAGAAGTAGGATAAAATATAAAGAAATAATCAGTATTTCAAAGAAAATCGAGATTTTTTTGTCTCATCTCGCACTCATCTCGAAAACAAGACGTTTTCAATGAGGTAGTGATGGCGAGAAGCTTTAGAGGCAAATATAAGACTAAGAAAAGACAGAATTGATAAGAAATAGGATAAAATATGAAGAAATAATTAGTATTTCGAAGTAAATCGAGATTTTTTTGTCTCATCTCGCACTCATCTCGAAAACAAGACTTTTTAACGAGGCAGGGATGACAAGAAGCTTTAGAGACAAATATAAGACTAAGAAAAGACAGAATTAATTAGAAGTAGGATAAAATATGAAGAAATAATCAGTATTTCAAAGAAAATCGAGATTTTTTTGTCTCATCTCGCACTCATCTCGAAAACAAGACGTTTTCAATGAGGTAGTGATGGCGAGAAGCTTTAGAGGCAAATATAAGACTAAGAAAAGACAGAATTGATAAGAAATAGGATAAAATATGAAGAAATAATCAGTATTTCGAAGTAAATCGAGATTTTTTTGTCTCATCTCGCACTCATCTCGAAAACAAGACGTTTTCAATGAGGTAGTGATGACGAGAAGCTTTAGAGGCAAATATAAGACTAAGAAAAGACAGAATTGATAAGAAATAGGATAAAATATGAAGAAATAATTAGTATTTCAAAGTAAATCGAGATTTTTTTGTCTCATCTCGCACTCATCTCGAAAACAAGACGTTTTCAATGAGGTAGTGATGGCGAGAAGCTTTAGAGGCAAATATAAGACTAAGAAAAGACAGAATTGATAAGAAATAGGATAAAATATGAAGAAATAATCAGTATTTCGAAGTAAATCGAGATTTCTTTGTCTCATCTCGCACTCATCTCGAAAACAAGACTTTTTAACGAGGCAGGGATGACGAGAAGCTTTAGAGACAAATATAAGACTAAGAAAAGACAGAATTAATTAGAAATAGGATAAAATATGAAGAAATAATCAGTATTTCGAAGTAAATCGAGATTTCTTTGTCTCATCTCGCACTCATCTCGAAAACAAGACTTTTTAACGAGGCAGGGATGACGAGAAGCTTTAGAGACAAATATAAGACTAAGAAAAGACAGAATTAATTAGAAGTAGGATAAAATATGAAGAAATAATCAGTATTTCAAAGAAAATCGAGATTTTTTTGTCTCATCTCGCTCTCATCTCGAAAACAAGACGTTTTTAATGAGGTAGTGATGACGAGAAGTTTTAGAGGCAAATATAAGACTAAGAAAAGACAGAATTAATTAGAAATAGGATAAAATATGAAGAAATAATCAGTATTTCAAAGAAAATCGAGATTTTTTTGTCTCCTCTCGCACTCATATCGATAACGAGACGTTTTTAATGAGGCAGTGATGACGAGAAGCTTTAGAGACAAATATAAGACTAAGAAAAGACAGAATTAATTAGAAATAGGATAAAATATGAAGAAATAATCAGTATTTCGAAGAAAATCGAGATTTTTTTGTCTCATCTCGCTCTCATCTCGAAAACAAGACGTTTTTAATGAGGTAGTGATGACGAGAAGTTTTAGAGGCAAATATAAGACTAAGAAAAGACAGAATTAATTAGAAGTAGGATAAAATATGAAGAAATAATCAGTATTTCAAAGAAAATCGAGATTTTTTTGTCTCATCTCGCTCTCATCTCGAAAACAAGACGTTTTTAATGAGGTAGTGATGACGAGAAGTTTTAGAGGCAAATATAAGACTAAGAAAAGACAGAATTAATTAGAAATAGGATAAAATATGAAGAAATAATTAGTATTTCAAAGAAAATCGAGATTTTTTTGTCTCCTCTCGCACTCATATCGATAACGAGACGTTTTTAATGAGGCAGTGATGACGAGAAGCTTTAGAGACAAATATAAGACTAAGAAAAGACAGAATTAATTAGAAATAGGATAAAATATGAAGAAATAATCAGTATTTCGAAGTAAATCGAGATTTCTTTGTTTCATCTCGCACTCATCTCGAAAACAAGACTTTTTAACGAGGCAGGGATGACGAGAAGCTTTAGAGACAAATATAAGACTAAGAAAAGACAGAATTAATTAGAAGTAGGATAAAATATGAAGAAATAATCAGTATTTCAAAGAAAATCGAGATTTTTTTGTCTCCTCTCGCACTCATATCGATAACGAGACGTTTTTAATGAGGCAGTGATGACGAGAAGCTTTAGAGACAAATATAAGACTAAGAAAAGACAGAATTAATTAGAAATAGGATAAAATATGAAGAAATAATCAGTATTTCGAAGTAAATCGAGATTTCTTTGTCTCATCTCGCACTCATCTCGAAAACAAGACTTTTTAACGAGGCAGGGATGACGAGAAGCTTTAGAGACAAATATAAGACTAAGAAAAGACAGAATTAATTAGAAGTAGGATAAAATATGAAGAAATAATCAGTATTTCAAAGAAAATCGAGATTTTTTTGTCTCATCTCGCTCTCATCTCGAAAACAAGACGTTTTTAATGAGGTAGTGATGACGAGAAGTTTTAGAGGCAAATATAAGACTAAGAAAAGACAGAATTAATTAGAAATAGGATAAAATATGAAGAAATAATTAGTATTTCAAAGAAAATCGAGATTTTTTTGTCTCATCTCGCACTCATCTCGAAAACAAGACTTTTTAACGAGGCAGGGATGACAAGAAGCTTTAGAGACAAATATAAGACTAAGAAAAGACAATTAATTAGAAGTAGGATAAAATATGAAGAAATAATCAGTATTTCAAAGAAAATCGAGATTTTTTTGTCTCATCTCGCACTCATCTCGAAAACAAGACTTTTTAACGAGGCAGGGATGACGAGAAGCTTTAGAGACAAATATAAGACTGAGAAAAGACAGAATTAATTAGAAATAGGATAAAATATGAAGAAATAATCAGTATTTCAAAGAAAATCGAGATTTTTTTGTCTCCTCTCGCACTCATATCGATAACGAGACGTTTTTAATGAGGCAGTGATGACGAGAAGCTTTAGAGACAAATATAAGACTAAGAAAAGACAGAATTAATTAGAAGTAGGATAAAATATGAAGAAATAATCAGTATTTCGAAGTAAATCGAGATTTTTTTGTCTCATCTCGCACTCATCTCGAAAACAAGACGTTTTTAATGAGGTAGTGATGACGAGAAGCTTTAGAGGCAAATATAAGACTAAGAAAAGACAGAATTGATTAGAAATAGGATAAAATATGAAGAAATAATCAGTATTTCAAAGAAAATCGAGATTTCTTTGTCTCATCTCGCACTCATCTCGAAAACAAGACTTTTTAACGAGGCAGGGATGACGAGAAGCTTTAGAGACAAATATAAGACTAAGAAAAGACAGAATTAATTAGAAGTAGGATAAAATATGAAGAAATAATCAGTATTTCAAAGAAAATCGAGATTTTTTTGTCTCATCTCGCTCTCATCTCGAAAACAAGACGTTTTTAATGAGGTAGTGATGACGAGAAGTTTTAGAGGCAAATATAAGACTAAGAAAAGACAGAATTAATTAGAAATAGGATAAAATATGAAGAAATAATTAGTATTTCAAAGAAAATCGAGATTTTTTTGTCTCATCTCGCACTCATCTCGAAAACAAGACTTTTTAACGAGGCAGGGATGACAAGAAGCTTTAGAGACAAATATAAGACTAAGAAAAGACAATTAATTAGAAGTAGGATAAAATATGAAGAAATAATCAGTATTTCAAAGAAAATCGAGATTTTTTTGTCTCATCTCGCACTCATCTCGAAAACAAGACTTTTTAACGAAGCAGGGATGACAAGAAGCTTTAGAGACAAATATAAGACTAAGAAAAGACAGAATTAATTAGAAGTAGGATAAAATATGAAGAAATAATCAGTATTTCGAAGTAAATCGAGATTTCTTTGTTTCATCTCGCACTCATCTCGAAAACAAGACTTTTTAACGAGGCAGGGATGACGAGAAGCTTTAGAGACAAATATAAGACTAAGAAAAGACAGAATTAATTAGAAGTAGGATAAAATATGAAGAAATAATCAGTATTTCAAAGAAAATCGAGATTTTTTTGTCTCCTCTCGCACTCATATCGATAACGAGACGTTTTTAATGAGGCAGTGATGACGAGAAGCTTTAGAGACAAATATAAGACTAAGAAAAGACAGAATTAATTAGAAATAGGATAAAATATGAAGAAATAATCAGTATTTCGAAGTAAATCGAGATTTCTTTGTCTCATCTCGCACTCATCTCGAAAACAAGACTTTTTAACGAGGCAGGGATGACGAGAAGCTTTAGAGACAAATATAAGACTAAGAAAAGACAGAATTAATTAGAAGTAGGATAAAATATGAAGAAATAATCAGTATTTCAAAGAAAATCGAGATTTTTTTGTCTCATCTCGCTCTCATCTCGAAAACAAGACGTTTTTAATGAGGTAGTGATGACGAGAAGTTTTAGAGGCAAATATAAGACTAAGAAAAGACAGAATTAATTAGAAATAGGATAAAATATGAAGAAATAATTAGTATTTCAAAGAAAATCGAGATTTTTTTGTCTCATCTCGCACTCATCTCGAAAACAAGACTTTTTAACGAGGCAGGGATGACAAGAAGCTTTAGAGACAAATATAAGACTAAGAAAAGACAATTAATTAGAAGTAGGATAAAATATGAAGAAATAATCAGTATTTCAAAGAAAATCGAGATTTTTTTGTCTCATCTCGCACTCATCTCGAAAACAAGACTTTTTAACGAGGCAGGGATGACGAGAAGCTTTAGAGACAAATATAAGACTGAGAAAAGACAGAATTAATTAGAAATAGGATAAAATATGAAGAAATAATCAGTATTTCAAAGAAAATCGAGATTTTTTTGTCTCCTCTCGCACTCATATCGATAACGAGACGTTTTTAATGAGGCAGTGATGACGAGAAGCTTTAGAGACAAATATAAGACTAAGAAAAGACAGAATTAATTAGAAGTAGGATAAAATATGAAGAAATAATCAGTATTTCGAAGTAAATCGAGATTTTTTTGTCTCATCTCGCACTCATCTCGAAAACAAGACGTTTTTAATGAGGTAGTGATGACGAGAAGCTTTAGAGGCAAATATAAGACTAAGAAAAGACAGAATTGATTAGAAATAGGATAAAATATGAAGAAATAATCAGTATTTCAAAGAAAATCGAGATTTCTTTGTCTCATCTCGCACTCATCTCGAAAACAAGACTTTTTAACGAGGCAGGGATGACGAGAAGCTTTAGAGACAAATATAAGACTAAGAAAAGACAGAATTAATTAGAAGTAGGATAAAATATGAAGAAATAATCAGTATTTCAAAGAAAATCGAGATTTTTTTGTCTCATCTCGCTCTCATCTCGAAAACAAGACGTTTTTAATGAGGTAGTGATGACGAGAAGTTTTAGAGGCAAATATAAGACTAAGAAAAGACAGAATTAATTAGAAATAGGATAAAATATGAAGAAATAATTAGTATTTCAAAGAAAATCGAGATTTTTTTGTCTCATCTCGCACTCATCTCGAAAACAAGACTTTTTAACGAGGCAGGGATGACAAGAAGCTTTAGAGACAAATATAAGACTAAGAAAAGACAATTAATTAGAAGTAGGATAAAATATGAAGAAATAATCAGTATTTCAAAGAAAATCGAGATTTTTTTGTCTCATCTCGCACTCATCTCGAAAACAAGACTTTTTAACGAAGCAGGGATGACAAGAAGCTTTAGAGACAAATATAAGACTAAGAAAAGACAGAATTAATTAGAAGTAGGATAAAATATGAAGAAATAATCAGTATTTCGAAGTAAATCGAGATTTTTTTGTCTCATCTCGCACTCATCTCGAAAACAAGACGTTTTCAATGAGGTAGTGATGACGAGAAGCTTTAGAGACAAATCTCAAAGTAAATTTCAAAGCAAATCGAATTTTTTTGGATCATCTCGAGCTCATCTCGAAAACGAGACGTTTTTTCACGATACCGAGATGACGAGAAACCTTAGCGTCATATATAAGATCAAGAACATAAAAGGATTCACTATATATAAAAAGCAGGATAATTTGATAACAAAAAAAACTTTTGAAGGACAAAAAAACGTGATAAAAGGACCTATGTTTGTGGGAAGCAAATTAAATGAAAGAAAATAGTAGATATTCAACAAAAATTTGGTCACAAAGACGGGGCATGAATTTTTCCATATCGAAATCACTCCCTATATCCATTATCTTTTTTCTAATAACATCAATTACATATAAATAAGTATGATATGCAAGATATTCGAAAGTTAAATCATTTCGTTGTAATACTTAAACCGAGTAGGCGATATAGCTACGGGGGGGTCCGAAACGTAAAGAGGGCAAGATATTACTGACTAGACATTACACAGAAACCCTTTCTGGTTGCGGCTCCAGTCTGCCGACTTGTCAACGGGTCGGGTCGACAATAAAATGGACCGAACTAAGCCCAGATATATGTAACTCAATTCAATTAATCGAATTTTTATTTTAATAATTGTACGTTAGATTTTTTTCAAATTTGAAGCTCCATAACTCGCGAAATATACGCCGAAAAGGCGCGAAAATTTGTTGAATTGTGTGAAAATTTTTCAGGAAATGATTCGTGATGATTATTTGTTGATAGGATGAAGGATTATAGAGTTATAAGGATAAGACATGGACTTGATTATATTTTGTTTTTTTAAAAAAAATAATAATTTTCAAAAATTTATACAACTGAAAATAATGTGAATTTCGAGGTGTTATTTTGGAAAATGACTTAAAAAAGTTCAAATAATCAAGAAAAAAATTTGTAGTTTCATAAATTTTGGAATAAATTATATACCAGGGGTAAATCAAAACGTTTCTTTAAAAAAATTTTTGTTCAACTTTGACTCCCTGTATCTCGCGAAATAGAAGACTTAGAGGCAAAAAATATTTCTCAAAATATGAAAAAATTCTTCTTGAAATGACAAATGATGAGAATTTGCTGATAAGATCGAAGATTATAGAGTTATAAGGACAATATGAGGACTTAACTATATTTTGTTTTGACAAAAAATAATAATTTTCAAAAATTTATACAACTGAAAATAATGTGAATTTCGAGGTGTTATTTTGGAAAACGACTCAAAAAAGTTCAATTAATCAAGAAAAAAATTTTTAGTTTCATAAATTTTGGAATAAATTATATACCAGGGGTAAATCAAAACGTTTCTTTAAAAAAATTTTTGTTCAACTTTGACTCCCTGTATCTCGCGAAATAGAAGACTTAGAGGCAGAAAATATTTCTCAAAATATGAAAAAACTCTTCTTGAAATGACAAATGATGAGAATTTGTTGATAAGATCGAAGATTATAGAGTTATAAGGACAATAAAAGGACTTAACTATATTATGTTTTTACAAAAAAAATAATAATTTTCAAAAATTTATACAACTGAAAATAATGTGAATTTCGAGGTGTTATTTTGGAAAACGACTCAAAAAAGTTCAATTAATCAAGAAAAAAATTTTTAGTTTCATAAATTTTGGAATAAATTATATACCAGGGGTAAATCAAAACGTTTCTTTAAAAAAATTTTTGTTCAACTTTGACTCCCTGTATCTCGCGAAATAGAAGACTTAGAGGCAGAAAATATTTCTCAAAATATGAAAAAACTCTTCTTGAAATGACAGATGATGGAAATTTGTTGATAAGATCGAAGAATATAGAGTTATAAGGACAATATGACGACTTAACTATATTTTGTTTTTACAAAAAAATAATAATTTTCAAAAATTTATACAACTGAAAATAATGTGAATTTCGAGGTGTTATTTTGGAAAATGACTTAAAAAAGTTCAAATAATCAAGAAAAAAATTTGTAGTTTCATAAATTTTGGAATAAATCATATACCAGGGGTAAATCAAAACGTTTCTTTAAAAAAATTTTTGTTCAACTTTGACTCCCTGTATCTCGCGAAATAAAAGACTTAGAGGCAAAAAATATTTCTCAAAATATGAAAAAACTCTTCTTGAAATGACAGATGATGGAAATTTGTTGATAAGATCGAAGAATATAGAGTTATAAGGACAATATGAGGACTTAACTATATTTTGTTTTTACAAAAAAATAATAATTTCCATAAATTTATACAACTGGAAATAACGTAAATTTCGAAGTGTTATTTTGGAAAACGACTTCGGAAAGTTCATTATATGAAGAAATAAATTTGGAGTATTTTAAATAATAAAATAAATTAGCTACGAGGTGTAAACAAAAATATTTCAGTCCCCCAACACGATTTCCGATTTTATAAATTATTAAAGCCGTCTCTGGTTTGTAAAACAAGGACTTATATCAATTAGGATTACCACTGTCTCACGAAATTGTGAACCCTTACCTTGGTAATCATTCCTTAATTACTACCTATCAATGTGTTATCACCTTTGATGAAGATTGATACCGTATTATAAGGACTGTATCAGTAGCGCCTTTCAAACACCCCATTATTCAATAAAAATTTTAAGAACAAGACTTTTAATTATTCGAAGTTGTGTCTCTAAGAAAATTTACGGATTTTTTTCGCAAATATATTAAGGGTATTAAGAATAATATCAACTAATTTCTCGTTTTTATTACGATTAACGTTTTCGATTAGGATGAATATCATTATTAATTTTTCATAGTTGCTTTTAAAACGTTATTTATGGTGTAAATATATTTTAATTATCTTTTGTGGTTAATAAGAGTTTAGAGAAACGCGAGGAGTCAAAAAGGACATCGACATTTTGTTTAATGTGTATTGATTCGTCGTTGAGGGTTTTTTTTACTATTTTTTTTTTAATTTTCCGATGAAATTTTTCAGAATTTTCAACTTTAGCTCACTGTACTTGAAATTTTTCTAATTGGCAGTCGAATTTTCGAGTTTGGGTTTTTTTAAATTGGGAAATTTTTCAGTTTTTCGATCGAATTTTACTTGATTTTCAAAATTAGTGTTACAAATTTTTCAAAATTTGAAGTATGCTTCAAATTTATAGAATTTTACACATTGGCTGGCAAATTTCTCAGTTATTTCGATCTTATTTGATTTTTTTTCAATATTTAACATTTTTTCTATGAAATTTCCAAAATTATCCATTTCTCCGTCAAATTTCTGGAATTTGCTGTAAATTTTTTCATATTTTTAAATCTATTTTGGCTTGATTTTTAGGTTTCCAAAATTTTTTACGTTTTTCCTCGGGAAAGAGATGTTTCAAATTTTATTTAATGTTATTTAATTTTATTTTAAAAATTTTACATTTTTTGTTTGATATTACCAAAATTCTTCAATTCTCTCAAATTCTTTCTCGAATTTCACAGTTCTCCAGTCTAATTTCATTTTATTTTCAAAATTTCACAATTTTCCTCGAAATTTCCAAAATTTTCCATTTCTTCCTCAAATTATTCAAAATTTTCCACTTTCTGTTCAAATTCTTTGAAATTTTCGAATTTGCTGTCAGTTTTTTTATTTTTTTCAATCTATTGTGACGTGATTTTTAAATTTTCGAAATTTTTTACGTTTTTCCCCAGGATTTTCAAAATTTTTCAAATTGTATACTCGATTTTTTCAAAATTTGTTACTTTTGCATCAGATTTTTTAAATGTTCCAGATTTGCCATCAAATTTTTTAATTTTTTCAATATAATTTGATTTAATTTTCAAAATTTTACGTTTTTCTTGAAATTTCCAAAATTTTCCATTTCTTCCTCAAATTATTCAAAATTTTCCACTTTCTGTCCAAATTCTTTGAAATTTTCGAATTTGCAGTCAATTTTTTAATCTATTTTGACGTAATTTCCAGATTTTCAAAATTTCTCACGTTTTTCCTCAAGAATTCCAAAATTTTCCATTTCTTCCTCTAATTCTTCAAAATTTTCAACTTTCTGTTCAAATTTTTCGAAATTTTACAATTTGCTGTCAGTTTTTTTATTTTTTTAAATCTATTTTGACGAGATTTTCATATTTTCGAAATCTTTTACGTTTTTCCCCAGGATTTTCAAAATTTTTCAAATAGTACACTCGATTTTTTCAAAATTTGTTACTTTTGCCTTAGATTTCTTAAATATTCCAGATTTGCCATCAAATTTTTCAATTTTTTCAATGTAATTTGATATGATTTTCAAAATTTAGCATTTTTTTCCAGAATTTCCAAAATTTTCCATTTCTCTTTCAAATATTTAAAAATTTTCCTCTTTCTGTTCAAATTCTTCAAATTTTTCGAATTTGCAGTCAATTTTTTAATCTATTTTGACGTTATTTCCAGATTTTCAAAATTTCCTATTTCTTCGTCAAATTCTTCAAAATCTTCCACTTTCTGTTCAAATTCTTTGAAATCTTTTTCTTGAAATTTGCAAAATTTTCCATTTCTCCCCCAAATATTTTAAAATTTTCCTTTCTGTTCAAATTCTTTGTATTTTTTGAATTTGCTGTTCAAGTTTTTCCATTTTTTTACAATCTATTCCAATGTGATTTTCAGATTTCCAAAATTTCACATTTTTTCTTTAATATTTTCAAAATTTTTTCCATGTGTCCCCCAAAGTCTTGAAAATCATTCCTTTTTGCTCCAAATTCTTAGAAACCCAAATTTTTTGTCAAATTTTCCTCGAAATTTTCAAAATATTCCATTTCTTCCTCAAATTATTCAAAATTTTCCACTTTTTGTCAAAATTCTTTGAAATTTTCGAATTTGCTGTCAATTTTTTCATTTTTTTAAATCTATTTTGACGTGATTTCCAGATTTTCAAAAATTTTCCCGTTTCTCCCCAAAATTTCCCAAATTTCACCCAAAACTTTTCCAAAATTCCAAATTTACCAGTTTCTTCAATCTACTTTGACTTGATTTTCAAAATTTCACATTTTTTCCTTAATATTTTCAAAATTTTTTCCATGTCTTCCCCAAAGTCTTGAAAATCATTCCCCTTTGCTCCAAATTCTTAGAAACTCCCAAATTTTCCGTCAAATTTTCATCGAAATTTTCAAAATTTTCCGTTTCTTCCTCAAATTATTCAAAATTTTCCACTTTTTGTCAAAATTCTTTGAAATCTTCGAATTTGCTGTCAATTTTCCTCGAAATTTTCCGTTTCTTCCTCAAATTATTTAAAATTTTCCACTTTCTGTCCAAATTCTATGAAATTGTCGAATTTGCTGTCAATTTTTTCATTTTTTTTAAATCTATTTTGACGTGATTTCCAGATTTTCAAAAATTTTCCCGTTTCTCCCCAAAATTTCCCAAATCTCACCCAAAACTTTTCCAAAATTCCAAATTTACCAGTTTCTTCAATCTACTTTGACTTGATTTTCAAAATTTCACATATTTTCCCACTAAACTTCTCAAATTTTCCAAATACGTTCCTCAAATTTTCAGAAACGTCCTCGAATTTTCCAAAGAGAATGGAAGCCGCGGATTTTTCGACCGCGATCGTTCGACTTGAATCGATTTTTTCGCTCGCGAGTGTAGTTTCGGAAAAAAATCACGCGAACATCGTTTTTTGAAAGACTTTCCTTGTCAATTGATACAAGAAAAGTGTAGGATTATGTAAAATGATAAGATACCACAAAAACACGCTAATTACCGAATGATAAGACGAATTAACCAACTTTCCAATACATTTCTACGTAGGGGGATATCGAAGTTTGGAAGTTTGGCAACGTTCGAACGTGCCGGGAGGGTGTTAATGATGACGTTGAAAAGAAAACCGGAAAAAATGTCGATGAATGGGATTTTTCGAGAGTGGAATGTTTCAGGTCGCATTACGAGGCATGCCGGAATAGCATTAGGAGAATTTCACTGAAGTAAAATCTTCTATTTATACGAGGGGTGTGTTTGAAAAAGTTTCCGACCATTATTTTTGTTTTTATTATAGTGTGTAGTCGTAAAATCCAAGTTTCCTACATATCTGAAATAATTACTTCCGGTTTCGGCTTTTTCAACTGTATTTCCAAAATTTTTCGTATTTTCCCGTAAATTCTTTGGATTTCTCACATTTCGTGTCAAAATTTCCAGTTATTTGGATCTAATATGAGTCAATTTTCAAAATTTTTAACGATTTCTCTGAAAATTTCAAAAAATTTTCATATTTTTGGAATTTTTCAAAACTTTTCGCTTTTGCTTCAAGTTTCTTGGATTTTTTCACATTTTGTGTCAAATTTCTCAGTTTTTTCAATCTGTTTTGAGTTGATTTTCGAAATTTTGTTTGTTTTTGCTCAAAATTTTCAGAAATTTTCATATTTTTGGAATTTTTCAAAACTTTTCGCTTTTGCTTTAAGTTTCTTGGATTTTTTCATATTTAGTGTGAAACTTCTCAGTTTTTTCAATTTGCTTTGAGTTAATTTTCGAAATTTTGTTTGTTTTTCCTCGAAATTTCCAAAAATTTTCATGTTTTTGGAATTTTTCAAAACTTTTCGCTTTTGCTTTAAGTTTCTTGGATTTTTTCATATTTAGTGTGAAACTTCTCAGTTTTTTCAATTTGCTTTGAGTTAATTTTCGAAATTTTGTTTGTTTTTTCTCGAAATTTCCAAAAATTTTCATGTTTTTGGAATTTTTCAAAACTTTTCGCTTTCGCTTTAAGTTTCTTGGATTTTTTCATATTTAGTGTGAAACTTCTCAGTTTTTTCAATTTGCTTTGAGTTAATTTTCGAGCTTTTGAACGTTTTTCCACAAAATTTTCAAAAATTTTCTTATTCTGAAAATTTTTCAAAACTTTTCGATTTTGCGTCAAGTTTCTTGGATTTGACATATTTCGTGTCAAATTTCTCAGCTTTTTCAATTTGTTTTGTGTAAATTTTCGAGCTTTTGAACGTTTTACCACAAAATTACTAGAAATTTTCATATCTTCATCTCAAAATTTCCAAAATTTTTAATTTTTTTCTGGAAATTTCTGAAAAGATCCATATTTTTTCCTCATTTTTTCCAAAATTTTCCACTTTTTCCTCAAAATTCATGGTTTTCTCACATTTTATGCCTATTTTTCAGTTTTTTCAATCCAAATTGACTTTTTGAAAACCAGCCATCCTTTTCGATTTTTCCTTTCAAATTCATCGAGTTTCCGGTTTTTTTTGCTACATATTTCAATGTACTGTTAGAATCACCCAAATTCCCCAAAATTTTCAAACTTATCCACCCCAAAATCTCTATTTTTACATATTTTTAACCGATTTTCCAATTTTTTGAATTTTTCAATCCATATAATTCTAAATATTCGAAACCTTTTTCCAAATGTTTCGCTCAAAATCGTCCAAAATTTCAATTTATTGTGAGAATTACCCAAATCCCCCAAAATTTTCAAACTCATCCACCCCAAAATTCCAATTTTAACATATTTTCAACTGATTTTCCAATTTGTAGAGTTTTTCAATCCATATAATTCTGAATATTCGAAACCTTTTTCCAAATTTTTCACTCAAAATCGTCCAAAATTTCAATTCACTGAGAATTACCCAAATCCTCCAAAATTTTCAAACTTATAAACCCCAAAATTTCGATTTTAACATATTTTTACCTGATTTTCCAATTTGTAGAGTTTTTCAATCCACATAATTCTGAATATTCGAAACCTTTTTCCAAATTTTTCACTCAAAATCGTCCAAAATTTCAATTCTCTGTGAGAATTACCCAAATCCCTCAAAATTTTCAAACTTGTCCACCCCAAAATTCCAATTTTGACATATTTTCAATTGGTTTTCCAATTTTTTGAGTTTTTCAATCTACATAATTCTGAATATTCGAAATTTTCCAAATTTTTCGCTCAAAATCGTCCAAAATTTCAATTTACTGTGAAAATTACCCAAATCCTCCAAAATTTTCAAACTTATAAACCCCAAAATTTCGATTTTAACATATTTTTACCTGATTTTCCAATTTGTAGAGTTTTTCAATCCACATAATTCTGAATATTCGAAACCTTTTTCCAAATTTTTCGCTCAAAATCGTCCAAAATTTCAATTTACTGTGAAAATTACCCAAATCCTCCAAAATTTTCAAACTTATAAACCCCAAAATTTCGATTTTAACATATTTTTACCTGATTTTCCAATTTGTAGAGTTTTTCAATCCACATAATTCTGAATATTCGAAACCTTTTTCCAAATTTTTCACTCAAAATCGTCCAAAATTTCAATTCTCTGTGAGAATTACCCAAATCCCTCAAAATTTTCAAACTTGTCCACCCCAAAATTCCAATTTTGACATATTTTCAATTGGTTTTCCAATTTTTTGAGTTTTTCAATCTACATAATTCTGAATATTCGAAATTTTCCAAATTTTTCGCTCAAAATCGTCCAAAATTTCAATTTACTGTGAAAATTACCCAAATCCTCCAAAATTTTCAAACTTATAAACCCCAAAATTTCGATTTTAACATATTTTTACCTGATTTTCCAATTTGTAGAGTTTTTCAATCCACATAATTCTGAATATTCGAAACCTTTTTCCAAATTTTTCACTCAAAATCGTCCAAAATTTCAATTCACTGAGAATTACCCAAATCCCTCAAAATTTTCAAACTTATATACCCCAAAATTTCGATTTTAACATATTTTTACCTGATTTTCCAATTTGTAGAGTTTTTCAATCCACATAATTCTGAATATTCGAAACCTTTTTCCAAATTTTTCACTCAAAATCGTCCAAAATTTCAATTCTCTGTGAGAATTACCCAAATCCCTCAAAATTTTCAAACTTGTCCACCCCAAAATTCCAATTTTGACATATTTTCAATTGGTTTTCCAATTTTTTGAGTTTTTCAATCTACATAATTCTGAATATTCGAAATTTTCCAAATTTTTCGCTCAAAATCGTCCAAAATTTCAATTTACTGTGAAAATTACCCAAATCCTCCAAAATTTTCAAACTTATAAACCCCAAAATTTCGATTTTAACATATTTTTACCTGATTTTCCAATTTGTAGAGTTTTTCAATCCACATAATTCTGAATATTCGAAACCTTTTTCCAAATTTTTCACTCAAAATCGTCCAAAATTTCAATTCACTGAGAATTACCCAAATCCCTCAAAATTTTCAAACTTATCCACCCCAAAATTCCAATTTTAACATATTTTCAATTGGTTTTCCAATTTTTTGAGTTTTTCAATCTACATAATTCTGAATATTCGAAATTTTATTAAATTTTTCGCTCAAAATCGTCCAAAATTTCAATTTACTGTGAAAATTACCCAAATCCTCCAAAATTTTCAAACTTATAAACCCCAAAATTTCGATTTTAACATATTTTTACCTGATTTTCCAATTTGTAGAGTTTTTCAATCCACATAATTCTGAATATTCGAAACCTTTTTCCAAATTTTTCACTCAAAATCGTCCAAAATTTCAGTGCACTGTGAAAATTACCCAAATCCTCCAAAATTTTCAAACTTATAAACCCCAAAATTTCGATTTCAACATATTTTTACCTGATTTTCCAATTTGTAGAGTTTTTCAATCCACATAATTCTGAATATTCGAAATTTTCCAAATTTTTCGCTCAAAATCGTCCAAAATTTCAATTTACTGTGAAAATTACCCAAATCCTCCAAAATTTTCAAACTTATAAACCCCAAAATTTCGATTTTAACATATTTTTACCTGATTTTCCAATTTGTAGAGTTTTTCAATCCACATAATTCTGAATATTCGAAACCTTTTTCCAAATTTTTCACTCAAAATCGTCCAAAATTTCAGTGCACTGTGAAAATTACCCAAATCCCCCATAATTTTCAAACTTATTCACCCCAAAATTCCCATTTCTACATATTTTCAACCCCCCAAAACCTTCCCAAACATTCAAAAAATCACAACACAATAGTACCTCATTTAAAAACAACCCCCGTTCAAAATCATCCCCAACCGTATTTTTTAAACAATTCCAACAACCTAAAACATCGAATCGCAATCAATCCACCCTTAAAAATCCACTAATTAATTGGAAAAAAAAACATAAAGAATACATTTAAATAAATATTGTTTTTTATCATTAACATGAAACTTATATTTCCTTATCACTCAAAGATAAGCCGCTGCGGACATAAATATTATGATAAGAAGCATTTTAACCGTTGTGTGTATTCTATGCTGGCGATAAAAATAAATAAAAAAAAAATATCTAATCAGTAGCAACGATAATGCCCACATACACCACCAATTTCACGGTCTACAAACTCCTTGGGACGCCACCGAAATCATTCTATTTAACCCCGTATATAAATGATATTAGCCGAGTTTTGTTATAAGGAAACGCGTTCTAAATATAAAAATCTAACCACAACATATGGGGGTGTAATTGATGACTGTAATTATTCACTACCCTAATGACATTTGTGACGAATGTCTCGACTTGGAAATACGACCTGAATTCATAGCTATTAGTTAAGAATTTATGAGGTTTTTCGACGTGTCTGTTAATTATTACGCGCCCTGTATGTTATTATTTGGTAAAAATGTCGGTTGGATGTGAATATCGAAATTTTGGATTTGTTCAATCGTGTCTGTTAATTATTACGCGCCCTGTATGTTATTATTTGGTAAAAATGTCGGTTGGATGTGAATATCGAAATTTTGGATTTGTTTAATCGTGTCTGTTAATTATTACGCGCCCTGTATGTTATTATTTGGTAAAAATGTCGGTTGGATGTGAATATCGAAATTTTGGATTTGTTTAATCGTGTCTGTTAATTATTACGCGCCCTGTATGTTATTATTTGGTAAAAATGTCGGTTGGATGTGAATATCGAAATTTTGGATTTGTTTAATCGTGTCTGTTAATTATTACGCGCCCTGTATGTTATTATTTGGTAAAAATGTCGGTTGGATGTGAATATCGAAATTTTGGATTTGTTTAATCGTGTCTGTTAATTATTACGCGCCCTGTATGTTATTATTTGGTAAAAATGTCGGTTGGATGTGAATATCGAAATTTTGGATTTGCTTAATCGTGTCTGTTAATTATTACGCGCCCTGTATGTTATTATTTGGTAAAAATGTCGGTTGGATGTGAATATCGAAATTTTGGATTTGTTTAATCGTGTCTGTCAATTATTACGCGCCCTGTATGTTATTATTTGGTAAAAATGTCGGTTGGATGTGAATATCGAAATTTTGGATTTGTTTAATCGTGTCTGTTAATTATTACGCGCCCTGTATGTTATTATTTGGTAAAAATGTCGGTTGGATGTGAATATCGAAATTTTGGATTTGCTTAATCGTGTCTGTTAATTATTACGCGCCCTGTATGTTATTATTTGGTAAAAATGTCGGTTGGATGTGAATATCGAAATTTTGGATTTGTTTAATCGTGTCTGTCAATTATTACGCGCCCTGTATGTTATTATTTGGTAAAAATGTCGGTTGGATGTGAATATCGAAATTTTGGATTTGTTTAATCGTGTCTGTTAATTATTACGCGCCCTGTATGTTATTAATTGGTAAAAATGTCGGTTTGATATGAAAATTTTTCGCTTTTGTTTCAAACTCTTCGGATTTTTTTTTCAAAATTGTGAAATTTTTCAGTTTTTTCGATCTTATTTGATTTGGTTTATAAGATTTCACATTTTTTCTTTGAAATTTCCAAAATTTTCCATTTCTCCCCCAAATTCTTCAAAATTTTCCTCTTTCTGTTCAAATTCTTTGAATTTTTCGAATTTGCACTCAATTTTTTCATTTCTTTTTGATTTATTTTGACGTGTTTTTCATATTTTCAATATTTTTTACGTTTTCCTCAGGATTTTCAAAATTTTCCATATTTTACGCCAGGCTTTTTCAAAATTTGCTACTTTTGCTTTAGATTTCTTAATTATTCCAAATTTGCTACAAATTTTCCAATTTCTTCAATGTAATTTGATTTGATTTCCAACATTTTACATTTTTTCCTGGAAATTTCCAAAATTTTACATTTCTCCCTCGAATTCTCCAAAGTTTTCCTCTTTCTGTTCAAATTCTTTGAATTTTTCGAATTTGCACTCAATTTTTTCATTTTTTCTAAATCTATTTTGACATTATGTTCAGATTTTCGAAATTTCCCTTATTTGCTACTTTTGCTCTAGATTTTTTGAATTTCTCTTATTTTTTGTCAAATTTTCCAGTTTTTTCGATCTGATTTGATTTTGTTACCAAAATTTTACATTTTCTTCTCAAAATTTTCAAAATTTTCCATGTCTCCCTCAAATTCTTCAAATTTTTCCACTTTCTATTCAATTTCTTCAAATTTTTCAAATTTGTTGTCGATTTTTACATTTTTTTTAATCTATTTTGACGTGATTTCCTGATTTTCAAAATTTCTTACGTTTTTGCTGAAGATTTTCTCAATTTCACACCAGGCTTTTTCAAAATTTGCTACTTTTGCTTTAGATTTCTTAATTATTCCAAATTTGCTACAAATTTTCCAATTTTTTCAATGTAATTTGATTTGATTTCCAAAATTTTACATTTTTTCCTCGATATTTCCAAAATTTTCCATTTCTCCCCCAAATTCCAAAAAATTCTTTGAATTTTTCGAATTTGCACCAAATTTCCAGATTTTCAAAATTTTTTACGTTTTCCTCATAATTTTCAAAATTTTCCATTTTTTATAGTTGACTTTTTCAAAATTTTCTACTTTTGCTCTAGATCTCTTGAATTTTTCAAATTTTCTGTCAAATTTTTCAGTTTTTTCGATCTTCTTTGATTTGGTTCTCAAAATTTTACATTTTTTCCCCGAAATTTCCAAAATTTTCCATTCCCTCCTCAAATTCTTCAAAATTTTCCACTTTCTTTTCAAATTCTTTGACTTTTACGAATTTGCTGTCCAAGTTTTTCATTTTTTCTAAATCTATTTTGACATGATGTTCAGATTTTCAAAATTTTCCAAATTTGCTATTTTTACTCTAGATATCTTGAATTTCTCTTATTTTCCGTCAATTTTCCATTTTCTTAGATATTATTTGATTTTGTTTTCCAAATTTTACATTTTCTCCTCAAAATTTTCAAAATTTTCCCCCGAAATTCTTCAAAATTGTAATTTTACTTCAAATTTCTTGGATTCGTCACATTTAATGTGAAACTTATGAGTTTTTTCAATATGTTTGAGTCTATTTTTCAAAATTTCGAACTTTTCTCTCAAGTTCACCCCATAAATACTCAATAGGATTCAAGTCTGGGCTACGCGCTGGTCACCGGCTGTAAGTACATAACCTGGACGGGCGTTGTCCTGCATTAGAATGAATTTCTCGCCGTTTTTTTCGATATTATTTACTTCAAATCCATCACCTTGACATTACTTTGTTTTTTGAACTTTATCACCTTGAGATAAACCAAAAAACGATAACCTCCGATTACCAAAATACAACAATCAGATATGTTATCTAAAAAAAAAATGACTACAACGACGCCGATATACGATAAATCGACAAACAACCCTTAAAAACACGATTTCCCCTTTTCAGATGCGATCAAATTGACGTCAAAATGTTCCATACTGCCCCTAACGCAGTCGGATACAACGAAACCGCCCCCAACTTCCACCAACACATCCAACAATCCCCCGTTTACGTACCGAGCAACCGCGCCATGCCCCAATACACCACCCCGTCAACCACCCATTTCGGTAGCACGCACCAAAGTAATTGGCACGGGGGTAGCTACCCCGAGATGACCACCGCAACCGCGCACCCTTTAGGATCGTCCCCGCACCACGCAGGAACCCTGGCGGGGCAATTTTACGCGCAAAATATGATGATGAGCGGCTGGAGGCCATACGATAGTACCGCGTTCCAAAGGACGAGCCCTTACGGCATGGATTACGGTAAAATAATCATCCCTATTAATAACTAACTTTAAAAAATCGAAATAGGAATACTGATAAACTGATTTATCGCTCCCCGTTCGGTGTATTTATCGATATTTAAATGTTACAGAATCCGGGATGGATTTTCCGTTCGGAGAGGGTCGCGAATGCGTCAATTGCGGCGCTATTTCCACCCCCCTTTGGCGTCGAGACGGTACCGGCCATTATCTATGCAACGCTTGCGGTTTGTACCACAAAATGAACGGCATGAATCGACCCTTAATAAAACCGTCGAAACGTTTGGTAATTAAACACTTTTTTCAGTGTATATATTTATAAGAGTCAAAACTATCTGTATATATGGCAAAATACTTGTAGCAAAATCATGAAAATTTCTACGTTTGGGTTTTCGGATACGATCTTTTTAATTAGAATATTTTTAAAGATGGCCGACTTCCGGTTCTACCGAATGTCGACTGAAACTTTGTTATTTTGAATAGAACACCCTGTATATTAATACATTTTTGAAATCTACGTAAAATTTTAGTATACTTTTGTATGAGAACTTTTTTCGAAAAATGAATACTTTTTGAATTATTAATTTTTTTGTAAAAAATTTGACAATTGCACCCCTTTATAAATTATTTTTTTACGAGGATACCTTTAAAGATATGAATATAATTTCTATTCGGTTACTTCAAGCAAGGTTGAAAGTATTTGAATCTATGTTAAAAATTTTTTTATTTTATACAGGGTTTGTATAAAAAGTGTTCAAAGTTTAACTTCATAAATATCAAATTTTTACATTTTTTTAAATAGAACCACCCGGTTTTTTCTATTTTGATACGTTCAGGAGTGAAAAATAAGGCAAATTTATGTATACTTTCCTATACCTAAATCTCACCAGTTGGTTCTATTTAAAAAAATATAGAAATTTTGATATTTATGAAGTTAAACTTTGAACACTTTTTATACAAACCCTGTATAAAATAAAAAAAAATTCAATATAGATTCGAATACGTCTGACCTTGCTGAAAGCAATCGAATAGAAACCATTTTCATATCTTTGAGGGTATCATCGTAAAAAAATAATTTATAAAGGTCTGCAACTGTCAAATTTTTTACAAAATAATTAATAACTCAAAAAGTATTAATTTTTCGAAAAAATTTTTTAGACAAAAGTATACTAAAATTTTATGTAGATTTCAAAAATGTATTTATATACAAGCTGTTCTATTCAAAATAACAAAGTTACATTCGACTTCCGGTAGAACCGGAAGTCGGCCATCTTTGAAAATATTTTAATTAAAAAGATCGTATCCGAAAACCCAAACTTAGAAACTTTCATGATTTTACTACAAGTATTTTGCCGTATATACAGATAGTTTTGACTCGTCGTGGGACACCCTGTATATATATATGAAATAAATATTTTTTTCAGACCGCTACCAGACGATTAGGATTATGTTGTACGAATTGCGGTACTAGAACGACGACGTTGTGGCGAAGAAACAACGACGGCGAACCGGTATGTAACGCGTGCGGTTTATATTTCAAACTGCACGGCGTAAACCGACCTTTAGCTATGCGCAAAGACGGTATACAAACGCGCAAACGTAAACCGAAGAAGACGACGGGCGGAGACCGCGACGACGGTAGCTCCGCCTCTACGGAAGGTAAGGTGAACGCCCTTTTTATCTCATTGGATCCGACGTGTGTGTGTTTCAGATAAAAAAACGCCCCAAACAACAAATCAGCCGGTTTCACAAGAGGAAAAATCGTCGACGGGCTTAGAACGACCTTATTTAGGTCATACGTCGTTGTTGCCGGCTACGAGCACCGCCGGCGCTATAAAAAGCGAACCGATTTACGATTATAATAATTGCGTACAGGGTCAAACGCCGTACGCCTATCAACAAATATTCGGTTTTTCTAATAATAATAATAGTCATAACGAAGCTTATCATCATCAGCATCACGTGACGGCGGCGGCTAAATTAATGGCGTCGTCGTAATTAAACGCGATGATATTTTTTGAGACGCACTGTATGTTTAAAAAAATTCGACGATTAATCTAATAGTAATCGATTTATGACTAATTATCGGAATTTAATTAATTATTTATTATACGTTTCGGTGTTGACGTAATCGTTCTAAAAATATACAGGGTGATTGATTAATATGATAAAGTGCAGCGCCCACTTTGTCCTTCGAGGTATCGATTTGAAAATTTGAGAAATCATAGACGTTATCAATCTTCGCGTTTTGAAATTATTTACAATCTTACAGGGTGTTCTGGAAAGCTGTGCCATATCGAAGTTACATTTTTTTAAATGGAACACCCTGTATTTTATCGCATATTTAAAATCGACTTGACTTTTCCATTACAATAATATAGGGTTGTGATATGTTCTACGGGGTGATGGAAAAGTTATAAACAATTTTCGATAAAAATCGTAATTTATATAATACCCTGTATAATGTAACAGATTTTTAAGAATTTAAATCTGTTGTTTGCAAAACATTCGAATAGTAGTAAAAATTGTTTATTTCGTTAATTTTCATTGATTCTGATACAGGGTGAATCAAAATACTAATACGTTATTTTATCGATTTTTTCAAAGCGAATCACCCTGTATTTTTTATCGGATGTTCTTCATACCTAAAATATAAGTGTCGATCTTTATCCTACGCTCCAAAAAAGGACGAAATTTTCATAAAATAGCTTAAAATACGACTGAAAAATAATTCAAATATAAAAGTCGATTTTTCTTGTTAAAAGCAATAAGAATAAGGTATTTTATTCTGTTTATTTTCTTGATAAACCTTTGGAGTTATCGTGAAATCAAAAAAGAAAGATTCTTAATCTACAGGGGTGTTCGAAATTAAATTCAAAAATCGTTTATGAGATAATTTATTAACTATTTTTTCAATGCACCCTGTATACAAAACGAAATTGTATCGCGTTTATTTTTTTGATGAACCTTTGGAATTATCGTGAAATCAAAATAAAAAGATTCTTAATCTACAGGGGCGTTCGAAATTAAATTCAAAAATCGTTTATTGGATAATTTATTAACTATTTTTTCAATGCACCCTGTATACAAAACGAAATTGTATCACGTTTATTTTCTTGATAAACCTTTGGAATTATCGTGAAATCAAAATAGAAAGATTCTTAATCTACAGGGGCGTTCGAAATTAAATTCAAAAATCGTTTATTGGATAATTTATTAACTATTTTTTCAATGCACCCTGTACACAAAACGAAATTGTATCGCGTTTATTTTCTTGATAAACCTTTGGAATTATCTTGAAATCAAAATAGAAAGATTCTTAATCTACAGGGGCGTTCGAAATTAAATTCAAAAATCGTTTATTGGATAATTTATTAACTATTTTTTCAATGCACCCTGTATACAAAACGAAATTGTATCACGTTTATTTTCTTGATAAACCTTTGGAATTATCGTGAAATCAAAAAAGAAAGATTCTTAATCTACAGGGGCGTTCGAAATTAAATTCAAAAATCGTTTATTGGATAATTTATTAAATATTTTTTTCAATGCACCCTGTATACAAAACGAAATTGTATCACGTTTATTTTCTTGATGAACCTTTGGAATTATCGTGAAATCAAAATAGAAAGATTCTTAATCTACAGGGGCGTTCGAAAATAAATTAAAAAATTGTTTACAAGATAATTGAGTCCTTAAAAATTTTTTTATATATATATTTAACTCTATATTAGACTGTAAATATAAAAAATGTAATTGCTTTAAGACTGTGACGTAATTGTACATAAAAATCTGCTTGAAGTTGACATATATATAAATATAATTTTATTCATCGATTTTTTCGACTTCCCCTCGTAATAATACGAAGACGTATTTATAATTACCCGGCTTCTAAAGTCTCCATTAAATCGTTTAAATCCATTTAATTCTTATATTTAATGCACGCTTTATTACTACGAGGGATATTACAAAAATCATACGAGGGTTAGTTCGAAATTTATTTAAAAAAAATTGTCGATTTCGAGTGTTTTTTTTCTTTCTTTCCTTTTTATGACTCTAACAGGGTCGGAATCTTTGTAAATAATACATAAATAATTTTTTTAATCATTTGTACAAAAAATAGTAGCGCTTTTAATATTCGTCATCGTATAAATTAAATTTGAATCATTTTTTTTTGTTTTATTGCTACCCAAATATTAAATCTATCATTTACAATCTAATTTATGGTATTATAACCTCAAATTATTTAATGAATTCGCCGTATTTCATCCGGCAACACTGTAAAAAAGCGTTAAGGATAATTTTTTTGATACCGTTGCTGTTAATACATATTGTACCACCCTGTATGTATTTAATTTGATGCAAATAAAAGCGACGCGTCACTTTAAGGTCAAAGCACCTGAAAAGGGCTGTCAATCCGACACACTTGAGTATATCGATCGAAATATACAGGGAGAAATGGAATTTTTCACTTTATCGTTTTATAAAATTATTAAAAATAATTTTGGTTACGTCACAAATCCAAAATGGAAAGGAAGAGGTTGTTAATTTCAAGAGATAGTTGAAAAAATGACGTTATTGATCTTTTTTAAGGGATGTAATACCCTAGCTACCCTATTTTTAGATTTCTTCACCTCTATAACACGCACTCCACCTTTTTCGAGTTATTAAAATGTTTTTTCACCAATTTTTTTGAACCTGTTATCCTTCTCCAGATCGTTGCTATAGATTTTGAGCCGTTCTTCACATCGTTAAGATATACTTCACCTTTTCTTAGCCCTTTACAACTTTTAAAAATGTTTCTTCATCAGTTTTTGTTCCAAATAAAAAATTTCCAGTCATTTTGATATATTGCTGAACGTTCTTCAACTTTTTTAGACTTTCTTCACCTTCCTCTATCCGATTAAAATCGTGCTTCACCTTTTTAATGAACCTCAACTAGTATCTATACTGTTTCTTGTCATGATTTTGCATTTTTTAAATAGGAAAACCCCCATAAATGATCTCGATGAATTTACACTTGTTCTTCACCTTTTTCTAGTCGTTCTTCACCTTTTTTAAGACACTTAACAAGAATCTCTTCTCTTCAAAATGATTTTTGTAGTGTTACTCATTATATTTCAAAGTTTTTGAGTGTACAAAACTCATTGATGATCTATATAGATTTACACTAGTTCTTCACCTTTTTCCAGTCGTTCTTCACCTTTTTTATGGAAGAACCTTCATTGTTAAATTAGTTTTCAAGCGTTACTTATTATTTTTGCTAAGTTTTCGTGTGCAAAAAGCTCCATTGATGCTCTCGATAGATTTGCAGTCGTTCTTCACCTTTTTTCAATGATTCTTCACCTTTTTTATGATACTCTTACATGAATATTCACTTTTTAATTTGTTTTTAAGGCGTTTCTGATTATTTCTCCAAAGTTTTTGGGTAGAAAAATCGTTCTTCACATTTTAGCAGTCGATCTTCACCTATTTTATTCTTATACTTACACTCCAACAAGTATATTCACTTTTTTTAGATGATTTTCAAAGTATTTCGTAGCATTTTCCCAAACTTTTGGCTAGAAATATTTACAGTTATTTTTCACCTTTTTCTAGTCGTTCTTCACCTTTTTTATGATACTCTAACAGATATCTTCACTTTTTTTAAATGGTTTTTAAAGTATTTCATATAATATTTCGAAGTTTTTGGATAGAAATACCCCCATCAATGATCTAGATAGAATCAAACTCATTCTTCACCTTTTCCAGTCGTGCTTCACCTTTTCCATGATCCTTCAATAAGTGCTTCATATTATTCACACTCATTCTTCACATTTTACGAACGTTCTTCTCCTTTTTAATGAACCTAAACAAGAATCTTCACTTTTAAAATGATGTTTGAAATGTTTCCTAATATTCACACCCGTTCTTCACCTTGTTCAGTCCTTATTCACCTTTTTTATGATACTCTAACAAGAATCATCACTTTTTAAACGTTTTTGTAACGTTTCCTATTATTTTTACAAAGTTTTTGAGTGCAAAAAGCCCCATTTACGATATAGATAGATTTATACTCGTTCTTCACCTTTTTCAGACCTCATTCAACTTTTTTATAATACTCTATCGACAATCTTCACTTTTTAAACGGGTTTTCAAGCATTTCCTATTATGTTTGCTGAATTTTTGAGTGCAAAAAGCCTCATTGATGATCTATATAGATTTACACTTGTTCTTCACATTTTTGCACTCGTTCTTCACCTTTTTATTATACTCTAACAAGAATCTTCACTTTTTAAATGGGTTTTCAAGCGTTTGCCATTATTTTTTCTAAATTTTTGAGTACAAAAAGCCTCCTTGATGATCTATATAGATTTACACTTGTTCTTCACCTTTTTGCAGTCGTTCTTCACCTTTTTATGATACTCTAACAAGAATCTTCACTTTTTAAACGGGTTTCCAAGCGTTTGCCATTATTTTTGCTAATTTTTTTAGTGCAAAAAGCCCCCCTGATGATCTATATACATTTACACTCATTCTTCACCTTTTTGCAGTCGTTCTTCACTTTTTTATGATACTCTAACAAGAATCTTCACTTTTTAAACGATTTTTCAAGCGTTTGCCATTATTTTTGCTGAATTTTTGAGTGCAAAAAGCCTCATTGATGATCTGTATAGATTTACACTTGTTCTTCACCTTTTTGCAGTCGTTCTTCACCTTTTTATGATACTCTAACAAGAATCTTCACTTTTTAAACGGGTTTCCAAGCGTTTGCCATTATTTTTGCTAATTTTTTTAGTGCAAAAAGCCCCCCTGATGATCTATATACATTTACACTCATTCTTCACCTTTTTGCACTCGTTCTTCACCTTTTTATTATACTCTAACAAGAATCTTCACTTTTTAAATGGGTTTTCAAGCGTTTGCCATTATTTTTGCTTAATTTTTGAGTGCAAAAAGCCTCATTGATGATCTGTATAGATTTACACTTGTTCTTCACCTTTTTGCAGTCGTTCTTCACCTTTTTATGATACTCTAACAAGAATCTTCACTTTTTAAACGATTTTTCAAGCGTTTGCCATTATTTTTGCTAATTTTTTTAGTGCAAAAAGCCCCCCTGATGATCTATATACATTTACACTCATTCTTCACCTTTTTGCAGTCGTTCTTCACCTTTTTTATAGAATATTAACAAGAATGTCCACTTTCTCAAATTATTTTCAAGGCAGTTTTGAATATTTTTTGAAAGTTTTCGGGAAGGAAAACCGCCATCAATGGTCTAGATAGATTTACACTTATTCTTCACCTTTTTGCAGTCGTTCTTCACCTTTTTATGATACTCTATCAAGAATCTTCACTTTGTAAATGATATTTCAAGCATTTGCCATTATTTTTGCTAAATTTTGTAGTGCAAAAAGCCTCCCTGATGATCTATATAGATTTACACTTATTCTTCACCTTTTTGCATTCGTTCTTCACCTTTTTATGATACTCTATCAAGAATCTTCACTTTGTAAATGATATTTCAAGCATTTGCCATTATTTTTGCTAAATTTTGTAGTGCAAAAAGCCTCCCTGATGATCTATATAGATTTACACTTGTTCTTCACCTTTTTGCAGTCGTACTTCACCTTTTTATGATACTCTAACAAGAATCTTCACTTTTTGAACGGGTTTCCAAGCGTTTCCTATTATGTTTGGTAAGTTTTTGAATGCAAAAAGCCCCCTTGATGATCCATATAGATTTACACTTGTTCTTCACCTTTTTGCAGTCGTTCTTCACCTTTTTCTACGAACTTCTCATGAGAATTTTAAACTTTTTTCTATGAAAACGCACATTTATCGTAATTTTTCGACATTCTAACACGTCCACCACCCTGTAGACGTTACGATTTACCTCTAATCACTGTTTTTTTCAACCCTACGAAATATTAAATTGACGTGTATTGTCTGTAAGTGAAGTGGCGTCAAAAGGCCACGTGTGGGAGTGTCTACAATAACAATAATAGCAGTTTTCCATAAAACTCCACTCATTATACGTCAATCATTTATAATAACGTTTGTTATAAATTCGAGAAAATTTCTTCGGTGAATGCCATTAGTTTTTCTACTTTTAACGAGTCGAAATGGGTAAAAAGGTCCCAAGTAGGGCCGTTTCTTCTTCTATTTCTTGTAGAGTGTGCGGGGATCGTTCCTATGGGAAGCATTATGGTGTCTATTGCTGCGATGGTTGTTCTTGCTTTTTCAAAAGAAGTATAAGGAGAAACGTCGCGTACACGTGCATTTGTAAGTATTGATTCGTACTAAACTAAAAAAATTTTAAGGTTATGTCGTTTTAAAAACAGCCGGAAGTCGACAATGCGTTATAGATAAAGTACGACGTAATTGGTGCCCTTTTTGTAGGCTTCAACGTTGTTTAGCAGTCAATATGAACGTATCAGGTATTAATTTCAACAAAATATATATTATTGTAATAATTATATCGATATCGTAGCCGTACAAGAAGAAAGAGGACCGAGAAAACCGAAAAATAATAAAATAAATTTACGTAATTTTCAATATCATACAGAAATTTACGAAATATCCGCTAATATTCTTCTTACAGCAATTAAAGATGCGAGATGTAATCCAGGATTTAGAATTTTATCAAAAAATTCGCAAAATATGATATTAGGTGAGGTATTAAGTATTTTGGGACAACCGGTATATTAAATTTTATTTTAGGTCACCTTTGGGCGCCTTTGTTTATTTTAAAAGCTTCTTATTGGCACACAGATGTCGCTGGTATATTAAACTTTCTTAAAGAAACTTGTGATTATATAAAATCGTTAAATTTCAACGAAAAAACTCTTCTTCTTTTCGAAACTATTCTATTATGTCAAAAAGACTTTTTAATAAAGCCGGAAGATGTTATATTAACCGATTATATCGTTTCGAAGACTATAGAAGATTTTAAAAAAGAAGATAACGTTAATTTTACGCGATTATTATCGTCAATAAAGAAATTATTTATACCTAATGCTTCTATATTGCACATCTTATTATTTGAACCAATAATTGGATCAGTACCAATGGAAACAGTTATAGCAACGATCGATATATAAACCGATATATTATGAGTCGTCCTGTATAATAAGGAACATAGTACTTACCCGAATGACGTATCGAAGTATTTTATATTCACCACCAAGCATAAAACTTCAACTATTTAATTGATATTTAATCAATCTACACTTAAGACTCGCACTGTATAATGTAAGTTTGTTGTTTCGACACACTAGATGTAACGAAAGCGTTATTATGGAATGTAGACATTATGAGGTAATTCAATACAATTTCACGTATATTTTCACAGATTCAAACACTTAAATGTTAGTTTCTTTAAAGGCACTTAACACTATTTATTAAATAATAATAAATATAAGCTGAAAAAAAGTTGTTGATAAATAAATAACACGATAATATACTGAGTGCTTTTTTTTCTACTGTTTACTCGTCGTCAATTGTTCAAAAAAATGACAGTGCTGACAACTTTACATCGACTGGGATTGATGTTCCGTGTATAGTCAGCTGGATATTATGCCGTTTCGTTTTATATATTATCTTTAGCAATTAGTTGTTTTGTTCCAATGGCGTAGTATAGTAAAATAAAAAAAGTTTTACTTATTTACATAAATAATTGATTATTAGTACGATTTCTTCTTCTTTTTCCTCTATTTATTCCCGTTCAACTGTTTTTTTTTATTACAATCTCGACTGGGGTTATTGTTTCATGTTCTATGTTTAATTCAGGGGCGTAGTTTAATATTTTATGGATAAAATTTATAAATTTTATTTCGTATATTTTCTGTGCAAACGCGTTTTTTAATACGAGGAGCCGAAAAAGACATCAGTTGCTCGGAAAAAATCATTATAAGAGGAAAATTTCTATAAGAAAATACATGATACCATAAAGTTCTAAGTTTAAATCGAAATTCATATAAATCTTCAATGTTAGAGAGTTTAATATTAAAGTTTTTATTATTAAAATTGCATTAATGGCGATTTATCCAAATAAAACTTGTATCGCCATCTATACCATGGATGCCAAAGTTTACATAGAAATGTATCTTGATCTACATTTATACAGTTTTACATTGTAGTTAAGTCATTGACTAAAAGATGGCGAAGATTATTTAACGAATTAATTGAATTAATGGCGATTCATTTAAATGAAGCTAAAACGCCATCTATGACTTGGGTACCAAAGTTCCGAAAGAAATTCACGTTATTCTTTTAAATATTTACAGGTTTCCGTAATAGTTCGGTCATTATCTATCACCCTTAAAGGAAGGCAACTAATTATACATAGCAGTGTAGAACTGGTTGCCGAATTACATGAACACGAAAAATAATTTTATTAATACATGAATATAGTAGAATATTATGAAAGAAATTATATTTTCTCCTTTTTTTTGAACTTGAGGTGGTTGAAATTCGTTCAAATTTCTTCTTCTTTCACCATATCATTTATCGTTTTTTTTTGTAAGGGTATAAACGGAAAATAAAACATCATTTTTTCCAAATTTGATCTATATATACAAATAAAATCGAATGGATAAATTTTTTTAGAAAAAACATCAGTAAATCTATATAATCAACAAACATATATAATATTCTGAACATCAACATTATTTTTTTTTGACGCCTGGTATATCCAGACATCGGGATTGTCTCTACTCTCATGGGGAGGGGGTTATTTTGAGGGTAAAATTTACGACATATAAAAGGACAATATGTAAACAATATAACCTCAAAATGTTATAGAATAATCAATATTAATGACATCCTGTATATATACTAAATTATATAAACAATAAACTTCTTGCTTTATAAAGAAATCTACATTTGATTTGATTAATTAATTGGGTAAATTATCACTAGATGGCTATACCGAACGCTAACATAGGAAAGTTCAATTTGTTCGTCAAGTTTTCGCTAGATGGCCGTAGTTGAATAGGAAAATAATAGAAAGGTTTTTGTTGACATATTGACCGGATTTTCTTACATCTATAACTAGAAAAATTATGAAAGTGAAGTCTTATTTTTTGAAGGACACATTCATTATTATAATTGCTTATTTTTTATTTCCTAAAATGACTAAATTTGTGCTTTTCACGAATAGACGAACGCCGAGTTCGTGTAAGATCGTTACGGTGATTCTTAATGTCCGAAATAAATGAAAAATAAAATCAAATACCCTGTGGAAAACTATAAAATGTGAAATGGAAGTCAGTGTATCAGGGAATCAGCTGATATCGATAGAGTACATTGAATGGGGGAGAGATTTCCGGGCGACGTCGCTGTTGCCGGATTTCGTAATGGAATTTCTTCGATTTTTTCTAAATCTGCGGCGCCGGCGGAATTTTGCTTGCACAATTTCGGAATTATCTGAGGAAATGATGATAATTCAATTTTTATTCGAAAAATTATCATTTCATGAGTTTTTCACGGTTTACGTTCATTTTTATAGAATAGAAAAAGTTTCAAGGTTACAAATGTCATTAAATCGATGATTCAATCAATTGCGTTTCGTAAAATGGATAAAAATTTAGTTCTATGGTTCGGAAACATTAGAAATTTTGACAGAAATCTTCTTCTTTCAGATCTTTGATCACAAAACCCGCTTTTCAACATCTGACAGCTGTCAATAATAAAGAAGAGTTTAGTTCTATGTTTCGGATCATCGATTTTGTAGCAGCGTTTCTCAAAATGAGTGGAAAAGTATGAATATTGAAAATTTAGATCGAAATCTTCTTCTTTTAGATATTTGATCACAAAACTTGATTTTGAACATGTGACAGCTGTCAATAATTAGAAGAAATTTACTTCTGTGTTTCGGATCATCGATTTTTTTATCGGTTTAATTATCAAAATAGATCAAAATGTCATTTGAACATTAGAAGTTTTGACAGAACTATTCTTCTTTCAGATATTTGATCACAAAACCCTATTCGACAGCTGTCAGAAGTACCGAGAACGATGAATTACGGTTCTATGACTCGGATCATCGATATAATTGACTTTAATCTTGAAATTATGTTAAAATGACATACAAAATCGAAAATTTCGACGTAAATCGTCTACTTCCGCATTTTTGTCCGACAAAAGTTGACAACAAACAATCGACAGCTGTCAAAAACACCACGAACGATGAATTACAGTTCTATGTCTCGGATCATCGATATAAATGACTTAAATCTTGAAATTACGTTGAAATGACGTACAAAAATCGAAAATTTCGACGTAAATCGTCTACTTCCGCATTTTTGTCCGACAAAAGTTGACAAAAAACAATCGACAGCTGTCAAAAACACCACGAACGATGAATTACAGTTCTATGTCTCGGATCATCGATATAAATGACTTTAATCTTGAAATTACGTTGAAATGACGTACAAAAATCGAAAATTTCGACGTAAATCGTCTACTTCCGCATTTTTGTCCGACAAAAGTTGACAACAAACAACCGACAGCTCTCAGAAACACCACGAACGAAGAATTACAGTTCTATGTCTCGGATCATCGATATAAATGACTTTAATCTTGAAATTACGTTGAAATGACGTACAAAAATCGAAAATTTCGACGTAAATCGTCTACTTCCGCATTTTTGTCCGACAAAAGTTGACAAAAAACAATCGACAGCTGTCAAAAACACCACGAACGATGAATTACAGTTCTATGTCTCGGATCATCGATATAAATGACTTTAATCTTGAAATTATGTTAAAATGACATACAAAAATCGAAAATTTCGACATAAATCGTCTACTTCCGCATTTTTGTCCGACAAAAGTTGACAAAAAACAATCGACAGCTGTCAAAAACACCACGAACGATGAATTACAGTTCTATGTCTCGGATCATCGATATAAATGACTTTAATCTTGAAATTATGTTAAAATGACATACAAAAATCGAAAATTTCGACATAAATCCTCTACATCCGCATTTTTGTCCGACAAAAGTTGACAATAAACAATCGACAGCTCTCAGAAACACCACGAACGAAGAATTACAGTTCTATGTCTCGGTTCATCGATATAATTGACATTAATCTTGAAATTATGTTGAAATGACATACAAAAATCGAAAATTTCGACATAAATCCTCTACATCCGCATTTTTGTCCGACAAAAGTTGACAATAAACAATCGACAGCTGTCAAAAACACCACGAACGATGAATTACAGTTCTATGTCTCGGATCATCGATATAAATGACTTAAATCTTGAAAATACGTTGAAATGACATACAAAAATCGAAAATTTCGACATAAATCCTCTACATCCGCATTTTTGTCCGACAAAAGTTGACAACAAACAACCGACAGCTCTCAGAAACACCACGAACGAAGAATTACAGTTCTATGTCTCGGATCATCGATATAAATGACTTTAATCTTGAAATTATGTTAAAATGACATACAAAAATCGAAAATTTCGACATAAATCCTCTACATCCGCATTTTTGTCCGACAAAAGTTGACAACAAACAACCGACAGCTCTCAGAAACACCACGAACGAAGAATTACAGTTCTATGTCTCGGATCATCGATATAAATGGCTTTAATCTTGAAATTACGTTGAAATGACGTACAAAAATCGAAAATTTCGACATAAATCCTCTACATCCGCATTTTTGTCCGACAAAAGTTGACAATAAACAATCGACAGCTCTCAGAAACACCACGAACGAAGAATTACAGTTCTATGTCTCGGATCATCGATATAAATGGCTTTAATCTTGAAATTACGTTGAAATGACGTACAAAAATCGAAAATTTCGACATAAATCCTCTACATCCGCATTTTTGTCCGACAAAAGTTGACAATAAACAATCGACAGCTCTCAGAAACACCACGAACGAAGAATTACAGTTCTATGTCTCGGATCATCGATATAAATGACTTTAATCTTGAAATTATGTTAAAATGACATACAAAAATCGAAAATTTCGACATAAATCCTCTACATCCGCATTTTTGTCCGACAAAAGTTGACAACAAATAACCGACAGCTCTCAGAAACACCACGAACGAAGAATTACAGTTCTATGTCTCGGATCATCGATATAAATGACTTTAATCTTGAAATTATGTTAAAATGACATACAAAAATCGAAAATTTCGACATGAATCTTCTACATCCGCATTTTTGTCCGACAAAAGTTGACAATAAACAATCGACAGCTGTCAAAAACACCACGAACGATGAATTACAGTTCTATGTCTCGGATCATCGATATAATTGACTTGAATCTTGAAATTATGTTGAAATGACGTACAAAAATCGAAAATTTCGACATAAATCCTCTACATCCGCATTTTTGTCCGACAAAAGTTGACAACAAACAACCGACAGCTCTCAGAAACACCACGAACGATGAATTACAGTTCTATGTCTCGGATCATCGATATAATTAACGCTTACCATCAAATTATCTTCGCTCCTAATAACGTCCTCGGCCCTATCCAAACTAAACTGCCTCCTCAACAATTTTCCCACCCTATGTTTCGGACTCAAACACTTATATTGATTATAAGGTTTACTCAGATCGTCCTCCTCGATAATTTTCGGTTTCCTCGTATACAGGGACGTAGTCGAAGCACCGAGAAGCGCAGCCGCCACTTCGGAAGCCGATACCGGAGTACCAAGTACGATTGGCACATCGCTCGACGTGCTTTTCACCATTTCACACCTGAAATTCGATATAAATGGGACATCCGGTATATAACATACACCCGTATGTACCTTTGCCCGATATCGTCGACAGTTTTTACCAAACTGGAGAACTTGGAAAGCTCCATGGTCCTCATAAAGGAGGGATTCAAATTTGGCGATTTGTTGTAATGATCGTGATGTTTCGATCCATTCGATAGAGTATCACATAAATCTTCGTATTGGCTCAAAGACGAGCTGATTATGAGGCTTTCGTCCAACCTGAAATTTATCACCACCATTCGATCGATTATTATCAAAAAAGGGGAACTTACTTACCCATGGGATTCCCTTGCAAAAAAAAATTATATTAAACCAAAAAAAAAACGAAATTTCGGATATTCTATTGTAGAAAAAACTTACTCGATCGACGGAGGATCCGGAAGCGGTTTATCGAATCCGGATTTTCCTAATAACCAATAAGTGTCCATTGTTCCTTTTCCTTTTATTTCCGTCGGTCCTCTCGATTCGATCTGGTATCCTCCGGCTTTTTCTAAGCGGATTTTCGTCGCTTCCGACATGTGTATCCTCCAAGCCGAGCCTTTATATTGAAATCCATGGAAAAAAATGGAAATTTTTGACGTTATTTTCGAAATATGTCAAATAATTTGTTATGATCTACATTTCTAGCTGACCCAGTATGTCAAGGACGGTATTGGGGGGAGATATTGAAAGCTACACAAAATATTAGTGTGAAAGTAGCTTAAATCGTTCCGGTGTCGTCGTTAGGGGGGTTGAAATAATTTCTTTTTTAATTTTCTTTTTATATTTATGATTTTTAATGAACAAATTTTTCTTCTATATGAATATAATCATAACACGAACGATTTTTCATGTTTCTTCTTCTTTTTTATCAACTTTTCCTTGACATTGACGTTTATGTGAAAACGTCATACCAACTTGAGTTATTCCAGTGGCGTGGGAAGAGATATTTCGATTTATCAACCACAGTGAACTGAATTGAAGTCACTCGTAAAAAATTAAATCCATTGGCGTAGTCAGGGGATTTTTACAACTTGGTAACAGCGTCAATTGTTCCAATGACGTATGACGGAAGATTTTGACAGGTCATGTGAATTAGCGTCAATTTCATCCAGTGACGTAATAAAGGGGATTCAAATTCACTGTTTTTTAATAAAACGTGTGGAACAACTCTAATTTCATCCAGTGGTGTAGTGAGGGGGATTCAAATCCACTGATTACAATAAACTAAACGATTCCAGTGGCGTCGTGTGGGGGATTTTCAATAAAACGTGTAATACAACCCTGATTTCATCCAGTGGCGTACTTAGAGGGATTCAAACCAATCGATTACAGTGAACTAAATCAATCCAGTGACGTACGACGAAAAATTTTTGTAGTTCATGTAAATTAACGTTAATTTCATCCAGTGACGTAGTAAGGGAGATTCAAATCCACATATTACAATAAACTAAACGATTCCAGTGGCGTCGTGTGGGGGATTTTCAATAAAACGTGTAATACAACCCTGATTTCATCCAGTGGCGTACTTAGAGGAATTCAAACCAATCGATTACAGTGAACTAAATCAATCCAGTGACGTACGACGAAAAATTTTTGTAGTTCATGTAAATTAACGTTAATTCCATCCAGTGACGTAGTAAGGGGGATTCAAATCCACATATTACAATAAACTAAACGATTCCAGTGGCGTCGTGTGGGGGATTTTCAATAAAACGTGTAATACAACCCTGATTTCATCCAGTGGCGTACTTAGAGGAATTCAAACCAATCGATTACAGTGAACTAAATCAATCCAGTGACGTACGACGAAAAATTTTTGTAGTTCATGTAAATTAACGTTAATTCCATCCAGTGACGTAGTAAGGGGGATTCAAATCCACATATTACAATAAACTAAACGATTCCAGTGGCGTCGTGTGGGGGATTTTCAATAAAACGTGTAATACAACCCTGATTTCATCCAGTGGCGTAGTTAGAGGGATTCAAACCAACCGATTACAGTGAACTAAATCAATCCAGTGGCGTACGACGAAAAATTTTTGTAGTTCATGTAAATTAACGTTAATTCCATCCAGTGACGTAGGAAGGGGGATTCAAATCCACTGATTACAATAAACTAAACGATTCCAGTGGCGTCGTGAGGGGGATTTTCAATAAAACGTGTAATACAACCCTGATTTCATCCAGTGGCGTAGTTAGAGGGATTCAATCTAACCGATTACAGTGAACTAAATCAATCCAGTGGCGTACGACGAAAAATTTTTGTACTTCATGTAAATTAACGTTAATTCCATCCAGTGACGTAGTAAGGGGGATTCAAATCCACTGATTACAATAAACTAATCGATTCCAGTGGCGTCGTCTGGGGGATTTTCCATAAAACGTGTAATACAACCCTAGTTTCATCCAGTGGTGTAGTTGGAGGGATTTAAACTAACCGATTACAGTAAAATAAATCAATCCAGTGGCGTACGACGAAAAATTTTTGTAGTTCATGTAAATTAGCGTTAATTTCATCCAGTGACGTAGTAAGGGGGATTCAAATCCACTGATTACAACAAACTAAACGATTCCAGTGGCGTCGTCTGGGGGATTTTCCATAAAACGTGTAATACAACCCTGATTTCATCCAGAGGCGTAGTTAGAGGGATTCAAACCAACCGATTACAGTGAACTAAATTAATTCAGTGGCGTACGTAGAAAAATTTTTATAGTTCATGTAAATTAGCGTTAATTTCATCCAGTGACGTAGTAAGGGGGATTCAAATCCACTGATTACAACAAACTAAACGATTCCAGTGGCGTCGTCTGGGGGATTTTCCATAAAACGTGTAATACAACCCTGATTTCATCCAGAGGCGTAGTTAGAGGGATTCAAACCAACCGATTACAGTGAACTAAATTAATTCAGTGGCGTACGTAGAAAAATTTTTGTAGTTCATGTAAATTAGCGTTAATTTCATCCAGTGACGTAGTAAGGGGGATTCAAATCCACTGATTACAACAAACTAAACGATTCCAGTGGCGTCGTCTGGGGGATTTTCCATAAAACGTGTAATACAACCCTGATTTCATCCAGAGGCGTAGTTAGAGGGATTCAAACCAACCGATTACAGTGAACTAAATTAATTCAGTGGCGTACGACGAAAATTTTTTGTAGTTCATGTAAATTAGCGTTAATTCCATCCAGTGACGTAGTAAGGGGGATTCAAATCCACTGATTACAACAAACTAAACGATTCCAGTGGCGTCGTATGGGGGCATTTTCAATAAAACGTGTAATACAACCCTAATTTCATCCAGTGGTGTAGTGAGGGGTATTCAAATGTTGGTATTTTGAGCAATTCCAGTGGCGTACGACAAAATAATGATAAAAATTGGACAAATTGAGAAAAAAAAAAGATTGATATCGAATTTTACCTGTTGATTCCATTCGAGAGGCGGTATTTACGGTATCTCCGAAAAGGCAGTACCTAGGCATCGTCAGACCGACCACTCCAGCGCAGCAAGGTCCCGAATGCAGTCCGATTCTCAGTCTTAAGGGTGTTCTGGGTAAATGCCTGATACAAAATCTTCCGCTTTGATGTAACAGATCCAGCGCCATCGTCGCTATCTGAAATGATATGATTCGCTTATTATCTCATTCTCGGGGAAAACGATATGGCAACGTTGTATAATTTTGAGGTTAGTTACCTGTTCGGCGTGATCGGGAATCCTTACAGGCAATCCCCCCACTACCATATAAGCATCGCCGATCGTCTCGACTTTGTAAACATTGTAAGCATTGATTGTGGCATCGAAGCACGTATACAGGTCGTTCAATAAGTCCACGACTTGGAATGGGGTGGAATGGGCGGAAATGGTCGTAAAACCGACGATATCCGAAAAGTAAATGGTCACTTCTTCGAATTCTTCGGGATCGACGGGCATTCCCAGTTTCAATTTATCGGCTACGTAACTAAAAACGCCCTGTACGTTTATAACAGTAGACGCGAACGAAGGGGAGAAAAACATGGAAAATTAGGTTGTTTTTCACGAAGTTTCCGTCAAAATCTAATAAAAAAAGTTGTCGGGCATCGGTAAACATCTTAAAGCGAATTTCGGCGGTAGACATTTTGAAATATTCGACGGAATTTATCGATTACCTCGTATAGAATTTTAATAATCGTTCGGGAAGAAAACAAAATTATTTGGGGTGGAAAATAAACGATAAAAACCGTCAAAACACACCCCCATTCCGAAATTACCCACGCGGTTTAATTTTCACGTAAACATCGCTGATTTAGATACGAGGGGATATCCAAAAGTTAGCTTATAATACGTTTGGTTGTAATTAGGCAATAAGTTAAATGGATATGACGTCATTGAGATATTTTACGAGGGGTGTTTGAAAATAAACGGTATTTAATAGATACTGATAGGATTTTATTAGTTTAACATTGAAATGAACAAATTTATCAAATCATACGTGTTCTTGAGATCTTTTATGTACGAATTATCATTAGTAACGATATATATGATACGAGGGGCTTCCAAAACTAACTTTTAATATATTATAGATCGATTTAAGCCTAATTTGATACTTTAAACGACGCCATAATGAAATTGACAACAAAAACGTGTTGCTGAGATCTTTTATGTACGAATTATCATTAGTAACGATATATATGATACGAGGGACTTTCAAAACTAACTTTTAATATATTATAGATGGATTTAAGGGTAATTTGATACTTTAAACGACGCCATAATGAATTTGACAACAAAAAACGTGTTCCTGAGATCTTTTATGTACGAATTATCATGTAGTAACGATATATATGATACGAGGGGCTTTTAAAACTAACTTTTAATATATTATAGATCGATTTAAGCCTAATTGGATACTTTAAACGATGCCATAATGAATTTGACAACAAAAAACGTGTTCCTGAGATCTTTTATGTACGAATTATCATTAGTAACGATATATATGATACGAGGGACTTTCAAAACTAACTTTTAATATATTATAGATCGATTTCAGCCTAATTTGATACTTTAAACGACGCCATAATGAAATTGACAACAAAAACGTGTTCCTGAGATCTTTTATGTACGAATTATCATGTAGTAACGATATATATGATACGAGGGACTTTCAAAACTAACTTTTAATATATTATAGATCGATTTAAGCCTAATTGGATACTTTAAACTATGCCATAATGAATTTGACAACAAAAAACGTGTTCCTGAGATCTTTTATGTACGAATTATCATGTAGTAACGATATATATGATACGAGGGACTTTCAAAACTAACTTTTAATATATTATAGATGGATTTAAGTGTAATTTGATACTTTAAACGACGCCATAATGAATTTGACAACAAAAACGTGTTCCTGAGATCTTTTATGTACGAATTATCATTTAGTAACGATATATATGATACGAGGGACTTTCGAAACTAACTTTTAATATATTATAGATGGATTTAAGTCTAATTTGATACTTTAAACGACGCCTTAATGAATTTGACAACAAAAACGTGTTCCTGAGATCTTTTATGTACGAATTATCATGTAGTAACGATATATATGATACGAGGGACTTTCGAAACTAACTTTTAATATATTATAGATGGATTTAAGCCTAATTGGATACTTTAAACGATGCCATAATGAATTTGACAACAAAAACGTGTTCCTGAGATCTTTTATGTACGAATTATCATTTAGTAACGATATATATGATACGAGGGACTTTCGAAACTAACTTTTAATATATTATAGATGGATTTAAGTCTAATTTGATACTTTAAACGACGCCTTAATGAATTTGACAACAAAAACGTGTTCCTGAGATCTTTTATGTACGAATTATCATTTAGTAACGATATATATGATACGAGGGACTTTCGAAACTAACTTTTAATATATTATAGATCGATTTAAGCCTAATTGGATACTTTAAACGATGCCATAATGAATTTGACTACAAAAACGTGTTCCTGAGATCTTTTATGTACCAATTATCATGTAGTAACGATATATATGGTACGAGGGACTTTCGAAACTAACTTTTAATATATTATAGATCGATTTAAGCCTAATTGGATACTTTAAACGATGCCATAATGAAATTGACAACAAAAACGTGTTCCTGAGATCTTTTATGTACCAATTATCATGTAGTAACGATATATATGATACGAGGGACTTTCGAAACTAACTTTTAATATATTATAGATCGATTTAAGCCTAATTTGATACTTTAAACGATGCCATAATGAATTTGACAACAAAAACGTGTTCCTGAGATCTTTTATGTACGAATTATCATGTAATAACGATATATATGATACGAGGGACTTTCGAAACTAACTTTTAATATATTATAGATCGATTTAAGCCTAATTTGATACTTTAAACGATGCCATAATGAAATTGGCAACAAAAACGTGTTCCTGAGATCTTTTATGTACGAATTATCATTTAGTAACGATATATATGATACGAGGGACTTTCGAAACTAACTTTTAATATATTATAGATGGATTTAAGTCTAATTGGATACTTTAAACGACGCCATAATGAATTTGACAACAAAAACGTGTTCCTGAGATCTTTTATGTACGAATTATCATGTAATAACGATATATATGATACGAGGGACTTTCGAAACTAACTTTTAATATATTATAGATGGATTTAAGTCTAATTGGATACTTTAAACGACGCCATAATGAAATTGACAACAAAAACGTGTTCCTGAGATCTTTTATGTACGAATTATCATTTAGTAACGATATATATGATACGAGGGACTTTCAAAACTAACTTTTAATATATTATAGATCGATTTAAGCCTAATTGGATACTTTAAACGATGCCATAATGAATTTGACAACAAAAACGTGTTCCTGAGATCTTTTATGTACGAATTATCATTTAGTAACGATATATATGATACGAGGGACTTTCGAAACTAACTTTTAATATATTATAGATGGATTTAAGTCTAATTGGATACTTTAAACGACGCCATAATGAAATTGACAACAAAAACGTGTTCCTGAGATCTTTTATGTACGAATTATCATGTAATAACGATATATATGATACGAGGGACTTTCGAAACTAACTTTTAATATATTATAGATGGATTTAAGTCTAATTGGATACTTTAAACGACGCCATAATGAAATTGACAACAAAAACGTGTTCCTGAGATCTTTTATGTACGAATTATCATTTAGTAACGATATATATGATACGAGGGACTTTCAAAACTAACTTTTAATATATTATAGATCGATTTAAGCCTAATTGGATACTTTAAACGATGCCATAATGAATTTGACAACAAAAACGTGTTCCTGAGATCTTTTATGTACGAATTATCATGTAATAACGATATATATGATACGAGGGACTTTCGAAACTAACTTTTAATATATTATAGATCGATTTAAGCCTAATTTGATACTTTAAACGATGCCATAATGAAATTGGCAACAAAAACGTGTTCCTGAGATCTTTTATGTACGAATTATCATTTAGTAACGATATATATGATACGAGGGACTTTCGAAACTAACTTTTAATATATTACAGAGAGATGTGGACGAAATTTGATACTTTAAAAGACGTTATAGACTGATACAAATAATTTTTGATCTCAAAACATAAAAATTCTCCTTACCTAGGCAACATCCTGTTCAATAATTGCTCCGTTTTCTTCTTTTCGATGTCCAGCTGTTCCGTCCTCTCTCTGATCAACTCTTCCAAATTATTCGAATATTTTTCCAACATTTGAAACATTGTATCGACGATATTGACCTTTTTGCCGTGATTCAATTTTTTGAATTGATCGTGAACCGTATTAAAGTCGGGACGCATTTCCGCTTGCTCAGCCCAACATTGTCTCATTATATTTATGGCTTCCGGTGGGGCGGCGCCTTTGCTCACGGAAGGTCGGATCAGGGGAGGGGGTCGTTTAATCTTCTCTATGATTTCTGTAATTTTGAAGAGAATTTGAAGGGTTTTGACGAGTTGAAAGTGTTTTTTTCGTTACCTTCCGGGGTAAGGGCTAGCATACAAAACGGCTCCCCTCTTACCACTACTTCCTGTAAGATTATCCCGAAGGAAAATACGTCACCGGCTTGGGTACCTTTCTTTCTTAAGCTACTATGTCGTAGGAGCTCGGGAGCTGTCCATAGTAGCTCTAGAATATGACGGATATGTCAATAATGCTAAGAAATGTCCATACCGAAAATAACATAAGAATTTAGAACGGACTTTGGGTCTTTTGGACAGAAGAAACTGGATCAACGAAGAAAGTGAAAAATTTTGGAAAAATTAATGTCCTTTCGGCTTCATACCCTTTTCAAAGCGATGATGCTATGCTGACGAAGCTCAAAAATACCGAAACCGGTCTGTTATTCATAGAAATAACTATTATTTATAATTATAATCAATATTGATACAACTGATGCCAAAATTTTTAGAATTTCGTTGTAAATAATTTTTCTGTGTAGTAAATGATGGAATCGTAATAATAAATGGAGTTAATCAAGTCGAATTGATATCTAGTGAGGCTTGTAGGTCGAAAAATATGTAATAGAAGAATGGATAATACTGAAAAAGATTTCAAATAGAAGAAAGAAGACGGTATTCTGGTCAAATAAGCTAAAAAAATGCAATATTATAGGTAAAACCAGTGAAAAAAGGCAAAATTATATGCAAAACAGTGAAAAAAGGCAAAGTTATAGGCAAAACCAGTGAAACAAGGCAAAGTTATAGGCAAAACCAGTGAAAAAAGGCAAAGTTATAGGCAAAACCAGTGGAAAAGGCAGTATCATACTTAAAAACAGTGAAAACGACACTATTATAGGCAAAACCAGTGAAAAAACGGCACTATTATAGGCAAAACCAGTGAAAATATGTAATATTATAGGCAAAACTAGTGAAAAAGGCAGTATTACAGGCAAAACTGGTGAAAAAAAGGCAGTATTATAGGTGAAACCAGTAGAAAAAGGCAATATTATAGGCAAAACTAGTTAAAAAAGGCAGTATTATAGGCAAAACCAGTGAAAATATGTAATATTATAGGCAAAACTAGAGAAAAAGGCAGTATTATAGGCAAAACTGGTGAAAAAAGGCAATATTATAGGTGAAACCAGTAGAAAAAGGCAATATTATAGGCAAAACCAGTGAAAAAAGGCAGTATTATACTTAAAAACAGTGAAAATCGGCACTAATATATGCAAAACCAGTAAAAATATGTAATATTATAGGCAAAACTAGTGAAAAAGGCAGTATTATAGGTGAAACCAGTCGAAAAAGGCAATATTATAGGCAAAACTAGTTTAAAAAGGCAGTATTATAGGCAAAACCAGTGAAAATATGTAATATTATAGGCAAAACTAGTGAAAAAGGCAGTATTATAGGTGAAACCAGTCGAAAAAGGCAATATTATAGGCAAAACTAGTTAAAAAAGGCAGTATTATAGGCAAAACCAGTGAAAATATGTAATATTATAGGCAAAACTAGAGAAAAAGGCAGTATTATAGGCAAAACTGGTGAAAAAAGGCAGTATTATACGTGAAACCAGTAGAAAAAGGCAATATTATAGGCAAAACCAGTGAAAAAGGGCAGTATTTTACTTAAAAACAGTGAAAATCGGCACTAATATATGCAAAACCAGTAAAAATATGTAATATTATAGGCAAAACTAGTTTAAAAAGGCAGTATTATAGGCAAAACCAGTGAAAAAGGCAGTATTATACTTAAAAACAGTGAAAAAAGGCAGTATTATACTTAAAAACAGTGAAAATCGGCACTAATATATGCAAAACCAGTAAAAATATGTAATATTATAGGCAAAACTAGTTTAAAAAGGCAGTATTATAGGCAAAACTAGTGAAAAAGGCAGTATTATAGGTGAAACCAGTCGAAAAAGGTCATAATAATAGCAAATCTAGTTAAAAAAGGCAGTATTATAGGCAAAACCAGTGAAAAAGGCAGTATTATACTGAAAAACAGTGAAAAACGGCACTCTTCTAGGCAAAACTAGTTAAAAAGTAGTATTATAGGCAAAACCAGTGAAAATATGCAATATTATAGGCAAAACTAGTGAAAAAGGCAGTATTATAGGTGAAACCAGTCGAAAAAGGCAATATTATAGGCAAAACTAGTTAAAAAAGGCAGTATTATAGGCAAAACCAGTGAAAATATGTAATATTATAGGCAAAACTAGAGAAAAAGGCAGTATTATAGGCAAAACTGGTGAAAAAAGGCAGTATTATAGGTGAAACCAGTAGAAAAAGGCAATATTATAGGCAAAACCAGTGAAAAAGGGCAGTATTATACTTAAAAACAGTGAAAATCGGCACTAATATATGCAAAACCAGTAAAAATATGTAATATTATAGGCAAAACTAGTTTAAAAAGGCAGTATTATAGGCAAAACCAGTGAAAAAGGCAGTATTATACTTAAAAACAGTGAAAAAGGCAGTATTATACTTAAAAACAGTGAAAATCGACACTAATATATGCAAAACCAGTAAAAATATGTAATATTATAGGCAAAACTAGTTTAAAAAGGCAGTATTATAGGCAAAACTAGTGAAAAAGGCAGTATTATAGGCAAAACTAGTGAAAAAGGCAGTATTATAGGTGAAACCAGTCGAAAAAGGTCATAATAATAGCAAATATAGTTAAAAAAGGCAGTATTATAGGCAAAACCAGTGAAAAAGGCAGTATTATACTGAAAAACAGTGAAAAACGGCACTCTTCTAGGCAAAACTAGTTAAAAAGTAGTATTATAGGCAAAACCAGTGAAAAAAGGCAATATATTAAGCAAAAACAGTCAAAAAGGCAATTTTATAGGCAAAACCAGTGAAAAGGGCAATAATATTGGCAAAACTAGTGAAACAATTTAGTATAATAGGCAAAAACAGTGAAAAGGGTGGTATTATAGGCAAACTCAGTGAAAAAAGGCTGTATTATACTCGATTCTACAAAAAAATACTATAGTACTGTCAATAACGCTGAAAAAAGTCGGTATCATCATTGATCATTTTGAAAAAAGTCCACAATCATTTTCAATATCGCTGAAAAGAGAATATTATAATAAAAACGACGTTAAAAAGATTATATCAAATTGTAGATTGTCAAAAGTACTGAAAAATATTCTCTTTAGCAGTAGAAACCACCAAAAATCCACTGCGAAAACGATACGTTACGCTGACGAGGTCTAAAATCACCTAAACCGATCCAATACTCACACAAATTCCTCTCTATTTCGTATTTTACATAAAAAAAAAACGCAATTTTCGCCTAATTATCGATAAATACGTTTTACCAATAGATAAATGAATTGTTATATCGTTATCTATTCAGCAGTAGGTATAAAGAGAACGTTAACGAATACATTTAATGCAGTTGATAATCGAAAATGAGAATAATAAGTTTAATTTGTTTATTTATAATCGTTTTTCAAAGCGACGCAGCTACAAGTACGTTCATTCATTATATATAATATTATTGAGCAGATATTTTTTTCCAGTGAAACAGGAAATGAATTAAATGTCACTATATTAATCGATAAGTGATTGAAGACTGTATATTTTCAACTTTTATACACAATTTACGTGACGTAAACATGGCGCGACAGATTTATTGCGTTCAAAAATTACTTATACGAGTGTAGGTTTGTATATAACGATAAAAAATAAACAGAAAATAACATTAAACCCCAATCGAATATATTTTCCGCACTATATAGAGCCTAGATGAACTTTTTCAAACTCTATCTGTCTCGAAATAACCGTTTCAATAACGAAATACCGATAATTTATTCGATTTTGTGCTGATGAGACCTGCAAAGACCAAAACCAGTAAGAAAAGACTATAGCATAGTCAAATACGCTAAAAAAAGAGTCGAATCTCCTGAAATAGACAGTATTATAGACAAAACATGTGAAAAAAGGCAATATTATGGGCAAAATCTGTGAAAAAAGGCAGTCTAATAGGCAAAATTAGTCAAAAAGGCGGTATTATAATCAGAACCAGTTGAAAAGGCAATATTATAGGCAAAACTAGTGAAAAAATGCAGTATTATAGGTAAAAACAGTCAGAAAAGGCGGTATTATAGGCGAAACCCGTGAAAAAGGTAGTATTATAGGCGAAAACAGTCAAAAAAGCGGTATCATAAGCGGAATTTGTAGAAAAGGCAGTATTATAGGCGAAAATAGTGAAAAAAGGCAGTATTATAGGCAAAACCAGTGAAAAAAGGCAGTATTATAGGCAAAACCAGTCAAAAAAGCGGTATCATAAGCGGAATTAGTAGAAAAGGCAGTATTATAGGCGAAAATAGTGAAAAAAGGCAGTATTATAGGCAAAACCAGTGAAAAAAGGCAGTATTATAGGCAAAACCAGTCAAAAAAGCGGTATCATAAGCGGAATTAGTAGAAAAGGCAGTATTATAGGCGAAAATAATGAAAAAAGGCAGTATTATAGGCAAAACCAGTGAAAAAAGGCAGTATTATAGGCAAAACCAGTCAAAAAAGCGGTATCATAAGCGGAATTAGTAGAAAAGGCAGTATTATAGGCGAAAATAGTGAAAAAAGGTAGTGTTATAGGCGAAAATAGTGAAAAAAGGCAGTATTATAAGCAAAACCAGTAAAAAAGCGGTATTATAAGCGGAACTAGTGGAAAAGGCAGTATTATAGGCGAAAATAGTTAAAAAAGGCAGTATTATAGGCAAAACCAGTGAAAAAAGGCAGTATTATAGGCAAAACCAGTCAAAAAAGCGGTATCATAAGCGGAATTAGTAGAAAAGGCAGTATTATAGGCGAAAATAGTGAAAAAAGGTAGTGTTATAGGCGAAAATAGTGAAAAAAGGCAGTATTATAAGCAAAACCAGTAAAAAAGCGGTATCATAAGCGGAATTAGTAGAAAAGGCAGTATTATAGGCGAAAATAGTGAAAAAAGGTAGTGTTATAGGCGAAAATAGTGAAAAAAGGCAGTATTATAAGCAAAACCAGTAAAAAAGCGGTATCATAAGCGGAATTAGTAGAAAAGGCAGTATTATAGGCGAAAATAGTGAAAAAAGGCAGTATTATAGGCAAAACCAGTGAAAAAAGGCAGTATTATAGGCAAAACCAGTCAAAAAAAGCGGAATTATAGGCGGAACTAGTGGAAAAGGCAGTATTATAGGCAAAAACAGTCAAAAAAGGCGGATTTATAGGCGAAACCAGTGGAATACAGCAATATTATAGGCAAAAGTACTATCATAGACAGTAACATAGGCAAATAAGCTGAAAAAAGACAAAATTCGAGTTAAAACCAGTAAAAAAACGCGGTATTATAATCAAATATCACTAAATTAATAGATAAGTGAACGAAACTATTCATTTTAAATTGATAACGTTCAAAAATCACTTATACGAGGGTAAATTTTTCTTAACGATAATAAACAAACAGAAAATAACTTTCATCCCCTACCGAATATCTTTTCCGGATTATATAGAAACGGGATTCGCTTATTTATCGTCGAAATAACCGTTTCAATAACGAAATTTCGATTGTTCATTCGATATTGCGCTGATGAGACCCGCTATGACCAAAAGCGTAACTTACAGCGAGACAAATGGAAATAAACTTTATTTTTTCAACAGTTACAGCTTGCCAATCTAACGAGTACTACGAAAATTGTGCTACTTGTTCAAACGTGGAGGGAACATGTCAGAATTTACGTCGAAATTCTACAGTTTGTCCCCAAGTTTGTATGGAGGGATGTAGATGTAAATCGGGATATCTAAGGGACACTACAACCGGGGCTTGCGTGCTTCCGAGGTCATGTCCAGAGACATGAAACGTGGAATTTTCATAATAAATATTTTCAAATGTGTTTTATTTGTATTCTTTCTTATATTATATACAGGGAAAGCTACTCGAGACGCCAAGTGGGCGCTTCGCAACTTTCAATTATATATAAAAAATTCCTATGAAATTTGGATATTGGTGTGAATTTTATTTAAAATCTTGTACTCACCTCTTGCGGTTTTACTTGGAGGCGGTATACCCTGCGCTTCGTAGAAAGCCGGTAAGCCGTAATCGGCTATTTTGAGAACCCATCTGGCGTCTATGACGCAATTTCTCGAAGTCAAATATCCGTGTACTTTTATAGGGGTGGAATGTAAATATTTCATTCCCTGTTGGAATGAAAAACATGAAAAATTTTGTCTTAATGGATCGAAATCAGTAAAAATTTATAGACAAAACTGTCCAAAAAACAATGTACAAAGTATTGAAATTGTCGAAAGAGGACAGTATTATAGTTTAAACTGTCAAAAAAGACAGTACAAGGTATTAAAACTGTCAAAAGGGGGCAGTATCATAGTGAAAAGTGTCAAATAAGGCAGTACAAGTATTGAAACTGTCGAAAGGAGGCATAATCATAGTCAAACTGTCAAAAAAAACAGTACAAGATATTGAATATGTCAAAATAGGACAGTATCATAGTCAGAAGTGTAAAAAAAGACGGTACAAGATATTAAAACTGTCAAAAAGGGGCAGTATCATAGTCAAAACTGTCAAAAAAGACAATACAAGATATTGAATCTGTCAAAAGGGGGCAGTATCATAGTTGAAACTGTCAAAAAATACTGTACAAGGTATTAAAACTGTCAAAAAGGGGCAGTATCATAGTCAAAACTGCCAGAAAAGACAGTAAAAGGTATTGAATCTGGAAAAGAAAGTTTTCCAATGAAACGGTAAAAAGTAAACAGTATTATAGCCAAAACTATAGAATTATAGAATTATATAGTCAAAATTCCCCCAAAAGACAGAAGTATAGACAAAATTCATCTCAAAAGACATAATTATAATCAAAATTTCCCCCAAAAGACAGTATTATAGTCAAAATTCCCCCCAAAAGACATAATTATAGTCAAAATTCCCTCCAAAAGACAGAATTATATAGTCAAAATTCCCCCAAAAGACAGAAGTATAGACAAAATTCATCTCAAAAGACATAATTATAATCAAAATTTCCCCCAAAAGACAGTATTATAGGCAAAATTCCCCCCAAAAGACAGTATTATAGTCAAAATTCCCCCCAAAAGACATAATTATAGTCTAAATTCCCTCCAAAAGACAGTATTATATAGTCAAAATTCCCCCAAAAGACAGAAGTATAGACAAAATTCATCTCAAAAGACATAATTATAATCAAAATTTCCCCCAAAAGACAGTATTATAATTAAAATTTCCCCCAAAAGATAGTATTATAGGCAAAATTCCCCCCAAAAGACAGTATTATATAGTGAAAATTCCCTCAAAAGACAGAAGTATAGACAAAATTCATCTCAAAAGACATAATTATAATCAAAATTTCCCCCAAAAGACAGTATTATAGGCAAAATTCCCCCCAAAAGACATAATTATAGTCAAAATTCCTCCAAAAGACATGATTATAGTCAAAATTCCCTCCAAAAGACAGAATTATATAGTCAAAATTCCCCCAAAAGACAGAAGTATAGACAAAATTCATCTCAAAAGACATAATTATAATCAAAATTTCCCCCAAAAGACAGTATTATAGGCAAAATTCCCCCCAAAAGACAGTATTATAGTCAAAATTCCCCCCAAAAGACATAATTATAGTCTAAATTCCCTCCAAAAGACAGTATTATATAGTCAAAATTCCCCCAAAAGACAGAAGTATAGACAAAATTCATCTCAAAAGACATAATTATAATTAAAATTTCCCCCAAAAGATAGTATTATAGGCAAAATTCCCCCCAAAAGACAGTATTATAGGCAAAATTCCCCCCAAAAGACAGTATTATAGTCAAAATTCCCCCCAAAAGACATAATTATAGTCTAAATTCCCTCCAAAAGACAGTATTATATAGTCAAAATTCCCCCAAAAGACAGAAGTATAGACAAAATTCATCTCAAAAGACATAATTATAATTAAAATTCCCCCCAAAAGACAGTATTATAGTCAAAATTCCCCCCAAAAGACATAATTATAGTCTAAATTCCCTCCAAAAGACAGTATTATATAGTCAAAATTCCCCCAAAAGACAGAAGTATAGACAAAATTCATCTCAAAAGACATAATTATAATTAAAATTTCCCCCAAAAGATAGTATTATAGGCAAAATTCCCCCCAAAAGACAGAAGTATAGACAAAATTCATCTCAAAAGACATAATTATAATTAAAATTTCCCCCAAAAGATAGTATTATAGGCAAAATTCCCCCCAAAAGACAGTATTATATAGTGAAAATTCCCTCAAAAGACAGAAGTATAGACAAAATTCATCTCAAAAGACATAATTATAATCAAAATTTCCCCCAAAAGACAGTATTATAGGCAAAATTCCCCCCAAAAGACAGAATTATAGTCAAAATTGCCTCCAAAAGACAGTATTATAGTCAGAATTCCCCCCAAAAGACAGAAGTATAGACAAAATTCCCGCCAAAAGACATAATTATAATCAAAATTTTCCCCAAAAGGCAAAATACCCAGAAAAACAGTATATTTCCATCAATTGGTATAGTAAGTATTCATGGTTTTGATTGAATCACTCGATATACTCACCCTAACGAGATCCGTTAATAAACTAAGTCGAAAGGACCAATCCAATTTGATGTCGTCCTGCTGCAAGACGTCCTGTAAAGAGCCCCTAGCGCAATATTCCGATACCAGCGCCGCCCTCGGCGGCTCGGCGAGACATCCTATGAAAGGATTGAGATTCTCGTGTCGTAAACCGTGAAGCAGGACGAGCAGTTCCACAGATTTCGCCTTCAATTCGTTCCCGCCCCCCATCGAAGGAAGCGGTTTCATTTGAACGAGATCCCCCTGGAAAATTAGACATATAACTTCTCACCCTGTATATTTATAGTTTTGGAAACTCACGTTATATCGAACTCTAGGATCGACGATAAGTTGTTTGGCTAAATTAGGGCTCGAACTTGTCCTGGCGGGTGTCCTTACGGACGTACCCCCGGATCCTTGCAGTAAATCGGGTTTTTCGACTTCTGGACCCCCGAATTCTTGTAGTTGCTGCAACCAACAACACAACATGGCTTCGATACCCTCGTCTACCTGAGGCAACAAGAAAAAACAACAATTTCCGATATCAGTAATGAGAACTTTGTTAGTTCACCCTGTATAAGTACTCGGGGGGAATCTCTAGTTTATATCGTCTTCGTTTTGGCGAAGGTGCCAACTGCGGAATTACCACAATTTTGGAAAAATATAAGTCTTGGCTGCCGTAAAACTTCTAATTTCTTTATAATTTTGAAAAAATATTGAAATATACAGGGTCTTTCAATATATTATAGATGGATTCTATCGTATTCTTTTCAAGGAGATTGAAAAAAAGACAGTTTATGATCGAATTGCCTGAAAAGAGTTGTCGTCATTGTCAATTTCACTGAAAACGCAGTATTATAGTCAAAATCATCAAAAAAACAGTATTATAGTCAAAAACACACAGTATTATAGTCAAAAACAGACAGTATTATAGGTAAACCTTCTGATAAATGCAGTATTTTTGACGAAACTTCTGAAAGTGACTACATTCATAGTCAAATTTACTGTAGGGACAGTATTGTATTCAAAACTCCCGAAATAAGATCGTGTTATAGTCAAAATCTTGATAAACAGACAGTATTATAGTCAAAAACATCAGAGAAGACTGTATTATAGTCAAACCAAAAAAAAGACAGTACTATAGTCAAAATAAGCAGTACCATACACGGAAGCTATAAAAAGGACTTTAAGCATTGTCAATTTTACTGAAAATACAGTATTATCGTCAAAACTACTCCAAAACACAGTATTATAGCCGAAATTCCCCCAAAAGACAGTATTATATTCAAAATTAATCCCAAAAGACTATAAGCATTGAAAAATTTACTGAACATACAGTTTTATCGTCAAAACTACTCCAAAAGACAGTATTAAAGCCGAAATTCCCCCCAAAAGACAGTATTTCAGGCGAAATACCCCCAAAAGACAGTACTATAGGCAAAATTACTCCCAAAAGACTATAAGCATTGAAAAATTTACTGAACATACAGTTTTATCGTCAAAACTACTCCAAAAGACAGTATTATAGCCGAAATTCCCCCCAAAAGACAGTATTTCAGGCGAAATTACCCCCAAAAGACAGTATTATAGGCAAAATTACTCCCAAAAGACTATAAGCATTGAAAAATTTACTGAACATACAGTTTTATCGTCAAAACTACTCCAAAAGACAGTATTATAGCCTAAATTCCCCCCAAAAGACAGTATTTCAGGCGAAATTCCCCCCAAAAGACAGTATTATAGGCAAAATTACTCCCAAAAGACTATAAGCATTGAAAAATTTACTGAACATACAGTTTTATCGTCAAAACTACTCCAAAAGACAGTATTATAGCCGAAATTCCCCCCAAAAGACAATATTTCAGGCGAAATTTCCCCCAAAAGACAGTATTATAGGCAAAATTACTCCCAAAAGACTATAAGCATTGAAAAATTCACTGAACATACAGTTTTATCGTCAAAACTACTCCAAAAGACAGTATTATAGCCGAAATTCCCCCCAAAAGACAGTATTTCAGGCGAAATTCCCCCCAAAAGACAGTATTATAGGCAAAATTACTCCCAAAAGACTATAAGCATTGAAAAATTTACTGAACATACAGTTTTATCGTCAAAACTACTCCAAAAGACAGTATTATAGGCGAAATTTCCCCCAAAAGACAGTATTTCAGGCGAAATTCCCCCCAAAAGACAGTATTATAGGCAAAATTACTCCCAAAAGACTATAAGCATTGAAAAATTTACTGAACATACAGTTTTATCGTCAAAACTACTCCAAAAGACAGTATTATAGCCGAAATTCCCCCCAAAAGACAGTATTTCAGGCGAAATTTCCCCCAAAAGACAGTATTATAGGCAAAATTACTCCCAAAAGACTATAAGCATTGAAAAATTTACTGAACATACAGTTTTATCGTCAAAACTACTCCAAAAGACAGTATTATAGGCGAAATTTCCCCCAAAAGACAGTATTTCAGGCGAAATTCCCCCCAAAAGACAGTATTATAGGCAAAATTACTCCCAAAAGACTATAAGCATTGAAAAATTTACTGAAAATGCAGTATTATCGTCAAAACTACTCTAAAAGACAGTATTTTATTCAAAATTTCCCCAAAAGACAGTATTATAGGCAAAATTCACGACAAAAGACAGTATTATAGGCAAAATTCACGACAAAAGACAGTATTATATTCAAAATTCCTCCCGAGAGACAGTATTATAGTCAAAATTTCCCCCAAAAGACAGTATTTCAGGCAAAACTCCCCCCAAAAGACAGTATTATATTCAAAATTCCTCCCGAAAGACAGTATTATAGTCAAAATTCCTCCCAAAAGACAGTATTTCAGGCAAAATTCCCCCCAAAAGACAGTATTATAATCAAAATTCCTCCCGAAAGACAGTATTATAGGCAAAATTACAAAATTCTAACAAAAAAATCCATAATTTCAATAAATAAAATAAGCAATATACATGTATACAGGGTCTTCCGAAAGAAAATGATTCATTTCTCTCGAAATGATTCTATAAAACAATTTGCGTTAACCCTATACGAAAAAAAATTACGATAAATACTATTCATAGTATTCCCTACAACAAATTTCCCAACAAAATCACTTCCAATAACAATAAAATTACACCTCATACAGGGTTTTCCATTTATTTCGCTAATATTTACTTTACAATTAAAGTACGTTTTCAATTCCGAACACAAACTTCGTATTACGAACATTTTTTCACATAAATTTAATATAAAAATCGTCTATTTTCCCTTCAACGTCGATTTATACAGGGTATTCTCCAAAATATATACAAAAAAAAAACACTCACCCTTCGGCTATCCGTGATTTGCGGGAAAACGAAATCGTTGGCCGTCAGTATCACCTTGTAAGGACCTTTAGACACCCTCTTCTTCAACAATTGATTCCTCAATAGTATAACTAAACCTGTTATCAAGGAAACAAGTAAACACGAACAACCCAGTATCACCATAACGCTAATGATTTTATCGAAACCCGATCTGCAATCGTCGCATTCGTCTATTTGGATGTGTTTCACCGACCATTCCTCCAAATTGACATCGAACGTCTCCACGGTGTCGTTAGGGGTTATTTCCATAAGCGGTCTGAGGGAATCGTCGTTCGCGAAATCCCCCAAAACGAATTCTATCGAATCCTCAATCGAAAATAAAGCGGATCGCACACGCGACGTCAAATAACGTTCAATGCCGTCCGGTAAGTTGTCGTAGAGCGTTTCCTCGGTGTTATTTTCGAAGTACACCCTGTATTTTTCTATGAAAATTAGCGAGTTACTTTTGGTGGAAACGTTGATTTGTTCGGTGGTGTTATTGTGGGGGTAGTTTCGGAAATATTGCAGCCAGTCTGGTACGTTGGATACGTCTATGAAGACGGATATGGTGTTGTGGGTGTGCAGTTGAAGGTTTTCGAGGATGTTCACGACCATTTTACCGAAATTCGTCGCTGGCAAGCAGACTATAACGGCTGGAATGGAAAACGGTTATAAACGTGTCGGTTTTGTTGGAATATCACCCTGTATATGCGTGAATAGTTTACGAGGTTTCAATTGAGAAAGGTTTTTGTGAAGTTGTATTGCCAAAATTTGGACGATGAAGTAGGTTTTCGATTGTTTTTAAAGGTATATTAACAAAATTTTGATACAAAGTAGATTTTCTTTTTTTTTTTTTTGTTGAATTATATAGCCGGAATTCATGGAAATTTTGATGAAAATTGTAGGTTTCTAATGAGTTTGTGGAGGTTTCTTACCACCGTTTGCCAAATTTCAATCAAAATTGCCATAATTTTATACTGAAACGTCAATTTTTAGCGTTTTTTGGGTTCAATTTCAATAAAAAAAGTTGAATTTCAGCTTTTTAAGCACCTCAACTAGCAACTTTTGATGATAACTTAACATAACTTTATAAAAAGTCTATTTTTAACGTATTTTGAGGAAACTACACCAAAATCCGCCAAATTTTAAGGAAAATTCGCCAAAATTTCGATGAAAAAATCGATTTTTGACGTGTTTTGAGGACACTACATCAAAATCCGCCAAATTTTAAGGAAAATTCGCCAAAATTTCGATGAAAAAATTAATTTTTGATGTGTTTTAAGGACACTACATCAAATTTGAAAAAAATTGCCAAAATTTTGATGAAAAAATCGATTTTTGACATGTTTCGAGGACACTATATCAAAATCCGCCAAATTTTTTAAAAATTCTCCAAAATTTCGATGAAAAAATTAATTTTTGACGTGTTTTAAGGACACTACATCAAATTTAAAAAAAATTCGCCAATATTTCGATGAAAAAATCGATTTTTAACGTATTTTGAGGAAACTACACCAAAATCCGCCAAATTTTAAGGAAAATTTGCCAAAATTTCGATGAAAAAATCGATTTTTGACGTGTTTTAAGGACACTACATCAAAATCCGCAATCGCCAAAATTTCGATGAAAAAATTAATTTTTGACGTGTTTTAAGGACACTACATAAAATTTAAAAAAAATTCGTCAAAATTTCGAAGAAAAAATTAATTTTTGACGTGTTTTAAATACACTACATCAAATTCCGCCAAGTTTTAAAAAAAATTCGCCAAAATTTCCATGAAAAAATTGTTTTTTGACGTGTTTCGAGGACACTACACCAAAATCCGCCAAATTTTAGAAAAATTCGCCAAAATTTCGATGTAAAAGTCGATTTTTGACGTGTTTTAAGGACACTACATCAAATTCCGCCAAATTTTAAGAAAAATTCGCCAAAATTTCCATGAAAAAATCGTTTTTTGACGTGTTTCGAGGACACTACACCAAAATCCGCCAAATTTTAGAAAAATTCGCCAAAATTTCGATGTAAAAGTCGATTTTTGACGTGTTTTAAGGACACTACATCAAATTCCGCCAAATTTTAAGAAAAATTCGCCAAAATTTCCATGAAAAAATCGTTTTTTTGACGTGTTTCGAGGACACTACACCAAAATCCGCCAAATTTTAGAAAAATTCGCCAAAATTTCGATGTAAAAGTCGATTTTTGACGTGTTTTAAGGACACTACATCAAATTCCGCCAAATTTTAAGAAAAATTCGCCAAAATTTCGATGAACAAATTGATTTTTGACGTGTTTTAAGGACACTACATCAAAATCCGCCAAATTTTAGAAAAATTTGCCAAAATTTCGATGAAAAAATATTTTTGACGTGTTTTAAGGACACTACACCAAAATCTGCCAAATTTTAAGGCGAAGTCACCAAAATTTCGATAAAAAAGTCGATTTTCAACGTTTTTGTAAGGTAACTGCACCAGAATTTTTAAACAAGTTTACTATGAATTTGCCAAAATGTCAATGAAAAAATGGATTTTTAATACACCAAAAACTGTCAAAATTTAAGGCGAATTCGCGAAAATTTTATAAAAAAGTTGAGTATCAAGTTTTACAAAAGATATTACGCCTTAATTAGCCAAATTTTAATCTTAACTCGCCAAAATTTCGTCGAAAATATTATTTTCCACGTTTTTTGAAAACGCCACATCAAAATTTGCAAAGTTTTTAGGCAAATTCCCCAAAATTTCCATGAAAAAATTGATTTTCAACGTTTCTTGATAAGTTACTGCACCAGAACTCACCAAATTTTAAGACATTTTCATTAAAATTACAATTAAAAAGTTAAATTTCAGCTTTCTAAGAAGGTATTAAAGCTTGCCTAGCCAAATTTTAATGTTAACTCACCAAAATTTGGTCGAAAAGTTTATTTTCCGCGTTTTTTGAAGACACCACATCAAAATTTGCCAAACTTTAAGGCAAATTCCCCAAAATTTCCATGAAAACGTTGATTTTCAACGTTCTTGATAAGTTACTACACCAGAATTCGCCAAATTTTCGCCAAAATTTTAATGAAAAAGTTAAATTTCAGCTTTCTAAAAAGTATTATAACATGACTAGCCAAATTTTAATACTAAATCACCAAAATTGAGTTAAAAAATCGATTTTCAATTTCCTCAGATGATAAGGAACATTCGCGTCCACAATTTTCTCAAAATATTGCATTTTGGTTAAGGCATTATCTGCAGATTCAGCAAAACTTCGATGAAAAAACAAATTCTTAAGATTTGGTGACGCGAATTCACCAAAATTTGAAAATCTCACTTCAGAACCCCGAATTCCGAATTCTTCTAGATTCTATCGCTTTCCTGAGCATATCAATTATTTCTACGGGGTTTTACGAAAATTTCAGTCATAAATATACCTCATTTTCAATGAGATACAGGCTAACAAAGTTACAAAATAAATACAAATTTCATTGTATATATTTTGTTCGTCCCCCGTATTCCGAGTTGAAAAATTATCATTCATTTAAACAAAGGACATTTCGGATATTTTCAATTCCATCAAGTAATTTCTCTAATACATCACGAAATGCTGTATAAATTTTCAGTCGGTGAAAACCTGCTTTTCCTCGTATTTCCTCGTGATTGAATCCACGAAATTGCCTTGGAATGTAGTTTATGAACCGAACTTCCGACAAAACGAAAGCTTTCAGTCAGAAGCCCGCTCGGAAAATTCTTCTGGTTCGATTAGTACAATAAAACATTTTTACGACATCAAGATTAAATTTGAACTCGCGTTTTTGGAGGTTCGTATTTATTAAATGAAAATTCTGGTAAACAGTCAAAAATACTACTTTTTCAAAAATTTTTATTCATTCATTCATTGTTGTTTCTAAGGTTGAATTTAGATATTTATTCGCATATTTACCTCGACAGGGGTTTTTCTTCAGCACGTTCAACTGTTTTCGAAGGTTTTTTCTTGTACAAGATCCGTCCAGATTGAAAAAATGTCTCGGTATGATCCCTAATTCTCTACATTGTACATCGATAGATTGAGAAAGTGAAGGCCACCATCCTTTATCTAGAAAAATGATCAAGTAATTGGGTATTTCTCCATAAATTTTGTATTTCCACTCGATTTTAGTCAATAAAAACTGATGCTAATTACAGAATAAACTTGTTGTTTATTAAATTCGTTACGTTCCTAATGTGACGACACGATTTTTAATGGAAATCGGTATTTCTCCCAAGGAAAAGTTTGCCAAGAACATTTATTAATAAGAATAGTCGCGAAAATACGCCTTAAGCACTGACATTTGAAGCTAGTGATGGTAGTGAAAGTAGAAAATCACGAAACTGTTATTTTCTAATTGTTTTGATTATTATATTGAATATTCAATCGGAAATTGTATTTTTGTCTCACAAATTAAACTTTCTATTCATTAAATTCTTTCCGTTGTCGTTATAATGACAAGATTTCCAATATAAATCAATATTTCTGCTGCTAAAAGTTTATCAAAAACATTTATTAATAAGAATAGTTGCGAAAATACGCCTTAAGCAATGTCAATTAAAGCTAGTGATGATACTCGAAGTAGAAAATGACTGAACTGTTATTTTTCAAACTGTTACTGATTATTTTATTTAATATTGAGTCGTAAATTGTTTTTTTTCACTGATTTCACTTGTTATTTATTAAAATCGTTACGTTCCCGTCGAATTGACACGATTTTTAAAAACATTTGATATTTCTTATTGGTAAAAGTTTGCCAAAAACATTTTATTAATAACAATAGTCGCCAAAATACGCCTTAAGCAGTGACAGTTAAAGCTAGTGATGATACTCGAAGTAGAAAATGACTGAACTGTTATTTTTCAAACTGTTATTGATTATTTTATTGAATATTGAGTCGTAAATTGTGTTTTTTCTCACAAATTAAACTTTCTATTCCTTAAATTCTTTCCGTTGTCGTTGTAATAATAAGATTTCCAATATAAATAGATATTTCTACTGCTAAAAGTTTATCAAAAACATTTATTAATAAGAATAGTCGCCAAAATACGCCTTAAGCGATGTCAATTAAAGCTAGTGATGATAGTCGAAGTAGAAAATGACTGAACTGTTATTTTTCAAACTGTTATTGATTATTTTATTGAATATTCAGTCGAAACTTGTTTTTTTCTCACAAATTAAATTTTCTATTCATTAAATTCTTTCCGTTGTCGTTATAATGACAAGATTTCCAATATAAATCAATATTTCTGCTGCTAAAAGTTTATCAAAAACATTTATTAATAAGAATAGTCGCCAAAATACGCCTTAAGCGATGTCAATTAAAGCTAGTGATGATAGTCGAAGTAGAAAATGACTGAACTGTTATTTTTCAAACTGTTATTGATTATTTTATTGAATATTCAGTCGAAACTTGTTTTTTTCTCACAAATTAAACTTTCTATTCATTAAATTCTTTCTGTTGTCGTTGTAATGACAAGATTTTCAAGATAAATCGATATTTCTTATTGCTAAAAGTTTACCAAAAACATTTATTAATAAGAATAGTCGCCAAAATACGCCTTAAGCGATGTCAATTAAAGCTAGTGATGATAGTCGAAGTAGAAAATGATTGAACTGTTATTTTTTCAAACTGTTATTGATTATTTTATTGAATATTGAGTCGTAAATTGTTTTTTTCACTGATTTCACTTGTTATTTATTAAAATCGTTACGTTTCCGTCGTATTGACACGATTTTTAAAAACATTTGATATTTCCTATTGGTAAAAGTTTGCTAAAAACATTTTATTAATAACAATAGTCGCCAAAATACGCCTTAAGCAGTGACAGTTAAAGCTAGTGATGATACTCGAAGTAGAAAATGACTGAACTGTTATTTTTCAAACTGTTATTGATTATTTTATTGAATATTCAGTCGAAACTTGTTTTTTTCTCACAAATTAAACTTTTTATTCATTAAATTCTTTCTGTTGTCGTTGTAATGACAAGATTTTCAAGATAAATCGATATTCCTTGTTGCTAAAAGTTTACCAAAAACATTTATTAATAAGAATAGTTGCGAAAATACGCCTTAAGCGATGTCAATTAAAGCTAGTGATGATAGTCGAAGTAGAAAATGACTGAACTGTTATTTTTCAAACTGTTATTGATTATTTTATTGAATATTGAGTCGTAAATTGTTTTTTTCACTGATTTCACTTGTTATTTATTAAAATCGTTACGTTTCCGTCGTATTGACACGATTTTTAAAAACATTTGATATTTCTTATTGGTAAAAGTTTACCAAAAACATTTATTAATAAGAATAATCGCCAAAATACGCCTTAAGCAATGTCAATTAAAGCTAGTGTTGATAGTCGAAGTAGAAAATGACTGAACTGTTATTTTTCAAACTGTTATTGATTATTTTATTGAATATTCAGTCGAAACTTGTTTTTTTCTCACAAATTAAACTTTCTATTCATTAAATTCTTTCTGTTGTCGTTGTAATGACAAGATTTTTAAAAACATTCGATATTTCCTATTGGTAAAAGTTTGCTAAAAACATTTATTAATAAGAATAGTCGCCAAAAAACGCCTTTAGCAATGACAATTAACGCTAGTGATGGCAACCAAAGTAGAAAATCACCGAACTGTTATTTTTTCACATTTCACTACCATTTCCATCTGTTTTTAATACATAATTGAACAATTTTCTTATAGGACATATTTTTTTCTCGTTAAAGCAAGAAATCAATATCATAATAAAGTAAAAAAACATGTTTATCATAGCTCGCTCTTTCAAGGTATCCGATATCAAAACTCTAACGAATAAAAACAAGACCCGACATCATATTTATTTTGATTTCACTATAGTGAAAGACCAGATATTTGAAGGTCGATATTGAAATAAACAATTACGTCTAGTTCCCAATTTATTTCTATTCCTGGACATTTCGAAATTGATTCGGTCCAGTAGGTACCCAGCGAAAAGATAAAACCCCATCAACATTAACGTCCTCTCTTTTTAACACAACTTTGAAACCCCTTCTAGATTAAACGCTAAGCCCTTGAGACCCTAACGTCGCATTAGAAACACCAGATTATGAATCTTTTATACGGGGGTTGTTTGAAAAGTTAGATGATTTGCGAACTGAAAAAAATTCGATACTTACTACTTGAAATAATTGCGACTGATTTCCATTTAATAGTTTTCACTATTTTGGCGAATCCACGGCTTATTATGGAAATCGAAGGGCTCACTTTCAATCCGCTTCGTTCGTTATTGATTTCCATAGAAATCTAGGATAAAATAAAGAGTGATGTGTATGGAGATTAGATGAAAATTGTCTTTATATTAAAACGAAGAAAATCGATACAAAATATTTATTAGAGTAGAATATTGCTGAAATAGAATGTTCTATATCAAATAGAGGCTCTAAAAATGAGTAGTAGCTCTATTCTGACGTTCATATTCATACAGTAGATGATATAGAGTCGAAAAAGACGTTCGAGCTCGAGAAAACGTACTTATCAGTGTATTATTCCTAAACTAGACAGTTTAATGACTGTTCTCTATTAAATAGAGGCTCTAAAAATGAGTAGTAGCTCTATTCTGACGTTCATATTCATACAGTAGATGATATAGAGTCGAAAATGACGTTCGAGCTCGAGAAAATGTACTTATTAGTGACTTATTCCTAAACTAGAAAGTTTAATGACTGTTCTCTATCAAATAGAGGCTCTAAAAATGAGTAGTAGCTCTATTCTAACATTCAGATTCATACAGTAGATGATATAGAGTCGAAAATGACGTTCGAGTTCGAGAAAACTTACTTATTTGTGCCTTATTTCTAAACTAAAAAGTTTAATGATTGTTCTTTATCAAATAAAGGCTCTAAAAATGAGTATTAGCTCTATTCTGACATTCAGATTGATACAGTAGATGATATAGAGTCGAAAATGACGTTCAAGCTCGAGAAAACGTACTTATTTGTGCCTTATTTCTAAACTAGAAAGTTTAATGACTGTTCTCTATTAAATAGAGGCTCTAAAAATGAGTATTAGCTCTATTCTGACGTTCATATCCATACAGTAGATGATGTAGAGTTGAAAATGACGTTCGAGCTCGAGAAAACGTACTTATTAGTGTCTTATTCCTAAACTAGAAAGTTTAATGACTGTTCTCTATCAAATAGAGGCTCTAAAAATGAGTATTAGCTCTATTCTGACGTTCATATTCATACAGTAGATGATGTAGAGTCGAAAATGACGTTCGAGCTCGAGAAAACGTACTTATTTGTGTCTTATTCCTAAACTAAAAAGTTTAATGACTGTTCTCTATCAAAAAGAGGCTCTAAAAATGAGTATTAACTCTATTCTGAAATTCAGATTCATACAGTAGATGATATAGAGTCGAAAATGACGTTCGAGCTCGAGAAAACGTACTTATCAGTGTCTTATTCCTAAACTAGACAGTTTAATGACTGTTCTCTATTAAATAGAGGCTCTAAAAATGAGTAGTAGCTCTATTCTGACGTTCAGATTCATACAGTAGATGATATAGAGTCGAAAAAGACGTTCGAGCTCGATAAAGTGTACTTATTAGTGACTTATTCCTAAACTAGAAAATTTAATAACTGTTCTCTATCAAATAGAGGCTCTAAAAATGAGTAGTAGCTCTATTCTAACATTCAGATTCATACAGTAGATGATATAGAGTCGAAAATGACGTTCGAGTTCGAGAAAACTTACTTATTTGTGCCTTATTTCTAAACTAAAAAGTTTAATGATTGTTCTTTATCAAATAAAGGCTCTAAAAATGAGTATTAGCTCTATTCTGACATTCAGATTGATACAGTAGATGATATAGAGTCGAAAAAGACGTTCGAGCTCGATAAAGTGTACTTATTAGTGACTTATTCCTAAACTAGAAAATTTAATAACTGTTCTCTATCAAATAGAGGCTCTAAAAATGAGTAGTAGCTCTATTCTAACATTCAGATTCATACAGTAGATGATATAGAGTCGAAAATGACGTTCGAGTTCGAGAAAACTTACTTATTTGTGCCTTATTTCTAAACTAAAAAGTTTAATGATTGTTCTTTATCAAATAAAGGCTCTAAAAATGAGTATTAGCTCTATTCTGACATTCAGATTGATACAATAGATGATATAGAGTCGAAAATGACGTTCAAGCTCGAGAAAACGTACTTATTTGTGCCTTATTTCTAAACTAGAAAGTTTAATGACTGTTCTCTATTAAATAGAGGCTCTAAAAATGAGTATTAGCTCTATTCTGACGTTCATATCCATACAGTAGATGATGTAGAGTTGAAAATGACGTTCGAGCTCGAGAAAACGTACTTATTAGTGTCTTATTCCTAAACTAGAAAGTTTAATGACTGTTCTCTATCAAATAGAGGCTCTAAAAATGGGTATTAGCTCTATTCTGACGTTCATATTCATACAGTAGATGATGTAGAGTCGAAAATGACGTTCGAGCTCGAGAAAAAGTACTTATTAGTGTCTTATTCCTAAACTAGAAAATTTAATAACTGTTCTCTATTAAATAGAGGCTCTAAAAATGAGTAGTAGCTCTATTCTGACATTCAGATTCATACAGTAGATGATATAGAGTCGAAAATGACGTTTGGGTTCGAGATAACGTACTTACTAGTGTCTTAAAGAAGATAAGTTTAATAGAGTATTCTGTATGAAATAGAGGCTCTAAAAATAAGTAGTAGCTCTATTCTGACACGCAGATTCATAAAGTAGTTAAAATAAATCAATTGAACTTACCTCTGGACAATTCCAAGCCACCAAAGACTTATTTTGATACATACGAAGAAAATAAACAGCCGCGCACGTTTCCGCGTTGAAAGTACCGATAACAAATGTATAATTCGTCGAAAGATGTCGCACGAGTCGATCTTTATCACAGATATCTGTGAAAAAACGAAAATTTTTTACTTCACACTGTATATTACATAACAATTTTATACATAGATTCATATTGATACGTTTTATTATGAAAAAAGTGGAAATTCGTTCAGTTATACGATTAATAAGCAAGTGCCGGACTCGCCCGAAACGTAAATAAACGAAAGTTTAATTTCCGAGAATTTTAATTCGAATAAATGTCAAATTTGACATTCTATCTTATCAAAAATGATGTTATTTTGCATATATTGAGTGACAGTTTAAAATCTTGGGCCAATTGTTTATTATTTACCTTCTTTATTCATGATTGCTACTGAAACGTTCAGTTCCTTCAGTTTCTGTTGGATCGTATCTAAATTTAGAGGATAATAACAAAGTTCCGTAAAAACGAGTGTCGGTGATTGACTGATAGTTAAACGAATGCAGGCCAGCAACCCCAGGAGTAGTGGCAGGCCTGCCATGCTGATCTGTTCAACGAGGCATGGTCCAAAACTTTCAAATTTCAATCAACTACGCATTTTCTTTCGAGAAAGTGCCATATCTGCAAGAAATAATCACATTTTATTATAAATAGAACTTCATTAAGGTTTATTTTTATGAAAAAAAAACCTCGAATCATCATTTGATTTGTTTACAGTGCTCCAATTCAACAGTTTTCTGGTATTTTCATCTTGAATTTCGATTACAGTCAATGATAGCACGTTTTTTGATGGATTTATTAATAAAAAAATATATTATACGTTTAATTATACCTTTCAAATTTCCAAACGTATTTTCAAATATCAACACAAAAACAAAATACACAAAAAACAAACGCGCAACGTCGACGCAATCTTGTCCTCGAAGGGATATCCCGAAAACTGACTATTCCTTGAATCCTGCGTGTGTGTAAAGGGAATCCTGGGAACGTTATGACACGACGTCCGCCTGGACCAGCCGAACCGATCGATTCCACCCAGTGGCGTATGCAAAAACGGTCATAAATTCATTTAAAATACCACGTGGTGTTTCTAATTAATTCAAAATATTTTTATCCCTATATACTTTCATTAAATCGTATGAATCATTATCATTTTATGTATATTTATTTATATTTACAAATTTAACTATTAAAAAGTTAGTAATAAAAATATTTAACTCGATACAAAATAAACTTAAGACGGTTCTGTCTGTGGCAACTAAAAACTACTATATCTCGGGAACGGCTTACTTTATAGCTTTAGGAAAAAAAAATTTATGACAAAAGTAGTCACGAGAAATACGTTAAAATTATTTTCAGAATTTTAGGTCCACCGCTAGATGGCGTATTCGAAAATAAGAAATTAAAAAATCAATTTTTTTCAAAATTCACCAAATCAAGTGGCACATTATTTGCGATAATCGTATTCTTCAACAAATTCTGCGCACTTTTCATTCTACAAGTTTTAGTCTATCTCTTCAAATAAGAGATGGGGGAGAGTGGGAATTTTGTTATGAAAAAATGTATCTAAGTCCGGTTCTGCTTATTCGATTTTTATAAACTTGATGTTGTTTGAAACAGCTTTTGTTCAACAATACAAAATATATAAAATCTAAGCAATTTAATAAGCAACGTGTATGCTAGAGGGCGTTGTTTCATATATTTTAGATATCGGTATTTATCTTCGCAAACTCAAATAGAAACACAAAAGTTTAAGTAGGTGTTTCGAAATTGAATTAAATTAACATTAAAATGGCGAAAACCGCATTTAGATATCTTATTCCTGTCCCGAGATATCTTAGAAATTTTTTCCCACTCTCCCCCACCTCTTGTTTGAAGAGATATACTGAAATTTATTTAATAAAAAATGCGCAGAATTTATTGTAGAATTCTGTTTCTGGGTGCCACTTATAATTTTTTTTCTCTAGAATCTGTAAAATAATCCGTTTCCGATATATACCCGACGATAGTTATTAATTGCGCACCAGGTATATAATAATATGTACAAATCATCTGTTACAAAAAATAATACTTTAAATCTACTTAGGTGTTAATATATATCAATTTAATCAATTAAAGATGTGAAAATATATTATTTTTTTTATTTTTATCTAGTAGTACCATCTCGTAATAGATTTCCGAAGCTTAATTGAATATTCTAGAAAGTCTTAATACAACAGACGTTATACAGTTATTATACATAGATGTCGCTGTTTAATGACAGAATTTTATTATTGTAAAACTTGCTTATCATAGTGGAAAAATAATGGTGCATTATGTTTTAGTATACCCACAAATAAAGGAAATTATCTCAAGTAAGATATTTTATTAATAAATCAAATTAAATTAAATAAAATTTTCGTTTAAACTGAGCTTTAAACTGGTTTTCCGAAAACTGGTATTCAATAATTTGTGTTGTGTAAACGGGATTTCGTTCGTCGAGTTACTTTAGGCAGCCGTTCGTGTCGTTAAGTTCACAGTGTGTAGCAAAATTATTAATATTATAGTTTTTCGGTCAGTTTATTAGTTTAAAATAATTAATAAGGATAATTAAAAGTGCATTCTGATGCGATGGGACTTATTTTCGATAGGTAACGAAAGAAAAATCCGTCACAGGTATTTTATTTTTTCTAATGTCTACCCGATTTGCTGTTGGCTGGTTATTTCGTTTTGATATCGTAAAGTTGGTAAAATGGATACTTATCCTTTGTATAACAAAAAATTTTTATAAATATTCGGTTAATGAGAAAATTCGATTCGATTAAAACATTTTTGAAATAGTGATTTTTGTACGATAACAAAATGTAAGTATCTCGTAGTATTTTTTCAATTTCGAGTGATATTCAGACGAAAATATATCAAAATTAACATTAAATTTATAATTTTCATTAGTAATATCAGTAATTATTCACATTTTAACGTAATGAATGTATATATAAAGAATCTACGAGGTGTTTTACTTAGTCATGGTTTGTTTACTGTTTTACGTTATTACTGATATCAAAATGATAATTTCAATCTTTATTTGAACATTCAGGGGATAAATAACCTTTAAAGTAGCCTTTAATTCTGTTTTTAACTCATATTTTATATCAGAATTCATATATTTCTAGTTTTATGTAGTTGCCTCGTTAGATTTTTATTTGAGACTTACTGTAAGGCTTTAAATAAGTTTGGAATGGTTATTTAACGAAATTTAGGTAGTATTTTAGGTTATTACCATGCTGGAGCCATACAGTTCGATTCCAAGTCTCCATATTGATTCTATAAATGAATTTTGATATTCCGATTAAAATGAGTTCTTTCAATTATCAAATGTTATTTGTTGTAATTTTTATACAAAATTTGGAAATAAACTGCACTTTCTTTAGTGTAATTGCTTTCTACTCCTACTTGGATCGGTTCCAAACTGATTATTAAACAAATTTAGGTTTTTTTTTTTGGTTATAAAACTCAAATTTTTGTCTAAAATGTCATCGTTTACTTCTAATATGTAAAAATAGTGGAACTAAACTTTTCTTGGTGTAATTTCGAAGGTTTTGCTCGTTATTAAGTGAAACCTGGAGGTTTAGATGAGCAAATGAGGCCATTAAACTCTCAAACATCATTTTTGTAATCTAAAATCAGTTTTTTTAACAAAAATCGAAAACTCTTCTTAGTTACAACACTTTTATCAGTGTAATTACTTTCTATTCGTACTTGATTCGTCTCCTAACTGATTTTTGAACAAATTTTGATCCTTTTATAATCATAAAACTCAATTTTTGTCGAAAATGTCATCGTTTACCTCTAATATATAAAAATAGTGGAATTAAACTTTTTCTTGGTGTAATTTCGAAGGTTTTGCCCGCTTTAAAGTGAAAGCTGAAGGTTTAGATGAGAAAATGGGGCCATTTAACTCTCAAACATCATTTTTATAGTTAGAATAAATTTTTCAACAAAAAGCGAAAACTTTTCTTAGTTACAACACTTTTCTCAGTTTATTTCCTTTCTATTCGTACTTGATTCATCTCCTTACTGACTTTTGAACAAATTTTGATTTTTTTTTTTTGAATATCAAACTCAATTTTTGTCTTAAATGTTATCGTTTACCTCTAATATATAAAAATTTTGGAATAACACTTTTTCTTAGTGTAATATCGAAGATTTCCTTTGTTTTAACGTCAAATATGATGCTTTAGATATGAAAATTAGGTCACTCAACTCTCAAACATCATTTTGTACAATTTAGAATCAATTTTTGAACAAAATTCTTAGTTACAACACTTTTCTCAATGTAATCATTTTCTATTTGTACTTTGTTCGTTTTTAAGCAAATTTCCAAACATATATCGATGTTCTATCGATTATCGAAACCAATTTTTGATAAAAAGTGTTTTTATTGGGGGGTCAATCAACTCTCAAAGTCACAGTTTTCGATTTTCGAACATAACCTCACTTTCCACACCTCGCTACTCGGGAGCTGGATTCCTTTTCGTCCTTGTTCCGTTTCGGTACGTCAAGCAACGTCACTTAAATTGTCAAGTGCGGTTCCTATACAATGAATGACGTTTTCCAGCAACGCATAAAAACCAAAGAGCAAGTTGAAGAGAAAAGGTAATGTGCGTCATTAAAAAGTCGGGGAGCTTAGAACGCTTCGTCTATGGCAGATCCAGCTAACACACTCGCTGCCGCCAGCACTAGCCGCCGCAAGCGTGTGCTGCCGACGCAGCCACGTTCCGAGGCAAAGCGTCTCAGGACCTCATCGCAAGACGACAAAATTTCTTCCGAGAAAACTGCACATACTTCTACCAGGATTGGTAATAAGGTTAGTGCAATATTTTTATTTTTTTCGAAATTTTTATTCTTTCTAACGAATTTCCGTGTAAAATGTCGGTTGTTTTCGAAATAGAGTGTGTTAAAGTTGAACATTGAGATTTTGACACGAGTTTTTTAAAACTATTTGGGATCGTACGAGGCAAATTAGAATTTTGGGGGTCAAAACATTTTAATTTTTTTTTTATTATTATTATTTATTATTATAAATGGTATTTTAATATTTTTTAACTAATTTTTTAGCTCTACATATTTAAATTATTGTCTAAATCAATAAAATTGTTTACGGGGGGGGGGGTGATCTCATTTCGAAATTTTTTAATTTTTCTTTATTTATTAGGGAATATTCGAAATTTCGGTGTAAAATGTCGGTTGTTTTCGAAATAGTGTGTTAAAGTTGAAAGTTGAGATTTTTACACGATTTTTTTTTTAAAACTATTTGGGATCATACAAGACAAGTAGGACTTTGGGGGGGCACAAAATTTTAATTTGTTTTATTATTTATTGTTATAAATGGTATTTTAATATTTTTAACTAATTTTTGTAGCTCTACTTTTTTAAATTATTGTTTAAATCAATAAAATTGTTTACGGGGGGGGCGGTTAATAAAAAATAATTTTTCTAATATGGTGGTATTTTTTTGGTTTGTTTTAATTTCTCGGAGGTTGTTTAATTTTATTAAATTATTTTTTCGTGTTTTTGGAATCTCATTTCGAAATTTTCTAATTTTTCTTTATTTATTAGGGAATATTCGAAATTTTGGTGTAAAATGTCGGTTGTTTTCGAAATAGTGTGTTAAAGTTGAAAGTTGAGATTTTTACACGATTTTTTTTTAAAACTATTTGGGATCATATAAGACAAGTAGGACTTTGGGGGGGCACAAAATTTTAATTTGTTTTATTATTTATTGTTATAAATGGTATTTTAATATTTTTAACTAATTTTTGTAGCTCTACTTTTTTAAATTATTGTTAAAATCAATAAAATTGTTTACGGGGGGGGCGGTTAATAAAAAATAATTTTTCTAATATGGTGGTATTTTTTTGGTTTGTTTTAATTTCTCGGAGGTTGTTTATTTTTATTAAATTATTTTTTCGTGTTTTTGGAATCTCATTTCGAAATTTTCTAATTTTTCTTTATTTATTAGGGAATATTCGAAATTTCGGTGTAAAATGTCGGTTGTTTTCGAAATAGAGTGTGTTAAAGTTGAAAGTTGAGATTTTTAAACGATTTTTTTTTTAAAACTATTTGGGATCATATAAGACAAGTAGGACTTTGGGGGGGCACCAAATTTTAATTTGTTTTATTATTTATTGTTATAAATGGTATTTTAATATTTTTAACTAATTTTTGTAGCTCTACTTTTTTAAATTATTGTTTAAATCAATAAAATTGTTTACGGGGGGGGCGGTTAATAAAAAATAATTTTTCTAATATGGTGGTATTTTTTTGGTTTGTTTTAATTTCTCGGAGGTTGTTTATTTTTATTAAATTATTTTTTCGTGTTTTTGGAATCTCATTTCGAAATTTTCTAATTTTTCTTTATTTATTAGGGAATATTCGAAATTTCGGTGTAAAATGTCGGTTGTTTTCGAAATAGAGTGTGTTAAAGTTGAAAGTTGAGATTTTTACACGATTTTTTTTTTAAACTATTTGGGATCATATAAGACAAGTAGGACTTTGGGGGGGGACACCAAATTTTAATTTGTTTTATTATTTATTGTTATAAATGGTATTTTAATATTTATAACTAATTTTTGTAGCTCTACTTTTTTAAATTATTGTTTAAATCAATAAAATTGTTTACGGGGGGGCGGTTAATAAAAAATAATTTTTCTAATATGGTGGTATTTTTTTGGTTTGTTTTAATTTCTCGGAGGTTGTTTATTTTTATTAAATTATTTTTTCGTGTTTTTGGAATCTCATTTCGAAATTTTCTAATTTTTCTTTATTTATTAGGGAATATTCGAAATTTCGGTGTAAAATGTCGGTTGTTTTCGAAATAGAGTGTGTTAAAGTTGAAAGTTGAGATTTTTAAACGATTTTTTTTTTAAAACTATTTGGGATCATATAAGACAAGTAGGACTTTGGGGGGGCACCAAATTTTAATTTGTTTTATTATTTATTGTTATAAATGGTATTTTAATATTTTTAACTAATTTTTGTAGCTCTACTTTTTTAAATTATTGTTTAAATCAATAAAATTGTTTACGGGGGGGGCGGTTAATAAAAAATAATTTTTCTAATATGGTGGTATTTTTTTGGTTTGTTTTAATTTCTCGGAGGTTGTTTATTTTTATTAAATTATTTTTTCGTGTTTTTGGAATCTCATTTCGAAATTTTCTAATTTTTCTTTATTTATTAGGGAATATTCGAAATTTCGGTGTAAAATGTCGGTTGTTTTCGAAATAGAGTGTGTTAAAGTTGAAAGTTGAGATTTTTACACGATTTTTTTTTTAAACTATTTGGGATCATATAAGACAAGTAGGACTTTGGGGGGGGACACCAAATTTTAATTTGTTTTATTATTTATTGTTATAAATGGTATTTTAATATTTATAACTAATTTTTGTAGCTCTAATTTTTTAAATTATTGTTTAAATCAATAAAATTGTTTACGGGGTGGGGTAAATAAAAAATAATTTTTCCAATTGTCTATTTTTATTCAATTATTATTTTTTTGTGTTTTTAAAATTTTATTTTGGAAATTTCCTAATTTTTTTTATTTATTACGGAATATTCGAAATTTTTTGAGTTTTTCCCACTTATTAAATCTCAAAATTTTGTTTTTGGATATTTTAGATTATTACATTTTTAAATTTTTCAAAGTTTGGGTAAATTTTTTTTTAGTTTATTTCGAAATTTACCGAATGTTCTTTTTTTTGAAAATTTTTAGAATTTTACAGTTTTTCTATGTAAAATTACAAATTGTTCTTAATTTTCCGAAAAATTTTTCATATATTTCAAAAGTTTGAATTTCCCAATTTTCGAAATAATAATTTTTTAATTTTAATTTTTTTCTTTTAATTTTTCAAATATTTGATTTTTGACTTATTTTTCATATTTTGATTAATTCCAAATTATTTTTAACGCAATTTTCGTAATTTTCCACTTTCCTTTACAATTTTCTCAAATTTCCCGATATTATAAAATTTTAAATTTTGCGATTTTCAGAATTTTCAGAATTTTAGAAATTTTTGTAGACATTTTTTACATACCTTTCTTGGTTTTTTGAATTTTATATATTTCGAAATTTGAATTTTCTAAATTTGCGATTTTTTTTGAATTCCTCAAACTTGAATATTTTTTTCAATTTTTTAAATATTTGAATTTTTAAAATTTCCGAATTTTTTAATTTAAATAATTTTTTGAATATTTAAAAATTTTATTGAATTTTCCAAATATTCAAATTTTTTGAATATTCTTTGAACCCTCTAAATGCTTAACTTTCCGAATTTTCCAATTGTATTCTCAAGTTTTCATAATTTTCATAGTGAGATTTTGATTATTTCAAATTTTTTGATTAATTTTTTCACATTTGATTCATCTTTCAAATTTTTTAACAATTTTTTTATTATTTTAAGCGCTTTTTCTAATTTTAAAAGTTTCATTAAAAATTTTTAAATTTTAATGATTTTTTAAAATATTTTATATTTTCGAAATTTCCAAATATTAAAATTGTGTAAATTTTTCATTTTTTTTTTCTTCGTTATTTCATTTTACTTCCACATTTTTGACGTTTCCCATATTTTTAAACGACAATTTTGCCAAATTCCCCCCCTTTCCCAATATTTCCAAAATTTTCCGACATTTTGCGATATTCCGCATTTTTTATTTGTATTTTCGTAAATTCCAGGGTAAATCCTCCAAACCTGGTACGTCCCCAATTAAAAAACCCGACAAACCCGATAACCTTTCGCGATCAAAATCGCAAGGCGAACTCCCCACCACGTCTACCAGACAAAATTCCAAAATCGGCAAACATAACAAAACCGATACGGAACAAAACAACACGGATTCGGAGCAAAAATCTAAAAGAATCCAAAAAAATTGCCTAGATTTCAATAACAAACAAGATCCGAATACGGTTTCGACGAGAAAAACCAGAAAAAGTTCTTCTTCAACTTCGATATCGAAAGCAAAAGAAGAAAAGATCAAAAAGAGCGATAAGATCAAAGGATCTTCCCTATCGTCCTTGAACAGTACGTCTATCTCGGATACTTCCGCGTCTACTTCGAATTTAACTTTTCCTCAAGTGAGTATCATCGGTGTAGATGGCGCTCTCGTCGATGTCCTCGACATTGATTCTTATTCGTTTCAGGTGCACAAATATCCTTTGAGGAGCCACAGCAAGATACCGTTGAAGAGTTCGATATCTACAATAAATCATAGCAGCAGTTCGATCAATTTACCAAAGAAAATTTTACCGGAACGAGGAAAAAGAGATTCCTTAGCGCTGGGGACGAGCAGCAGCAGTCAGCCCGCCACAAGGGACGTTACGGAACCTTCCCGCCTCACACGCAGCGGCGCAGTGTTGAGGCGCAGCACTCGCAGTAGCAAAGGTGAGTTATTTTAGATCTCGTATAAACGTGATTTTTTTCAGCCGCATATTCGCCGCATGCGGGATTTTTTTCGGCCGCATAATCGCAGTTTGTTCTTATTTCAACCGCAAATTCGATAAATTTGTGTTTTTTATTTTTTTTTTCTGCCGCATAATCGCAGTTTGTTTTTATTTTAGCCGCAAATTCGATAGATTTGTGTTTTTAATTTTTTTTCGGCCGCATATTCAAAATTTCTTTCTTTTTTCTGTCTGCATTTTTGCTGGCTCTGTATTTTTTCTTCGTTCGGCTGCATTCTCATGTTTTTTTTTCGGCCGCAGAATCGCCAAGCCCGTGTTTTTTCAGCTGCATGTTCGAAAGATCTTTTCTCTCTCTCTCTCTCTCTTCGCATTTTTTCTAGATTTGTGTTTTTTCTTATTTTTTTTCCGGCCGCGTTTTCATTAGATTTGTGTTTTTTTTTCGGCCGCATATTTAAAAGATTTTTCTTTTTTCGGCTGCTTTTTTGCTGACTCTGTATTTTTTCTTTTTTCGGCTGCATTTTCACGTTTTTTTTTTCGGCCGCAGAATCGCCAAGATCGTGTTTTTTCAGCTGCATATTCGAAAGATCTTTTTTCTCTCTCTTCGCATTTTTTCTAGATTTGTGTTTTTTCTTATTTTTTTTCGGCCGCGTTTTCGTTAAATTTGTGTTAATTTTTTTCGGCCGCATTAATGCCAAGATTTTAGTTTTTCCAGCCGCAAATATGGGAATTTGTTTATTTGGCGATATTATTGCTAGATTTGTATTTTTTCAAGCCGCATTTTCGTCGAATTTTTGTTTTTTATATTTTTTCGGCCGCATTTTCGCTTGTTTCTGTTGTATTTTTATTTTTTCGGCCGCGTATTAGCGAAATTTTTGTTTTTTTTTGCGGCTGATTATACGCAAAATCTTATGGGTGTTTATCCGCGTTTTCGCGGATTCTTTTGCCTATTCGGCTGCATTTTCGCCCGAATTGTTTTAATATTCGGTTTTACGCAGGGCACAGCTCAACGACGGGTTCGTGCGCAAGTTCTAGCGGAGCTAGTGGCAGCGGCGGCAGCTCCAGAAGGGCGGTGAGGCAGCAAAAGGTTGGGTCGGCGGCCCCGGCACTTCTTTCGGCTCCTGCCGCGCACGCTGCCGCAGCCATGGCCGCGGATCAACCGGAAATGCCCAATAACGGACTTTCCGGTGAGTACCACAATTGTAGTCAAAAATTATACAATTTTTTTCGAAAATTTAGTTTTTTTTATATTTTTGAAATTTTCCTATTTTTTCTTTCCCTAATTTTCAAAATATTTTTAAAAATTTGGAAATATTCGTCATGTTCGACGTTTGCTCGTGATTTTCATGTTTTTTATTTATTATTAAAATATTTTTAAAAAAATTTAGTAATTTTTGGCTTTTTTTTCGATTTATTCATTTATTTCCTAAGAAACAGAATATTTAAAACAATTTCGTAATTTTAGAATTTTTTTCCACTTTTTCATATTAATTTTCAAAAATTTAAATTTTTAATATTTTCTATATTTTTTGAATTCTACTAAAATATTCTCAAAACTTCCGCAATACTTTAATTTTTTCCATTTTTTCATATTTTCCTTGGAATTCCCAAAATTTCGTAATTTTTGACTTTTTTTCGATTTATTCATTTATTTCCGAATAAACAGAATATTTAAAACAATTTCGTAATTTTTGAATTTTTCACCACTTTTTCATATTAATGTTCAAAAATTTAAATTATTAATATTTTCTATATTTTTTGAATTCTACTAAAATATTTTCAAAACTTCCGCAATACTTCATATTCATATTTTCCTTGGAATTCCCAAAATTTCGTAATTTTTAAATTTTTTTTCGAATTTTTTTTTGACTCAAAATATTTTTAAAAAATTTTTTAATTCGTAATTTTCAAAATTTTCTTATTTTGTTTCTAATAATATTTTCCTTAATTAGCATCCGTTTTTTTCCGACGTCCCCCCGTATCATTTCGAACTCTAAAATTCCATCTTTTTTCCAAAAAAAAAAAAAATATATCAACCAATAACAACCCACCCAAATCCCCTAACCTGCGACCCGCCCTTAAAATCCCGGCAATCCAATAACCCCGGCAACGCCTGTCAAAATTTGACACATTTCAAAACTGTTTTCCCAAAATGGAAATCGTAAATTTGTTAAAAATTCTCTCGACATTAAATTCGCCATGTTGTGAACCATCGACAATTACAGCCACCGAAGAACCGCCCTCCCCCCAAGAAGCCACCCAAGCCCTACCGACAAGCGGCGGTCCGTCGGGCGCCGGCGGCGCCGATTCCGAAAGCGATGACAGCGAAGTGGGTAGATTGCAAGCCCTTTTGGAAGCGAGGGGTTTACCGCCGCATTTATTCGGAGCCCTAGGTCCCCGAATGCAACAAATGTTACACAGAAGCATGGGTACTAACAGTTGTAAGTACTCCAAAAAAACCAAAAAAAATTACCCCGCCCCCCTTCCACTAATCTGTCGCCCTTTTTTCGTTAGCCGTAGCCAGAGCTCAAGCCCTTTTACCAGGACTCCAAGCTACAGGAGACGAAGGTCAACAACTCCAGGCAGTCATCGAAATGTGTCAACTTCTGGTGATGGGAAACGAGGAAATCCTGACGGGATTTCCGGTTAAGCAAGTCGTACCGGCGCTCATTAATCTCTTGGGGATGGAACACAATTTCGATATCGTACGTATTTTTCGTACGGACCTCGTAAAACGTTTTTTATTTATTTTTCTTTTGTGTTTAGATGAATCACGCGTGTAGGGCTTTGACTTATATGATGGAGGCTCTGCCGAGGTCGTCGTCGGTGGTGGTGGATGCGGTGCCGGTTTTTTTGGAAAAATTGCAAGTTATACAGTGTATGGACGTCGCCGAGCAGTCGCTCACCGCCTTGGACATGTTGTCCAGGAGGCATTCGAAGGCTATTCTGCAGGCTGTGAGTACAAAGTTTCGTTATTTATTTTTTTTTTTGCAGGGAAAAATATTTTTGGTGTCGTTTGGTCGTTATCTTGATGATTTTTGGGTCATTCGAATGTGTTTTTAGTCTTTTGTGAGGGTTTTGTAACTTTGTCTTACAGATTGTCCCAAATTTTAGACAATTTCGATTTCGTAGTATGTTTGAAATACTTTGAATTTTTTTTAGTAAGTTTATCATGTTTTTGAATTTTTTGGGCGGATTTTGGGTTCTCTAAAATGTGTTTTTAGCCTTTTGTGACGATTTCGTAACTTTATCTTACAGGTTGTCCCAAGTTTCAGCCAATTTCATTATAATATATTTAAAGTAACTAAAATTTTTTTTTTCGAAGTTTATATTTTTTTGGAGGTTTTTGGGTTCTTTTAGCTGTGTTTTTAACTTTTTCTGAAGATTTCCTAACTTTATATTACAGGTTGTCCCAAGTTTCAGCCAATTTCTTATGATATATTTAAATTTTTTTTTCCAAAAGTTCATATTTTATTTGGAGGTTTTTGGGTTCTTTAAGATGTGTTTCTAGCTTTTTGTGATGGTTCCTCAACTTTAAATCGGTTCTAGTTCCACAGATTGTCCCCACAAACAAATTTTTGGGTTCATAGTGTTTTTTGATGAGTTTTGAACTCTAACGTGGTTCTACTGCTACAAATTGTTCCAGAAACTTGAATACTTTGAGTTTTTAGTGCTTTAACTAGATGATTTTAGAACTTTGGTGCCTTTCTAGCAATACAGATTGTCCCCACAAACAAATTTTTGGGTTCTTAGTGTTTTTTGATGATTTTTGAACTCTGACGTGGTTCTACTGTTACAAATTGTCCTAGAAACTTGAGTTTTTGGGGTTTTAAGTGTTTTATAATACAAACGAGGTTCTAATATTACAGATTGTCCCAAAAAATTGAAGCTTTTGGTTACTTAGTGTTGTTTTTGATGATTTTATAATTTTAACGTGTTTCTAATATTACAGATTGTCCCCAAAACGTATCTAACCACTATTTAGGTCCGTTCAACCTTTTTTGAGGTTATATTTCATATCTAATCTGCATAATACGCCGTAAAATCGACGTTTCGGTTATTCAACATCCCTTTCCGCATTCTAAATTAATTTTTTTTTTTTGAATTACAGAGAGGTGTTTCCGCTTGTTTGACCTACCTCGATTTTTTTTCGATAAACGCTCAACGCAACGCCCTCTCGATAACAGCCAATTGTTGTTTAACCCTCACCCCCGACGAATTCCAATACGTTCAAGATTCCCTGCCGCTTTTGGCGTCCAGATTAACGCAACAAGACAAAAAGTGCGTGGAAAGCGTCTGCCTGGCGTTTTCCCGTTTGGTAGACAGTTTCCAATTGGAACCGTCGCGTCTACAAGAGATCGGTGAGTTTGTTTGTTTGTTTGTGCGACACCGACTTTCCGTCGAATTGACGCAATTCAATTTTTCTTTTGATTTTTTTCATTTGTCGTTTCGTCGGTTACAGCCAGTACGGAATTACTGACGAATTTGCAACAGTTGTTGGTGGTGACGCCTCCGATAGTCAGTACCGGTACATTTATAACCGTATTGAGGATGTTGTCGGTGATGTGCGCCAATTGTCCCGATCTGGCCCTGACCCTCCTCAAACAGAATATAGCAGAAACGTTGGTTTATCTATTGACCGGTTCGGCGGAAGTTAATAACGAAGAAGTCGAATTGATACCGAGGTGAGTAGTTGTTGTTGTTTTTGTGTTTTTCGGGGTTCGTTTGAACTACCGTCAAAATATGTCGTTTGGTTAATTTTTTTCATATACCTTTGTGTAAGTTGTTACTGATGTGTCGTTTGAACTGCTTTTTCAACTTTTGTCAAGTGATCAGTAATTTATCATTTGAACTACTTTTTTTTATTAATTAATGTCTAACAACTGCGGTTGGATCGTTTGAACTACTTTTTATTGATTTTTGTCAAACGATCAGTAATGTGTCATTTGAACTACTTTTCATTGATTTTTGTCGAAATGATCAGTAATGTGTCATTTGAACTACTTTTCATTGATTTTTGTCAAACGATCAGTAATGTGTCGTTTGAACTACTTTTTATTGATTTTTCTCTAAAGATCAGTTGTGTGTCATTTGAACTACTTTTTATCGATTGATTTTTTTTCCATTATTTTTATTTTTTTTTTTTTCTCTAAAGATCACTTAAGTGTCATTTGAACTAATTTTTGAAATTTTTGTCGAGGGATCGGTAACTTGTCATTTGAACTACTTTTTTTCTTTAATTTTTATCTATCTATCACTTACGTGTCATTTGAACTACTTTTCATTGTTCTTTGTCCATATATTTCGATTGAATCATTTGAACCAATTTTTTTTTATTGATTGTTGTATAAAAACTACAATTGAGCCATTTGAACTACTTTTTATCGATTGATTTTTGTCTAGAGATCAGTAATGTGTCGTTTGAACTACTTTTGATTGATTTTTGTCAAACGATCAATTATGTGCCATTTGAACTACTTTTTTCATTATTTTTCTCTCTCTAAAGATCAGTTAAGTGTCATTTGAACTACTTTTTGAAATTTTTGTCAAGGGATCGGTAATGTGTCGTTTGAACTATTTTTTATTGATTTTTCTCTAAAGATCAGTTGTATGTCATTTGAACTACTTTTCATTGATTTTTGTCAAACGATCAGTAATGTGTCATTTGAACTACTTTTGATTGATTTTTGTCAAACGATCAATTATGTGTCATTTGAACTACTTTTTTCATTATTTTTCTCTCTCTAAATATCAGTTGTTAAGTGTCATTTGAACTACTTTTTCAAATTTTTGTCGAGGGATCGGTAACTTGTCATTTGAACTACTTTTTTTTCTTTAATTTTTATCTACCTATCACTTACGTGTCATTTGAACTACTTTTCATTGTTTTTTGTCCATATATTTCGATTGAATCATTTGAACAAATTTTTTTTTATTGATTGTTGTATAACAACTACAATTGAGCCATTTGAACTACTTTTTATAAATTGATTTTTGTCCAGAGATCAGTAATGTGTCATTTGTGTCATTACTTCTTGATTTTTGTCGATCCAAAATTAATAAATCAATAATAAATCAATTGAGACAATTTTTTTAAATTAATTGTTTGGATCGTTTGAACTACTTTCTATCAATAATTGATGTCCAACAACCACGATTGGATTATTTGAGCTGATTTTTTTATTAATTGTTGTCTAACAACTGCGATTGGGTCGTTTGAACTACTGGATCTCATTTTATTTGGTTTTTAATGTACGTACAGTACTATGAAGCAATATTTTCATCCAGATTTATTTTTCAAAAGCATTAATGGGTCATTTGAACTACTAAATATATATATCGTATATACGGTGACACAAAGTAAAATTTCTATCGATGTTAATCAATAATTGAAAATTTTAGTTTTTTTCCCAGTTTCCCAGCAATCAAGAGCGGTTCATTTGAACTACTACCTATTATATTCCGATTTCCAATCAATTTAATCGCGTTTTGAACATCAATTAACATTAATTAAAGTAAATCACATTTTTGATGATCGCAAGTCGTTTTTTGTCTTCTGTCTTTTAATTTGTCACAATGACATTTTATGTGTCGAATTAATCGTTGCCGTATCATTTTGATTGCGTATTTTCGACGATAAATTCGCAAAAATACTACGGCGCATATAAAACGAAACTCTTGGCATAACAGGTGCAGTCGTCGCTTAAAGTTTTGACGCACTGTGTATATTAATGCAAACATTTCCTTCGAAAATTTCCATTAAATATCGATTTCCGACGACGTATAACTGATCGTCAATTTCCAGACAACCGCAAGAACAATTCGAAATAACCGCCCTGATCGGTGAACTAATGCCCAAATTACCATCCGACGGTATATTCGCGGTGGACGCTCTCCTCGAACGTCCCGCGAACGTCGCCAAAGATCAACCGATATGGCAATGGAGGGACGACAGGGCCGTTTGGCATCCGTACGGTGCCGTCGATAGTCGAATAATCGAAGCCGCTCACATGAACAATGACGACGAAGTCAGTCTGAACACGTTAGGGAGAATTTACACGATCGATTTCCATTCCATGCAACAGATCAACGAAGATACCGGAACGTCTCGACCGGTACAAGTGAGAAAACTATTAGATTTGTATTTTATTCGAGGTTACGTAACGGTCTTATTTCTTTATTTTTTTTTTTTTTTCGTTTTCAGAGACGGTTCACCCCGAGCGGCTCGCAATCCAGCCCCGCCGAGCCCGCCACGACCCCGAATCGACCGTTGAGCGCGAGCCGAGACGCTCGCGTCGCTTGTCTTCGAGAGGAACGCGGTCTGGCGGCGGCGTTTATCCGTTCGTTGTTTTCGGTATTGTACGAGGTGTATTCGTCGAGCGCCGGGCCGGCGGTGAGATGTAAATGCCTGAGGGCGTTACTGAGAATGGTCTATTACGCGAATCCGGAATTGTTGAGGGACGTGCTGAAGAATCAGGTGGTCAGTAGTCACATCGCGGGTATGATGGCGTCGAGCGATTTGAGGATAGTCGTCGGGGCGTTGCAGATGGCGGATATATTGATGACCAAGTTGCCGGAGGAGTTTGGAGTGCATTTTAGACGCGAGGGGGTGTTGCATCAAATTAATAGGTTGGCCGATCCGGAGGTGAGTTGAGTATTTTTTTTGGGGGGGGGGGGGGGCGGATTTAGGTAGGACGTTTGAACTACTTGGTATTTTTTTAAGTTTCCAGATATTCCGATTGGGTCGTTTGAACTACTATAAGTAGATTTTTCGAATTTTAGTATTGTTTTTTTTTGGAAAAAACAATTTTTGGGTCATTTAAACTACTGTATAATGATTTTTCGAACTTAAATATTGTTTTAATTGGAAAAAGCAATTTTTTGGGTCGTTTGAACTACTGTATAATGATTTTTAGTACTTAAATATTGTTTTAATTGGAAAAAGCGACTTTTTGGGTCTTTTGATTTACTATATATTGATTTTTCCAACTTAAATAGTCTTTTAATTGGAAAAAAGCAAATTTTTGGGTCGTTTGAACTACTATATGTCGAATTTGCGAATTTTAATATTGTTTTAATTAGAAAAGCAATTTTTGGGTCATTTGAACTACTATATATTGATTTTCCGATCTTAAATAGTGTTTTAATTGGAATATAGCTACTTTTTGGGTCTTTTGATCTACTATATATTGATTTTTCGAACTTAAATAGTGTTTTAATTGGAAAAAAAGCAAATTTATGGGTTGTTTGAACTACTATTTGTTGAATTTGCGAATTTTAATATTGTTTCGTACTTAAATATTGTTTTAATTGGAAAAAGCGACTTTTTGGGTCTTTTGATCTACTATATATTGATTTTTCGATCTTAATTAGTGTTTTAATTGGAGAAAAAGCAAATTTTTGGGTCGTTTGAACTACTATATGTCGAATTTGCGAATTTTAATATTGTTTTAATTGGAAAAGCAATTTTTGGGTCATTTGATCTACTATATATTAATTTTTCGATCTTAAATAGTGTTTTGATTGGAATAACGCGACTTTTTGGGTCTTTTGATCTACTATATATTGATTTTTCGATCTTAATTAGTGTTTTAATTGGAAAAAAAGCAAATTTTTGGGTCTTTTGAACTACTACGTCTCGATTTTGCTAATTTAAATATTGTTTTAATTGGAAAAAAACAATTTTTTGGGTCATTTAAACTACTGTATAATGATTTTTATTACTTAAATATTGTTCTAGTTGTAAAAAGCGACTTTTTGGGTCTTTTGATCTACTGTATATTGATTTTTCGAACTTAAATAGTGTTTTAATTGGAAAAAAGCAAATTTTTGGGTCGTTTGAACTACTATATGTCGAATTTGCGAATTTTAATATTGTTTTAATTAGAAAAGCAATTTTTGGGTCATTTGAACTACTATATATTAATTTTTCGATCTTAAATAGTGTTTTAATTGGAATAAAGCAACTTTTTGGGTCTTTTGATCTACTATATATTGATTTTTCGAATTTAAATATTGTTTTAATTGGAAAAACAGCAAATTTAAGGGTTATTTGAACTACTATTTGTTGAATTTGCGAATTTTAATATTGTTTTAATTAGAAAAGCAATTTTTGGGTCATTTGAACTACTATATATTGATTTTCCGATCTTAAATAGTGTTTTAATTGGAATATAGCTACTTTTTGGGTCTTTTGATCTACTATATATTGATTTTTCGAATTTAAATATTGTTTTAATTGGAAAAACAGCAAATTTAAGGGTTATTTGAACTACTATTTGTTGAATTTGCGAATTTTAATATTGTTTCAATGAGGAAAAGCAATTTTTGGGTCATTTCAACTACTACATATTGATTTTTCGTACTTAAATATTGTTCTAGTTTCAAAAACCAAATTTTTGGGTCATTTGATTTACTATTTATATATTTTTCGAATTTAAATATTGTTTTAGTTGGAAAAAGCTATTTTTTGCGACATTTGAAGTACTATATGTTGATTTTTTAGTGTTTTAAATGGAATAAAGCAAATTTTTGGGTCGTTTGAACTACTATATGTCGAATTTGCGAATTTTGATATTGTTTTAATTGGTAAAAGCAACTTTTTGGGTCGTTTGAACTACTATATATTGATTTTTAGTACTTAAATAGTGTTTTAATTAAAAAAAAAGCAAATTTTTGGGTCGGTTCAACTGCAGCATATTGTTGATTTTGAATTTTGATTTGGTTTCAGTTGGAAAAAACAAATTTTGGGTCATTTTAACTAATATATCTCTGTTTTTTTAGTTTCGTTATATTTATGTATGTCATTTTTCTCTGTGTAGCAATCTTTTTTAGGTCATTTGACTCCTACATAGCATTTTTTGAGTTTTGATGTACTTTTAGTTAGAAAAATTTTTAGCTTTTTAGCAAAATTTTACTTTTTAATTTAGGAATTTTCCCTTTTTCTTCTTGTAACTGTCATTTATGCCTTTTATCTGCTACTACAATTGACATTTTAGTTCTTCTCTTACAATTTAATCTTATATTGATTTCTATCAGTTACAATTAGTATATTGGAACTACTGCAACCAATTTTTTTTAATTTTTCTTTACAGTCTAGCCCTTTCTCTGCTTCCAAGCGATTCTGATTGGTCTATTTGAACTACTACTATAGGCTTTTGTTAGTTCTTGATTTTTTTGCTTTCTAGCTGTTACGATTGGTTTATATGAACTACAACTGATTTTTATTTGAGTTCCTTTTGCCTTTTCTCATTGTTCTTGCAGATATTTGTGATCTATTTGAACTACCACATTTCTATCTTCATATTTTGATGTATATGACCTTTTTTTTGTTTCGATCTTCTCTTAATTTTGTTATCGAGTCATTTGAACTACTACACCGTATGTATATGTGTCACTTCGTCATCTTGATTTCGCTTTGTGTGTCTTTTCCCAAACTATTAATTTGAACTACTCGTTATTATTCCAACAGATTCCTTTGGGAGTGAGCCCGCCCAAAACGTGCAGCAGCGCCACATCGTTCGCTTCAACGTTGAACGATTCCCAACCCGGAACGTCCCAATCATCGATCAGCAACGTTTCCCAAACCGCCAACGGTTCGGCGATATTAACAGCCACCCCCGTATCGTCCACCATGTACACATCCACGCCGGACACGCAAAGGTACATACAAAACAACCCTCGTAAACCATCAACCACTTGAAAAAATAATTTCGTTTTACAGACTTCAGGAAACGGAAACGAGATCGCCCAGTCCGTCGCACGTGCGTCTCAGCGACGTACTCAAAAGGAAACGAGCCACCAAACGAACCGGAGGCGGTTCGAGCCGTTCCAAAACCAGACACGAAGAAATGCCCCTATCGCCGTCTCTCATGCAAGATCTGTTTACCAAAGCCGCTTCCATAGGAAACTCCACACCGAGGTGCGGTACATTCGAACTACTATCGATTATAAAATCGATTATTTTTATTAAAATATTTGTCGTTGCAGCAATTCGAGACCTAGATATTCGTCCGGATCGAAAACGAGTTTCCTTCAGAGCCTCAACCCGGCCAGGTGGGGTAGATCGACGAATTCCTCCAACGATCGCAACTACACCAAAGAATCGTTGAACATGTTGTCGAAATCCGCCTCCAATTCGCACATAACCGCCGGAAATCGAGAAAAAACCCGAAATTGGATCAGGGAACAAGCGACCAAATTCATCGAGACTTACACCGGCCACGAAGACGATCCCCATCCCGCTACCACCGTCATCAACCGTTTAAAAACCGCCATCGAGAAACTACCCACCATAAATTCCCGAGACGCCCTAGTCGATTTAAGGGATATTCTGATGGATTCCGATATATCCCCTTTCGAAGTGAACCATTCGGGGTTGATAACGGCTCTGATTCGATACCTGGTGGACGTCGACGGGGAATTGGATAGGAATCAAAGGCTCAGGGTGTTTTTGAACGTGTTCGCCGGTTGTCCCATCGATGGTAACGCCGTGGACGTACCTGAATTGAATCCGGTGTGGTTGAGCGCTTTGGTATCGAAATTGAACGGTTGCGTTTCGCAATTGGAACAGTTTCCCGTGAAGGTGCACGATTTGCCGGCGGGTTCGAGGGGCGGTACCAGCGCCTTGAAGTTTTTCAACACGCATCAATTGAAAGTGAGCTTTTTTTTTCTCTTTTAGATTCGTTGAAATTGCGATTGGGTCGTTTGAACTACTGGGTATAGTTGTTTGGTCCTTTCTGCTTTTAACTAAGTAAAGAAATATCGTTTGATCTACTATATCTTGTTTTTTTTTTGTTTTTAATGTTCTTTTACTTGTTTAAAGCAAAATTTAATTTTATACTAAACAATTTGGACATTCGAACTACTTCGTTTTGTTTTTATTGTTTTTTGTTGTACTTTTGGTTTCAAAAAGCAAAATTTCACTTTATACTACAGAATTTGGACATTCGAACTACTTCATTTTGTTTTTATTGTATTTTTTGTTGTAATTTTAGTTTCAAAAAGCAAAATTTCACTTTATACTATAGAATTTGGACATTCGAACTACTTCATTTTGTTTTTATTGTATTTTTTGTTGTACTTTTAGTTTCAAAAACCAAAATTTCACTTTATACTATAGAATTTGGACATTCGAACTACTTCATTTTGTTTTTATTGTATTTTTTGTTGTACTTTTAGTTTCAAAAACCAAAATTTCACTTTAAACTAAACAATTGGGACATTCGAACTACTTCATTTTGTTTTTATTATATTTTGTTGTACTTTTAGTTCTTAACATAATTTCACTTCATACTATACAATTGGGACATTTGAACTACTTCATTTTGTTTTTATTGTATTTTTTGTTGTACTTTTAGTTTCAAAAAGCAAAATTTCACTTTATACTAAATGATTGGGGCATTCGAACTACTTCATTTTGTTTTTATTATATTTTGTTGTACTTTTAGTTCTTAAAAACATAATTTCACTTCATACTATTCAATTGGGACATTTGAACTACTGTATCTTGTTTTTTTTTTCAATTTTGTTGTAATTCTCAGTTTCAAAAAGCAAAATTTCACTTTATACTATAGAATTTGGACATTCGAACTACTTCATTTTGTTTTTATTGTATTTTTTGTTGTACTTTTAGTTTCAAAAACCAAAATTTCACTTTAAACTAAACAATTGGGACATTCGAACTACTTCATTTTGTTTTTATTATATTTTGTTGTACTTTTAGTTCTTAACATAATTTCACTTCATACTATACAATTGGGACATTTGAACTACTTCATTTTGTTTTTATTGTATTTTTTGTTGTACTTTTAGTTTCAAAAAGCAAAATTTCACTTTATACTAAACGATTGGGGCATTCGAACTACTTCATTTTGTTTTTATTATATTTTGTTGTACTTTTAGTTCTTAAAAACATAATTTCACTTTATACTAAACAATTGAGACATTTGAACTACTGTATCTTGTTTTTTTTCAATTTTGTTGTAATTCTCAGTTTCAAAAAGCAAAATTTCACTTTATACTAAACAATTGGGACATTTGAACTACTGTATCTTGTTTTTTTTTCAATTTTGTTGTAATTCTCAGTTTCAAAAAGCAAAATTTCACTTTATACTAAACAATTGAGACATTTGAACTACTGTATCTTGTTTTTTTTTTTTTTTCAATTTTGTTGTAATTCTCAGTTTCAAAAAGCAAAATTTCACTTTATACTATAGAATTGGTTCATTTGAACTACTGCATTTCGTTTTTATTGTAACTTTTATTTGCAACAAGCAACATACGAATAAATAAATATATACGGGGTGTTTAATAATTGTAGTGTAACCTCCAACGGCATCCGGATTGTACGAATCTGAAACAGTGGAAAGGCGGTACGGTGAAGATCGATCCGTTGGCCCTGGTGCAGGCCATCGAACGTTATTTGGTAGTTAGGGGTTATGGACGTTTGAGGGATAAAGACGTCGGGGTGGATAGCGACGACGGAGACACCGACGACGATATAGACGATACTTTAGCTAGCGTAGTCATATCTCAAACGGGTACAAAACACAAATTGCAATTTTTGATCGGTAACAACGCTCTGCCTTACAATATGACGGTATATCAGGCGGTAAGACAATTTAGTAGTAACGGTAACGATCAGAGCGAGACTGATACCGATAACGAGACGCCATTGGGTGAGTTTTTTTTTGGGGTTTTTTTGGGTCTTTTTTCGAGTTGGTTTCGTTTTATTTTTTAGGTAACGCCGGTATATGGGTGCAGACTCACGTGATTTATTATCGGCCGTTGAAAGAGGAAGCTTCGGTATCGATTAAAAATAGTAGCGGTATTTCCTCGGGTCATTCTAGTAGGAAGGGGAAAGGATCTTCGGGTAAGAGCGCTTCCAGACGTCGAACGGACGAACTATGGAACGGTACGTATTTTTCGATTGAAAATAATCGATTATCGAATGGCGCATGTCAATTATCGATTGACGTTGGTCGATTATCTGATGATCGATAATCAAATCTCTATTGACAGTTATCGATTATTTAGTGTCGATTGTCTATGATGTTTATTGATTGTCAATTATCGATTTTCATTTGTTGATTATCGATTGTCGGTTATCGATTATCATTTTTCTATTATCGATTGATTTCTGTCGATTATCGTCTCTTTTTTTCTATTTTATCGAATAATTCGTTTGTCTTTTTTCTATGATCGATTGTGTTCATCGATTATCGTTGTATCTCTTATCGATTGTCTTCTGACGATTATAGATTCTGGATAATTAATTATCGATTAAGTAGTCCCTATGACTTGTCATTTATCGATTAATTCGATTATCGTTGCTCTGTTATAGATTGACTTTTTTTGATTATCGATTCTCAAATGTTGATAATCGATTGTTAGATGCCGATTATCGTTTGTAGATTGTATCTCGATAATTGAATTTCGTTTATCGATTATCATTTTTTGTTTATCGATTATAGTTTGTCTATTATCGTTTAACTCGATTATCGTTTTATTATTATCGAATGAATTTTGTCGATTATCGATTTTTGTTGACAACTTTTCAATTGTTGATTATCGATTTTCATTTTTCGGTTGTTGTCGATAATCGATTATCGTTTGTAGATTGTCTCGATAAATGAATGTCGTTTATCGATTCTCATTTATCCTTAATCGATTATTGTCAATTATCTACTGCCATATGTCAGTTGTCCTACTTCAATTGTCAGTGGTCATACGTCAATTATCAGTCGTCAATTGTCATACGTCATTTGTTGTTTTTTTGGATTATTATCGATTATCGTTCGTTTGTCAACGTTTTAACGTTCGTTTTAATTACACAGATGGCGTAACACCGGCGCCCCGTTCTCCCTTGGATCCTTATTTGGTGGTACAATTTCCTGATTCGGTTACGATTCAAGACGCTTCGTTGGAAGTATTGTGCCTGTTACGTATATTGAACGCCCTAAATATGTATTGGAGTTATTTGTATCAACCTGGAGTGGAATGTAAATCGATATTGCCGAGATCGGAATTTTTGAATAGTAAAATAGCCGCCAAGGCCGGTAGACAATTGCAGGATCCTCTCGTCATAATGACAGGCAATTTGCCGAATTGGTTGCAACAGATCGCTTCGGTTTGTCCTTTTTTGTTTCCGTTCGAAACGCGCCAGTTGCTGTTTTACGCTACCTCCTTCGATAGAGACCGTGCCTTACAAAGGTAAATATACACACATTTTTTATTGTTTTTTTCATTAATTTTTATCATGTTTAAGCTATTTTATTTCATTTTATCGTTTTTTTTTCTCAATTTTTACCGTTTTTATTTTTTGTTTTTTTTTCCAATATTTTAGCGTTTTTTTTTCTGTTTTTAGATTTTTCATTAATTTTTGTTTTTTATAAATTTCTTACCTTTTTTTGTTTTCTTCTTGAATGTTATATTTTTTTGTTTTTTCCTCTCATTTTTATTTTTTTTGTTTTTTTCTTTCATTTTTCTTTTTTTTTTGTTTATTTATTAGTTTTTATCATGTTTTGGTTTTTTTTATTAACTTTTATCGTTTTTTTTTAGTTTTTATTTTTTGTTTCTTACTTTTAATTTCATTTTTTATTAGTTTTTATCTTTTTTTCTTGTGTTTTTCTTTGCTTAGTTTTTACCTTTTTTTTCTCATATTTTATCGTTTTTTTTTGTTTTTTTCTCATATTTTATCGTTTTTTTTTTATTTTTTTCTCATATTTTATCGTTTTTTTTTTATTTTTTTCTCATATTTTATCGTTTCTTTGCTTAGTTTTTACCTTTTTTGTTTTTTTTTCTCATATTTTATCGTTTTTTTTTTTATTTTTTTCTCATATTTTATCGTTTTTTTTAATTTTTTTCTCATATTTTATCGTTTTTTTTTTATTTTTTTCTCATATTTTATCGTTTTTTTTTTATTTTTTTTCTCATATTTTATCGTTTCTTTGCTTAGTTTTTACCTTTTTTGTTTTTTTTTCTCATATTTTATCATTTTTTTTTTATTTTTTTCTCATATTTTATCGTTTCTTTGCTTAGTTTTTACCTTTTTTCTCATATTTCATCTTTTTTTATTTTTTTCTCATATTTTATCGTTTTTTATTATTTTTTTCTCATATTTTATCGTTTTTTTTTAATTTTTTTTCATATTTTATGGTTTTTTTCATTTTTTCTCATATTTTATCGTTTTTTTTTATTTTTTTCTCATATTTTATTGCTTTTTTTTATTTTTTTCTTGAATGTTATATTTTTTTGTTTCTCTCATTTTTCTTCGGTTTTTTGTTCTTTTAATAGTTTTTACCTTTTTTTTGTTTTTTTTTCTTATATTTTAATAATTTTTTTCTTATATCCTATGGTTTTTTTGTTTTTTTTTTCCTTAGTTTTTGTTTTTTTCCTTAGTTTTTATCTTTCCTTTTCTTTTCCATAGTTTTTTATCTTTAGTTTTTATTTTTTTCTTAGTTTTCATGTTTTTTTTAAATTTCCCTCGTTTTTTTTTTAGTTTTTATCGTTTCTTTTTTTTTTTTTTTTTTTCATGATGTTTCACTAGTTTCCCGTCCCGTTTAGCCGCCCATAACGATTTACGAATACGCTTAACCTAAATTTTTGCAGATTGCTCGACATGTCGCCCGAACTGAGCTCGAGCGATTCCCAAGAACGCGTCACCCCCCGACTCGACCGACGAAAACGTACGATATCGCGCGAAGACATCCTCAAACAGGCCGAACAGGTGATGCAAGACATGGCCACCTCGAAGGCGTTACTCGAAGTGCAATACGAAAACGAAGTCGGCACCGGCTTGGGGCCGACGTTAGAATTTTACGCTTTGGTATCCAAAGAATTGCAAAAGATGAATTTGGAATTGTGGAACGCCACCATGACTGATAACGAAGAATACGTTAACAAACCTACGGGATTGTTCCCCATGCCTCTATCCAGGAGCGCCAAAGTCAGCCAGATAACGAAAATCAAAAGCAAATTTAGATTTTTGGGAAAGTTTATGGCTAAAGCCGTCATGGATTCGAGAATGGTAATTTTCCTTTCCTATTCCGCACATCTTAACTCCAATTTTCTTTTTTTTTTTTCTTCTTTCCAGCTGGATCTACCGTTTAGCGTCACTTTCTACCGATGGTTGTTGGGACAAGAGACAAGTTTGACCTTGTCGGATTTGCGTCACGTGGATCCCGAATTGTACAAAACGTTACGTAAGATGCACTACTTGGTTAGACAGCGAGACGCCATTTTGGACGACCCCCGTATATCACGAGAAGACAAAACCATCGAATTGGAAAAATTGACGTTGGACGGTTGCCCCATCGAAGATTTGGGCATCGATTTCGTGGTACCCGGATATAATATCGAATTGATGAAGAGCGGTAAATCGACGGGGGTGACTATCCACAATCTGCACGCCTACGTGAAGTTGATGACGCATTGGATATTGCAGGAGGGCGTTTCGAGACAGATGGAATCGCTAAGGGAGGGTTTCGAATCCGTTTTCCCTTTGGATAATTTGAAAGTGTTTTTACCGGAAGAATTGGAATCTGTGTTTTGCGGTAGTCCCAAAGATTATATACTCGGATGGGACGTTAAGACTTTGATGGAATGCTGTCGACCGGATCATGGATACACTTCGGATTCGAGGGCCATCAAATTTTTGTTTGACGTACTCAGTTCGTACGATACCGAAGAACAGAGGATGTTTGTACAGTTTATAACCGGTAGTCCGAGGTTACCGGTGGGAGGTGAGTTCGTTTTTATTTTAAAATTGCTCTTTGCGTCGAAAAATGCGATATTTGGGTGTCCGACATTTTATTCTAATGATATTTGTGTGTCCGACATTTTATTCTGTTAATATTTGCGTGTCCGACATTTTGTTCTGTTTATATTTGAGTTGTCGACATTTTATTCTGTCGAAATTTGAGCGTTCGACATTTCATTCTCGTCAATTTTTGATGTTCCACATTTTATTTTGTTGAAATGGGATTGTTCGACGTTTTATGTTGTCGAAATTAATGTCTTATATAGAAATTTTGGTGCTTCAAGTGTTACATATATTTCGTTTGACTATTTGAAAAATCAATTTTCCCTCAAGATTACAAAATGCGCAATTTCCACATATTTTTTTCGAGTGTTCCATAATTTATTTGTCCTTTCCACATTTTATTTGCCGTTCCATCGCATAAAAATCAAATTTGGTTACAAATATTTTGAAAAAATTATATTTTTCCCAAGGTTTAAATACAATACGCGCAATTTACAACTATTTTTTCGGGTGTTCCACATTTTATTCATCGTTCCATCGCACAAAAACGAATTTTTTTGTGAATAATTGATAAAAATCATACTTTTATCAAGGTTTAAATGCAAAACGCGCATTTTCGAACTATTTCTTTGGGTGTTCCACATTTTATTCATTGTTCCATCGCACAAAAACGAAATTTTTTGTATGAATAATTGAAAAAAATCATATTTTCCTCTGTTTAAATAGAAAACGTGCAATTTCTACCTATTTTTTGAGGTATTCCATATTTTATTTACCTGTTCCATCGCACAAAAAAAAATATCATTAGGGTTAATGAAAAATTGAAATTTTCCCAAGATTTTTTCGGGTGTTTCACATTTTATTTTTCTGTTCCACATTTTATTCATCGTTCCATCGCACAAAAACGAAATTTTTTTATGAATATTTACTAAAAATCATACTTTTATCAAGGTTTAAATGCAAAACGCGCATTTTCGATCTATTTCTTCGGGTGTTCCACATTTTATTCAACGTTCCATCGCACAAGAATGAAATTTTTTATGAATAATTGCAAAAAATCATATTTTTATCAAGGTTTAAATGCAAAACACGCATTTTCGATCTATTTGTTCGGATGTTCCACATTGTATTCATCGTTCCATCGCACAAAAACGAATTTTTTTTATGAATAATTGAAAAAAATAATAGTTTTCTCTGTTTAAATACAAAACGCACAATTTCCACCTATTTTTTGGGGTGTTCCATATTTTATTTACCCGTTCCATCGTTTTACATTTTCTTTTTCTATCCGTAGGTTTCAAAGCTTTATCGCCGCCGTTGACAGTAGTACGTAAAACATTAGAAACCAACATGAACCCCGACGATTTCCTACCGTCTGTGATGACATGCGTAAATTACCTCAAGCTCCCGGACTATTCCAGCATCGAAGTGATGAGAGAAAAATTGAAATTGGCAGCTTCGGAGGGTCAACATTCGTTTTATCTCTCGTAAATGGGGGAGGGGGATGCGTGTATATATCTATATCTATTAATATTTACCGTATGCCATTATCCAGAATTTTTGTTTTATTTTTTCGTTTTTCGATAATTAATTTTTTCTATTTAATTGAATGATATATCGTTTTAGTTTGAAATTTTTGGTTGTAGACGCGAAAATCAATTATACAGTGCTCGAAAATAGTTTTGATTCGATTTTCTTTATTACCAGCAATAGCGACGCTCCCTGTATGTAAATATTCGAAAAAAGTGTCGAATTTTCCTAATTACCCGAAAAGGTTCTCGCGTATTCCTTTTCCGCCGCAAAAAAACGTTTTTTCCATTTTTTTTTGCGTACAGTGTTTGTCGTTAATGCGGAATGAAAATTTCAATGATCGAGTTGGCGGTTTGAATTTTTTTTTTTTTTTTTCGATTGGTCGGAGTTGACTTTGAAAATATTTTTTTGAGGCGAGAAAATCTGTAAAATCCATTTTCTTGAAATTACTTTTCGTCCGGAAATGTGAGAAGGTCGTTTTGGCCTTTGTTCGTTATCTGGAAGTCTACAAAGGTTATTTTGGCCTTTTTCCGAATAATTTTTCATCCTAGAAGTCTGAAAAAGTAATTTCAGTGGCCCTCTTCGTAAAGTTCACCACCTGAAAGTCTAGTAAGGTCTAGTAACATCATTTTTGGTCTGGAAGGGTCGTTTTAGCCTTTTTTCCATATAATTTCTTCACTTGGACCTTGTCCTTAAAATTGTTCACCGCCTGGAACTAGGGAAATGTCGTTTTAGCAATAGTTTGATATCTGAAAGGCTAGAAAGGTCGTTTTGACCTTTTTTCCAAATAATTTTCCATCTGGAACTAGTGAAAGTTTGTTTTAGGTCTTTGAAAGTAGTTTTATCCTTTTTTCGAAATAATTATTCAGTTGGAGATCTGAAAAGGTCATTGTGACCTTTTTTCATTTGGAAGACCAGAAAGGTGATTTCAGTCTTTATCTTCGAAAAGTTTTACCATCTGAAAGTCTAGAGAAAGGTCATTTAGTACCGTTTTTGGTCTGGAAAGGTCATTTAGTATCGTTTTTGGTCTGGAAAGGTCGTTTTAGCCTTTTTTTCCAAATAATTTTTCACTTGGAGGTTTGAAAAGGTTATTTCAGCATCGTTTTTGGCATAGAAAGGTCATTTTGGCCTTTTTACCAATAACTCAAGAGTTTGGAAAGGTCGTTTAAGCCTTTGGTTTCCATCTGGAAATTCCATTTTAGCATTTGTTTTCCGTGTTGTTTTTTCTCTAGAAGAAAATTTCTATGTTCATGAAGTTTCAGCCCGTTTTCGTAGAGATTTTGTCATAAATTGTTCAGGTCGTTTTCTGTACAGGGTTCCTCAAAAATTATCGAATCGTTTTGGCTTGTTTTCCCAATGAATTTTTCAATCGAAAGTCTGTAAAGTTCGTTTTAGCCTGTCTGGCCGCTTCTATGACGCAAAATCCGCCAATTCGTTTTCCGAACTGTTCCCACGAACAATTCCCATACAGGGTGTTGTATTTATCGCGCAGCATCGACTATTCATTTGATAACGGAAAGTGGCGTCGAGAACAGTCTCGATGTTCCATTTTTTTCCTTTGTACATATTTAACGCGATTGTAAATATTTTCACCCCCAAATTTAGCCCCCGTGTACCATATTTTATCACCCCACCCCCCTCGTAGGATGAAGGGTAACCGGATTTCGTTTAGATCGGGGCGGTGACTGTTGACCCCCCTCCACCCTTCGGCTGGATAATGGCACGAAACGTTGTAAAAAATATCGATCGCGATTGAAAAATATCCAAAAAGAAAAAGAATTTCGTAGTTGGAGTAACGTCTCAATTAATTACTTTCCTAATATACCCTGTATAATTTATTACTGAAGAATTTGATCGTTCATTGTTTTTTTTTTTGTTATTATGTGATTGCGTTTCTTTTAAGAAGGAAAGAAGAAAAAAATACCGCGCGGCTTTGATTTTAAGGAAAGTGGTCTTAGATTTGTCTGTAATATTAAATCGGAACGAACTGTATATTTTTGCGTAAACGTTGCAATTCATATCCACAAATTTTCATCAAGATTTCAGTGTTCCGCGCTTTTATTACGGTGAACTTACTCTCCAATATCGAAATTTTTACTAAAAAAACAACGATTCTTATCAAAATTTTGGTTTTCCACTCTTTATTATGTTGAAATTTGGATGTTTCACTTTTTATTTTGAGCAAATTTGGATGTTCCACCCTTTTATTCTGGTGAAATTAATGTCTAATATCGAAATGTATACTCATATACATTTCATTTTTTATTCTTGTCAAACTAAGTGTTCCACATCTTATTCTGATCAAATTTAAGTGTTCCGCCATTTTATTCTGGTGAAATTAGTGACCAATACCGAAATTTTTACTCAAAAACAACGATTTTTATCAAAATTTTGGTGTTTCACTTTTTATTATTGTCAAACTAAGTGTTCCACATCTTATTCTGATCAAATTTAAGTGTTCCGCCCTTTTATTCTGGTGAAATTAGTGACCAATACCGAAATTTTTACTTAAAAACAACGATTTTTATCAAAATTTTGGTGTTTCACTTTTTATTCTTGTCAAACTAAGTGTTCCACATCTTATTCTGATCAAATTTAACTGTTCCGCCCTTTTATTCTGGCGAAATTAGTGACCAATACCGAAATTTTTACTAAAAAACAACGATTCTTATCAAAATTTTGTTTTTCCACTCTTTATTCTGTTGAAATTTGGATGTTCCACTTTTTATTAAACTACAGAGTCGCTTCCAAAACACTCCACTCTTTATTCTACCGAAACGAGTCACTAAAAATCATTCCTCTCGCGTTTTATGTGCCCTTATCGTCATTTTACCATCTCGTTACAATCTAGTACCAACGTTTCGTCAAATACGTTCCGTCATCAATTGTTTTTAGCAATCGAAAAACCACTCGCCTTAAAATGAAAAGTTTGGCGAGAAAATATATTTTTAATCGATGATTAATTCGACTGACGTGCGTGCAATGGACACAATCAAGTGATACGGTGTGTCTCTCAACGAACGTTTCGTTTAAATAGCCGAATTTCGCATCATTGCCAAATGTATAGAGTTTGCCGAGCCTGAAAGGTTGAGGGCACAGTATATTGATATAGTTATATATATATATATATATAAATATATAAATAATGAAATTGTAGTTTTTAATTTGTCGAAAATTATGTTTCAATAAATTTGTATACATAACAATTATTTTATTTAATCCTATAGACTGCGCCAATTTCTGAAAAAAATCTTAAATTCACGATATTGGCGAAAAAAAAACGACTTATTGTAGCGGATTTGGTGAAAAAACCATGTCGATGTTGCTGGATTCGCTGATTCGCGCCGGTCCCGCTTCCTGTTCGGCCCTTTTGGCGGCTATAGCTTTCAATAGGGCTTTTCCCGGTTCTTTGGTCTGAAAAAAAATATCTTTCAATAAATACCTGTATTGTTACACTGATTTTACTGAAATTCTTCAAAAAATCACTGGTAATTGATTCTGGTTGTAAAGTGGGATCGATTATTACCAAATTGACTTAACGGTTTTGGACTGATTTTGGGTTATGATAGTCAGATGAATTGGACACTGTAAAAAAACTTTCTAAAGGACTTAGAACGAAGAACAAACATCGTCCAACGTCAGAATTGGACAAAAACGCACTCTAACAGTCCAAAAGTAAATAAATGGGGGAGAAAGTGCCCGCTTTTGGGTTCTGATGCTCTCTTGGTGCTCGGGAAGCGGAAAGAACCAATATGGTTAGTCAGACGAGTTGTACTCTCTAAAAAAACTTTCTAAGTGACTTGAAACGAAGAACAAACATTGTCCAACGTCATTATTGGACAAAAACGCACTTTAATAGAAAAAAAAACAGTCGAAAAAGAAATAAATGGAGGGGAAAGTGCCCGCTTTTGGGTTCTGACGATCTCTTGGTGCTCAGGAACCCGAAGGAACCAATATGGTTAGTCAGATGAATTGGACACTGTAAAAAAACTTTCTAAAGGACTTAGAACGAAGAACAAACATCGTCCTACGTCAGAATTGAACAAAAACGCACTTTAATAATATAAAAACAGTCCAAAAGGAAACAAATGGAGGAGAAAAGGCCCGATTTTGGGTTCTGACGATCTCTTGGTGCTCGGGAAGCCGAAAGAACCAATATGGTTAGTCAGATGAATTGGACACTGTAAAAAAACTTTCTAAAGGACTTAGAACGAAGAACAAAGATTGTCCAACATCAGAAGTAGACAAAAACGCACTCTAACAGTCCAAAAGTAAATAAATGGGGGAGAAAGTGCCCGCTTTTGGGTTCTGACGATCTCTTGGTGCTCAGGAACCCGAAGGAACCAATATGGTTAGTCAGATGAATTGGACACTGTAAAAAAACTTTCTAACCGCGACCTAATTTGGGGTTCTACCACCACCTTAGTCATTTCTCCACCATTTCAAAACATATTAAAGATCCAATACAAGCAACCTTCCAGCACTAAACCACCGAGTGATTCACCAAATTTCCCCCCAAAATTCTATCTCCACTCTCCTTGGAGAGCCGCCAAACTCACCTCTTCGCATTCCATACACTTGTAAGCGTACGTATAAGCATCATCGAGCTCCCCCTTTTTCAAATGATAATTGGCCAGATACTGCAACGCGTTGTAAAACTCCGCCTGCTCCTCGATGCTCCGCATCTCTCTGTCTTCCTCGCGGAGACAAAACTCCGTAAAAGCCGCCGCCGCGTTCTCCGTTTCGTGCAATTTATCGTACAGCCTGAAAGGAGAATTTCAAAAAAAAAAAAAAATCGTCGCAAAAACCGGAAATATACTTCGCCAATTTGAGCAGGGCTGTCCCCTCGACGTCCCCCCAATTGCAAGCCTTGTAATAACACTTCAAAGCGTTTTCGGTCTTCTCCAACTTCTCGTACGCCTCCCCTAAAGCGATCACCATCCTGCTGTCGTTCGGTTTCAGCTGTTGGGCTCTCTTGTAATAGTGCAGGCAATAATTGGGCATTTTCAGTATCTCGTACGTCTGCCCTAGACCGTACCAAGCTCGGTAGTCCCTCGAATTGATTTCTGCAAACAACAAAATTTCGAACTAGACGATTCTCGGGAGGAGGGAGGGGGTGTAGGGGTGTGTGAGAGATAAGGGGGTGAAACCCACCGATGGCGTGTCTGTAACTTTGTATAGCGGCGTTCGTGTTCTTCATTTCCATGAATTCGTGGCCCATTAAAGTCCAAGCGGACAAAAATTGTGGATTCAGTTTCAACGCTCGACGAAAATACAACACCGCTTTCGCGTGATCCGATCTCAAACTGTAGTAGTTCCCTGGTACAAAAAAAAAAAAACATTAATTTACCGTAAACAAATCAGTTTAGCTGTTATGAACAAATCAGTTCTGCATTGGCTTTTGTTGTTATCGAAAAATCAGTTTAGCAGTGACTTTTAACAAATCAGTTTAGCAGTGACTTTTGTTGTTGTAAACAAATCAGTTTAGCAGTGGCATTTTTATGAAGATAGAGAAAAAAATAGTGATTTCGAGAATGTTTTTCGGTATTACCTATGACGCAACAAGTTTCCACCCTGTATTTATCGATGTTGACGACTTTGTGGGCCAAATCGGCGAGTTCTTTTTTCATTTCTAGCACGTAAAGGAGATTTGAGTAGGTGTCTAAATTTTCCAAACGGTATGGGTCTAATTCTAATATCGTTTGGAAAATTTGGATGGCGTCATTTAGATCTACAACAAAAAGTAAAATTGTGGAAAAACTCGGAGAACGTTTTTTTGTTACGAAAATTTTGTTTTGACCTCGTATATTCTATACTAAAACACATTTTTAAATGGAAAATTCTCGAAAAAATCAGTTTAACCTCGTATTTTCTACACTTAAATACGTTTAATCGCGAAAAAACTCGAAAAAATTGTTCTAACCTCGTATTTTCTACAAAAAATGAGTTTTTTTTAAAGTTCCTGAAAAAATCACTTTAAATAACTTATTTTCTACACTGAAACACATTTTATAGTGAAAGAAGCTCGAAAAAATCATTCGGGCCTCGTATTTTCTACACATAAACACATTTTTTGATAAAAAATTACAGAAAAAATCACTTGAGCCTGGTATTTTTTGCACTTAAACACATTTTATAAACTAAACTATAACATTTCTAAACTAAAACATATTTTTTGTCTTTGAGAAACTCTTAATCATAATTTATAAGTTATGTTACATTAAATTTTTCGTCTTAATCGCGCAGTTTTTGTACTACCCTCGTATTTTATAAATAGAAAAACAAGTTGGCCGTGACTACGTCATATTACATACATAAAGGACAGTGTCATTTTGATGCCGAACGAACCATTCAATTTTGCAACCTACTTTTCGTATTAACCTCGTATTTTAACAACTAATAATTATATTAGGCTGTGGATACATTGTTTTTATAGCAAAAACACTGTCGTTTGAACAATTTGTTATGAGGAAACATTAAGATCATCGATATTCCTCAAATAACTTTAAATATAATTTATAGGTTATGTTAAATCTAATTTTACCTCTTAAAATGCGAAATTTTCATACTTCCCTCGTATTTTATCCACTATTATCAATAATTATTTATATGTAAATTGTTTTTAGATACAAAAATCGATTCAATTTCAATTCATAACAAACTTTTCAATCTACCCTCGTATTCCGTAGTCGTTACATTTATTGTAATGTAAACTGTCATTGTGACGTTTCGTATATAAAAACCTCCGATATGAATAAAATGTCGAACAAGAATAAAGTTTCGGCGTTAAAATATGGTACGGTACGTAAATTCGAACCAAAACCGGATACGGTTTACATAAAAATAGCCCCCGATAACCATTCGTTATCAGTCGAAGAGCAAATACTATTCAGAACGATCACCGAGGGAGTTTTCGGTTACAACGAACAAGAAAGAAACTCGAAATTGAAATTGTTATCCAACGATTGCAACATAAGACAATTGCTACCCTATTTCAGCTCTTTCATCAAAGATACCGTCCATAAGAACATCGCTTACCCGGATCTAACCTTACTAATATACGCCGTACGTATGGCGAAGAGCCTTTTCAACAACCCCCACGTCAATTTAGCCCCGATTTTACACGAATTGCTCCCGGCGCTCATATCCTGCGTAGTCGCCAAAAGGATCAGTAAATATTATCAGGATAACCATTGGACTCTACGAGATTTTTCCGTTTCGATAATAGCCACGATAAGCGATAAATACGACAATCCAATTAATAACATCAAAAACAAAATCATCGAAATTTACTTAAAACCATTAAAAAACCACCAAAACTACCCTTTAACGACGATATACGGAGCGATTAAAGGTTTAGGGAGTTTAGGAGACGATGTTATCACGAAATTTTTAATACCCCGTATATATTTCATTGGGAAATTGTTATTACCGAACCCGGTACGTTGCAGAGAATCCGATATAAATCAACACGTTTTAGAAGCTAAACACGTCAGGGACGCGATTCTAACTGTAGTTTCACCAATTTTACTTAAAAATAACGAATAAAAACTATTTTATATAAAAAAAATTGTCCTTACTTCTCCTGTTATGTTGTCCCAATGCTATTTGAGCTAAAACGTACGTGCAATTCTCGAAACCCATTGAATGAAACGAATTATACAATTGCAGAGATTCGTCGTTGTTGAGTTGTTCAAGATAAGTGTGTGCTAAAAAGAAATATTTCATCCAATGATCCGGTAACGAAGACGAAAATATCGTGTTTTTATCGGGGATGATTTTCCCCAATTCGTACCAAGCGCTCCACAACATCGGGGCTTCGTTAACGGATTTGATTAGAACTTCGGTGGCGACCGGAATTAGGTCGAGTTTTTTTAATATAACCCCGTATAAATACAGCGAGTAACCGTCTAATTTGTTTTCGATGTATTCAATTTTTAATATACTGCATAAATCGATTAGGGCTTCGTTTTTTATTGTATTTTGCGAGGGGTTCGTATCGATTATATTATCTTCTAATTTCTTTTTTTCTATAGATAAATATTTCGAATAGTAGTATAAAAATTTGGGTTTTGGGGTAGAGCAATCTTTCAAAAAATACGAGCAACGATCGTATTCTTTTAAATCGAAATACGATTTAGCTAATAAATACGTATCTGATTCTTCGGAATGTTCGATAACTTCGGGGCCTTCGCTCGGTGATAAGTTTAAATTTTTCAGTGAAAAATTTATTTCTGATAACCATTTTACTGCGTGATATAAACCTCGTTGAGAACAATTGTAGATTCCATCGATTAAATCTTTTTTCATACACTTTAAATCGAGTTTCACTTCAATATTTATATCCATTTTAAAAACTAAACAAACTTTTATAATTAAGGTTAGTAACTGTCAGTTTTAATTCTAGAATGAAGTTAGCTACTGTCACTTGTCAATATATTTCCATAGATATACTACTACACAATATATTAGATTAAACTAATTTCTAATATATTAGAGCAAATACGGCATTTTTGATAAATTCGATTTATTAAATTCGCAATTCCGACGTTTCTTTTATGCCTCGTCTTTATTATGATATAGTTCAATGATTTTGTTTTAAGCCGAATTTATGAAGAGATTAAGTCTTATAAATCTTTTTATTTATCATTAAACATTCACTTTATAACAATTCTGTAATAACAATTGAATTTGAAACATAAATTTCGTAAATATGAAAAAAATCATCGACCTAATATAGCTTTAATCAAGATAAATTACTAGAAAATATAGATCATCAACATATTATTCTGATTTTTACACTTTTTAGTATAATTCTATACGCTTTCTGGTTAATTTTACGAAATTTTCTTAAGATCACCTATAGTACATTTATGTATATTTAGTTCTATGATGTATCCCTAACGAAGAATAAAAAAGAAGAAGAAAATTGAAAGGTCATTTGAACTACTATGGAAAATAAACATTCCAATAAAATATAAAGAAATGAGTTTATATTCGTTATCAGGTATTTAAAAGACTATTAACGGCTTGATATTTTTGAAAAAACAATAGACATTTTAGATTATTTCGAAGATAATTCAATGTCTCGACGTCGTGGAACGAAAAATAACGATATAAACTACTCGAAATTACCTACATCAGATCAGGGTTTTACGGACGCCCAATTTTTGGTACCAGCGCAACAAATACCGTGGAGGGCGATCGTATTAGCTACGTTGTTACTCGTCGTGGGTACCAGTTTACTGGTATTCGGTTGTATGGTAGCTACTGGACATATAGTAGTGCAATATGCAAATAGGATGTGGCCCATGATCATATTAGGTACTCTGATGTTTATACCCGGAGCTTATCACGTCAGAATTGCTTATTACGCTTATAAAAAGGTACCCGGGTATTCTTTCGACGATATACCAGAATTTGAATGAATAAAACTTGAAAATAGTAACATTACGAAGAATTATTTGTTTATTGTTATTATTTATTGAATATTTTTATAAATAAATGATTTTTTTGTTTTATTAACGTTATTTACGTATGAACTGACACCTACAAACAAATAAAAGTCAAATGGAATCAGATCTGTTAATTATGCTGGATGTAATATTATCAAAAAAGCGAAGTAGTTTCATACACCACATTTTTGTGAAAAATTCGTGATCTATAACCCATAAGGTACTATCTAATCAGTACTAACTGGATTTATTTCAAATAATAATGATTAAAACGTCTTTTAATTAGTAAATATAACGTTTTATGGAAACAACACGATCTAAATGAAAAATAATTTTATATACATATTCTAATAATAAAAAAATCATAAATATTTTTACTATTTTGTATATAAAAAGAAATCCGGTAAAGAAAAACATTAATTTCTTTGTCTATAGTGTGCGAGGTAAGTAGCAGTTACCGTTATTTTGTTTTTCTAACCTCTATAATTTAACATTTCTTCTTCTTTTTCTATTTAGGCTATATTAAATAGGTATTTAGCCCAATTTTTCCAAAAATTATTTACAGATAAACGACGTATACAAAAAATTCGAAATGAAAATTGCGTTTGTACTAGCTAATATCTGTATAGGTATTACTATACGTAATGTTTGTGCTTTACAAGAACTCGGAACTTACGAACTTTCGAATTCTATGGAAGATTGTTCCTCTACTTTTCTTATGTCTACATCGCAGATTTCTTTAAAAATGGTACCAGATTCGACAAGTGTAAGTTTATAGAGGTGGAACAACATAATACATAGTCGTTATTTTGTAACAAGTGAATAATTTTTTTTTCAGTATAGTTGGTTTGGAAATACGACTATTAAATGTGTGAGAATTTATCCCGAATCACGTGATTGTACGGCTATCGTGGGTGTCAAATATGGCGGATTAGGTCAAAATTTTATCCAACTAGAATTCGATCTATACAATTATAACATTTTTAACTATTGTTATTATAATGTGCAGATTTTTACGGCTGCAGCTGCTTGTGGCGAAGCTACTACGCACCCAGCTATCGCAGCTGCTAACTAAATAAAATATTTCGCACGATAATTTGTTTGTTTCAATTTAAATCATCAAGCGAACGAAATATATATTTAAGAAGACTTTTCGACAAATCTTCTTTTTCTTAGAGACTCTTGACACGTTATTTGGGTTAAGTAATGACAGATTTACTTGCTAGGCGTTTTTTCGAGAATCGTTCATCACAAAAGTACACTATATTAGTACTGTTAGAGTACTAGGAGTTCCTAGTTAACGAAATAATACAAAAATAAAGGAAAAATGACATTTTTGATTTAGTTTTCGATATAAATATTCGAAACACCTTTAATAACAGTAGTACCTGGATTAACAGTTGATAATGGTACTATTTCTAATGATAATAACTTCGGTGCTACTAGAAAATGTAGTGGAAAAATGTACAATCGTATGAGATAAAGTTGGTAGTGGCGTAGCTGTAAAAAATAGTACTTGGAGCTAAACTTTTAGTACTATAAACTATAGTAGAGCCAGTAGGATGTTTAGTAGTACTTGTTAGCTATAGTAGAAAGTGCAATAGATGGGTATATAAAGTTCAGTTATACTTTAAACTTGAGTTTGTAGTAGTGCAGCTATAAAAAAGTGCTATAATAATACTAGTAACTAATACTTTAGTACTAGAAACTATAATAGTAGAAGTTTATTACAACTATTATTAACTATCTATTCATCTGTAACAAAGAAAATTAATAAAAAATTTATAAAACTCCCGTTTTACGTAAGCTTAGACATAATCAATTTTAAATAATTAAATCAGACAGCTGTCAATTGATGTTGAGAAGAATCCAACATGATTGATATTGTTTATCTCTTTTTAACTTCATTAGGTTATATCAATATAAAATAGAACGTATGTCTTTACTTAATATTTGTGTTAGTGTTGTTAACAATTTGTTTATACAAGTTTTTGCCTTTAATTAACTTATTAACAAGTTAATCCTGTATAAAATGTACATGTAAGTATTAAAAAATACTTTTTTCACCTACCAAACAATGTATATAAAAAGTTATACTTATATTTATTCCGTTATAGTAAATATATGTTAGTCTAATAATTTTTTCATGTTTTCTTTTTGTCGTGTACATAAAATTCATTATCAATCGTTGAATAATTGGAATTAAATAATAACAAGTTATATATGAAGTAATTATTTATATTAAAGAAGTATTAAGTTATGAAATGCCTAGTAAATCCACACCTCCATTTTAAACGTAGTGGTAACTATATATTTTAAATACTGGATTATTAATTAATTAATTAAGTATTATAACATTTCAACCCCCTCGCGTAGGGTTAATGATATCAAACGGGGTCGGTGGCTACTTCCTATTTCGTCGTCCGGCAAACAACACACGCTCGCTTTGCTCCTTTATCATTTATCCGGTGGAAATGACGACCATGCGTCGATACAATGAACAGACGCTACCTTAAAAGATGATTTTCTACGGTAGTAGCGTCGGAACGCCTGTTACAGACAGTCTGGCGTCGGTTTTGATAACGTGATTCACCCCAGCAACCACGTGTTGGTATTCCATATTTAATATAAATTATTTTAATATTGATAAGTAAGTTTTGATGTTTAATGAACGAATATACAGGGTGATTCATATAAATGTAGTAAAAATAAATCGTAATTCTGAAACGATTGGAGTGGAAAATGGAATTAGAATGTCAATAAGTGAAAAATGGCGGTTTAAATTGTTTTTAAATATATCGAAAAATTATTTTTTTTTATTACGAGTTTTTTTTAATGTCGTACATATTTTTTTTACAATTTTTGGTAAATTCGATATTTTTTATGGGAAAAATATTATATTACATTAAATATTATATTTTTTCTGATTGAAATTTCTGTTTTCAGCTTCTCTATTATATATTTAAATGGATACTATATATACGGGTAGGGTGCACGGCTTTACGAATTTGAGTAGAGCCGGATTAGAGCCCGCTCTAACCGAAGAGAGTATCCTTTCTTTGATGGTCGTTTTGGGTAGCAGCATATCATTAGTGGCTCTGGTGTTTGCGTTTATAACGTACAGGTACGTGTAGGATTTAAGAGGATTTGATTGTTTTTTACAGGATTTAATGAAAGGACAAAAGTACCAAGCCTTTTCGAGTACGTAAATTTACGTGGAAATTGATTAATGAGTGAAACAGATTATGAATATTTGATATTTTGGGCTTTAAATTGTTTTTTTTTTTCATAAATATTAAAGATTTTTGGGTTTTTTAATGAAGTTTTCGTAAAACCCATAGATTTTTGGGTTTATTCTTTTTTTTTCACATAACATTAGTTTTTTTGGGTTTTAAACCATTTTTTTATGTTAAATTACCTAAAATTTTTGGGTTGTTATTTGGAAACCCAAAAAATTCGCCAATTTTTGGGTTTTATCCCAATTTTTCCAATGAGGCTTCTTGGAAAATGGAAACTTTATCTCTTTAAAAAAACCCGTGATTTTGTGGGTTTTCGTATTGTTTTTTCTTTGCAAATTGTATGAAAATGAAAAAGTTTTGAGTTTTTTTTCACAGCTTTTCATTCAAAACTCAGTAAATTCCATTTTTTGGGGGGTTTTTTCAGTTTTTTTATTTGAATATTGACGATTTTCCAGGTTTTATTTAAGATTTTTTTATTGAAATCTTCGTAAAACCCATAGATTTTTGGGTTAAATAATTTTGGGTTTTTTCACAATTGATTCATAGAAAATCCGCAAATTTTTGGATTTTTTTGATAAATATGTCTTAAAATACGAAAATTCTTAGTTTCATATATATTTTTATTACTTATTCTACAAACACTGAACATTTTTGGTTTTTTTTCACAATTACATCCTAAAAACCCGGAAATTTCTGGGTTTTTCAGGTTAAATCTATAAAAATAATAACTCAAATCCCAAAAATTTTAAAATTTATTATCAATTTATTCAGTTAAAACCCTGAATATCCCAAATTTTTGAGTTTCCCTCACGATTTCGCCCAAAAACTTCTCAAATTTTCAGGTTTTTTCATAATTAAATCATAAAAAATCCGCAAATTTTTGGTTTTTTTTTGATAAAGATGTCTTGGAACCCAAAAATTTCGAGTTTCATATAGATTTTTATTACATATTCCGTAAATTTTTGGTTTTTTTTCTCAATTACATCTTAAAAACCCGGAAATTTCTGGATTTTTCAGGTTTATTCTATAAAAATAATAACTCAAATCCCAAAAATTTCAAAATTTATTATCAATTTATTCGGTTAAAACCCTGAATATCTCAAATTTTTGAGTTTTCCTCACGATTTCGCCCAAAAACTTCTCAAATTTTCGGGTTTTTTCATAATTAAATCATAAAAAATCGGCAAATTTTTTGATTTTTCTTATAAAGATGTCTTGGAACCCAAAAATTCCGAGTTTCATATAGATTTTTATTACATATTCCGTAAATTTTTGGTTTTTTTTCTCAATTACATCTTAAAAACCCGGAAATTTCTGGATTTTTCAGGTTTATTCTATAAAAATAATAACTCAAATCCCAAAAATTTCAAAATTTATTATCAATTTATTCGGTTAAAACCCCGAATATCTCAAATTTTTGAGTTTTCCTCACGATTTCGCCCAAAAACTTCTCAAATTTTCGGGTTTTTTCATAATTAAATCATAAAAAATCGGCAAATTTTTTGATTTTTCTTATAAAGATGTCTTGGAACCCAAAAATTCCGAGTTTCATATAGATTTTTATTACATATTCCGTAAATTTTTGGTTTTTTTTCTCAATTACATCCTAAAAACCCGGAAATTTCTGGGTTTTGCAGGTTTACTCTATAAAAATAATAACTCAAATCCCAAAAATTTTAAAATTTATTATCAATTTATTCGGTTAAAACCCTGAATATCTCAAATTTTTGAGTTTCCCTCACGATTTCGCCCAAAAACTTCTCAAATTTTCAGGTTTTTTCATAATTAAATCATAAAAAATCCGCAAATTTTTGGTTTTTTTTTGATAAAGATGTCTTGGAACCCAAAAATTTCGAGTTTCATATAGATTTTTATTACATATTCCGTAAATTTTTGGTTTTTTTTCTCAATTACATCTTAAAAACCCGGAAATTTCTGGATTTTTCAGGTTTATTCTATAAAAATAATAACTCAAATCCCAAAAATTTCAAAATTTATTATCAATTTATTCGGTTAAAACCCTGAATATCTCAAATTTTTGAGTTTTCCTCACGATTTCGCCCAAAAACTTCTCAAATTTTCGGGTTTTTTTCATAATTAAATCATAAAAAATCGGCAAATTTTTTGATTTTTCTTATAAAGATGTCTTGGAACCCAAAAATTCCGAGTTTCATATAGATTTTTATTACATATTCCGTAAATTTTTGGTTTTTTTTCTCAATTACATCTTAAAAACCCGGAAATTTCTGGATTTTTCAGGTTTATTCTATAAAAATAATAACTCAAATCCCAAAAATTTCAAAATTTATTATCAATTTATTCGGTTAAAACCCCGAATATCTCAAATTTTTGAGTTTTCCTCACGATTTCGCCCAAAAACTTCTCAAATTTTCGGGTTTTTTCATAATTAAATCATAAAAAATCGGCAAATTTTTTGATTTTTCTTATAAAGATGTCTTGGAACCCAAAAATTCCGAGTTTCATATAGATTTTTATTACATATTCCGTAAATTTTTGGTTTTTTTTCTCAATTACATCCTAAAAACCCGGAAATTTCTGGGTTTTGCAGGTTTACTCTATAAAAATAATAACTCAAATCCCAAAAATTTTAAAATTTATTATCAATTTATTCGGTTAAAACCCTGAATATCTCAAATTTTTGAGTTTCCCTCACGATTTCGTCCAAAAACTTTTCAAATTTTCGGTTTTTTTCATAATTAAATCATAAAAAATCCGCAAATTTTTATGTTTTTTTGATAAAGATGTCTTGAAACCCAAAAATTCCGAGTTTCATATAGATTTTTGTTACATATTCCATAAATTTTTGGCTTTTTTCCCAATTACATCCTTAAAACCCGGAAATTTCTGGGTTTTTCAGGTTTACTCTATAAAAATAATAACTCAAATTCCAAAAATTTTGAAATTTATCAACAATGTATTCGATTAAAACACTAAATACTTCAAATTTTTGGGGTTTCCATCCAATTTCGCCCTAAAAACCCCGTAAATTTTCGAGTTTCTGTTCTATTCAATAAAAATATTCCAAACCCAGAGATTTTTGGTGTTCCATATCAATTTTTCGTTCGTATTCCGTAAACATCACAAATTTTTGGATTTTCTCTCAATTTCATTCCAAAAGTCCCGTAAATTTTTGGGTTTTTCCGCAATTTTAACCTAAAAACCCAAAAACATAACGCAAATCCCAATAATTTTGAAATTTATCATCAATGTATTCGATTAAAACACTAAATACTTCAAATTTTTGGGGTTTCCGTCCAATTTCGCCCTATTAACCCTGTAAATTTTCGGGTTTCAGTTTGTTTTATTCAATATATATATCCCAAACCCAAATATTTTGGCGTTTCATATCAATTTTTCTTTTTTTTTTCATAAACATCCCAAATTTTTGGGTTTTCTTTCAATTTCATCACGAAATTCCCGTAAATTTTCGAGTTTTTTCACAATTTCATCCTAAAAATTCCACAAATTTATGGGTTTTTGTAGTTTCTTTCTGTAAAAAACGATAAAAATCCCATAAATTTTGAAGTTTCTCAACAATTCATTCGGTCACAACCACAAAATCTCAAATTTTTAGATTATTTTCACAATTTCGTCATGTGAACCTAATAAATTTCCAGGTTTTTGTAGGTTTTATCTTTAAAAAAACGTCCGAAACTATCAAGATTTTCAACTTCTCTCCCAATTCCTTCGAAACAAATTTCCATTTCCCGCTTTTCAATTTTATCATTAACTTCGAATTTCCCCCGTATAATTACGAAGAATTCGTTCGGAAATTTCACTGTTTTCCGCAAAATTCGCGAAATTAATTTCGAATCTAAAAAAAAACGATCCAGACAAAGAGAATTTTTTTATTTCGCTACAGATTTCTTTAGAAAAATGAAATAATTAAAGAGGACCCGTTTGAAAGGACTACGACGAAGGATATTCCGCGTCTCCGCAAGGAAATAACCTTTTTGCTTATTCTCGAGATAGATTTACTGAAATTACGCGTTTCGGAGCTGAAATTTTCATCTTCAGTACGCAAAAAACAAAATTCTAATTAAATAATGTACAAAAAGTCCTTTTCCTATTAAATTTTCGTCTCTGTTAAGTTTTAAAAACGACAGGACGATCTTAATAATCCCGAATGACGTCGAAACTTATTTCGTATTCCATATTTTTGGATTTATTCGTTTCCAAATGATATTTCATTCTATTATGTTCAGTATCGTTCTTGAATGCACTTATGTTCTCACTATATTCAAATTAGATTCAATTTCAACCCCTAAAAGTCACCCCGATACTTCTTTTATATCCATTCGAGAGTTCGCGAGATGCTTTTAATACTTTTTTTTTTTTTTTTTCGTTTTGAATTCGTCGGGGCGTATTGGGGAAACCGACGACGTCTCGGTTCTGTATCTAATTTTTCTTTTCCACGTGAATATACGTCAATATTTGATGTATTCCTTTCGGAAAAGTCTAGAAACGTCCTAATGAAAATAAAATTTGCAGTTTATTTTCGTAAAAAATTAGTTTTTTTCTAAATATGTAGTCGTTGTACGTATTTCCTCTCCGATATACATGTATTTGGGTTTTTCGTTAATTTTCATATGAAAAACTCTTAGGTTTTTCGGTTTATGTTTGTCTCATATCAATTTTTTGGGTTTCAATATCAATTTTTTGGGTTTGATGTCATTTATTTTGGGTTTAATATCAACTTTTTGGGTTTATTATAAATTTTTTGAGTTTCATATAATTTTTTGGGTTTAGTATCAATTTTTATGGGTTTAATATCAAGTTTTTGGGTTTCAATATCATTTATTTTGGGTTTAATATCAACTTTCTGGGTTTATTATAAATTTGTTGAGTTTCATATAATTTTTTGGGCTTAGTATCAATTTTTATGGGTTTAATATCAAGTTTTTGGGTTTCAATATCATTTATTTTGGGTTTAATATCAACTTTTTGGGTTTATTATAAATTTTTTGAGTTTCATATAATTTTTTTGATTTAGTATCAATTTTATGGGTATAATATCAATTTTTTGGGTTTAATATCAATTTTTTGGGTTTCAATATCATTTATTTTGGGTTTAATATCAACTTTCTGGGTTTATTACAAATTTGTTGAGTTTCATATAATTTTTTTTGATTTAGTATCAATTTTATGGGTTTGATATCAATTTTTTGGGTTTGATGTCATTTATTTTGTGTTTAATATCAACTTTTTGGGTTTATTATAAATTTTTTGAGTTTCATATAATTTTTTGGGTTTAGTATCAATTTTTATGGGTTTAATATCAAGTTTTTGGGTTTCAGTATCATTTATTTTGGGTTTAATATCATTTATTTTGGGTTTAATATCAACTTTCTGGGTTTATTATAAATTTGTTGAGTTTCATATAATTTTTTTGATTTAGTATCAATTTTATGGGTTTAATATCAATTTTTTTGGGTTTAATATCAATTTTTTGGGTTTCAATATCAATTTTTTGGGTTTAATATCATTTATTTTGGGTTTAATATCAACTTTTTGGGTTTATTATAAATTTGTTGAGTTTCATATATTTTTTTTGATTTAGTATCAATTTCATGGGTTTAATATCAATTTTTTGGGTTTCAGTATTATTTATTTTGGGTTTAATATCATTTATTTTGGGTTTAATATCAACTTTCTGGGTTTATTATAAATTTGTTGAGTTTCATATAATTTTTTTGATTTAGTATCAATTTTATGGGTTTAATATCAATTTTTTTGGGTTTAATATCAATTTTTTGGGTTTCAATATCAATTTTTTGGGTTTAATATCATTTATTTTGGGTTTAATATCATTTATTTTGGGTTTAATATCAACTTTTTGGGTTTATTATAAATTTGTTGAGTTTCATATATTTTTTTTGATTTAGTATCAATTTCATGGGTTTAATATCAATTTTTTGGGTTTCAGTATTATTTATTTTGGGTTTAATATCATTTATTTTGGGTTTAATATCAACTTTCTGGGTTTATTATAAATTTGTTGAGTTTCATATAATTTTTTTGATTTAGTATCAATTTTATGGGTTTAATATCAATTTTTTTGGGTTTAATATCAATTTTTTGGGTTTCAATATCAATTTTTTGGGTTTAATATCATTTATTTTGGGTTTAATATCATTTATTTTGGGTTTAATATCAACTTTTTGGGTTTATTATAAATTTGTTGAGTTTCATATATTTTTTTTGATTTAGTATCAATTTCATGGGTTTAATATCAATTTTTTGGGTTTCAGTATTATTTATTTTGGGTTTAATATCATTTATTTTGGGTTTAATATCAACTTTCTGGGTTTATTATAAATTTGTTGAGTTTCAAATAATTTTTTTGATTTAGTATCAATTTTATGGGTTTAATATCATTTTTTTTGGGTTTAATATCAATATCAATTTTTTTGGGTTTAATATCAATTTTTTGGGTTTTAATATCAATTTTTTGGGTTTCAGTATTATTTATTTTGGGTTTCAGTATTATTTATTTTGGGTTTAATATCATTTATTTTGGGTTTAATATCATTTATTTTGGGTTTAATATCATTTATTTTGGGTTTAATATCATTTATTTTGGGTTTAATATCAACTTTCTGGGTTTATTATAAATTTGTTGAGTTTCAAATAATTTTTTTGATTTAGTATCAATTTTATGGGTTTAATATCATTTTTTTTGGGTTTAATATCAATATCAATTTTTTTGGGTTTAATATCAATTTTTTGGGTTTCAATATCAATTTTTTGGGTTTAATATCAATTTTTTGGGTTTAATATCAATTTTTTGGGTTTCATTATCATTTATTTTGGGTTTAATATCAACTTTCTGGGTTTATTATAAATTTGTTGAGTTTCATATAATTTTTTTGATTTAGTATCAATTTTATGGGTTTAATATCAATTTTTTTGGGTTTAATATCAATATCAATTTTTTGGGTTTAATATCATTTATTTTGGGTTTAATATCAACTTTTTGGGTTTATTATAAATTTGTTGAGTTTCATATAATTTTTTTGATTTAGTATCAATTTTATGGGTTTAATATCAATTTTTTTGGGTTTAATATCAATATCAATTTTTTGGGTTTAATATCATTTATTTTGGGTTTAATATCAACTTTCTGGGTTTATTATAAATTTGTTGAGTTTCATATAATTTTTTTGATTTCGTATCAATTTTATGGGTTTAATATCAATTTTTTTGGGTTTAATATCAATATCAATTTTTTGGGTTTAATATCATTTATTTTGGGTTTAATATCAACTTTTTGGGTTTATTATAAATTTTTTGAGTTTCATATAATTTTTTGGGTTTAGTATCAATTTTATGGGTTTAATATCAATTTTTTGTGTTTCAATATCATTTATTTTGGGTTTAATATCATTTATTTTGGGTTTCATATCAACTTTCTGGGTTTATTATAAATTTTTTGAGTTTCACATGATTTTTGGGTTTAAATAAATTCTTCTGGGTTCATATCAATGTTTTTGAGTTTAACAACAATTTTTCTGGTTTAGTATCAATTTTTTGGGTTTAATATCAATTTTTTTAAGTTTAATATTAATTTTTCCTGGCAAATTACGGAAAATGTCACAAATTTTGGGTTTTATGTGAATTGTTATTTGTAAATCAAAGATATTTAAGGTTTTTCTCAATTTTTTTGTGGATTGTTGAATTGTTCGAGATTAATATCAATTTTTGCGGTTTTAATATCAATTTTATAGCTTTAGTATCAATTTTTTAGGTTTAATATCATTTTTTGGCTTTTAATATGAATTTTTTGGGTTTAGTATCAATTTTTTGGGTTTAATATCAATTTTTTTGGGTTTAATATGAACTTTGTGGGTTTAGTACAAATTTTTTGGGTTCAATATCTTTTTTTTGGGTTTAACATCAATTTTTTTTGGATTAATATACATTTTTCTTGAGAAATGCCACGAAATTTTTGAGTTTTACCCCATTTTTCCCCTTAAAATTTTCAATAAATGTGAAAATTTAGGTTTTCCCAATTTTTTAAAAAAAACCTCGTAAATTTTTGTATTTCTACCTTCAAATTTCGTACATTTTGGGTTTTGTAATAAGTTTTTTTGACAAAAATAACATAAACGTTCGAGATTTATCCCAGCCACTACAAAATTCGGTTCCTTTTTGAAAACCGAATATTCGAAATTAGAACAAATTCAGCTCAACAATTAGAGCGAAAAATCTTTCCATTTTACAAATAGAGCCTCTCGAACAGTGGATCAAAACCCTTCTCACGTTCCCTTGTACGATTTTCAGTCGCTAGTAATTTTCTTCAAATTGAGCACTTTGCAGAATCGCAAGAAAAATGTGGAACGTGTTTTTGTATCAAAAAACCACTTTCACGACGTTTCGGAAGAAGTGAAACGTCGGAATCAATCTTTGTATCACGTAAAATCCTCAGTTCGAGACAGGAGAAATAATTGCTTCATCGTTATACATAATAATATATAGGGTGTTTGTTTAAATCGCAGACTTTCCTTGACAAACTTTTTAACAAACATCCTGTAAAGTATCGTTGACAATTAATGATGACTAAAGTCGATGTAGAATTTTTCTTAGGTTTTCCACTGTCTTCTTTTTAAAAATATAAAAAATTTGGGTTTCTTGGCAAATTTTGTGAAATCATAATTTTCCTCGACAAATTTTCGGGTTTTTTCTTTGCTAAATTCATGATTTATTTAAATTTTTGGGTTTACTCTGCTTTTCATATGAATATCTAATGCAAATTTCGTTAATTTTAATGAATTTCTGAATTTTCTTATCGATTTTTTTCGAGATTTTTGGGTTTAGAATATTTTTCTTGAGAAATACCACAAATTTTCGGGTTTAATACAATTTTTTCCTTGAAAATACCTTAAATAGGGAAAAATCTAAGTTTTTCTCAATTAATTCCTTAAAATTTCTGGGTTTTCTATCCGATTTCCATAAATTCCAAGGATTTTTGAGTATATAACATTTCTTTTGAGAAATACCCAAAATTTTCGGGTTTAATCCAATTATATCCTCTAAAATATCTTCACGGAAAAATCTAGGTTTTTTCTTGAATTATTTCTTAAAATTTCTGGGGTTTTCTGTCCGAATTTCACAAATTCCGAAGATTTTTGGGGTTACAACATTTCTTCTGAGAAATACCACAAATTTTTTTATTAAATCTTATTTTTTCCTCAAAATTTAGTTAAATACCGAAAAATCTAAGTTTTTCTCAATTAATTCCTTGAAATTTTTGTTTTTTTCACTCCGAATTTCATAAATTCCAAGGATTTTTGGATTTATAACATTTCTTCTGAGAAATACCAAAAATTTTCGGGTTTAATCCAAGTTTTTTTCTCAATTTAATCCTTGAAATTTTTGGTTTTTTCACTCCGAATTTCATAAATCCATAAGTTTTTCGGGTTCAGCACATTTCTTTTGAGAAATACCAAAAATATCTTCATGGAAAAATCTGGGTTTTTCTCAAATTCTCAAAATTCTCAAAAGCCTCGTGAATTTCTAGGTTTCTCTCTCCAAATATCACGAATTTCGATTTTTTTTGGGTTTGTAACAAATTGTAGTTGTAAAAATATATAGGGCTTCCCAATTTTTTGATTTAATCTTATTTTTTCCTCAAAATTTAGTTAAATACCGAAAAATCTAAGTTTTTCTCAATTAATTCCTTAAAATTTCTGGGTTTTCTATCCGATTTCCATAAATTCCGAAGATTTTTGGGGTTACAACATTTCTTCTGAGAAATACCACAAATTTTTTGATTAAATCTTATTTTTTCCTCAAAATTTATTTAAATACCGAAAAATCTAAGTTTTTCTCAATTAATTCCTTAAAATTTTTGGTTTTTTTCACTCCGAATTTCATAAATTCCAAGGATTTTTGGATTTATAACATTTCTTCTGAGAAATACCACAAATTTTTTGATTTGATCTTATTTTTTCCTCAAAATTTAGTTAAATACCGAAAAATCTAAGTTTTTCTCAATTAATTCCTTAAAATTTTTGGTTTTTTTCACTCCGAATTTCATAAATTTCAAGGATTTTTGGATTTATAACATTTCTTCTGAGAAATAACAAAAATTTTCGGGTTTAATCCAAGTTTTTTCTCAATTTATTCCTTGAAATTTTTGGTTTTTTCACTCCGAATTTCATAAATTCCAAGGATTTTTGGATTTACAACATTTCTTCTGAGAAATAACAAAAATTTTCGGGTTTAATCCAATTATATCCTCTAAAATATCTTCACGGAAAAATCTGGGTTTTTCTCAAATTCTCAAAATTCTCAAAAGCCTCGTGAATTTCTAGGTTTCTCTCTCCAAATATCACGAATTTCGATTTTTTTTGGGTTTGTAACAAATTGTAGTTGTAAAAATATATAGGGCTTCCCAATTTTTTGATTTAATCTTATTTTTTCCTCAAAATTTAGTTAAATACCGAAAAATCTAAGTTTTTCTCAATTAATTCCTTAAAATTTCTGGGTTTTCTATCCGATTTCCATAAATTCCGAAGATTTTTGGGGTTACAACATTTCTTCTGAGAAATACCACAAATTTTTTGATTAAATCTTATTTTTTCCTCAAAATTTATTTAAATACCGAAAAATCTAAGTTTTTCTCAATTAATTCCTTAAAATTTTTGGTTTTTTCACTCCGAATTTCATAAATTCCAAGGATTTTTGGATTTATAACATTTCTTCTGAGAAATACCACAAATTTTTTGATTTGATCTTATTTTTTCCTCAAAATTTAGTTAAATACCGAAAAATCTAAGTTTTTCTCAATTAATTCCTTAAAATTTTTGGTTTTTTCACTCCGAATTTCATAAATTTCAAGGATTTTTGGATTTATAACATTTCTTCTGAGAAATAACAAAAATTTTCGGGTTTAATCCAAGTTTTTTCTCAATTTATTCCTTGAAATTTTTGGTTTTTTCACTCCGAATTTCATAAATTCCAAGGATTTTTGGATTTACAACATTTCTTCTGAGAAATAACAAAAATTTTCGGGTTTAATCCAATTATATCCTCTAAAATATCTTCACGGAAAAATCTGGGTTTTTCTCAAATTCTCAAAATTCTCAAAAGCCTCGTGAATTTCTAGGTTTCTCTCTCCAAATATCACGAATTTCGATTTTTTTTGGGTTTGTAACAAATTGTAGTTGTAAAAATATATAGGGCTTCCCAATTTTTTTCAGCTTTGTAAATTTTTGGGTTTCTTCTTCAAAATTTCATAGATTCCCCATATTTTTGGGTTTGTAACTGATTTTCCTCAACGAATATCGAGAATTTTTAGGTTTCATACTATTTTTCATTTGATCTAAACCCAGAAAAATTCAGGTTTTTTCCATTGCCTTACACGACGTAAATTTTGGGTTTATAACAAATTTTTGTTTACAAAAACCCAAAAATGTTGGGTTTTATCTCAATTTTCCTCTACAAAAGGTTTTTTTTTTCCCAATTTCTTCCTGCTATTATGCAAAATTTCGACGTTTCGTATCAATTTCGTCTTGAAAGTCTCGTAAATCCCAATAAAATAATTTTCTTTTCGGCGAACAACTTCTAAACAACATCCCTCTGTATTAGTTTGTACAACATAAATTGGTTTAATCCCTTTGATCCGAGGGATTCGAGTTAAGAACTTTGTTGAACCGTTTCCAGCAGAGATTAAAAAGTTCGGTAAGTTATTAAAAGTTTTTCTATCAAGAAACCGAAAGAGCCTCTCGTAGGTATTATTGTTCCAATTTGTCACAACCACACCAGAAAACTATCCAAACTTCTAAGGGCATTAATTTGTTCACCAAATTTCATTCTAACGCCATCTATAGGGCACATAAAACAAATGCGACGACATCTTCTAGGAACATTTGGAACCATCTAGAAATTCGATAACTCCGAAGACCTTCTCGAGTGGGTGAATTTTTCTATAAAATTATTAATTTTTTTGGGGTTCTTCTATTATTTTCTTTCTTTGTACTTTCTGAATATGTTTTGGGTTTTCCTTTTGTTAAAATCGTAAATCTGTACCCCTTTTAGGTTTTATATCTTTCTTTCCGTCAAATTAGCTCAATTACATGAATATTTGGGTTTTGTACAATTTTTTTCTTAAAAACCTAAAAATTTTTGGGTTTCTTATTAATTTTTCTTCGCAAATGTCCTTAATTTCAATAACTATTAGGTTTCATGTCTAAATAAGAGTAATTTTCAGGTTTAATCTCATTTTTTTTGTTATTTAGTTAAACGGTATTCGTTTTTGGGTTTTTTTTATTTTGTTACTTGCAAATCTAAGAATTTTTGGGTTTCTTATTAATTTTCCTTCGCAAATGTCGTTAATTTCAAAATTTTTCGAGTTTTTTTTTATTTTGTTACTTGCAAACCTAAGAATTTTTGGGTTTCTTATTAATTTTCCTTCGCAAATGTCGTTAATTTCAAAATTTTTCGAGTTTTTTTTATTTTGTTACTTGCAAACCTAAGAATTTTTGGGTTTCTTAAAGTTAATTTTCCTTCGCAAATGTCGTTAATTTCAAAATTTTTCGAGTTTTTTTTATTTTGTTACTTGCAAACCTAAGAATTTTTGGGTTTCTTATTAATTTTCCTTCGCAAATGTCGTTAATTTCAAAATTTTTCGAGTTTTTTTATTTTGTTACTTGCAAACCTAAGAATTTTTGGGTTTCTTATTAATTTTCCTTCGCAAATGTCGTTAATTTCAAAATTTTTCGAGTTTTTTTTATTTTGTTACTTGCAAACCTAAGAATTTTTGGGTTTCTTATTAATTTTCCTTCGCAAATGTCGTTAATTTCAAAATTTTTCGAGTTTTTTTTATTTTGTTACTTGCAAACCTAAGAATTTTTGGGTTTCTTATTAATTTTCCTTCGCAAATGTCGTTAATTTCAAAATTTTTTGAGTTTTTTTTATTTTGTTACTTGCAAACCTAAGAATTTTTGGGTTTCTTATTAATTTTCCTTCGCAAATGTCGTTAATTTCAAAATTTTTCGAGTTTTTTTTTATTTTGTTACTTGCAAACCTAAGAATTTTTGGGTTTCTTATTAATTTTCCTTCGCAAATGTCGTTAATTTCAAAATTTTTCGAGTTTTTTTTTATTTTGTTACTTGCAAACCTAAGAATTTTTGGGTTTCTTATTAATTTTCCTTCGCAAATGTCGTTAATTTCAAAATTTTTCGAGTTTTTTTTATTTTGTTACTTGCAAACCTAAGAATTTTTGGGTTTCTTAAAGTTAATTTTCCTTCGCAAATGTCGTTAATTTCAAAATTTTTCGAGTTTTTTTTATTTTGTTACTTGCAAACCTAAGAATTTTTGGGTTTCTTATTAATTTTCCTTCGCAAATGTCGTTAATTTCAAAATTTTTCGAGTTTTTTTATTTTGTTACTTGCAAACCTAAGAATTTTTGGGTTTCTTATTAATTTTCCTTCGCAAATGTCGTTAATTTCAAAATTTTTCGAGTTTTTTTTATTTTGTTACTTGCAAACCTAAGAATTTTTGGGTTTCTTATTAATTTTCCTTCGCAAATGTCGTTAATTTCAAAATTTTTCGAGTTTTTTTTATTTTGTTACTTGCAAACCTAAGAATTTTTGGGTTTCTTAAAGTTAATTTTCCTTCGCAAATGTCGTTAATTTCAAAATTTTTCGAGTTTTTTTTATTTTGTTACTTGCAAACCTAAGAATTTTTGGGTTTCTTATTAATTTTCCTTCGCAAATGTCGTTAATTTCAAAATTTTTCGAGTTTTTTTATTTTGTTACTTGCAAACCTAAGAATTTTTGGGTTTCTTATTAATTTTCCTTCGCAAATGTCGTTAATTTCAAAATTTTTCGAGTTTTTTTTATTTTGTTACTTGCAAACCTAAGAATTTTTGGGTTTCTTATTAATTTTCCTTCGCAAATGTCGTTAATTTCAAAATTTTTCGAGTTTTTTTTATTTTGTTACTTGCAAACCTAAGAATTTTTGGGTTTCTTATTAATTTTCCTTCGCAAATGTCGTTAATTTCAAAATTTTTTGAGTTTTTTTTATTTTGTTACTTGCAAACCTAAGAATTTTTGGGTTTCTTATTAATTTTCCTTCGCAAATGTCGTTAATTTCAAAATTTTTCGAGTTTTTTTTTATTTTGTTACTTGCAAACCTAAGAATTTTTGGGTTTCTTATTAATTTTCCTTCGCAAATGTCGTTAATTTCAAAATTTTTCGAGTTTTTTTTTATTTTGTTACTTGCAAACCTAAGAATTTTTGGGTTTCTTATTAATTTTCCTTCGCAAATGTCGTTAATTTCAAAATTTTTCGAGTTTTTTTTATTTTGTTACTTGCAAACCTAAGAATTTTTGGGTTTCTTAAAGTTAATTTTCCTTCGCAAATGTCGTTAATTTCAAAATTTTTCGAGTTTTTTTTATTTTGTTACTTGCAAACCTAAGAATTTTTGGGTTTCTTATTAATTTTCCTTCGCAAATGTCGTTAATTTCAAAATTTTTCGAGTTTTTTTATTTTGTTACTTGCAAACCTAAGAATTTTTGGGTTTCTTATTAATTTTCCTTCGCAAATGTCGTTAATTTCAAAATTTTTCGAGTTTTTTTTATTTTGTTACTTGCAAACCTAAGAATTTTTGGGTTTCTTATTAATTTTCCTTCGCAAATGTCGTTAATTTCAAAATTTTTCGAGTTTTTTTTATTTTGTTACTTGCAAACCTAAGAATTTTTGGGTTTCTTATTAATTTTCCTTCGCAAATGTCGTTAATTTCAAAATTTTTCGAGTTTTTTTTATTTTGTTACTTGCAAACCTAAGAATTTTTGGGTTTCTTATTAATTTTCCTTCGCAAATGTCGTTAATTTCAAAATTTTTCGAGTTTTTTTTATTTTGTTACTTGCAAACCTAAGAATTTTTGGGTTTCTTAAAGTTAATTTTCCTTCGCAAATGTCGTTAATTTCAAAATTTTTCGAGTTTTTTTTATTTTGTTACTTGCAAACCTAAGAATTTTTGGGTTTCTTATTAATTTTCCTTCGCAAATGTCGTTAATTTCAAAATTTTTCGAGTTTTTTTATTTTGTTACTTGCAAACCTAAGAATTTTTGGGTTTCTTATTAATTTTCCTTCGCAAATGTCGTTAATTTCAAAATTTTTCGAGTTTTTTTTATTTTGTTACTTGCAAACCTAAGAATTTTTGGGTTTCTTATTAATTTTCCTTCGCAAATGTCGTTAATTTCAAAATTTTTCGAGTTTTTTTTATTTTGTTACTTGCAAACCTAAGAATTTTTGGGTTTCTTATTAATTTTCCTTCGCAAATGTCGTTAATTTCAAAATTTTTTGAGTTTTTTTTATTTTGTTACTTGCAAACCTAAGAATTTTTGGGTTTCTTATTAATTTTCCTTCGCAAATGTCGTTAATTTCAAAATTTTTCGAGTTTTTTTTTATTTTGTTACTTGCAAACCTAAGAATTTTTGGGTTTCTTATTAATTTTCCTTCGCAAATGTCGTTAATTTCAAAATTTTTCGAGTTTTTTTTTATTTTGTTACTTGCAAACCTAAGAATTTTTGGGTTTCTTATTAATTTTCCTTCGCAAATGTCGTTAATTTCAAAATTTTTCGAGTTTTTTTTATTTTGTTACTTGCAAACCTAAGAATTTTTGGGTTTCTTAAAGTTAATTTTCCTTCGCAAATGTCGTTAATTTCAAAATTTTTCGAGTTTTTTTTATTTTGTTACTTGCAAACCTAAGAATTTTTGGGTTTCTTATTAATTTTCCTTCGCAAATGTCGTTAATTTCAAAATTTTTCGAGTTTTTTTATTTTGTTACTTGCAAACCTAAGAATTTTTGGGTTTCTTATTAATTTTCCTTCGCAAATGTCGTTAATTTCAAAATTTTTCGAGTTTTTTTTATTTTGTTACTTGCAAACCTAAGAATTTTTGGGTTTCTTATTAATTTTCCTTCGCAAATGTCGTTAATTTCAAAATTTTTCGAGTTTTTTTTATTTTGTTACTTGCAAACCTAAGAATTTTTGGGTTTCTTAAAGTTAATTTTCCTTCGCAAATGTCGTTAATTTCAAAATTTTTCGAGTTTTTTTTATTTTGTTACTTGCAAACCTAAGAATTTTTGGGTTTCTTATTAATTTTCCTTCGCAAATGTCGTTAATTTCAAAATTTTTCGAGTTTTTTTATTTTGTTACTTGCAAACCTAAGAATTTTTGGGTTTCTTATTAATTTTCCTTCGCAAATGTCGTTAATTTCAAAATTTTTCGAGTTTTTTTTATTTTGTTACTTGCAAACCTAAGAATTTTTGGGTTTCTTATTAATTTTCCTTCGCAAATGTCGTTAATTTCAAAATTTTTCGAGTTTTTTTTATTTTGTTACTTGCAAACCTAAGAATTTTTGGGTTTCTTATTAATTTTCCTTCGCAAATGTCGTTAATTTCAAAATTTTTTGAGTTTTTTTTATTTTGTTACTTGCAAACCTAAGAATTTTTGGGTTTCTTATTAATTTTCCTTCGCAAATGTCGTTAATTTCAAAATTTTTCGAGTTTTTTTTTATTTTGTTACTTGCAAACCTAAGAATTTTTGGGTTTCTTATTAATTTTCCTTCGCAAATGTCGTTAATTTCAAAATTTTTCGAGTTTTTTTTTATTTTGTTACTTGCAAACCTAAGAATTTTTGGGTTTCTTATTAATTTTCCTTCGCAAATGTCGTTAATTTCAAAATTTTTCGAGTTTTTTTTATTTTGTTACTTGCAAACCTAAGAATTTTTGGGTTTCTTAAAGTTAATTTTCCTTCGCAAATGTCGTTAATTTCAAAATTTTTCGAGTTTTTTTTATTTTGTTACTTGCAAACCTAAGAATTTTTGGGTTTCTTATTAATTTTCCTTCGCAAATGTCGTTAATTTCAAAATTTTTCGAGTTTTTTTATTTTGTTACTTGCAAACCTAAGAATTTTTGGGTTTCTTATTAATTTTCCTTCGCAAATGTCGTTAATTTCAAAATTTTTCGAGTTTTTTTTATTTTGTTACTTGCAAACCTAAGAATTTTTGGGTTTCTTATTAATTTTCCTTCGCAAATGTCGTTAATTTCAAAATTTTTCGAGTTTTTTTTATTTTGTTACTTGCAAACCTAAGAATTTTTGGGTTTCTTATTAATTTTCCTTCGCAAATGTCGTTAATTTCAAAATTTTTTGAGTTTTTTTTATTTTGTTACTTGCAAACCTAAGAATTTTTGGGTTTCTTATTAATTTTCCTTCGCAAATGTCGTTAATTTCAAAATTTTTCGAGTTTTTTTTTATTTTGTTACTTGCAAACCTAAGAATTTTTGGGTTTCTTATTAATTTTCCTTCGCAAATGTCGTTAATTTCAAAATTTTTCGAGTTTTTTTTTATTTTGTTACTTGCAAACCTAAGAATTTTTGGGTTTCTTATTAATTTTCCTTCGCAAATGTCGTTAATTTCAAAATTTTTCGAGTTTTTTTTATTTTGTTACTTGCAAACCTAAGAATTTTTGGGTTTCTTATTAATTTTCCTTCGCAAATGTCGTTAATTTCAAAATTTTTCGAGTTTTTTTTATTTTGTTACTTGCAAACCTAAGAATTTTTGGGTTTCTTATTAATTTTCCTTCGCAAATGTCGTTAATTTCAAAATTTTTCGAGTTTTTTTTATTTTGTTACTTGCAAACCTAAGAATTTTTAGGTTTCATATTAATTTTCCTTCGCAAATGTCGTTAATTTCAAAATTTTTCGAGTTTTTTTTATTTTGTTACTTGCAAACCTAAGAATTTTTAGGTTTCTTATTAATTTTCCTTCGCAAATGTCGTTAATTTCAAAATTTTTCGAGTTTTTTTTATTTTGTTACTTGCAAACCTAAGAATTTTTGGGTTTCTTATTAATTTTCCTTCGCAAATGTCGTTAATTTCAAAATTTTTCGAGTTTTTTTTATTTTGTTACTTGCAAACCTAAGAATTTTTAGGTTTCATATTAATTTTCCTTCGCAAATGTCGTTAATTTCAAAATTTTTTGAGTTTTTTTTATTTTGTTACTTGCAAACCTAAGAATTTTCGGGTTTCTTATTAATTTTTATTTGTAAATGTTAATTTCAAAAACTTTTGGGTTTTTTCTCATTTCTTACTTGTAAACCTAAGCATTTTTGATGTTTTTCAAATTTTTCTTGGAAACTCTGTGATTCATTCAGATTTTTGAGGCCCTTCTTGTTTTTATAAGAAATTTTAATGCAAATTTCGTGAATTTCAAGGTTTTTTGGGTTTAATGTAAATTTTTTCTAGACAAACCTGTCTAAATAAAATTAATTTTCAGGTTTAATCCCAAATTTTTATTGCTATTTACTTTAACGATATATGTTTTTGAGTTTTTTCTCATTTGTTACTTATAAACCACATGATTTTTTGGGTTTTTTCCAATTTTCTCGATAATATCAAGATTTTAGTTTTTTTTTTCAAATTTCTTTAGACCTACTTTTTATATACCATAAAATTCACGATTTATCTCAATTTTTAATTGCAAATTTTAAAAAACGAAAAATCTGGGTTTTTTTTTCTATTTTTTCTCTAAAAATTGTATAGCTTTGGGTTTCTTCTTCGAAATTTCTCACAAATATCTTGAATTTGTAGGTGTCTTTCGATTTTGCTTCGTATACATTCTAAAAAAAAAGAGAATTCAGGTTTTTTTTTCAAATTTCTTTTTGAAAACCTAGTAATTACCACAAATTTCTGGTTTTTTTTTGGCAACTGCAGAAAAACCATAACATTTCCTCAATATAGTCTTGAAAACCTCACGAATTCCCAGGTTTATCCCGAAATTTCATAAATTTCCAGGTTTGTGACATATATTTTTAGGTTTAACAACCAATTTTTGAGTTTGTTTCTATTCTTCGTTCCAAACGTTGTGAAATTTCGGTTTTTTTCCACCCTTTTTTTTAAAACTTCACAACATTTTGGGTTATCCTCCCAAATTTCGTACAAATTACACGAATTTTTAGGTTTTTTAGGTTTTTTCCTAACCTTCTAACCACAGAAAACTATCGGGTTTTTCTCAATTTCATACCTAAACTTTTTATTCAGTACCATAAAACACCCATAAGAGCTCTTTCAAAACTGCGTATTTTATGAAATTGAAGGTTTTTTAACATATTTTTGACTATAACTCCAAAATTGACAATCCGATTCATTTTTTTCTCATTTTCTTTAAAAAATAGTGAAATTTACTACCAAATTTCATGCTTAAACTTTTTATTTAGTCCCATAAAACACCCATAAGAGATCTTCAAAACGGCGTATTTTATGAAATTGAAGGTTTTTTGGCATATTTTTGATTATAACTCAAAAATTGACAATCCGATTCATTTTTTTTGTGTTTCTCTGGAAAATGGTGAAATTTACTACCAAATTTCATGCTTAAACTTTTTATTTAGTCCCATAAAACACCCATAAGAGCTCTTTCAAACTGCGTATTTTATGAAATTGAAGGTTTTTTGGCATATTTTTGACTATAACTCCAAAATTGACAATCCGATTAATTTTTTTCTCATTTTCTCTAAAAAATGGTGATATTTCATGCTTAAACTTTTTATTTAGTCCCATAAAACACCCATAAGAGCTCTTTCAAACTGCGTATTTTATAAAATTAAAGGTTTTTTGGCATAATTTTGACTATAACTCCAAAATTGATAATCCGATTCATTTTTTTCTCATTTTCTTTAAAAAATGGTGAAATTTACTACCAAATTTCATACCTAAAATTTTTATTTAGTCCCATAAAACACCCATAAGAGCTCTTTCAAAACTGCGTATTTTATGAAATTGAAGGTTTTTTAACATATTTTTGACTATAACTCCAAAATTGACAATCCGATTAATTTTTTTCTCATTTTCTCTAAAAAATGGTGAAATTTCATGCTTAAACTTTTTATTTAGTCCCATAAAACACCCATAAGAGCTCTTTCAAACTGCGTATTTTATAAAATTAAAGGTTTTTTGGCATATTTTTGACTATAACTCCAAAATTGACAATCCGATTCATTTTTTTCTCATTTTCTCTAAAAAATGGTGAAATTTCATGCTTAAACTTTTTATTTAGTCCCATAAAACACACATAAGAGCTCTTAAAAACTGCGTATTTTATGAAATTGAAGGTTTTTTGGCATATTTTTGACTATAACTCCAAAATTGACAATCCGATTAATTTTTTTCTCATTTTCTCTAAAAAATGGTGAAATTTCATGCTTAAACTTTTTATTTAGTCCCATAAAACACCCATAAGAGCTCTTAAAAACTGCGTATTTTATGAAATTGAAGGTTTTTTGGCATATTTTTGACTATAACTCCAAAATTGACAATCCGATTAATTTTTTTCTCATTTTCTCTAAAAAATAGTGAAATTTCATGCTTAAACTTTTTATTTAGTCCCATAAAACACACATAAGAGCTCTTAAAAACTGCGTATTTTATGAAATTGAAGGTTTTTTGGCATATTTTTGACTATAACTCCAAAATTGACAATCCGATTCATTTTTTTCTCATTTTCTCTAAAAAATGGTGAAATTTCATGCTTAAACTTTTTATTTAGTCCCATAAAACACCCATAAGAGCTCTTTCAAACTGCGTATTTTATAAAATTAAAGGTTTTTTGGCATATTTTTGACTATAACTCCAAAATTGACAATCCGATTAATTTTTTTCTCATTTTCTCTAAAAAATGGTGAAATTTCATGCTTAAACTTTTTATTTAGTCCCATAAAACACCCATAAGAGCTCTTTCAAACTGCGTATTTTATAAAATTAAAGGTTTTTTGGCATATTTTTGACTATAACTCCAAAATTGACAATCCGATTCATTTTTTTCTCATTTTCTCTAAAAAATGGTGAAATTTCATGCTTAAACTTTTTATTTAGTCCCATAAAACACACATAAGAGCTCTTAAAAACTGCGTATTTTATGAAATTGAAGGTTTTTTGGCATATTTTTGACTATAACTCCAAAATTGACAATCCGATTAATTTTTTTCTCATTTTCTCTAAAAAATAGTGAAATTTCATGCTTAAACTTTTTATTTAGTCCCATAAAACACCCATAAGAGCTCTTAAAAACTGCGTATTTTATGAAATTGAAGGTTTTTTGGCATATTTTTGACTATAACTCCAAAATTGACAATCCGATTAATTTTTTTCTCATTTTCTCTAAAAAATGGTGAAATTTCATGCTTAAACTTTTTATTTAGTCCCATAAAACACACATAAGAGCTCTTAAAAACTGCGTATTTTATGAAATTGAAGGTTTTTTGGCATATTTTTGACTATAACTCCAAAATTGACAATCCGATTAATTTTTTTCTCATTTTCTCTAAAAAATAGTGAAATTTCATGCTTAAACTTTTTATTTAGTCCCATAAAACACCCATAAGAGCTCTTTCAAACTGCGTATTTTATAAAATTAAAGGTTTTTTGGCATATTTTTGACTATAACTCCAAAATTGACAATCCGATTCATTTTTTTCTCATTTTCTTTAAAAAATAGTAAAATTTACTACCAAATTCCATGCCTAAACTTTTTATTTAGTCCCATAAAACACCCATAAGAGATCTTCAAAACGGCGTATTTTATAAAATTGAAGGTTTTTTGGCATATTTTTGACTATATCTCCAAAATTGAAAATCCGATTCATTTTTTTTTGTGTTTCTCTAAAAAATGGGGGAATTTGCTACCAAATTTCATATTTAAACTTTTTCTTCAGTCCCATAAAACACCCATAAGGGCTCTCTCAAAACTGCGTAGTTTATGAAATTGAACACGTCTACTGACGAAACTACGTTTCAAATCAAATTTCCTATTAAAAATAATTATTTTCTCGTTCACAATATACGGTGCGGAGTGAGCGATTATTCTTCTTCTTCTTTTTATTCGTTTAGAACAGAAATTATTCCCATAAGGGCTTTGATATCAGTAACAGCATAAATCAGAAACGATCCCGGAGCAGTTTTTCCGTTTATATGAAGGAAATGAGTTACGTTTCCGGAAAGTAGTTTCGAAATATATATATAAAGATAATCGAAACTAATTTCTGCACCGTCGGTATTAACTGTACGTTTCGGATGATGATAATACATCTACAGGGGTTTTCATAAGCAATTTTTTTCATTGGGAATGACATTGAGTTTTCATTTTGTGAAACGAGGGAGATTGAAGCGAACATAATGGAAAAGGGTGAAGGAATTACGTCTCTAAGGACACAGTGACACCCTAAGCTGATAAAATTACTGAACAAATGAAAAACAAAGTCGGATTATATACAAAGTGAAAAAAAAGTCGTGTCGATAACGAAATTTTTAATATTTTTTTTTATTTATCGAGGGAGGGTCGTATTAAAAATTTTATGACGTTTTTTTGAATAAAACTCAATTGTCTATCGATTAGTTTGTATGAAAATAAAATCGGCCGAGGAGTTTGCGCAGTATACGTGTTTAAATATATGTCGAATTGCAATACCACGTCCGCCTGTTAGTTTTTTTATTGTACCTCAAAAACCACGTGATTAATTCTGAATTTTTGCTTTTTAAATGAAACTTGTATACGTTTACTGTCGAATTTTATATATAAGGTTTCTATAAGTCCCATAAAACACCCATAAAAGCTGTTGAATATCGAATATTGTTGTGAAATTCAAATGTTTTCGACTTGTTTTTGATTATAACTCCAAAATTTTTGAAACGATTAAATTTTTTTTCATTTTCTATGAATAGTAGTTGAATTTACTATCAATATCAATGCATACAAATTTTATTAATTCCCATAAAACACCCATAAGAGATATCTCAAAAAATGTTGTATTATATTCCAAGTTTTTTTGGCAAATTTTTGACTATATTTCCAAAATTAATTAATTGATTAAAATTTTTTTATTTTCTCTAAAAAGTGGTGAAATTTGCCACCAAATTCCATGCATAAACTTTTTATTCAGTCCCATAAAAGACCCATAAAAGCTCTTCAAAACTGCGTATTTTATAAAATTGAAGTTTTTTTGGGATATTTTTGACTATATTTCCAAAATTAATTAATTGATTAAAATTTTTCTATTTTCTCTAAAAAGTGGTGAAATTTGCCACCAAATTCCATGCCTAAACTTTTTATTTAGTCCCATAAAATACCCATAAGAGCTCTCTCAAAAAATTGTATTGTATTATATTTCAAATTTTTTTGGCATATTTCGGACTCTAACTCAAAGGCTGGTTTTCTGACTCAAATTTTGTTTTTTTTTTGTCCAAAAAATGGTGAAATCTACTACCATTACATGCCTAAACTTTTTATTTAGTCCCATAAAATACCCATAAGAGCTCTCTCAAAACTGCGTATTTTATAAAAGTTTTTTGATTATAACTCCAAAATTGATAATCCGATTCATTTTTTTTGTGTTTCTCTGGAAAATGGTGAAATTTACTACCAAATTTCATGCTTAAACTTTTTATTTAGTACCATGAAACACCCATAAGAGCTCTCTCAAAAATCAGGTTTATCAGGTTTTGAACGGAAAATAAGGACGAAAAACCTAGAAATTCGTGATATTCCGAAAATTTCACAAATAAATTTCGGTTTGAACCTAAAAATTTATGGGTTTTGGGGGGGAAACTGTGCCAAACCCAAAAATTCCGGAAAATCTCAAACATTCATGAGGTTTTTAAGACGAAATTGGTAAAAAACCTAAATTTTTCCATCTTTTGAGATATTTGCCAGACAAAACCGAGAAAAAAACCTAGAAATTCTCAATTAAATTAGATTATCTAGAGTTAAAGCGAGAAGTTCAGTTTAATAAACTCGACACTCCCGTCAACATTGTATCTTCTAATAGTTACAGTGTTGTCAGATTGTATTTCGTTATTTCAAATCCTTGGATTCTACAGAAACATTCAGCAAGTAAGACCAGTACGGCTCGTTCTCTATTTGGGCCCCAAAAAGGCACAATTATCGAGAGTATCTCGTTGAACAAGTCGATTCAAAAGCCCCACAACATTCGATAACATTATTTTAGATGATTTATACGAGGTTCGTGGGAACCAAAGCGATTTACTCGGCATCTAACCACCGTAGTTCGATTTGCACTGTACTTTCGAGAAGAAACTTCAAAAAAAACCCAAATTTTGCATAATTCAAATTAGAAACAAACCTAGATATCCAAAAATTCATATTTCTGTCAAAAAAACTTGGTAATAAACCCAAAAATTCTTGAAATTTGATAAAAATTTGGAATAAAAAACCGAAAAATTTGTGTATTTACCAGGTTTTGAACGGAAAATAAGGACGAAAAACCTAGAAATTCGTGATATTCCGAAAATTTCATAAATAAATTTCGGTTTGAACCTAAAAATTTATGGGTTTTGGGGGGGAAACTGTGCCAAACCCAAAAATTCCGGAAAATCTCAAACATTCATGAGGTTTTTAAGACGAAATTGGTAAAAAACCTAAATTTTTCCATTTTTTGAGATATTTGCAAGACAAAACCGAGAAAAAAACCTAGAAATTCTCAATTCTTACTCGAAACTAGGAAAGAGAAACCTGAAAATTTATCATATTCTTAGAAAAAACGCCTAATTTTTTTATTTACAAGGTTTGGAACGAAAACAGGCTCAAACCCATAAACTATTGGTATTTCGAAACTTTTCTAGAAGAAATTTGGATTCAACCTAAAAATTTATGGGTTTTGGCGAAAAAAATTGTGACAAACCCAAAAATTCATGAGGTTTTTCAGATTAAATTGAACAAAACCCTGAATTTTGCTGTGTTTATGCGGTGGTCGAGGAAGAAAACCAGAAAATCCTGGTATTCACTGGGTTTTTTATGAAGTATTGGTGAAAAACCTGAATTTTCCAATTTTGGGAATGTTTTCACAGCAAACCCGAGAAAAGAACCTAAAACATCTTGATATTTGCTCGAAATTTGAAAGGAAAAACCCAAAAATCTTTGGGTTTCTAGGGAAAAGTAGAAAAAAACCTAATTTGCTATTTACAAGGTTTGAAACAAAAAAAAAATGAGAAATTCGAGGTATTTGGAGAATTTCCTACAAGAATTTTGGATTAAACCTAAAAATTTGTAGGTTTTGTCGAAAAAAATTGATGTAAAAACCAAAAATTCCCAGAAACCCAAAATTTCAGGGTTTTTAAAGACGGAATCGATTAAAACCTCATATTTTACTGTGTTTAGGAGGTTTCCAAACAAAAAAAACCGGATATTGGTGGTATTTACTAGGTTTTTAATAGTAAATTGGAAAAAGAACCTATATAATAGTTTCATGAAGTTTTGCAAGGAAAAACTAAGTACAAAACCTAATTTTTTTTTCGATTTACAATGTTTGGATCGAAAAATAGGAGCAAACTAAAAAAACACAGAATTAAACCTTAAAATCTATGGGTTCTATTCAAAAAAACAAGTGACAAACCCCGAAATTTCGGAAAAAAAAACAAAAATTCAAGAGGTTTTTAAGACGAAACTGTGTGTTTATGCGGTTGTCAAAGAAAAAAACCCCGAAATTGATGATATTTACTAGGTTTTCAAAAAAAAAGTTTAGAAAAAACCTAAATCATTCATTTTTTGGAATGTTCGCGAAACAAAACAGGAAAAAAACCCTAAAAATTCAAGGTTTTACGAGAAAAAAACCTAAAAAGAAACCCAAATTTTACTACATTCGAGGTTTGCCATAAAAAACAACACGACAAACCCTGAATTTTGCCGTATTTAAGCCGAAATTTTACCAAATAATTTCGGGCAATATGTACGAGGTGCTTCCGTAAAGTTTCCGACCTAACAAAAGACGTTCCTCATCGAAATCGACGTTCTGCTTTTAAATTATGAAACAGAAAAAAGTCACCGGTGGTCATATATGGTGAAAACGTTGGACGAAACGAGAATTTCGAGAATTATTTATACTATAACGTGACTGAACGCTAGAATTTTAATTTATGATGAAACACGTCGACGAGAAAATAATTAAATTCATCTAAGAAGTATTGTGAATACGAAATTATCTCGGAGGAACAGGATTCGCTATAAAGTTAAACAAAGATGTTTCTAGCGTGAGGGTAATACGAGGACGAGATATAGAATTGCAAAGCGACTTTGATGTTCATGAAATGTATGTTCTACGTAAATAAATGTGGTTTTCGTAGCTTAATATATAGAAAACTTTCAATTTCATAAAATACGCAGTTTTGAAGAGCTCTTATGGGTGTTTTATGGGACTGAATAAAAAGTTTATGCATGGAATTTGGTGGCAAATTTCACTATTTTTTAGAGAAAATAATAAAAATTTGAATCAAATATCTAATTTTGGAAATATAGTCAAAAATATGCCAAAAAACCTTCAATTTCATAAAATACGCAGTTTTTAAGAGCTCTTATGGGTGTTTTGTGGGACTAAATAAAAAGTTTAAGCATGGAATTTGGTAGCAAATTCCCCCATTTTTTAAAGAAACACAAAAAAAAATGAATCGGATTATCAATTTTGGAGTTATAATCAAAAATATGCCAAAAAACTTTCAATTTTATTAAATACGCAGTTTTGAGAGAGCTCTTATGGGTGTTTTATGGGACTGAATAAAAAGTTTAAGCATGGAATTTGGTGGCAAATTTCACTATTTTTTAGAGAAAATAATAAAAATTTGAATCAAATATCTAATTTTGGAAATATAGTCAAAAATATGCCAAAAAACCTTCGATTTCATAAAGTACGTAGTTTTGAAGAGCTCTTATGGGTGTTCTATGGAACGGAATAAAAAGTTTTGGCATGAAATTTCACTATTTTTTAAAGAAAAACAAAAAAAAATTAATCTGATAATCAATTTTGGAGTTATAATCAAAAATATGCCAAAAAACTTTCAATTTTATTAAATACGCTGTTTGAAAGAGCTCTTATGGGTGTTTTATGGGACTAAATAAAAAGTTTAAACATGAAATTTGGTAGTAAATTTCAGGATTTTTCAGAGAAACACAAAAAAAATGAATCGGATTTTCAATTTTTGAGTTATAATCAAAAATATGCCAAAAAACTTTCAATTTTATTAAATACGCAGTTTTGAGAGAGCTCTTATGGGTGTTTTATGGGACTAAATAAAAAGTTTAAGCATGAAATTTGGTGGTAAATTTCATCATTTTTCAGAGAAACACAAAAAAAATGAATCGGATTATCAATTTTGGAGTTATAATCAAAAATATGCCAAAAAACTTTCAATTTTATTAAATACGCTGTTTGAAAGAGCTCTTATAGGTGTTTTATGGGACTAAATAAAAAGTTTAAACATGAAATTTGGTAGTAAATTTCAGGATTTTTCAGAGAAACACAAAAAAAATGAATCGGATTATCAATTTTGGAGTTATAATCAAAAATATGCCAAAAAACTTTCAATTTTATTAAATACGCAGTTTTGAGAGAGCTCTTATGGGTGTTTTATGGGACTAAATAAAAAGTTTAAGCATGAAATTTGGTGGTAAATTTCATCATTTTTCAGAGAAACACAAAAAAAATGAATCGGATTATCAATTTTGGAGTTATAATCAAAAATATGCCAAAAAACTTTCAATTTTATTAAATACGCTGTTTGAAAGAGCTCTTATGGGTGTTTTATGGGACTAAATAAAAAGTTTAAGCATGAAATTTGGTGGTAGATTTCATCATTTTTCAGAGAAACACAAAAAAAATGAATCGGATTATCAATTTTGGAGTTATAATCAAAAATATGCCAAAAAACCTATTTTATAAAATAAGCAGTTTGAAACAGCTCTTATGGGTGTTTTATGGGACTGAATAAAAAGTTTGGGTATGAAATTTGGTACTAAATTTCACTATTTTTTAAAGAAAAACAAAAAAAATCTGAATCAATTTTCTCATTTTTTTTGTTTCAAACCTTGTCAATAACAAATTAGGTTTTTTTCTACTTTTCCCTAGAAACTTGATAAATTTTTGTGTTTTTCTTTTCAAATTTCGAGCAAATATCAAGAGTTTTTAGGTTCTTTACTTTGCAAACATTCCAAAAAAATGGAAAATTCAGGTTTTTCACCAATACTTCATTAAAAACCCAGTGAATACCAGGATTTTCTGGTTTTTTTCCTCGACCACCGCATAAATACAGCAAAATTCAGGGTTTTGTTCAATTTAATCTGAAAAACCTCATGAATTTTTAGGATTTTTTCGGAAAATTTTTGGGTTTGTCATAATTTTTTCACCATAACCCATAAATTTCTAGGTTTAATCCAAAATTCTTGTAGAAAATTCCCCAAATACCTGGAATTTCTCATTTTTTTTTTGGTTTCAAACCTTGTAAGTAGTAAATTAGGTTTTTTTCTACTTTTCCCTAGAAACCCAAAGATTTTTGGGTTTTTCCTTTCAAATTTCGAGCAAATATCAAGAGATTTTAGGTTTTTTTCTCGGCTCTGTTTTGCAAACATTAAAAAAAATGGAAAATTCAGGTTTTTCACCAAAAACCTAGTGAATACCAGGATTTTCTCGTTTTTCTTTGACAACCTCATAAACACAGCAAAATTCAGGGTTTTGTTCAATTTAATCTGAAAAACCTCATGAATTTTTAGGATTTTTTCGGAAAATTTTTGGGTTTGTCATAATTTTTTCACCATAACCCATAAATTTCTAGGTTTAATCCAAAATTCTTGTAGAAAATTCCCCAAATACCTGGAATTTCTCATTTTTTTTTTGGTTTCAAACCTTGTAAGTAGTAAATTAGGTTTTTTTCTACTTTTCCCTAGAAACCCAAAGATTTTTGGGTTTTTCCTTTCAAATTTCGAGCAAATATCAAGAGATTTTAGGTTTTTTTCTCGGCTCTGTTTTGCAAACATTAAAAAAAATGGAAAATTCAGGTTTTTCACCAAAAACCTAGTGAATACCAGGATTTTCTCGTTTTTCTTTGACAACCGCATAAACACAGCAAAATGCGGGGTTTTGTTCAATTTAATCTAAAAAACCTCATGAATTTTTGGGTTTGTCACAATTTTTTTCGCCAAAACCCATAAATTTTTAGGTTGAATCCAAATTTCTTCTAGAAAAGTTTCGAAATACCAATAGTTTATGGGTTTGAGCCTGTTTTCGTTCCAAACCTTGTAAATAAAAAAATTAGGCGTTTTTTCTAAGAATATGATAAATTTTCAGGTTTCTCTTTCCTAGTTTCGAGTAAGAATTGAGAATTTCTAGGTTTTTTTCTCGGTTTTGTCTTGCAAATATCTCAAAAAATGGAAAAATTTAGGTTTTTTACCAATTTCGTCTTAAAAACCTCATAAATGTTTGGGATTTTTCCGGAATTTTTGGGTTTGGCACAGTTTCCCCCCCAAAACCCATAAATTTTTAAGTTCAAACCGAAATTTATTTGTGAAATTTTCGGAATATCACGAATTTCTAGGTTTTTCGTCCTTATTTTCCGTTCAAAACCTGGTAAATACACAAATTTTTCGGTTTTTTATTCCAAATTTTTATCAAATTTCAAGAATTTTTGGGTTTATTACCAAGTTTTTTTGACAGAAATATGAATTTTTGGATATCTAGGTTTGTTTCTAATTTGAATTATGCAAAATTTGGGATTTTTTTGAAGTTTCTTCTCAAAAGTACAGTTCAAATCGAACTACGGTGGTTAGATGCCGAGTAAATCGCTTTGGTTCCCACGAACCTCGTATAAATCATCTAAAATAATGTTATCGAATTTTGTGGGGCTTTTGAATCCACTTGTTCAACGAGATACTCTCGATAATTGCGCCTTTTTGGGGCCCAAATAGAGAACGAGCCGTACTGGTCTTACTTGCTGAATGTTTCTGTAGAATCCAAGGATTTGAAATAACGAAATACAATCTGACAACCCTGTAACTATTAGAAGATACAATGTTGACGGGAGTGTCGAGTTTATTAAACTGAACTTCTCGCTTTGACTCTAGATAATCTAATTTAACGCTTCGACGAAGTTTCTTGTTTAATTGGTCATTGAATGGGGCCTTGTTTACGTCATTGAAGTGTTAAATTATTGATTATACATTTGATTATTATATTCGCGTCCTTTTCTACATTTTACAGCTTTCGAAATTTATTTTTTTTCTATGGAAAAAAGTGCAAATGAATGGAGAAATAAATTTTATTGAAAATTTGGTGACGGCGTTGGTTTCTTTTAAAAAAATGGCGAGCACGCCGGGCAGAGTTGATAAATGGCGAAGGTGCCGAGGAATTTGGTCGTTTGGAATATTGAGGAACTTTCTAGAGCGAAATTTGACGATGGAGGATGTTTTCTACGTCATTACTGACTTTTGTTTGTTCAAATCTAACTTTATTAAAAAATAATTTAGACTAAAATTGATTTTGCAAATCTTATTTTATTAGAAAATGTCTTTTCCCCATGACATTTGAACAATCAAGGCTTTTCCGGACTCAATTTAGACAAAAATTGTACTAATAACTCGTTTTTGGATAAAAATTGGCATTTATTAACTCAATTTAGACAAAAATTACTTTTCCAAAAATTACTTTGTCAGAAAATGTCTTTTCCCCATGAAATTTGAACAATCAAGGCTTTTCCGGATTCAATTTGGACCAAAATTGTACTGATAACTCGTTTTTGGTCAAAAATTACTTTTCACAATCGTTTTTGGATAAAAATTGGCATTTATTAACTCAATTTAGACAAAAATTACTTTTCCAAAAATTACTTTGTCAGAAAATGTATTTTCCTGATGAAATTTGAACAATCAAGGGTTTTCCGGACTAAATTTGGACAAAAATTGTACTGATAAGTCGGTTTTGGACAAAAAATTACTTTTCACAATCATTTTTGGACAAAAACTGTCATTCACAAACTTAATTTAGACAAAAATTACTTTTCCATGTCTCATTATGTCAGAAAAGGTCTTTTCCCCATGAAATTTGAACAATCAAGGCTTTTCCGGACTCAATTTGGAGAAAAATTGTACTAATAACTCGTTTTTGGACAAAAATTGGCATTTATTATCTCAATTTAGACAAAAATTACTTTTCCAAAAATTACTTTGTCAGAAAATGTCTTTTGAACAATCAAGGGTTTTCCAGACTCAATTTGGACAAAAATTGTGCTGATAACTCGTTTTTGGACATAAATTACTTTTCACAATCGTTTTTGGACAAAAATTGTCATTCACAAACTTAATTTCGACAAAAATTACTTTTCCAAATCTCATTTTGTCAGAAAAGGTCTTTTCCCCATGAAATTTGAACAATCAAGGCTTTTCCGGACTCAATTTGGAAAAAAATTTTACTAATAACTCGTTTTTGGACAAAAATTGGCATTTATTATCTCAATTTAGACAAAAATTACTTTTCCAAAAAGTACTTTGTCAGAAAATGTCTTTTCCTGATGAAATTTGAACAATCAAGGGTTTTCCAGACTCAATTTGGACAAAAATTGTACTGATAAGTCGTTTTTGGACAAAAAATTACTTTTCACAATCATTTTTGGACAAAAACTGTCATTCACAAACTTAATTTAGACAAAAATTACTTTTCCATGTCTCATTATGTCAGAAAAGGTCTTTTCCCCATGAAATTTGAACAATCAAGGCTTTTCCGGACTCAATTTGGAAAAAAATTGTGCTGATAACTCGTTTTTGGACAAAAATTGGCATTTATTATCTCAATTTAGACAAAAATTACTTTTCCAAAAATTACTTTGTCAGAAAATGTCTTTTGAACAATCAAGGGTTTTCCAGACTCAATTTGGACAAAAATTGTGCTGATAACTCGTTTTTGGACATAAATTACTTTTCACAATCGTTTTTGGACAAAAATTGTCATTCACAAACTTAATTTCGACAAAAATTACTTTTCCAAATCTCATTTTGTCAGAAAAGGTCTTTTCCCCATGAAATTTGAACAATCAAGGCTTTTCCGGACTCAATTTGGAAAAAAATTTTACTAATAACTCGTTTTTGGACAAAAATTGGCATTTATTATCTCAATTTAGACAAAAATTACTTTTCCGAATCTCATTTTGTCAGAAAATGTCTTTTCCTGATGAAATTTGAACAATCAAGGCTTTTCCGGACTCAATTTGGAAAAAAATTGTGCTGATAACTCGTTTTTGGACATAAATTACTTTTCACAATCGTTTTTGGACAAAAATTGTCATTCACAAACTTAATTTCGACAAAAATTACTTTTCCGAATCTCATTTTGTCAGAAAAGGTCTTTTCCCCATGAAATTTGAACAATCAAGGCTTTTCCGGACTCAATTTGGAAAAAAATTGTGCTGATAACTCGTTTCTGGGCATAAATTACTTTTCACAATCGTTTTTGAACAAAAATTGTCATTCACAAACTTAATTTAGACAAAAATTACTTTTCCGAATCTCATTTTGTCAGAAAAGGTCTTTTCCCCATGAAATTTGAACAATCAAGGCTTTTCCGGACTCAATTTGGAAAAAAATTGTGCTGATAACTCGTTTCTGGGCATAAATTACTTTTCACAATCGTTTTTGAACAAAAATTGTCATTCACAAACTTAATTTAGACAAAAATTACTTTTCCGAATCTCATTTTGTCAGAAAAGGTCTTTTCCCCATGAAATTTGAACAATCAAGGCTTTTCAAGTCCTTTTTGGGCAAAAAATTACTTTTTCTAATCAATTCTGGACAAAAAACCAGCCAAAAAGATTCCCCAGAAGCAAATATCTGAAACGAATGACGGAAAAAAATTTCTAATTAAAAATTTGGCGAACGCGCTTCGTTTTTTTCAAAAAACGGTGAAGGTGCCGGGGTTTTCCGTAAAAAAGTGAAATTTGACGTTTGTAGTGGAGATTTTCATACTTCTACAACTATAAATGACGTTTTTTTAAATATTATATTCCGAAAAAAAAATCTCTGCTGGATTTAAGACAAGATATGTCTTATACATTGGTTTCCTTTCATTTTTTCGCAAAGGAAATCCTTTTGTGGAATATCCTTTGAAGGAGATGAGAGCAAATACATTTATTTCATCCGTGTCGTGGATTTTTCCCTTTTCAAAGATTTAATTTGAACAGGAAGAATTAAATTCGGGATATTGCAATATTACTTACGTTGAGGGTTTGCATGGTTTGTTTGTGAAAGCTTTTCACCAGGAAAATAAAGTAAATAATGAAAATTAATGTTTTTATAGATAATTTCGGAGTACTACTGTATATTTTCTGTGTGTAATGCTCTAGAAAAGGTGTTTCCGGTTCGTTGGTTTGCTTTTACAAATTTTCCAGAGTGTATTAAGACGAAAAAGACGTTTCCGATTAAAATTTTGTTTCCACAAATTCAATTTGAACTAAAAAAGTTGTTTCAATCTTTGAATTGGACAAAAATGACTTTCCTAGTAGATTATTGTCAAACAACGAAGTTTTCAAAGTAAATTTGGACACCAATGACCTTAATTGATCTTTGTTGGACAAAATTCACTTTTCGGAATTCATTTCAGCAAAATATGACATGTTTCGGTTTTCCTTGAACAAACGTTGCTTTTCCAAATTAATTTTGAACAAAAAATTAATTTTCCAATGAAAATTATATAAAAAATGGCTTTTCTAATGAAAATTACGTTGAAAATAGTTTTCCTAATAAAAATTACGTTGAAAATAGTTTTCCTAATAAAAATTACGTTGAAAATGGCTTTTCTAATGAAAATTACGTAGAAAATTCGCTTTTCTAATGAAAATTACGTAGAAAATGGCTTTCCTAATGAAAATTACTTAGACAATGGCTTTTCTAATGAAAATTACGTAGAAAATGGCTTTCCTAATGAAAATTACTTAGACAATGGCTTTTCTAATGAAAATTACGTAGAAAATGGCTTTCGTAATGAAAATTACGTAGAAAATGGCTTTCCTAATGGAAATTACGTAGAAAATTCGCTTTTCCAATGAAAATTAAGTTGAAAATTGCTTTTCTAATGAAAATTAAGTTGAAAATTGCTTTTCTAATGAAAATTACGTAGAAAATTCGCTTTTCCAATGAAAATTACGTAGAAAATTCGCGTTTGCAATGAAAATTATGTGGAAAATGGCTTTTCTAATGAAAATTACGTGGCAAATTCGCTTTTCCAATGAAAATTACGTAGAAAATTCGCTTCTCCAATTAAAATTACGTAGAAAATTCGCTTTTCCAATGAAAGTTACGTAGAAACTGGCTTTCCCGATGAAAATTACGTATAAAATGGCTCTCCGAATGAAAATTACATAGAAAATTCGCTTTTCCAATGAAAATTATGTGGAAAATGGCTTTTCTAATGAAAATTACGTGGAAAATGGCCCTTTCTACTGAAAATCAGGTAGAAAATTCGCTTTTCTAATGAAAGTTACGTATAAAATGGCTTTCCGAATGAAAATTACATAGAAAATTCGCTTTTCCAATGAAAATGATGTAGAAAATGGCTTTTCTAATGAAAATTACGCTGAAAATGGCTTTTCTACTGAAAATCACGTAGAAAATTCGCTTTTCTAATGAAACTTACGGAGAAAATGGCTTTCCCAATGAAAATTATGTAGATAATGGCTTTTCTACTGAAAATCACGTAGACAATGGCTTTTCCAATGAAAATTATGAAGAAAATTCGCTTTCCCAATGAAAATTACGTAGAAAATTCGCTTTTCTAATGAAAGTTACATAGAAAATGGCTTTCCCAATGAAAATAACGTAGAAAATGGCTTTTCTACTGAAAATCACGTAGAAAATTCGCTTTTCTAATGAAACTTACGGAGAAAATGGCTTTCCCAATGAAAATTATGTAGATAATGGCTTTTCTACTGAAAATCACGTAGACAATGGGTTTTCCAATGAAAATTATGAAGAAAATTCGCTTTCACAATGAAAATTACGTAGAAAATTCGCTTTTCTAATGAAAGTTACATAGAAAATGGCTTTCCCAATTAAAATTACGCAGAAAATGGCTTTTCTACTGAAAATCACGTAGAAAATTCGCTTTTCAAATGAAAGTTACGTAGAAAATGGCTTTCCCAATGAAAATTATGTAGATAATGGCTTTTCTACTGAAAATCACGTAGACAATGGTTTTTCCAATGAAAATTATGAAGAAAATTCGCGTTTCCAATGAAAATTACGTAGAAAATTCGCTTTTCTAATGAAAGTTACGTAGAAAATGGCTTTCCCAATTAAAATTACGTAGAAAATGGCTTTTCTACTGAAAATCACGTAGAAAATTCGCTTTTCTTATGAAAGTTACGTAGAAAATGGCTTTCCCAATGAAAATTACGTAGAAAATGTATTTTCCAAACTTTCAATTGGCCAAAACGGCTGTCCCAGTATTAAGTTGGACATAATATGGTTTTTCCGATTAAATTTGGTCAAAAAATGAATTGGAAAAACCCTTTCGGACTAAAAGTGACTTTCACAAATTCAAATTTGACAAAAAACCGACAAAATAAGACGTGCATAGTAAAATTGGTTATATTCACGGCAGCGGAATAGTAGCCATTCCCTTTTCGGCTCAAACTCAATGGAATACATCCGTAAGAAGGTTCATGGGACCTAATGGGGTGTCAATGTGTCAATTTCATTGTAAATAGGTCGGGGAAAAGTAGGTCGTTAGAACGGTTTCTGTTTCAAAATGACAAAAAGTCATTATCGAATCTCGTCACGTCCTTTCCGTTTCCGACCATATTTTTATGATAATTCCGTTCGTTGATTTTAGATTAGTCGATTATATTCAAAGAAATCGTTCGATACGCGTTTCGGTACCAAATCATCATCCTCAGACACCTGAAAAAGCTTATTAATTATAAATGTTGTATTCTACTCGTTTTTTTTTTTTAATTTTTTCGAAAAATATTCGTAAATGCATGATTTAAAGTGAACATTGTCTAAGTACTGGACTAAATTTCATGTATTTTGAAGAAAAAAATTGTTTGATTGTTGCAGTTTATTTTCTGATTTACGTAATCTTTCTGGAACGACTCTGATGAATCTCCTGGCGGCCCTTTTCATGACGCAATTGTTGTACGTTGTCGGCGTAGGGGGGGTGTCGGTAAGTATCGGAATTTAATTTTTTTTTTGTTGTTTTTCGCTTATTTGTTGGAAAAAATGGGTTCCAGGAAATGTGCTTTCAGTATGATCGTGATGCTTTTTCATATTTTATTTAGACAAAAATTTAGTTTTCCAAATTTGTATTCGGCAAAAAATTAATTTCATAATGAAATTTTGTCGGAAAATCGGTTTAACAAGTTTTGTCACTGAAATTTTGTCAACAAATTGGTTTTATAAAGTTGCAATTTGGCAAAAAATAAGTTTTATAATGAAATTTTGTCGGAAAATCGGTTTTACAAGTTTTGTCACTGAAATTTTGTCAACAAATTGGTTTTATAAAGTTGCAATTTGGCAAAAAATAAGTTTTATAATGAAATTTTGTCGGAAAATCGGTTTAACAAGTTTTGTCACTGAAATTTTGTCAACAAATTGGTTTTATAAAGTTGCAATTTGGCAAAAAATAAGTTTTATAATGAAATTTTGTCGGAAAATCGGTTTTACAAGTTTTGTCACTGAAATTTTGTCAACAAATTGGTTTTATAAAGTTGCAATTTGGCAAAAAATAAGTTTTATAATGAAATTTTGTCGGAAAATCGGTTTTACAAGTTTTGTCACTGAAATTTTGTCAACAAATTGGTTTTATAAAGTTGCAATTTGGCAAAAAATAAGTTTTATAATGAAATTTTGTCGGAAAATCGGTTTAACAAGTTTTGTCACTGAAATTTTGTCAACAAATTGGTTTTATAAAGTTGCAATTTGGCAAAAAATAAGTTTTATAATGAAATTTTGTCGGAAAATCGGTTTTACAAGTTTTGTCACTGAAATTTTGTCAACAAATTGGTTTTATAAAGTTGCAATTTGGCAAAAAATAAGTTTTATAATGAAATTTTCTCGGAAAATCGGTTTAACAAGTTTTGTCACTGAAATTTTGTCAACAAATTGGTTTTATAAAGTTGCAATTTGGCAAAAAATAAGTTTTATAATGAAATTTTGTCGGAAAATCGGTTTTACAAGTTTTGTCACTGAAATTTTGTCAACAAATTGGTTTTATAAAGTTGCAATTTGGCAAAAAATAAGTTTTATAATGAAATTTTGTCGGAAAATCGGTTTTACAAGTTTTGTCACTGAAATTTTGTCAACAAATTGGTTTTATAAAGTTGCAATTTGGCAAAAAATAAGTTTTATAATGAAATTTTGTCGGAAAATCGGTTTTACAAGTTTTGTCACTGAAATTTTGTCAACAAATTGGTTTTATAAAGTTGCAATTTGGCAAAAAATAAGTTTTATAATGAAATTTTGTCGGAAAATCGGTTTTACAAGTTTTGTCACTGAAATTTTGTCAACAAATTGGTTTTATAAAGTTGCAATTTGGCAAAAAATAAGTTTTATAATGAAATTTTGTCGGAAAATCGGTTTAACAAGTTTTGTCACTGAAATTTTGTCAACAAATTGGTTTTATAAAGTTGCAATTTGGCAAAAAATAAGTTTTATAATGAAATTTTGTCGGAAAATCGGTTTTACAAGTTTTGTCACTGAAATTTTGTCAACAAATTGGTTTTATAAAGTTGCAATTTGGCAAAAAATAAGTTTTATAATGAAATTTTGTCGGAAAATCGGTTTTACAAGTTTTGTCACTGAAATTTTGTCAACAAATTGGTTTTATAAAGTTGCAATTTGGCAAAAAATAAGTTTTATAATGAAATTTTGTCGGAAAATCGGTTTTACAAGTTTTGTCACTGAAATTTTGTCAACAAATTGGTTTTATAAAGTTGCAATTTGGCAAAAAATAAGTTTTATAATGAAATTTTGTCGGAAAATCGGTTTAACAAGTTTTGTCACTGAAATTTTGTCAACAAATTGGTTTTATAAAGTTGCAATTTGGCAAAAAATAAGTTTTATAATGAAATTTTGTCGGAAAATCGGTTTTACAAGTTTTGTCACTGAAATTTTGTCAACAAATTGGTTTTATAAAGTTGCAATTTGGCAAAAAATAAGTTTTATAATGAAATTTTGTCGGAAAATCGGTTTAACAAGTTTTGTCACTGAAATTTTGTCAACAAATTGGTTTTATAAAGTTGCAATTTGGCAAAAAATAAGTTTTATAATGAAATTTTGTCGGAAAATCGGTTTTACAAGTTTTGTCACTGAAATTTTGTCAACAAATTGGTTTTATAAAGTTGCAATTTGGCAAAAAATAAGTTTTATAATGAAATTTTGTCGGAAAATCGGTTTTACAAGTTTTGTCACTGAAATTTTGTCAACAAATTGGTTTTATAAAGTTGCAATTTGGCAAAAAATAAGTTTTATAATGAAATTTTGTCGGAAAATCGGTTTTACAAGTTTTGTCACTGAAATTTTGTCAACAAATTGGTTTTATAAAGTTGCAATTTGGCAAAAAATAAGTTTTATAATGAAATTTTGTCGGAAAATCGGTTTTACAAGTTTTGTCACTGAAATTTTGTCAACAAATTGGTTTTATAAAGTTGCAATTTGGCAAAAAATAAGTTTTATAATGAAATTTTGTCGGAAAATCGGTTTAACAAGTTTTGTCACTGAAATTTTGTCAACAAATTGGTTTTATAAAGTTGCAATTTGGCAAAAAATAAGTTTTATAATGAAATTTTGTCGGAAAATCGGTTTTACAAGTTTTGTCACTGAAATTTTGTCAACAAATTGGTTTTATAAAGTTGCAATTTGGCAAAAAATAAGTTTTATAATGAAATTTTGTCGGAAAATCGGTTTTACAAGTTTTGTCACTGAAATTTTGTCAACAAATTGGTTTTATAAAGTTGCAATTTGGCAAAAAATAAGTTTTATAATGAAATTTTGTCGGAAAATCGGTTTAACAAGTTTTGTCACTGAAATTTTGTCAACAAATTGGTTTTATAAAGTTGCAATTTGGCAAAAAATAAGTTTTATAATGAAATTTTGTCGGAAAATCGGTTTTACAAGTTTTGTCACTGAAATTTTGTCAACAAATTGGTTTTATAAAGTTGCAATTTGGCAAAAAATAAGTTTTATAATGAAATTTTGTCGGAAAATCGGTTTTACAAGTTTTGTCACTGAAATTTTGTCAACAAATTGGTTTTATAAAGTTGCAATTTGGCAAAAAATAAGTTTTATAATGAAATTTTGTCGGAAAATCGGTTTTACAAGTTTTGTCACTGAAATTTTGTCAACAAATTGGTTTTATAAAGTTGCAATTTGGCAAAAAAATAAGTTTTATAATGAAATTTTGTCGGAAAATCGGTTTTACAAGTTTTGTCACTGAAATTTTGTCAACAAATTGGTTTTATAAAGTTGCAATTTGGCAAAAAATAAGTTTTATAATGAAATTTTGTCGGAAAATCGGTTTAACAAGTTTTGTCACTGAAATTTTGTCAACAAATTGGTTTTATAAAGTTGCAATTTGGCAAAAAATAAGTTTTATAATGAAATTTTGTCGGAAAATCGGTTTTACAAGTTTTGTCACTGAAATTTTGTCAACAAATTGGTTTTATAAAGTTGCAATTTGGCAAAAAATAAGTTTTATAATGAAATTTTGTCGGAAAATCGGTTTTACAAGTTTTGTCACTGAAATTTTGTCAACAAATTGGTTTTATAAAGTTGCAATTTGGCAAAAAATAAGTTTTATAATGAAATTTTGTCGGAAAATCGGTTTAACAAGTTTTGTCACTGAAATTTTGTCAACAAATTGGTTTTATAAAGTTGCAATTTGGCAAAAAATAAGTTTTATAATGAAATTTTGTCGGAAAATCGGTTTTACAAGTTTTGTCACTGAAATTTTGTCAACAAATTGGTTTTATAAAGTTGCAATTTGGCAAAAAATAAGTTTTATAATGAAATTTTGTCGGAAAATCGGTTTAACAAGTTTTGTCACTGAAATTTTGTCAACAAATTGGTTTTATAAAGTTGCAATTTGGCAAAAAATAAGTTTTATAATGAAATTTTGTCGGAAAATCGGTTTTACAAGTTTTGTCACTGAAATTTTGTCAACAAATTGGTTTTATAAAGTTGCAATTTGGCAAAAAATAAGTTTTATAATGAAATTTTGTCGGAAAATCGGTTTAACAAGTTTTGTCACTGAAATTTTGTCAACAAATTGGTTTTATAAAGTTGCAATTTGGCAAAAAATAAGTTTTATAATGAAATTTTGTCGGAAAATCGGTTTAACAAGTTTTGTCACTGAAATTTTGTCAACAAATTGGTTTTATAAAGTTGCAATTTGGCAAAAAATAAGTTTTATAATGAAATTTTGTCGGAAAATCGGTTTTACAAGTTTTGTCACTGAAATTTTGTCAACAAATTGGTTTTATAAAGTTGCAATTTGGCAAAAAATAAGTTTTATAATGAAATTTTGTCGGAAAATCGGTTTAACAAGTTTTGTCACTGAAATTTTGTCAACAAATTGGTTTTATAAAGTTGCAATTTGGCAAAAAATAAGTTTTATAATGAAATTTTGTCGGAAAATCGGTTTTACAAGTTTTGTCACTGAAATTTTGTCAACAAATTGGTTTTATAAAGTTGCAATTTGGCAAAAAATAAGTTTTATAATGAAATTTTGTCGGAAAATCGGTTTTACAAGCTTTGTCACTGAAATTTTGTCAACAAATTGGTTTTATAAAGTTGCAATTTGGCAAAAAATAAGTTTTATAATGAAATTTTGTCGGAAAATCGGTTTTACAAGCTTTGTCACTGAAATTTTGTCAACAAATTGGTTTTATAAAGTTGCATTTTGGCAAAAAATAAGTTTTATAATGAAATTTTGTCGGAAAATCGGTTTTACAAGTTTTGTCACTGAAATTTTGTCAACAAATTGGTTTTATAAAGTTGCAATTTGGCAAAAAATAAGTTTTATAATGAAATTTTGTCGGAAAATCGGTTTTACAAGCTTTGTCACTGAAATTTTGTCAACAAATTGGTTTTATAAAGTTGCATTTTGGCAAAAAATAAGTTTTATAATGAAATTTTGTCGGAAAATCGGTTTTACAAGTTTTGTCACTGAAATTTTGTCAACAAATTGGTTTTATAAAGTTGCATTTTGGCAAAAAATAAGTTTTATAATGAAATTTTGTCGGAAAATCGGTTTTACAAGTTTTGTCACTGAAATTTTGTCAACAAATTGGTTTTATAAAGTTGCAATTTGGCAAAAAATAAGTTTTATAATGAAATTTTGTCGGAAAATCGGTTTTACAAGTTTTGTCACTGAAATTTTGTCAACAAATTGGTTTTATAAAGTTGCAATTTGGCAAAAAATAAGTTTTATAATGAAATTTTGTCGGAAAATCGGTTTTACAAGCTTTGTCACTGAAATTTTGTCAACAAATTGGTTTTATAAAGTTGCATTTTGGCAAAAAATAAGTTTTATAATGAAATTTTGTCGGAAAATCGGTTTTACAAGTTTTGTCACTGAAATTTTGTCAACAAATTGGTTTTATAAAGTTGCAATTTGGCAAAAAATAAGTTTTATAATGAAATTTTGTCGGAAAATCGGTTTTACAAGTTTTGTCACTGAAATTTTGTCAACAAATTGGTTTTATAAAGTTGCAATTTGGCAAAAAATAAGTTTTATAATGAAATTTTGTCGGAAAATCGGTTTTACAAGTTTTGTCACTGAAATTTTGTCAACAAATTGGTTTTATAAAGTTGCAATTTGGCAAAAAATAAGTTTTATAATGAAATTTTGTCGGAAAATCGGTTTTACAAGTTTTGTCACTGAAATTTTGTCAACAAATTGGTTTTATAAAGTTGCAATTTGGCAAAAAATAAGTTTTTGTAATGAATTTTAGCCAATAAATTGGCTTTTTAAAGTTAAAGTGGACAAAAAAGAATTCAATCATAATTTTGTCATAACGTTGGTTTTGCCGAAAAGATTAAATGGAGAAAAAATGAATTTTTTAATAAATTTTGATCAAAAAATTGGTATTCCAAATTTATATTGGGCAAAAATAAAGTTTTGTTCGTTCAAAAATTCGTTTTCATGTAGTTGAATTAGGCAAAAATCATTAAATTTATTACCAAAAAAAAGTTTATTTCAAAATTTGCCAAATTAATTTTATGGTCAAAACTTGCTTTTCTAAAGAAGTCAAAAAATTGATTTCCCTTGTATAATTTAGCAAAAAATGAGTTTTATAATGAAATTTTGCCAAGAAATTAGCTTTTCAAAGTTGAAGTGGGCAAAAAAGAATTTATTCATTATAATTTTGTCAAAACGTTGGTTTTGTCGAAAAGATTAAATGGACAAAAAATGAATTTTATGTATAAAATTGTGCCGAAAAATGCTTTTGTTGAGTTATATAGGACAAAAATGATTTTTTTAATAAACTTTTGTAATAAAATTGATATTCCAAATTCATATTAAAATTAAAAATTAATTTTATAATAAAATTTTGTCAACAAATTGCAAAAAATTAATTCTATTATAATTTATGCCACGAAAATTGACGAAAATGATTTTTATGAATAAAATTTCGTCAAAAAAATGATTTTCCACATTTAAATTGAGCAAAAATTGATTTTATCTTGAAACTTTTATCAAAAATTTGCTTTTATAGGAGTAAATGGAGTAAAGTACCATTTCTCATTAAAATTTTGCTAAAAAATGATTTTTATGAAGTTAAAACGGACGAAAAATGAATTTTATTAATAAAATTCCGTCAAAAAACTGATTTTTCAAAGTTAAATTGAGCAGAAATTAATTTTATCTTAAAATTTTTGTCAAAAATTTGCTTTTATAAGAATAAAAGGTGTAAAGGAACATTTTTCTTTAAAATTTTCCCAAAAAAATGATTTTTATGAATAAAATTTCGTCAAAAAACTGATTTTCCAAAGTTAAATGGAGCAAAAATTAATTTTATCTTAAAATTTTTGCCAAAAACTTGCTTTTATATGAGTAAATGGAGTAAAGTAACATTTTTCTTAAAAATTTTGTCAAAAAATGTTTATTATGAAGTTAAAATGGACGAAAAATGATTTTTATGAATAAAATTTCGTCAAAAAACTGATTTTCCAAAGTTAAATGGAGCAAAAATTAATTTTATCTTAAAATTTTTGCCAAAAATTTGCTTTTATATGAGTAAAAGGTGTAAAGGAACATTTTTCTTAAAAATTTTGCCAAAAAATGTTTATAATGAAGTTAAAATGGACGAAAAATGATTTTTAAGAATAAAATTTCGTCAAAAAACTAATTTTCCAAAATTAAATTGGGCAAAAATTAATTTTGTCTTGAAACTTTTGTCAAAAATTTGCTTTTATACGGGTAAATGCAGTAACGTACCATTTCTCATTAAAATTTTGCCAAAAAATGATTTTTATGAAGTTAAAATGGACGAAAAATGATTTTTATGAATAAAATTTCGTCAAAAAACTAATTTTCCAAAATTAAATTGAGCAAAAGTTAATTTTATCATAAAATTTTTGTCGAAAATTTGCTTTTATAAGAGTAAAAGGTGTAAAGGAACATTTCTCATTAGAATTTTGCCAAAAAAAATGATTTTTATGAATAAAATTTCGTCAAAAAACTAATTTTCCAAAATTAAATTGGGCAAAAATTAATTTTATCTTGAAACTTTTGTCAAAAATTTGCTTTTATAAGAATAAAAGGTTTAAAGGAACATTTCTCATTAAAATTTTGCCAAAAAAATGATTTTTATGAATAAAATTTCGTCAAAAAACTAATTTTCCAACATTAAATTGAGTAAAAATTAATTTTATTTTGATATTATTGTCGAAAAACTTTTCTAATCTAAAATCACAGACGAAAATCAGTTCATCATTCAAATTTGATGAAAAACTCAATTTTCCAAAACAAAAAAATGATTTTCATAATAAAAGTATAGATTTTCCAAATTCAATTTATACAAAAATTACTTTTCCACGTTCTAATTGAACGAAAATCTCATTTGATTCACCTCACATACATCGAGAGTGATAAAAAACAAAAAATGAATTATTTGGAATTCACGTTTGGATTGTGGTATTTTCATTTGGAAATCCATTCGTCATAGATACAAGTATGAAAGCGTGTCTGATATAATTCCCATTGTATTATATATCGATTTCATGGGGTGGATGCATTCCTATTGTGCACATATAGCGATAAATCGCATCCCTCTAACCGAAATATCAACGCGATTTCCATAAATTTATCATGAAAATTGTTTATTCAAAGACTTCAATGTCTACGGTCCAGTTAATTTGTTAGAATTTTAATTTTTATTGTTTTTTCAACTTTTTCGACGGTTTTGAGGGTGTAATTCATTTATACAGGGTGTTTATAATATATAATGTCGCATTTTTTTTCGATTTTTATTTGTTTGACGAAAAATTGGATTTTCAGAGGGAAATTTTGTGAAAAATCGTTTTTTTCAACTTAATTTTGAGAAAAAATTGGATTTTCAGAGAAAAATTTTGTGAAAAATCGTTTTTTTCAACTTAATTTAGAGAAAAAATAGGATTTTCCGATGAAAATTTTGTGAAAATGGTTTTTTTCAACTTAATTTTCAGAAAAAATTGAATTTTTCGAGAAAAATTTTGTGAAAATGGTTTTTTTCAACTTAATTTTGAGAAAAAATTGGATTTTTCGAGAAAAATTTTGTGAAAAATCGTTTTTTTCAACTTAATTTTGAGAAAAAATTGGATTTTCAGAGAAAAATTTTGTGAAAAATCGTTTTTTTTAACTTAATTTAGAGAAAAAGTTGGATTTTCAGATGAAAGTTTTGTGAAAATGGTTTTTTTCAACTTAATTTTCAGAAAAAATTGGATTTTTCGAGAAAAATTTTGTGAAAATGGTTTTTTTCAACTTAATTTTGAGAAAAAATTGGATTTTTCGAGAAAAATTTTGTGAAAAATCGTTTTTTTCAACTTAATTTTGAGAAAAAATTGGATTTTCAGAGAAAAATTTTGTGAAAAATCGTTTTTTTTAACTTAATTTAGAGAAAAAGTTGGATTTTCAGATGAAAGTTTTGTGAAAATGGTTTTTTTCAACTTAATTTTCAGAAAAAATTGGATTTTTCGAGAAAAATTTTGTGAAAATGGTTTTTTTCAACTTAATTTTGAGAAAAAATTGGATTTTTCGAGAAAAATTTTGTGAAAAATCGTTTTTTTCAACTTAATTTTGAGAAAAAATTGGATTTTCAGAGAAAAATTTTGTGAAAAATCGTTTTTTTTAACTTAATTTAGAGAAAAAGTTGGATTTTCAGATGAAAGTTTTGTGAAAATGGTTTTTTTCAACTTAATTTTCAGAAAAAATTGGATTTTTCGAGAAAAATTTTGTGAAAATGGTTTTTTTCAACTTAATTTTGAGAAAAAATTGGATTTTTCGAGAAAAATTTTGTGAAAAATCGTTTTTTTCAACTTAATTTTGAGAAAAAATTGGATTTTCAGAGAAAAATTTTGTGAAAAATCGTTTTTTTTAACTTAATTTAGAGAAAAAGTTGGATTTTCAGATGAAAGTTTTGTGAAAATGGTTTTTTTCAACTAAATTTTCAGAAAAAATTGGATTTTTCGAGAAAAATTTTGTGAAAATGGTTTTTTTCAACTTAATTTTGAGAAAAAATTGGATTTTTCGAGAAAAATTTTGTGAAAAATCGTTTTTTCAACTTAATTTTGAGAAAAAATTGGATTTTCAGAGAAAAATTTTGTGAAAAATCGTTTTTTTTAACTCAATTTAGAGAAAAAATTGGATTTTCAGATGAAAGTTTTGTGAAAATGGTTTTTTTCAACTTAATTTTCAGAAAATATTGGATTTTTCGAGAAAAATTTTGTGAAAATGGTTTTTTTCAACTTAATTTTGAGAAAAAATTGGATTTTCAGAGAAAAATTTTGTGAAAAATCGTTTTTTTTTAACTCAATTTAGAGAAAAAATTGGATTTTCAGATGAAAGTTTTGTGAAAATGGTTTTTTTCAACTTAATTTTCAGAAAATATTGGATTTTTCGAGAAAAATTTTGTGAAAATGGTTTTTTTCAACTTAATTTTGAGAAAAAATTGGATTTTTCGAGAAAAATTTTGTGAAAAATCTTTTTTTTTAACTTAATTTAGAGAAAAAATTGGATTTTCAAATGAAAATTTTGTGAAAAATCGTTTTTTTCAACTTAATTTTGGTAAAAATTGGATTTTCAGCAAAAAATTTTGTGAAAAATCGTTTTTTTCAACTTAATTTTGGAAAAAATTGGATTTTCAAATGAAAATTTTGTGAAAAATCGTTTTTTTCAACTTAATTTTGAGAAAAAATTGGATTTTCAGATGAAAATTTTGTGAAAAATCGTTTTTTTCAACTTAATTTTGGAAAAAATTGGATTTTCAGCAAAAATTTTTGTGAAAAATCGTTTTCTTCAACATAATTTTGAGAAAAAATTGGAATTTCAGAGAAAAATTTTGTGAAAACTCGTTTTCTTCAACATAATTTTGAGAAAAAATTGGAATTTCAGAGAAAAATTTTGTGAAAACTCGTTTTCTTCAACTTAATTTTGAGAAAAATTTGGATTTTCTGATGAAAAATTTGGTACAAATGACTTTTCCATACTTTGGATTAATTTCGAATTCAAATGGAACTAAAATTGTTTTTTGAAATTTAATTTAGACAAAAAATGATTTTTCCAATGAAAACTATATCGAAAATGACTTTTCCAACATTTTAATTTTAATATCGCTTGGAAATCAGATTTTCTAATGAAAAATTGGATATAAACTGCTTTTCCAAGCTCAAAATGGACAAGAATTGTATTTCCTGTTAGAAATTTGTAAAAAAACTACTTTTTCTAGCTTAAATTTTCGAATTTCTAATAAAAATGTGGTAGAAAATCGATTTTCCGAACTTAAATTTGAAAAAAAATCGCTTTTCCAATGAAAAATGTGACAAAATATCTCTTCCTAGCTGGAATTGGGCAAAAAAATTGGATTTTTCAACGAAAATTTAGTCAAAAACTGCTTTTCCAAGCTCAAATTAGACAGGAATTGTATTTCCTGGTGAAAATTTGGACAAATAAAGCTTTTTCTAGCTTAAATTGAACAAACATTGGAGAATCTAATGAAAATGTGGTCAAAATGGATTTTCCGTGGATAAATTTGGACAAAAATAGATTTTACTAGATTAACTAACAGAAAAATGGGATTTCCCTATGAAAATTTCGTTCGAATCAGCTTTTCCGAGCTCGATTATGACAAAAATTTCTTCAGCGCATCCAAGTTTGACAAAAAATGACTTTTCCAATGAAAATTATGACAATAACCGCTTTTCCTATTTCTAATTCGGCAAAAAGTTAGTTTTGTGACGAAAAATTAGGAAAAAATTGGATTTTCCGAGCTTAAATTGGACCAAAAACACCTTTCCAATAAAAATTTTGTAAAAACCGCCCTTTTAAATATAAATTGGCTAAGAGTGGGGTTTAATGATGGAAATTTTGACAAAAAAAGACAATTTCTCATTCAAATTGGACGAAAATCGCTTTTCCACACTCAAATTCTTTTCGCAACCTGTCTTTTGAAGTTCCACAACAAATTTTCAACGCAACACCGAGAATAATAACAATGAATCCCCCCGTATATCATCATCATTCAAACATCTATTAGAGCTTATATAAGCGATATAAACAGAAAGCATCATGAATCAATTATGTTTATGTTGTTTGTCCTACATACAACTTCCTCTAACGAGTTTATCATTAATTATATTGTGTTGACTTTAGGGTGGGATTGTTTCTTATATTATACGCCCTAAAATAATTTCTAGCATCCCTTTTAGCATATTTAACGTTAAAACCACATATTATTATATAATAAATCGACATTTTCTTTTAATTATTGCTCACTCTGTATATTATATTGAGCAGATGAATAAAAAGAAATTCGGGCTATGAAATTTGGAAAAAATTTTTTTTCGATATATAATTTCGCAGTTAGTTTATTAGATCTCCTTCCATCATAAATTCAAATTTAAGTGTTTTGAGTAATTTTAAATTTTGGCAATCACGAGTTCCGTTTACAGAATTTTAAATTTTGGCGTTTGCGCGGGGTGAGAATATTAAATTTTGGCGGATACGCAGATGGTTAACAGAATTTTAAATTTTGGCGACTGCGAGATTTGTCAATATTCTGGCATTTTCGAGAATAGCTAAACAAAATTTTAAATTTTGGCGATTCCAAAAATAGTTCGACAAAATTTAAATTTTGGACCGCACGAAGATAATTCAATAGAAATTTTGATTTTGGCGTCCGCGAGCTTTATTAAATTTTGGCTTTTTCGGGGATAGCTCAACCAAATTTTAAATTTTGGCATTTTCAAAAGTAATTCAAGAGAAAATTAAATTTTGGTGACTACGTGGTTTGTTAAATTTTGGCTTTTACGAGGATAGTTCAACACAATTTTATATTTTGGCATCTACAAGGATAATTAAAAACAATTTCAAATTTTGGCGACTCCGAGCTTCGATAAATTTTGGCGTCTAAGCAGATAATTCAACATAATTTTAAATTTTGGCGATTACGAAGATAGTTCGATAGAAATTTAAATTTTGGCATCTACGAGGATAGTTCAAAACAATTTCAAATTTTGGCGACTCCGAGCTTCGATAAATTTTGGCGTCTAAGAAGATAATTCAACAGAATTTTAAATTTTGGCGATTACGAAGATAGTTCGATAGAAATTTAAATTTTGGCATCTACGAGGATAGTTCAAAACAATTTCAAATTTTGGCGACTCCGAGCTTCGATACATTTTGGCGTCTAAGAAGATAATTCAACAGAATTTTAAATTTTGGCGATTACGAAGATAGTTCGATAGAAATTTAAATTTTGGCATCTACGAGGATAGTTCAAAACAATTTCAAATTTTGGCGACTCCGAGCTTCGATAAATTTTGGCGTCTAAAAAGATAATTCAACCAAATTTTAAATTTTGGCGTTTCCGAGAATATCTCAACCGAATTTTAAATTTTGGCGTTTTCGATAATAGTTCAAGAGAATTTTAAATTTTGGTGACTACGTGGTTTGTTAAATTTTGGCTTTTACGAAGATAGTTCAACACAATTTTATATTTTGGCATCTACAAGGATAATTAAAAGCAAATTCAAATTTGGCAACTCCAAGTTTCGTTAAATTTCCGCATCTACGAAGATTATTCAACAAAAATTTAATAAATTTTGACGGCTAAGAAGATAGTTCAATAGAATTTTAAATTTTGGCTTCTACGAGGATAGTTCAAAACGATTTCAAAGTTTGATGACTGCGACCCTCTTTAAATTTTGGCGTCTACGAAAATAATTCAACAGAATTTTGAATTTTGACATGTACGAAGATAATTCATTAGAAATTTAAATTTTGTCGACTGAGAGGTGTAGAAAATTGCGTAAAACTCGACGCGCATCCACCAAAATGTTAAATTTTTCTTAGAAACTCGGCGCATTCGCCAGAATCTCAAACTAAATTGAGTAAATTCGTGTTCATAGATACTTATACAGGTAAAGTCACTTGCAAATTAAGTTTATCAACATCATAAAATTGAAATTCCGTAAAACAAATAAACAGAACTTCACACAACCTTAAAGCTTATTAACTATTCGTGGTAATGTAATATTCAAGAGACTTCAGAGGCTCAAATCGAGAACAAATAAACGCCGAAATAATGAAAACAGAAGTTCAAAGACTTTTATTGATTTACGTTCTCTGAGGGGCCTCGAGATACGTTGTATAGAATGTTATTGCAACTTAATTGACCTACAAACTTTCAAACTTTCCGTTTAACATCCACATACGAGGTAACATCGAAAAATTCCTTTGACGTAATTATAAAACCAAGATCGTTGATTATTTCGTGTGTGGTTGCATTTTTTTCTTATTTTTTTTTATAGGATTCTGAGTTGTGTATATCGTTGGCGTTTGCTTTGCAATACGCCAGGCTGAGCATCTTCTTTTGGATGATGTTGATGGCCCATAATATGTACAATCAATTCAGAACCGGGCTACAACTAGCGCCGGTGGTGGATAACGACATAACCAAACATTTTATAAGGTAAACATTTTGACTATAATCCAAAATTACTGAGCGCAAGATCGGGATAATACAGTAGACGTAGCAGGAATCGTACAAGTTTTGTTTTGAATGGTTCTCATCAGATTATACAAAGTTTAAGATCAAATTTCATTGTTTTTACTATACAGTGACGTAATTTGCTACCTTTTTTCGTGAAAATAGATGAAAATGTCATTTTTTTGAGTTCGTTGATGATTTTTCGGTTATATATTGACTGATAAGCGAAAATCACTGAGCAGAAGATCGGGATAATACAGTAGACGTAGCAGCAATCGTACAAGTTTTGTTTTGAATGGTTCGCATCAGATTATACAAAGTTTAAGATCAAATTTCATTGTTTTTACTATACAGTGACGTAATTTGCTACCTTTTTTCGTGAAAATAGATGAAAATGTCATTTTTTTGAGTTCGTTGATGATTTTTCGGTTATATATTGACTGATAAGCGAAAATAACTGAGCGCAAGATCGGGATAATACAGTAGACGTAGCAGGAATCGTACAAGTTTTGTTTTGAATGGTTCTCATCAGATTATACAAAGTTTAAGATCAAATTTCATTGTTTTTACTATGCAGTGACGTAATTTGCTACCTTTTTTCGTGAAAATAGATGAAAATATCATTTTTTTGAGTTCGTTGATGATTATTCGGTTATATATTGACTGATAAGCGAAAATCACTGAGCGCAAGATCGGGATAATACAGTAGACGTAGCAGGAATCGTACAAGTTTTGTTTTGAATTGTTCTCATCAGATTATACAAAGTTTAAGATCAAATTTCATTGTTTTTACTATGCAGTGACGTAATTTGCTACCTTTTTTCGTGAAAATAGATGAAAATGTCATTTTTTTGAGTTCGTTGATGATTTTTCGGTTATATATTGACTGATAAGCGAAAATCACTGAGCGCAAGATCGGGATAATACAGTAGACGTAGCAGGAATCGTACAAGTTTTGTTTTAAATGGTTCTCATCAGATTATACAAAGTTTAAGATCAAATTTCATTGTTTTTACTATGCAGTGACGTAATTTGCTACCTTTTTTCGTGAATATGGGTGAAAATAGTGGACAAGTTTTCATTTGAATTGTTCCCATCAGATTATAAAAAGTTTATACCATATAATGACGTAATTTTTTCGATAAAAATGTAAAGGGACTAACGTATGACTCATTCTATGTCCTCTCGACTAGTTTAAATGATTTTATGGTTGACGTTAGTCCTATTTATTCCAGATACTCTTTATTCGGATGGGGTCTACCTCTACTTCTTCTGTTTGTAAGTGTTTTGATTCAGTATGAAGAAAAAGGGGGGAAATTGTTGGATACTATGTCTCTAAAAAAACAAAATTGCTGGTAAGTGACTTACAGTTGATTTATGGTACGGTTGTTTACTTTAAATTTTTTCTAATGTTGTTTTCATAGTTTCATTTCGACATGGCGTCTCAAAATTGACATTGACCTTTCCAGAATTTGATCTAATTAGAAATCTATTAGCGAAATTATTTCCTCTTGATGAACTAATTAGAGGACGATTTAAACTTGATATTGAGTTAACTTGTACGCGCTTTGGGAGAAGATTGATTTTGATCCAAATTGATAAGAAATTGTGTGAATATCCTGCAGAATGTTATAAATTTCGTTATTTTAATGACGATAAATCATTTACATCAACCGGAAACGTATTTCGGTTGTTATATCGTCTATAGTAGAGGAGCTAAAGCTGCTAACGTGTATTTGATACTTGGATTTAGTCTAACGACTTAAAGGACAGACTATAAGTGACGCATTTCGAAAATCAACAAAAACAATGGAAAATTGCGTTTTTTTCGTTAACCGGAAACGTATTTCGGTTGTTATATCGTCTATAGTAGAGGAGCTAAAGCTACTAACGTGTATTTTATACTTGGATTTAGTCTTACGACTTTAAGGACAGACTATAAGTGACGCATTTCGAAAATCAACAAAAACAATGAAAAATTGCGTTTTTTCCGTTAACCGGAAACGTATTTCGGTTGTTATATCGTCTATAGTAGAGGAGCTAAAGCTACTAACGTGTATTTGATACTTGGATTCAGTCTAACGACTTAAAGGACAGACTATAAGTGACGCATTTCGAAAATCAACAAAAACAATGGAAAATTGCGTTTTTTTCGTTAACCGGAAACGTATTTCGGTTGTTATATCGTCTATAGTAGAGGAGCTAAAGCTACTAACGTGTATTTGATACTCGGATTTAATCTTACGACTTGAAGGACAGACTATAAGTGACGCATTTCGAAAATTAACAAAAACAATAAAAAATTGCGTTTTTTTCGTTAACCGGAAACGTATTTCGGTTGTTATATCGTCTATAGTAGAGGAGCTAAAGCTACTAACGTGTATTTGATACTTGGATTCAGTCTAACGACTTAAAGGACAGACTATAAGTGACGCATTTCGAAAATCAACAAAAACAATGGAAAATTGCGTTTTTTTCGTTAACCGGAAACGTATTTCGGTTGTTATATCGTCTATAGTAGAGGAGCTAAAGCTACTAACGTGTATTTTATACTTGGATTTAATCTTACGACTTGAAGGACAGACTATAAGTGACGTATTTCGAAAATCAACAAAAACAATGAAAAATTGCGTTTTTTTCGTTAACCGGAAACGTATTTCGGTTGTTATATCGTCTATAGTAGAGGAGCTAAAGCTACTAACGTGTATTTGATACTCGGATTTAATTTTACGACTTAAAGGACAGACTATAAGTGACGCATTTCGAAAATCAACAAAAACAATGAAAAATTGCGTTTTTTTCGTTAACCGGAAACGTATTTCGGTTGTTATATCGTCTATAGTAGAGGAGCTAAAGCTACTAACGTGTATTTGATACTCGGATTTAATTTTACGACTTAAAGGACAGACTATAAGTGACGCATTTCGAAAATCAACAAAAACAATGAAAAATTGCGTTTTTTTCGTTAACCGGAAACGTATTTCGGTTGTTATATCGTCTATAGTAGAGGAGCTAAAGCTGCTAACGTGTATTTGATACTTGGATTTAGTCTTACGACTTAAAGGACAGACTATAAGTGACGCATTTCGAAAATTAACAAAAACAATGAAAAATTGCGTTTTTTTCGTTAACCGGAAACGTATTTCGGTTGTTATATCGTCTATAGTAGAGGAGCTAAAGCTGCTAACGTGTATTTGATACTTGGATTTAGTCTTACGACTTAAAGGACAGACTATAAGTGACGCATTTCGAAAATTAACAAAAACAATGAAAAATTGCGTTTTTTTCGTTAACCGGAAACGTATTTCGGTTGTTATATCGTCTATAGTAGAGGAGCTAAAGCTACTAACGTGTATTTGATACTCGGATTTAATTTTACGACTTAAAGGACAGACTATAAGTGACGCATTTCGAAAATCAACAAAAACAATGAAAAATTGCGTTTTTTTCGTTAACCGGAAACGTATTTCGGTTGTTATATCGTCTATAGTAGAGGAGCTAAAGCTGCTAACGTGTATTTGATACTTGGATTTAGTCTTACGACTTAAAGGACAGACTATAAGTGACGCATTTCGAAAATTAACAAAAACAATGAAAAATTGCGTTTTTTTCGTTAACCGGAAACGTATTTCGGTTGTTATATCGTCTATAGTAGAGGAGCTAAAGCTACTAACGTGTATTTTATACTTGGATTTAATCTTACGACTTGAAGGACAGACTATAAGTGACGCATTTCGAAAATCAACAAAAACAATGGAAAATTGCGTTTTTTTCGTTAACCGGAAACGTATTTCGGTTGTTATATCGTCTATAGTAGAGGAGCTAAAGCTGCTAACGTGCAGTGTTCCAAATATCGTACTGTAACTTATCAAAAAACAGACTATATCTCGAAAAAAAAAAAACAATTCCATTCCCTTTCACAGGTTTCTGGATCCCAACGCTTTCATTTACGGTCTAATATCACCCAGTTTCGTCATCATCATAATCACCTTCAACTATTTGATACGATCGACGTTTCTGTCGATATACATCATCAGTTTCCAGACAGATATTAGAACCAAAGAAAAAATGAATAATAAAAGAACCCTTCAAATTCTCCTTTTCGTAAAGGTGAGTGTATTAATATTTCTTTCTAGTAACATCGAAAAAGGATAAAATGAAAAGAAGAAGAATGGAAAACCGTCTGTTCCGAATATTCCAATATCCGTTTCCGATATTTTTTTTTTATTCTAAATATTTCGATGGGGCTTCGGAGCTCGAAAGGATTCCACTTTTGTGTCGAGTCCTTATTCGGACGGACGAGTTTATATATGTCTATATTATACAGGGCCGTATCTACTTCGATTTAATTAATGTTTTTTTTACAGATAACGACTGTTATAACTGTCGTTATGATTCTATCGACTTTCGCTAAGTTTTTCAACGAATCCGAAACGTTTCGGGTGGCTTATCACGTGTCACAAGGTACCCAAGGGCTCTTGGTGGCCCTGTTGGTGACCTGCAATTGTCGAGTGTTGAAATTGTACACGAAAAGTTTGAAAAAACGCGCAAACAAACACGTGGACAGCGCCGCGTCGTATTTTAGTAAATCAACCAGTTTACAATTATTGACGTGGAAATCGCCGGAAACGGTTTGAATTATAGGGATTTTTTTTTGGGACGTCCTGTATATTTCGGGATGGTGTTTGGTCGATAATTATTTTTGGATATGTTCCTCCCGGATTTCGATTGTAAATTTTTGGTTAATTTGACGTCGAATTTTGTACTTTGTTTTTGATTTCACGCGCGTTCGGCGAAGTTTTCAAAGCGTGTTTGCCAAATTTTCATGAAAAATGCGTTAATTAATCCAAATTCGCTATAATTCTTGTTTTTTTTTTTTGCTTCGTTTCTAGTTCGTTCGGCGGAAAATTCGAAGCGCATCCGGCATATTTGCGAAAAATACGCACATTCGGCAAAATCTATGAAGTGTGCTTACAAAATTTTCCAAAAATGCGTTAATTCATTCATATTCGCGATGGTTCTGGTTATTTTGTTTCCTGTTTGAACTATTCGTCAGAAATTTTCAATTTTCATCGATTTTTTGTAGAAATAAATGATTTTCAAGGAGTACTTGAATTCGTCCAAATTTGCGATAGTTCTTGTTCTATTGCCGCCTTTTCAGCGCATTCGGCCAACTTTTCAGCGCATTCGGCCAACTTTTCAGCGCATTCGGCCAACTTTTCAGCGCATTTGGCCAAGAAATGCGTGAATTCGTTCAAATTTGCGATCGTTTTTATCTCGTTTCTAGCGCATTCGGCAAAAAAATAGAAGGACGTTCATCAATTTTTTTTTTTGGAAAATACGCTCATTCGGCATAAATATAAAAGAGCAATCAGAAAATTTTTAAAGAAATGCGTGAAATCGTCCAAAATCGCGATCGTTTTTATCTCGTTTCTCGCGCATTCGGCCAAAAAATAGAAGGACGTTTATAAGTTTTTTTGGAAAATACGCTCATTCGGCATAAATATAAAAGAGCAATCACAAAATTTATAAAGAAATACGTGAATTCGTCCAAATTCGCGATCGTTTTTATCACGTTTCTAGCGCATTCGGCAAAAAAATGGAAGGACGTTCATTAGTTTTTTTTGAAAATACACTCATTCGGCATAAATATGAAAGAGCAATCACAAAATTTTTAAAGAAATGCGTGAATTCGTTCAAATTTGCGATCGTTTTTATCTCCTTTCTAGCGCATTCGGCAAAAAAATGGAAGGACGTTCATCAGTTTTTTTTGGAAAATACGCTCATTCGGCATAAATATGAAAGAGCAATCACAAAATTTTTAAAGAAATTCGTGAATTCGTCCAAATTTGCGATCGTTTTTAACTCGTTTCTAGCGCATTCGGCAAAAAAATAGAAGGACGTCCATTAGTTTTTTTTAAATACGCTCATTCGGCATAAATATGAAAGAGCAATCACAAAATTTATAAAGAAATACGTGAATTCGTCCAAATTCGCGATCGTTTTTATCACGTTTCTAGCGCATTCGGCAAAAAAATGGAAGGACGTTCATTAGTTTTTTTTGAAAATACACTCATTCGGCATAAATATGAAAGAGCAATCACAAAATTTTTAAAGAAATGCGTGAATTCGTTCAAATTTGCGATCGTTTTTAACTCGTTTCTAGCGCATTCGGCAAAAAAATAGAAGGACGTTCATCAATTTTTTTTTTTTGGAAAATACGCTCATTCGGCATAAATATGAAAGAGCAATCACAAAATTTTTAAAGAAATTCGTGAATTCGTCCAAATTTGCGATCGTTTTTAACTCGTTTCTAGCGCATTCGGCAAAAAAATAGAAGGACGTCCATTAGTTTTTTTTTAAATACGCTCATTCGGCATAAATATGAAAGAGCAATCACAACATTTTTAAAGAAATGCGTAAATTCGTCCAAATTTGCGATCGTTTTTATCGCGTTTCTAGCGCATTCGGCAAAAAATGGAAGGACGTTCATCAGTTTTTTTTAGAATATACGCTCATTCGGCATAAATATGAAAGAGCAATCACAAAATTTTTAGAGAAATTAGTGAATTCGTCCAAATTTGCGATCGTTTTTATCTCGTTTCTAGCGCAATCGGCAAAAAAATAGAAGGACGTTTATTAGTTTTTTTTAAAAATACGCTCATTCGGCATAAATATGAAAGAGCAATCACAAAATTTTTAAAGAAATGCGTGAATTCGTCCTAATTCGCGATCGTTATTGTTTTTTGTTTCCTTTCAAACGCATTCGGCATAAAATTCGAGGAGCGTTTACCAAATTTAAAAACAAAACGCGTTTGGCAAACATATCAGAGGCGTCTCAACCAAATTTTCAAAAACTGCTCGAACTCGTTCAAAATTTCGATCGTTCTTGTCCTTTTGTATCGTTTCTGGCGCCTTCGCCAAAAATATGAGACCGAAGTTTTCAATAAACATCCGGATTCGACTTGATTTTGTTATTGAGCAAATTTGATTTGTAAAAAAATATATATTGTAGTTAATAAAGTGAATATTCTTCTTTTTTTAAATTTTCATTTCAAAAACCTTTCACCTTTACCTTTCGTTCGATTTCGGCAAATTCGGCATATACCAGTCGACTTTTATGAATTTTAAATAAAATATAAATAAAATGGCCGCCGGAATCGCTTGAACATCAAGGTAAGTCAATTTTTTTTTCAAACTTTACGTATAGCCCCCGTAAGCGAAAAAACATTGAATTTTGCCAATTAATTGACAGATATTCGGAAATATTTCGAAAAAATTGATTCTTACTTGGAAATTTTTCATAAAAAATTCATGACGTAATTATTTTATTATACAGGGGTGTTCATAAAGTTACTCGAATATTTCGATTTTTATTGAATTTTCGGAAAAAAATATCATTTGTTTACTGAAAGGTCATAAGGAATCTCACGTCGAAAAATGAAACTACTATTTTCATATATATGTATATATATACAAGGTGCAGTTGATATTTTCTAATTATTTCGTGTTTTACTGGAGGATTTTTACAGTTTCGCCCTGTATATCCTAAGATAGCATGTCGAATGATATAATTAAAGTTTGTTTTGGTAAAATCGTTAGTAAAAACATTAAAAACGCATTTATTTTATTTCAATCATATTTTTCATTATCAAAATATTCACGAACTAATTTTCTGTTTGTTTATAAGTCGTATTTGACGTAAATCTACTGTAAACGTAAAAACTACGTAAACACAAAATTGAATCAACAAATTTTCGTTTCATTTCAGTATAGATAAATTTTTTGTAAAGTGAAAATTTCGAAAAAACACTTTAACCCTGTATTATACGACGTCGCAGTAAGTTTTTATCAGTAATTTTCATAATTATTCATATTCTCAACCGATTTTAATAATTATTAGTTACAAAAATACGTAAATTTCTACAGGGTGGTCAAAAATAAATTTTTTATTCACTATAAATATATCACCCTGTATAACTGATTTACGAAAAATATAATACAAAGAAAAATACGAGATTTTAATGGTTTTAACTGTAATTTAACAAAAAAACTTTCAATATACAGGGTGTACTATTGAAAAAGTTTCGTAAATTTTGAAAAAATATATTTTTGATTAACGACGCACCCTGTATACTCGGGGGAATTCACAATATTTGTAACACACTATAAATTAACGGAAATCCATATTGGATTCGAAACAACATTATATCTTCTATATACGAGGGGTGAACGATGTTAATTTGTTGATTTATTCACAGTTTTTTGTTTTTATTGTTTTATGACATTAAAAATAATAAAACTCGATATATTTTTGACTCACATTGTATATTTCTAAACTCGAAATCGATTTTTGTTCTTGATAAACGATAATTTCAATGCCGGGATTACGAACAAACAGCAAATTCGGAGCTGTAGAGACCCATTGATAAAAAAAGAAGAATAACGTACCTAACTTCGTTGTAATATAATTTTATTTTCAGTATATAGTGTTGACGTAACGAAAAATGATTATTCCATCCAGAAATTAATATTTTTAAGCCACAATGTCAACAAATATTTTGAATTTATTAAAACAATGACGTTTGAAGTTATTAAAATGTAAATATGATATCGTTTTATCTAATCTACATGAATTATCATACTATTAATAGTGAAAACATAAAATTTACGAGCAAGTTTAACAATTTCTTTTCTAAAAAATTTGTATACAGTGTGAAATTGATACATATTTTGATATAAATATTCCAAGCTCCTTTATAACTACACCCTGTATATGTTAATGTGAACAAAATCTACTATTTTTTACACGCGGTTTCAGTTGTTATATTTTCTTTCAAAAAATTCGTCAAAAACCTTATATACAGTGTGATTATTCATTATAGAATATCTCCAATACATATTTTCATATAAATATTTTAAACTACTGTATAAAAACACCCTGTATACATTAATGTGAATCAAATCAAGTATTTTTCACACGCGGTTTCAGTTGTTATATTTTCTTTTAAAAAATTCGTCAAAAATCTTATATACAGTGTGATTATTCATTACAGAATATCTCCAATACATATTTTCATATAAATATTTCAGACTACTTTATAACTACACCCTGTATATATTAATGTAAACTAAATCAAGTATTTATCATACGCGGTTTCAGTTGTTATATTTTCTTTTAAAAAATTCGTCAAAAATCTTATATACAGTGTGATTATTCATTATTGATTATCTCCAATACATATTTTCATATAAATATTTCAAACTACTTTATAACTACAACCTGTATATATTAGTGTAAATTAAATCAAGTATTTATCATACGCGGTTTCAGTTGTTATATTTTCTTTTAAAAAATTCGTCAAAAATCTTATATACAGTGTGATTATTCATTATAGAATATCTCCAATACATATTTTCATATAAATATTTCAGACTACTTTATAACTACACCCTGTATATATTAATGTGAATTAAATCAAGTATTTATTATACGCGGTTTCAGTTCTTATATTTTTTTTTTAAAATTCGTCAAAAATCTTATATACAGTGTGATTATTCATTATAGAATATCTCCAATACATATTTTCATATAAATATTTCAAACTACTTTATAACTACACCCTGTATATATTAATGTAAATTAAATCAAGTATTTATCATACGCGGTTTCAGTTGTTACATTTTCTTTTAAAAAATTCGTCAAAAATCTTATATACAGTGTGATTATTCATTATAGAATATCTCCAATACATATTTTCATATAAATATTTCAAACTACTTTATAACTACACCCTGTATATATTAATGTAAATTAAATCAAGTATTTATCATACGCGGTTTCAGTTGTTATATTTTCTTTTAAAAAATTCGTCAAAAATCTTATATACAGTGTGATTATTCATTATAGAATATCTCCAATACATATTTTCATATAAATATTTCAAACTACTTTATAACTACACCCTGTATATATTAATGTAAATTAAATCAAGTATTTATCATACGCGGTTTCAGTTGTTACATTTTCTTTTAAAAAATTCGTCAAAAATCTTATATACAGTGTGATTATTCATTATAGAATATCTCCAATACATATTTTCATATAAATATTTCAGACTACTTTATAACTACACCCTGTATATATTAATGTAAATTAAATCAAGTATTTATCATACGCGGTTTCAGTTGTTATATTTTCTTTTAAAAAATTCGTCAAAAATCTTATATACAGTGTGATTATTCATTATAGAATATCTCCAATACATATTTTCATATAAATATTTCAAACTACTTTATAACTACACCCTGTATATATTAATGTAAACTAAATCAAGTATTTATCATACGCGGTTTCAGTTGTTATATTTTCTTTTAAAAAATTCGTCAAAAATCTTATATACAGTGTGATTATTCATTATAGAATATCTCCAATACATATTTTCATATAAATATTTCAGACTACTTTATAACTACACCCTGTATATATTAATGTAAATTAAATCAAGTATTTATCATACGCGGTTTCATTTGTTATATTTTCTTTTAAAAAATTCGTCAAAAATCTTATATACAGTGTGATTATTCATTATAGAATATCTCCAATACATATTTTCATATAAATATTTCAGACTACTTTATAACTACACCCTGTATATATTAACGTAAATTAAATCAAGTATTTATCATACGCGGTTTCAGTTGTTATATTTTCTTTTAAAAAATTCGTCAAAAATCTTATATACAGTGTGATTATTCATTATAGAATATCTCCAATACATATTTTCATATAAATATTTCAGACTACTTTATAACTACACCCTGTATATGTTAATGTGAACAAAATCTACTATTTTTTACACGCGGTTTCAGTTGTTATATTTTCTTTTAAAAAATTCGTCAAAAATCTTATATACAGTGTGATTATTCATTATAGAATATCTCCAATACATATTTTCATATAAATATTTCAAACTACTTTATAACTACACCCTGTATATATTAATGTAAATTAAATCAAGTATTTATCATACGCGGTTTCAGTTGTTACATTTTCTTTTAAAAAATTCGTCAAAAATCTTATATACAGTGTGATTATTCATTATAGAATATCTCCAATACATATTTTCATATAAATATTTCAGACTACTTTATAACTACACCCTGTATATATTAATGTGAATCAAATCAAGTATTTTTCACACGCGGTTTCAGTTGTTATATTTTCTTTTAAAAAATTCGTCAAAAATCTTATATACAGTGTGATTATTCATTATAGAATATCTCCAATACATATTTTCATATAAATATTTCAGACTACTTTATAACTACACCCTGTATATATTAATGTTAATTAAATCAAGTATTTATCATTCGCGGTTTCAGTTGTTATATTTTCTTTTAAAAAATTCGTCAAAAATCTTATATACAGTGTGATTATTCATTACAGAAATCTCCAATACATATTTCCATATAAATATTTCAAACTACTTTATAACTACACCTTGTATATATTAATGTGAATGAAATCTAGTATATTTCATACGCGTTTTTCGTTATTATATTTTCTTTTATCACGTTAATGACCTTGAACTCGTTTTTTTTTTGAAAATTTAAATAACTAATTTCACGTTCCGAATCATTTCTTCAAATTCCACGGTTGAATGACCTCTGGCAGTGACGTATCGATCAATTTTTTTTCTTTATTAAACTCATTGGCCATCGACGAAATTTAAAATCAATTTCGACCCACCCTATATGTGTAAAATCATCAAATTTAATTACAAACGTTCTCATATTTTTTTTTTCGTTACACAGAGTGTTTTTATTCTAAATTGAGTTTATTTTAAAATTCGGATCATTTGGAAAACATCGATTATAATCATACAGGGTGCGTCTTTATTACAAAATGTCGTAGTAACATCAAATTTAGTAATATTGATAAAATTATTACTAATTATAACATTTTGGGTAATAATTATTATAGATTGAAGTTTTTCGAAAATATTCGATCAAAAAAAATTCTAATATACATACAGTGTGAGGCATTACTTCCCTATTGGAACCGTATTAATAATTCCACAAATTCTAAGTGTAAAAATCGATATTTTTGGTGTGAGGCAGTTTAATTATTACTTATAACTACTTCATATTATACAGTGTTAGTCAAAAATACGTCTACTTTTATAAAACGTGAAAAAACTGTTTTAAATCTTCTCGTTGATACGAGGGTTGCTCCAAAACATGTGATTTAAAGGCAACCGATTATTTTAGTTGTAGAAAAACGTTGATTACATTTTTTTTACGCGAAAAACTCATTTTAAATATTTATAATACCCTTTAAATGATATAAATCGAAACGCCGCTGGTTTTTCTTTATTATTAAAGTAAATATCCCATTATGTTTACGTGTTTTTTAGAATTATTCATTACGGGAAAAAACTTGTAATGTGTAAGTTTCTCAATTAAAATTTACTCTACAAATAGAGCTCAATTAACTTATCTGAAAAAATTAAATTTAATATTGAATAAACATTCGTCGGATATCTCGACAAATTACGCAGTCATTTTACGTGGGGGTTCCGTTGAATCGACATTTTGTCATAGCCGGTGGTCGATATCGTCGAAATGGCCGACGAAAACCAGACGAAAATAAAAATCGAACGCCCCTTGTATGAACATAACCAGTTGAGACAAAATTTTCGTTACGAAAAAGACAAAAAAAACCGTAAGTACCTTCCATAAGTCATTTTCCATTCATATTTTTTCATAATTTTTTTTCCAACAACGTTTCGATAAATAAATAATCATCTTCAGAGATGGAAACGTTACTAAGTACGTAATCTGTTCATGATAGCGATCTAATACACTCAAACATAAGTTAGAGTATCTCTAAATCGTTATTTTATAACAATCCTGTTATTATACGAGGGTTATAACAAAGTTAAATCACGTAAATCGATTTAAGGACTTTTCGCCAGCTAATTTTGATATTTTAACGATTTTTAGTGAATAGAAAGCTGAATTTAGAGTTTTCGTAACATTTTGTGTTTATATACAGTATGTATCATGAATAATTTTTTAGTAATACATAGATTATGCCCCGGGAAAGTTTCTATTAGAAAAATTGTTACTAGAACGATTCCTGTGTTGAAATGGTTACCGAAATATGATTGGAAAAAGGATTTTTTAGCTGATTTAGCTTCTGGATACACAGTGGCCGTCATGCACATACCACAGGGTGAGATAAAAACAATATTAAATGACGAAATCAACTTCGAAGTTTATCGTATATGTTTTAGGTATGGCTTACGCCCTTTTGGGCAACGTACCACCGGTGGTAGGTATATACATGGCGATATTTCCCGTTTTGGTATACTTTTTTTTCGGTACGTCGAAACACGCTTCTATGGGTGAGGGTTTTGTTGTCGAAAATCCGTTTTTCGAAAATATTTTCGATTAAATTTTCCAGGTACGTTTTCTATTGCCTGTTTGATGACGGGTAAGGCGGTTTTGGAGCATGCCGATCAATCTTTTTTGGAAACTACGGCTTCTGGAAATAATGATACAGTGACTGTGATTAGTGTGGGTTACACGCCCATCCAAGTGGCTACGGCGGTTACTTTCGTAACATCAGTAGTTCAAGTATGTTTATAATGATTTTTAAATGAATTTTTTTCAATTGATTTCCAGGAAATCGATATATACAGGGTGGATTTTTCAATGCCACAACGACGACTCGATTTCCACTGAAATTATGTAAAATATGACACCCTGTATATTCCTCAGTATTCGGGTTACTTTATAAACTTAGATAATCGTATAATATGCAATAACGCTCAATTATATAGGGTATTTAAAAATATATGACTATTTTTATATCGAAACAAAAATTGAACTCCCCTGTATATAAGTGAGTAGTGGATTTTTTGATATTTTTTTTATTAAATAAGTTGACGAATATAATGTAATTTCAAAATTGATACTAAGAAAAATAATTTTTCATCATCTGTACACGGGGTAAGTAAAAAAGTAAATATCTATTTTTTTGCATTTTTTTAATATTTTTTTCACTAAAATTGCATATAATATATAATTTTTGTGAAGCATTCATTAACCTTAAACCGTTATTTCCCAAAATATTCTGCAGTTTTAACGCAATTCACAAAAAAAAATTAAATAAAGCCAAATTATTATAAAAACATTCGGCTCACCCTGTATATAAATATTCGTCGATGATTTTTGTTATAATAAATTTGAATACCGAACAATTTATATCAAATAACGACTAATTATTCATTTCCTAGTATTTATATACGAGGTGAATTAAAAAATAATTTTTTTTCAATTTTTCTCAATATATTTAATTTTTTTTTCGAAAAATATCAATTATTTTATCATTTTTCCAAAGCATTCATTAACCTTAAACCGTTATTTCCCAAAATATTCCGCAGTTTTAACGCAATTCACAAAAAAAAATGAATAAAGCCAAATTATTATAAAAACATTCGGCTCACCCTGTATATAAATATTCGTCAATGATTTTTGTTATAATAAATTTGAATACCGAACAATTTATATCAAATAACGACTAATTATTTATTTCCTAGTATTTATATACGAGGTGAATTAAAAAATAATTTTTTTTTAATTTTTCTCAATATATTTAATTTTTTTTTCGAAAAATATCAATTATTTTATCATTTTTCCAAAGCATTCATTAACCTTAAACCGTTATTTCCCAAAATATTCCGCAGTTTTAACGCAATTCACAAAAAAAATTGAATAAAGCCAAATTATTATAAAAACATTCGGCTCACCCTGTATATAAATATTCGTCGATGATTTTTGTTATAATAAATTTGAATACCGAACAATTTATATCAAATAACGACTAATTATTCATTTCCTAGTATTTATATACGAGGTGAATTAATAAATAATTTTTTTTTAATTTTTCTCAATATATTTCATTTTTTTTTTTTGGAAAATATCAATTATTTTATCATTTTTCCAAAGCATTCATTAACCTTAAACCGTTATTTCCCAAAATATTCTGCAGTTTTAACGCAGTTCACAAAAAAAAAATTAAATAAAGCCAAATTATTATAAAAACATTCGGCTCACCCTGTATATAAATATTCGTCGATGATTTTTGTTATAATAAATTTGAATACCGAACAATTTATATCAAATAACGACTAATTATTCATTTCCTACAATTTATATACGAGGTGAATTAAAAAATAATTTTTTTTTTAATTTTTCTCAATATATTTCATTTTTTTTTTTCGAAAAATATCAATTATTTTATTATTTTTCCAAAGCATTCATTAACCTTAAACCGTTATTTCCCAAAATATTCTGCAGTTTTAACGCAATTCACAAAAAAAAATTGAATAAAGCCAAATTATTATAAAAACATTCGGCTCACCCTGTATATAAATATTCGTCAATGATTTTTGTTATAATAAATTTGAATACCGAACAATTTATATCAAATAACGACTAATTATTCATTTCCTAGTATTTATATACGAGGTGAATTAATAAATAATTTTTTTTTAATTTTTCTCAATATATTTCATTTTTTTTTTTTTGGAAAATATCAATTATTTTATTATTTTTCCAAAGCATTCATTAACCTTAAACCGTTATTTCCCAAAATATTCTGCAGTTTTAACGCAATTCACAAAAAAAAATTGAATAAAGCTTAACTATTATAAAAACATTCGGCTCACCCTGTATATAAATATTCGTCGATGATTTTTGTTATAATAAATTTGAATACCCAACAATTTATATCAAATAACGACTAATCATTCATTTCCTAGAATTTATATACGAGGTGAATTAAAAAATAATTTTTTTTTTAATTTTTCTCGATATATTTCATTTTTTTTGAAAAATATCAATTATTTTATCATTTTTTCAAAGCATTCATTAACCTTAAACCGTTATTTCCCAAAATATTCTGCAGTTTTAACGCAATTCACAAAAAAAAATTGAATAAAGCTTAACTATTATAAAAAATTCGGCTCGCCCTGTATACAAATGTCAAAATCACGATTTCTGTTATAATAGATTTGAATATCGCACAATATCTATCAATCTACTACTAATTACTTATTTTCTAGTATTTACATACGAGGTAAATTGAAAAATATTCTTATTTCAAATTTTTTTAAAAAAAAATATCAATTATTATCATTTTTGTGAAGCATTCGTTAATCTTAAACCATTATTTTCCAAAAATGAATCTAAATATAAAAAATATACAGGATGTCGTATTAAAAAACTATATTAATAAGTTAAACACATAATTACGTACGACCCCCGTATATATTATCATATTTTCCTCATAATAACCATTACCATATATGTTTATGTATAGTTTAAAAAATATTTCAACCACGTAAATCCGTTTTTTATTATATTTTTAGCTCATTATGTATTGTTTACGTTTGGGGGCGGTAACCGCCCTTTTATCCGACGTACTAGTTAAATCTTTTACTTGCGGAGCGGCTTTTCAAATAGTCGCTACCCAAATAAAAGATCTCATCGGTGTGGATATGCCTAGTTTCAAAGGAAACTTCATCACAGTTAAGGTACGACATAATTTATTAAAACTACTTTTGTATTTCCCCCTGTATAATCGATTTGTTTATAGATATTGAAAATAGTGTTCGAGGAATTGAACGAAGTTAATTGGGCTGCGGTGATTATATCGGCGATAGCAATAATTGTATTAGTAATAAATAACGAAATATTAAAGGTAAAATGACTAATTTTTGTTCACGCCTGTATAATAATTAATTTTTTTTATATCTCAGCCAATAATAGCGAAAAAATCGTCTGTACCAATACCCATAGAGCTCATAGTGGTTATTATAGGTACACTATGCTCGCAATATTTAAATTTACAAAAAGTTTACGATTTAAAAGTGATAGGGGACATTCCCAAGGGGTGAGTTGTTTATTTTTTTTTGCTTTCATTGTGATTGATGAAAATTTTAGATTTCCCCAACCTGAATTTCCGCCATTACCTCTACTTTCGAAAATTATAACCGATGGTATTTCCACTTCGATCGTTTCGTATGCTATAACGATATCCCTGATGATGATACTAGCTCAAAAAGGAAACTACGAAGTAGACGCGAATCAAGAATTATTAGCAATGGTAAATATATGGAAATTTCCATCATTTTCCCCGAGAAAAACAACTACACACTGACTATATACCACCCGTAACGATGTAACATATTTATTTTCTAAAATTATGATCAAATTGATTCGTGTAGTGTGCTGAAGAGGCTCAAAAACAATAAAATCGGTCAAATATTTGATTTCGCTCAAATTAGAAGTATTATATAATGCTGAAGAGTCTTAAAAATAACAAAACCGCTTTAGTATCTCATTTGTCTTCAATTCGATACATTATATTGTGCTGGACAGTCTCATAAAAGACGAAACCGGTCGAATATTTCATTTTCCTCAAATTAGAAATATTATATTGTACTGAAAAGTCTTATAAATGAAAAAATCGGTCTTTTATTCCATTCTGCTCAAATTTGAAATATCATATTGTGCTGATGAGTCTTAAAAATAACAAAACCGGTCTTATATCTCATTTTTCTCAATTTAGAGGTATTATATTGTGCTGATGAGTTTTAAAAATAACAAAATCGGTCTATTATATCATTTTTTTTTTCAAATTAATGATGATGTACTGTACTGAAGAGGCTCAGATATAACAGAATCGGATGATTTTTTTTTTTCGTTTCGATGTGAATAATTTTTTTTGTAGGGTTTGGGTAACGCGGCGGGTTCCTGTTTTTCTTGTATGCCGTTTTGCGCTTCGTTATCCAGATCGATGATACAGGAAGTTGTCGGTGGGAAAACCCAATTGGTTTCCGTTATTTCTTCAATACTTTTAACGGTTACTCTTTTATGGATAGCACCGTTTTTCGAACCTCTACCTAAAGTGAGTATTTTTCCTGTAATCGATACCAAATTCTTGACCGAAACGTCATCTGTCTTTACTAGTATGACATCACTATAGCAGTTCAATAAATACGGAAGGTAGTGTGAATTTTTGGTTATGATTGTATTTAATAAGCGTGAAGTGTGAATTTTTGACTAAAACAGTATTTAATATATGAGAAAGTGTGATTTTCTGAGTGTAAATTTTTGCGTATAACAGTATTCCGAAGAAAGTGTCAATTTTTGACTAACACATTATATTATTATATATTGAAAAAAAAGTTTGAACTTTTGACTATTACTGTATATAATATACGAGAAAAATTTCAAATTTTTGATTATGACTGTATGTACTAATTGAGAGGGGTTGTAATTTATTGACTATGACAATATATAACATACCAGGGAAAATGTAAATTTTGAGTATACAAGGGTGAGTCTCAATGTTTGACTACAACAATTCATAATATACGAGGTGCAGTGTGAGTTTCTAGCTTAAACTGTTTATTACATACGAGGGAAGTGAATAATGTATAATATATACGAGGATAAGTGTGAAAGCTTATAACTATAACAGTTTATGATATACGAGGAGTGTTTGATATGTTGATTAATACAATATATTATATAATATACAAGGGTAAAAGAGAATTTTTCACTATTTCAGTTGATCGTAATATACGAGGGAAAGTTGTATATTTCTTCTTTTCAAAAATATTTATCGTATAACTTACAAGGGAGATTGAAAATTTTCTATTATTCCTTCATATCATTATATACGAGGTGAAGTTTGATATTTCAATTGAAGCAATGTATTATATACAGGGGAAAGTGTAATTTTTCCAATTTTCACTAAATCATAGTATACAAGGGAAACTCTGAATGTCTTTTCAAAAATATTTATCGTATAACTTACAAGGGAGATTGAAAATTTTCTATTATTCCTTCATATCATTATATACGAGGGGAAGTTTGAGATTTCAATTGAAGCAATGTATTATATACAGGGGAAAGTGTAATTTTTCCAATTTTCACTAAATCATAGTATACAAGGGGAACTCAGATTGTCTTTTCAAAAATATTACATAACTTACAAGGGAGATTGAAAATTTTCTATTTTTCCTTCATATCATTATATACGAGGGGAAGTTTGATATTTTAATTAAAGCAATGAATTATATACAGGGAAAAGTGTAATTTTTCCAATTTTCACTAAATCATAGTATACAAGGAGAACTCAGATTGTCTTTTCAAAAATATTTATCGTATAACTTACAAGGGAGATTGAAAATTTTCTATTTTTCCTTCATATCATTATATACGAGGTGAAGTTTGATATTTCAATTGAAGCAATGTATTATATACAGGGGAAAGTGTAATTTTTCCAATTTTCACTAAATCGTAGTATACAAGGGGAACTCTGAATGTCTTTTTAAAAATATTTATTAAATAACTTACAAGGGAGATTGAAAATTTTCTATTAATCCTTCATATTATTATATACGAGGGGAAATTTGATATTTCAATTGAAGCAATGTATTATATACAGGGGAAAGTGTAATTTTTCCAATTTTTACTAAATCATAGTATACGAGGGGAACTCTGAATGTCTTTTTAAAAATATTTATTATATAACTTACAAGGGAGATTGAAAATTTTCTATTATTCCTTCATATCATTATATACGAGGGGAAGTTTGAGATTTCAATTGAAGTAATGTATTATATACAGGGGAAAGTGTAATTTTTCCAATTTTCACTAAATCATAGTATACAAGGGAAACTCAGATTGTCTTTTCAAAAATATTTATTACATAACTTACAAGGGAGATTGAAAATTTTCTATTTTTCCTTCATATCATTATATATGAGGGGAAGTTTGATATTTCAATTGAAGCAATGTATTATATACAGGGGAAAGTGTAATTTTTCTAATTTTCACTAAATCGTAGTATACAAGGGGAACTTTGAATGTCTTTTTAAAAATATTTATTAAATAACTTACAAGGGAGATTGAAAATTTTCTATTATACCTTCATATCATTATATACGAGGGGAATTTTGATATTTCAATTGAAGCAATGTATTATATACAGGGAAAAGTAAAAATTTGTTAATATTTGGATATATCATGAGATACGCGGAAAAATTTGATTTACACACTGTAACAGTGTAAAATATACGGGGTAAAACTTATCAACGATTAAAACATACGAGGGAACGTACGAATTTTCAACTAGGACATCATATACGAGGGAGAATGCGAAATTTTCAACTGCTACATAGTATTTTCTTCAAGTTCCACGTAATTTTTACGATTTCAGTGCGTCCTGGCGAGCGTTATAGTGGTTTCGTTGAAAAGTATGTTGATACAATTTACGGAATTGATACAATTTTGGAAAATGAGTAAACTAGACGCCGTCGTATGGATAGCGACGTTTTTATCGGTAGTTTTCGTCAGCATGGAAATAGCTCTACTAGTAGGAATCGGTTTATCGCTAACGTCCATCATTGTAACAAATTTTAAACCGTACACGTGTTTATTAGGATCAGTTCCTAACACGGATATTTATTTAGACATAAACAAATACAAAAAAGTGAGTAAAAATGTCTGTTTTCGTCGAAATTTTTGATTTTTTCGAACATTTTAGGCGGTCGAAATTGTTGGTATTAAAATTTTCCATTATTGCGGATCGTTGAATTTCGTAACAAGAACGACGTTTCGGAATCAATTGTACAAATTGATCGAGTTGAATCCGCAAAAAGAGAAAATTCTTCGAACTAAATTGGACAAATTGAAAATTAAAGTGAGAATTAGTTTTCTGCGCGTATATTACGATCACACTGAGAAAAACGATAATTTCAGATGGCAGAATCGGCTTTGAACGATCACAAAGACAAAATGAAAAAACTGCAACGGAAAATCAACTCGGAAATAAAATGTATCGTTTTGGATTTTTCTTCTGTGAGCGGATTGGACGCGTGCGGCGCCGCCATGCTGAAAAACGAGATAAACGAATTCGAGAAATTGAATATCACCCTGTATATAGCCGCTTGTTCAGGTAATTCGCCATCGTATATCCGTGAAACCATGAAAAATTGAAAATTTTCATTTCAGATCGAGTTTATAATCTTTTGGAAAAGTGCGATCTCGTTTCAAAAGAAAAAAATTCTTTACGCGTGTTTTTCAGTATACACGACGCCGTGGAAACTGCTTCTAATACCATCAAATTCAATCACCACATCCAAACCAACCCCGTAGATTTCACCCTTAACGAATATCAACCTTAAACTGACTTTTTTTGTATTTAAATATTTATTTATTAATAAAAAAACGTCGTATAAATATTTGTGTTTCTATCTCGATTCGAAAGTAACCTACTTCGTATTGAGATAACTCCCCGGGTGGTTCCGAAAGTATCGGTTGCCCCTCGTATCTACAAAATACTTGAGAGCTTACGATAATTTTTGACAAATTCAAAAGCTCCGGGTAGATCAATAAAAAATCGTGCCTAAACCGAAGAAGACGAACTGGAAACGAGTTAATCGATTAGTAGAAAACCCGATTTGAGTCTATGTGACTTTTTATTCGTGATAAAATAATTTTAACGTTTTATCGGGTTATTTTTCTATAACCATTGGTGGAAATGAAAGCTTAGGTTATTATAGAGTCGATTTAACGTATACAGTGTGCACCGTTATTAAAAAACGACTTTTATACATATATAAATACCATAGTCCGGTCAATTTAGGAGACAATTTTGCTTATATCTCGGAAACGGTGACTTGTAGAAGAAAATGTATAGGATCGTTATTTGTAGATCATTTAATGATCTTCAATTTTTGTCTGAAGTAAATTTGAGATAAAAACCACCGTTTGGTTAAAAAACGCGAAAAACTCATTTTCAAGACCTTTGACCTTGAATAAATATATTTCTTCGTACAGTATTTATAAGATTTCACCCTTAACGGTATACCCGGCATAAAAATAACACATTAACACATTTTTTGAGCATTAATTCGTTTTTATAGTCCAGTCAATTTGTGAAAGCACTTTTTTAGATATTTTGAAGCGCTGTATCTCAGAAACAGGGATGTTTGGACAAAAATGTGTAGGGGCTAATTTATAGATAATCTTATGATCTACAATTTTTGTCTAATTCAAGTTTTCGATAAAACTCATCGCTTGGTTAAAAAACGCGAAAAACTCATTTTGGTGACCTATCAACATGAATCATTTTTTTGTTCTATGTTTAGGATCAATAAGTATTTTTCAGATTTCACAAGTAACGATACACCTTGTATATTACAGATCACGCATCAAAACAATATTTGAATATTTATTACTTTTATAGTCTAGTCAATTTGTGAAAGCACTTTTTCGAATATTTTGAAGCGCTATATCTCAGAAACAGTGATGTCTAGACAAAAATTTGTAGGGGTTTTTTTATAGATAATTTTATTATCTACAATTTTTGTCTGATTAAATTTTTCGATAAAACTCATCGTTTGATTGAAAATCGCGAAAAACTTATTTCCGTGACCCTTGACCTTGATTAAAATTTTTACTACGTACAATATTTTCCAAATTTCAATAGTAACGGTATACCCTGTAAACAAATAACCCATTATCACATTTTTTGAGTATTAATTCGTTTTTATAGTACAGTCAATTCGAAAATGCACTTTTTTAGATATTTTGAAGCGCTATATCTCGGAAACAGTGATGCTTAGACAAAAAAGTGTCGGGACTTTTTTATAGATAATTCTATAATCTACAATTTTTGTCTGTTTCATTTTTTCGATAAAGCTCATCGTTTGGTTAAAAACGCAAAAAAACTCGTTTCCGTGACCTTTGACCTTGAATAAAGATTTTGCTATCAACGGTATCGATAGTAACTTTGCATATTTTATATAAAATAGTGTTTTAAACAATCCTATAAATTTTCAGTACCATATAAATGTTTGTACTATTTTTTTTTTCTAATTGCACTGGACTATTAAAAAACCTGTTAGTTTGTAGTAATTACTCGACCTGTATACTACCAATCGATTTAAAGTCGGTCTTAATCAATAGAAAAAAGAATGCTCTAAACAGAAATCGAACTATTACTTATAATTACAGGCTATTGATACGAGGGGATTTCGAAAATTATAAAATCTTAACGATTTTTGAAATACAGGCTTTCAAAGCTGTTCAATTTGATGTTTTCTTTCTAATTTCATGGTATATATTAAAAAAAATCGATTATTTCGAGTACTCTTATTAAAATTACTGATTAAGCAGATATATTGAAAGTGCTTTTAAGCAAAATTCGTTTCTAATACATTTTGTATCGGCTCGTTAGATGTGACTGTCATTTTATTATAAAAATATGGAAAGGGAAAACGTAGTGGAAATATCGATACAAAGACCTCTTTACGACTACGAACAAGTGCGCAAGAATTTCCAATACGAGGAACCTAAGAAAAATTGTAAGTATTAAATTACAAAATTTTGAAAAAACGAATTTTTTTATTTTTATTTTTTCACATATTTTCCAATGTTTTTCCATCAAAATACTCTTCAATATCATAAGAAAATTCCATACTACACCTAACCGAAAGTTAATCCCGCAAACTAAGGTTAGGACTATACAGGGGTCGTCTAGAAAGTTCTTTATCAGAACATACTATCCAGTGTTTTTGTCTTTCCAGTTTATTCAAATCGGTCGTTTTTCATGAAATTTTACGTAAATATCATCGTACGTGACCCATAATTGAAATATAACTCGACTTGATTCGTTTTTATAGTCCAGTCAATTTATAAATTCACTTATTTAGATATTTAAAGCGCTATATCTCAGAAACGGTGATGTTTAGAAAAAAAAGTGTTTATACTTTTTTTAAAGATAATCATATTATCTACAATTTATGTCTTGGGTCCTTTTTTTATAAAACTCGCCGTTTGGTCACAAAGCGCGAAAAATTCATTTTCATAACATTTGACCTTGAAAAAAATTCTTTCTATACACAGGATTTCACAAATCACATTAATAACGGTATACCTTGTATATTTATAATCGAAAAATAACCCATTAACACATTTTTCAAGTATTGATTAGTTTTTATAGTCCAGTCAATTTGTAAATTCACTTATTTAGATATTTAAAGCGCTATATCTCAGAAACGGTGATGTTTAGAAAAAAAAGTGTTTATACTTTTTTTATAGATAATTATATGGTCTACAATTTATGTCTTGGGTCCTTTTTTATAAAACTCGCCGTTTGGTCAAAAAACGCGAAAAATTCATTTTCATAACATTTGACCTTGAAAAAAATTCTTTCTATGCACAGGATTTCACAAATCACATTAATAACGGTATACCTTGTATATTTATAATCGAAAAATAACCCATTAACACATTTTTCAAGTATTGATTAGTTTTTATAGTCCAGTCAATTTGTAAATTCACTTTTTTGGATATTTAAAACGCTATATCTCAGAAACGGTGATGTTTAGAAAAAAAAGTGTTTATACTTTTTTTAAAGATAATCATATGATCTACAATTTATGTCTTGGGTCCTTTTTTTATAAAACTCGCCGTTTGGTCAAAAAACGCGAAAAACTCATTTTCATAATATTTGACCTTGAAAAAAATTCTTTCTATACACAGGATTTCACAAATCACATTAATAACGGTATACCTTGTATATTTATAATCGAAGAATAACCCATTAACACATTTTTCAAGTATTGATTCGTTTTTATAGTCCAGTCAATTTGTAAATTCACTTATTTAGATATTTAAAGCGCTATATCTCAGAAACGGTGATGTTTAGAAGAAAAAGTGTTAATACTTTTTTTATAGATAATTATTTGATCTACAACTTATGCCTAGGGTCCTTTCTTTATAAAACTCGCCGTTTGGTGAAAAAACGCGAAAAACTCATTTTCATAACATTTAACCTTGAATAAAATTGTTTCTATGCACAGGATTTCTCAAACCACATTAATAACGGTATACCCTGTATATTTATAATCGAAGAATAACCCATTAACACATTTTTCAAGTATTGATTCGTTTTTATAGTCCAGTCAAATTATAAATTCACTTTTTTGGATATTTAAAGCGCTATATCTCAGAAACGGTGATGTTTAGAAAAAAAAGTCTTTATACTTTTTTTAAAGATAATCATATGATCTACAATTTATGTCTAAGGTCCTTTTTTTATAAAACTCGCCGTTTGGTCAAAAAACGTGAAAAACCATTTTCATAACATTTGACCTTGAAAAAAATTCTTTCTATACACAGGATTTCACAAATCACATTAATAACGGTATACCTTGTATATTTATAATCGAAGAATAACCCATTAACACATTTTTCAAGTATTGATTCGTTTTTATAGACCAGTCAATTTTTAGATATTTAAAGGGCTATATCTCAGAAACGGATATATTTGAAAAAAAAAGTATTTGACCTTTTTTATAGGTGATTTTAAAATCTACAATTTATATTAGAGGTGATTTTTCGATAAAACACACCGTTTGGTCAAAAAATCTAAAAAACTCATTTTCATAAAATTGAAAAATTTATATTTGGTACTAACGGTACACCCTGTATAGTTCCTGGCGGTCTTAATCAATTGGAACAATTTTTTTTAACCAACATTCGATATATCACCTATAATAATAAATTACAACTACGAGGGAACTTCAAAAATTATTAAAATCTGTCCTTAGAAAAAAAAAACGTTTTTGTTTGTGATTTTTTTTATGAAATTTGCAAAAATACTATTTCTTATCAATATTATTGTATGCTAGTGTTTTATCCTTTTGTTGACGTTGATAAATGAGATAAGATCCTGCGTCAATTTTTAACAAGGAAAGATAAAAATTTTTATATCAAAATTTTATTAAAATTCAACTCAAAATCATAGATAAACACTAATTAATTTGAGAAATTTAGATCGTAATCAATCTAATGTTTGTTGAAAGATATTAATTGATTTAATCATATAAATATGATCTTGATTTTAATATGATTAATATTTTCAAGACAATGAATTTAAAAAATTTTGATTCTATGAGTTTCTTCGTATTTTTTTTTAGTTTTTGCTCAACTTTTACCCAAAAAAGTGTCACTCAAGGACCTAGCATTGAGAACTTTCCCAGTTTTGGAATGGCTACCGAAATATCAATGGAAAACTGAACTTATGGCTGATTTAATAGCTGGGTACACCATAGCGGTCATGAATATACCCCAAGGTATGCGTAATTCATTATTAAATTTATATTTAAACATGTCTCAACTAAAATCGTAGGTTTAACCGTCTTAAATAGGTGTCGACGCGAAAAAACTCCTAAAGTTTACGTCATGTGTCAACTGTCATGAGCTGAACTATCATAGATAGTCGAAAATTGAGGTTAAACTACCTAAAATAAGTGTCAACGCAAAAAAAACTATTTACGTCCTAAGCCAACTTTCGTTTACGTAACATTTGAGGTTAAACTGTCCCAAATAGGTAACATCGCGAATAAAATATCTTAATCTGTTGAAATTTGAAATTAAACTACTTAGAACAGTTGTCAACGTGAAAAAACTCCTAAATTTAACGTTCTATGTCAACTGTCATGAGTAAATATATCATGAATATCGAAATTTGAGGTTAACCTATCTTGAAAAGGTATCAACGCGAAAAACCACTTACATTTGACGTTTTATGTCAACGGTTTTGAATAAAAACATCGTAAATAGTCGAAATTCAATATTTAACTATTTTAAATCGATGGCAAAGCGAAAAAACTCCTGAATTTTATGTCCTATGTCAACTGTCACGAATTGAAATGTCATAATTGATTGAAATTAAACTACTTAGAACAGTTGTCAACGTGAAAAAACTCCTAAAACTTACGTCCTATGTCAATTGTCATCTGTTAGAATATCATGATTAGTCGATATTTCAGGTTAAACTAAATTAAAAATGTGTCAACTCGAAAAAACTCCTAAATTTTACGTCCTGCCAATGTCACGAGTTAAAATATCATAATTAGTTGAAAATTGAAAAACTTAAAATAGTTGTCAACGTGAAAAAAGTCTTATGTCAATTGTCATGGTTTGGAATATCATAAATAGCCGATATTTGAGGTTAGACTGTCTTAAATAGGTGACAACGTAAAAAATCTTCTATATTTAATGTTCTATATAAAATTTTAAGAAGATAATATGACAGTTTTGACATTTTGTATCATTTATCATTTAAAATTGATGCCAACGCGAAAAAATTTCTATATTTCGCGTTATGTCAATTGTCACGTGTCAAAATCATGAAAAGTCGAAATTTGAGGTTGAAAATTACCTATATTTGACGTTCTATGTTAATTTCCATAAGTCAAAACATCGTAAATAGTCGAAATCAACGTTAAAACATCTTAAATAGGTATCAACGTGAAAAAACACCTAAAATTTACGTTCCATGTCAACTGTCATGAGTAATTAGACAATTTGAAAACAAAAACATGTTCCCCAATCATAATATAGGTTAAGATGAGCTCAATACTAAAAAAAATTGTTTTAATTCTTTGTTTAAGGAATGGCGTACGCTCTTCTGGCAAACTGCCCTGCCGTTGTTGGAATTTACATGGCCATCTTCCCACCTCTAGTTTATTTCGTTTTCGGTACTTGTAAACAGGCGTCAGTAGGTAATGGAAAAACTTGTATGTATTCTACTAACAATTTCTACGTTGCGGTTTTCACCGTATTGCACCTCATCAGCATAAAATATCCGCCAATTCATACTAAAATTGGAAGTAGATTGAGGATGGGTTGAAATTAACGAATTTTCTTGTAGGATCTTTCGCAATAACTTGCCTATTGACCGGAAAAGCTGTATTAGAACACGCAGACCCGGCTTATTTCGATACTACCGACACAGATGTCACCCCGACTGGTTATTCCCCCTTACAAATCGGTTGTGCTTTGTCTCTACTGTCAGGATTCATCCAAGTAAGCGTTGACATTGATCTATAAATTAGTTACGACTGGTTTCTGAGTTATCGGTTCTCATCAGCGCATAAAATTACTTTATATCGGAAATTTCGATCATTCGAGCAATTTTTTCAGTTGTTGATGTATTGTTTGAGGCTTGGAGCTGTTTCGGCGCTGTTGTCTGATGTTTTAGTGAAAGCGTTCGTTTGCGGATCGGCTTATCAGATCGTGATAACACAAATCAAGGATTTGGTCGGCATTCATATGCCTAAAATCAGCGGAAATTTCCTAACAATCAAGGTAAGGTATTAGCGAAGATCATTTTGTTGTACTGAACGTTTAATTTTATTGTTACAGACATTGAAAGTGATATTTGACGACATACAAGATGTCAATTATGCTGCTTTGATAATCTCGGTCACAGCAATCTTAGTAATGTTGTTTAATAATGAATATTTAAAGGTAGGTGCCTGAAACATAGGTCGATGCAAAAAATTCCTTTCTATGTTACGTTCTATGTCAACTGTCACTAGTCGTTACAAAATTTTGAAGTGAATCATGTTCATTTTCGAACAATTTCTTTATTAAAAACTTGTTTCCAGAAGGTATTACAATCAAAAAACAGCCCATAGTATTAAACCATGTTAAATAGGTGTCAACGCGAAAAACATCCTAAGATTTTACGTCCTGTGTCAACTGTCATCAGTTGTCAGATGATTTCGACGTGAATTATGTTCATTTTCGAATATTTTCTGTATTTAAAACTTGTTTCCAAAAGGTATTACAATCAAAAAACATTCCATAGTATTAAACCATGTTAAATAGGTGTCAACGCGAAAAACATCCTAAGATTTTACGCCCTGTGTCAACTGTCATCAGTTGTCAGATGATTTCGACGTGAATCATGTTCATTTTCGAACAATTTCTGTATTTAAAACTTGTTTCCAGAAGGTATTACAATCAAAAAACATTCCATAGTATTAAACCATGTTAAATAGGTGCCAACGCGAAAAACATCCTAAGATTTTACGTCCTGTGTCAACTGTCATCAGTTGTCAGATGATTTCGACGTGAATTATGTTCATTTTCGAATATTTTCTGTATTTAAAACTTGTTTCCAAAAGGTATTACAATCAAAAAACATTCCATAGTATTAAACCATGTTAAATAGGTGTCAACGCGAAAAACATCCTAAGATTTTACGCCCTGTGTCAACTGTCATCAGTTGTCAGATGATTTCGACGTGAATCATGTTCATTTTCGAACAATTTCTGTATTTAAAACTTGTTTCCAGAAGGTATTACAATCAAAAAACATTCCATAGTATTAAACCATGTTAAATAGGTGCCAACGCGAAAAACATCCTAAGATTTTACGTCCTGTGTCAACTGTCATCAGTTGTCAGATGATTTCGACGTGAATCATGTTCATTTTCGAACAATTTCTGTATTTAAAACTTGTTTCCAGAAGGTATTACAATCAAAAAACATTCCATAGTATTAAACCATGTTAAATAGGTGTCAACGCGAAAAACATCCTAAGATTTTACGTCCTATGTCAACTGTCATCAGTTGTCAGATGATTTCGACGTGAATCATGTTCATTTTCGAACAATTTCTGTATTTAAAACTTGTTTCCAGAAGGTATTACAATCAAAAAACATTCCATAGTATTAAACCATGTTAAATAGGTGTCAACGCGAAAAACATCCTAAGATTTTACTCCCTGTGTCAACTGTCATCAGTTGTCAGATGATTTCGACGTGAATCATGTTCATTTTCTAACAATTTCTTTATTAAAAACTTGTTTCCAGAAGGTATTACAATCAAAAAACATCCCATAGTATTAAACCATGTTAAATATGTGTCAACGCGAAAAACATCCTAAGATTTTACGCCCTGTGTCAACTGTCATCAGTTGTCAGATGATTTCGACGTGAATCATGTTCATTTTCCAACAATTTCTTTATTAAAAACTTGTTTCCAGAAGGTATTACAATCAAAAAACATCCCATAGTATTAAACCATGTTAAATAGGTGCCAACGCGAAAAACATCCTAAGATTTTACGTCCTGTGTCAACTGTCATCAGTTGTCAGATGATTTCGACGTGAATCACATTCATTTTGGAACAATTTCTGTATTTAAAACTTGTTTCCAGAAGGTATTACAATCAAAAAACATTCCATAGTATTAAACCATGTTAAATAGGTGCCAACGCGAAAAACATCCTAAGCTTTACGCCCTGTGTCAACTGTCATCAGTTGTCAGATGATTTCGACGTGAATCATGTTCATTTTCGAACAATTTCTGTATTTAAAACTTGTTTCCAGAAGGTATTACAATCAAAAAACATTCCATAGTATTAAACCATGTTAAATAGGTGTCAACGCGAAAAACATCCTAAGATTTTACGTCCTATGTCAACTGTCATCGGTTGTCAGAGGATTTGGGCGTGAATCATATTCATTTTCGAATATTTTCTGTGTCAAAAACTTGTTTCCAAAAGGTATTACAATCAAAAAACATTCATAGAATTAAATCATGTTAAATGGGTGTCAACGCGAAAAACTCCATTAGATTTTACGTTCCATGTCAACTGTCACTGGATTATTTGAGAGGATATAAACTTTATTTTCCAATATTTAAAGTTTTTTATTGAAGGAAAGAATAATAAAACCATCCACTGGTCGTAAATTCCAAAAATTTTGAAAAAAATATTTTTTTAAAGCCCATTGTAGCAAAGAAGTCATCCGTACCTATCCCCATAGAACTAATAGTAGTAATAATAGTAACATTAATCTCAAGATATGCACGTTTCAACGAAAAATATGGCGTCAAGATAATAGGAGATATTCCTACAGGGTGAGAAAAAAATTTGACTAATCATAAACGTGACGTCAACACTTCTCATTTTTTTTTCAGTTTACCCGAACCAAGTTTCCCCGATTTTGATGTAGTTCCAAAGATAATCACAGATGGCATTTCTATGTCCATAGTAAGCTACGCTCTATTAGTATCAGTAGCTCTAATGTTAGCTCAAAAAGGAAATTACGAAGTCGATCCAAATCAAGAACTTTTGGCTTTGGTAAGTGATAGGCTGATGCCAAATTACTGTTTTTATTCTACGAAGATCAATTTTTCTACTTCTTGCCGACTAGCAACAAACTTCAAAATGCGTCAACGCGAAAAACACCCTAATTAACGTTCTACGTCACTTGTCATAAGTCATTAAACGGTTTACATATTGTCTAATATATATTACGAATTGTATTCGATAAAATGTCAGTATTTAGGCGAAAAAGCTCCTAATTTACGTTCTATGTCACTTGTCAAACGTCATTAAACTATTCAGAACTTGTCTTTCAGGTTTTTAAGAAATTTTATTCGTCAAAACAATCTATACATTAACTATTTTAAACGTTTCATGTTTTAAATGAGTTGCAACGCGAAAAACCTCCTAATATACGCTCCACGTCACTTGTCATACGTCAATAAACGATTTAGATGTTGTCTTATATCTAATACCATTGATATACGACATTCTATTCGTCGTAACATCTACAACGTTGCCGGTTCGACTAGTTTTGATAGGAAATAAATGAAACACAAATAAACAAAAGTTTCTTTATTTATTTACCTCTTCAGACACAATTTTTACTTACTTATAGGGGCTCAGCAACGTCATAGGTTCCTGTTTTTCTTGTATACCGACTTGTTCGTCTTTAACCAGGTCCGTAATCCAAGAAGTTGTCGGCGGTAAAACCCAAATGGTATCCATAGTCGTTTCTCTTATACTTACCATAACCCTACTTTGGATAGCTCCGTTTTTCGAAGCATTACCGAAGGTAAAACCAAATATACAGGGTTGCACGGAATTATTTTACGAGAAAATAATTTTTTTGAATATTTTAGAGTATTTTGGCGTGTATTATAGTGGTTTCTTTGAAAAATACGTTAACTCAGATCAAAGATTTCGTAAAAATTTGGAAACTGAGTAAAATCGACGGTATGGTTTGGTTATCGACGTTCATAGCCGTAGTTTTCGTCAGTATGGAAGTAGCTCTAATGGTCGGATTGGCTCTATCTCTATTTTGTATATTATTATTGAATTTCAAACCTTATTCTTGTATTTTGGGGTCCATACCTCACACAGACGTTTATTTGGATACGGAAAGATACAAAGGGGTAAGATATATAAGGGGGTTGAAAAAATTTTGAGGTTATAAGATGAATTTTTAGGCGGTTCATATTAGAGGTATCAAAATATTTCATTATTGTGGTGGAATGAATTTCGCCTCGAAAAATATTTACAAAAATAATTTGTACGACAAAATCGGGATGAATCCACAAAGGGAATTGATATATAGAAGGAAGTTGGATAAATTGGAAGGAGAAGTAAGTAAAACAAGCACGACGTTGCCAGATTTACACGTTTTATGTTATGTAAATAAGTATTTAACCGAAAAATCACTTGTCGTATCTTTTAAATGCGTCTCAACGCGAAAAATCTCCTAACTGGCCCACCACGTCATTTGTCATACGTCATTGAATGATTTGGAAACTGTCTTTCATGTTTTTACGAAACTTTATTCGTGATAATAAACGCGAAGTTATCGGATTTACAGTTTTGGAAAAGTATCAACGCGAAAAATCTCCTAGCTAATCCTCCACGTCACTTGTCATACGTCATTGAACGATTTGGAAACTGTCTTTCATGTTTTTACGAAACTTTATTCGTGATAATAAACGCGAAGTTATCGGATTTACAGTTTTCATGTTTTGGAAAAGTATCAACGCGAAAAATCTCCTAACTAATCCTCCACGTCACTTGTCATACGTCATTAAACGATTTGGACATTGTCTTTCATGTTTTTACGAAACTTTATTTGTGATAATAAACGCGAAGTTATCGGATTTACAGTTTTCATGTTTTGGAGAAGTATCAACGCGAAAAATCTCCTAACTGACCCTCCACGTCATTTGTCATACGTCATTGAATGATTTGGAAACTGTCTTTCATGTTTTTACGAAACTTTATTCGTGATAATAAACGCGAAGTTATCGGATTTACAGTTTTCATGTTTTGGAAAAGTATCAACGCGAAAAATCTCCTAGCTAATCCTCCACGTCACTTGTCATACGTCATTGAACGATTTGGAAACTGTCTTTCATGTTTTTACGAAACTTTATTCGTGATAAACGCGAAGTTATCGGATTTACAGTTTTCATATTTTGGAAAAGTATCAACGCGAAAAATCTCCTAACAGACCCTCCACGTCATTTGTCATACGTCATTGAATGATTTGGAAACTGTCTTTCATGTTTTTACGAAACTTTATTCGTGATAATAAACGCGAAGTTATCGGATTTACAGTTTTCATGTTTTGGAGAAGTATCAACGCGAAAAATCTCCTAGCTAATCCTCCACGTCACTTGTCATACGTCATTGAACGATTTGGAAACTGTCTTTCATGTTTTTACGAAACTTTATTCGTGATAAACGCGAAGTTATCGGATTTACAGTTTTCATGTTTTGGAAAAGTATCAACGCGAAAAATCTCCTAGCTAATCCTCCACGTCACTTGTCATACGTCATTGAACGATTTGGAAACTGTCTTTCATGTTTTTACGAAACTTTATTCGTGATAATAAACGCGAAGTTATCGGATTTACAGTTTTCATGTTTTGGAAAAGTATCAACGCGAAAAATCTCCTAGCTAATCCTCCACGTCACTTGTCATACGTCATTGAACGATTTGGAAACTGTCTTTCATGTTTTTACGAAACTTTATTCGTGATAATAAACGCGAAGTTATCGGATTTACAGTTTTCATGTTTTGGAAAAGTATCAACGCGAAAAATCTCCTAGCTAATCCTCCACGTCACTTGTCATACGTCATTGAACGATTTGGAAACTGTCTTTCATGTTTTTACGAAACTTTATTCGTGATAAACGCGAAGTTATCGGATTTACAGTTTTCATATTTTGGAAAAGTATCAACGCGAAAAATCTCCTAACTGACCCTCCACGTCATTTGTCATACGTCATTGAATGATTTGGAAACTGTCTTTCATGTTTTTACGAAACTTTATTCGTGATAATAAACGCGAAGTTATCGGATTTACAGTTTTCATGTTTTGGAAAAGTATCAACGCGAAAAATCTCCTAGCTAATCCTCCACGTCACTTGTCATACGTCATTGAACGATTTGGAAACTGTCTTTCATGTTTTTACGAAACTTTATTCGTGATAAACGCGAAGTTATCGGATTTACAGTTTTCATATTTTGGAAAAGTATCAACGCGAAAAATCTCCTAACTGACCCTCCACGTCATTTGTCATACGTCATTGAATGATTTGGAAACTGTCTTTCATGTTTTTACGAAACTTTATTCGTGATAATAAACGCGAAGTTATCGGATTTACAGTTTTCATGTTTTGGAAAAGTATCAACGCGAAAAATCTCCTAGCTAATCCTCCACGTCACTTGTCATACGTCATTGAACGATTTGGAAACTGTCTTTCATGTTTTTACGAAACTTTATTCGTGATAATAAACGCGAAGTTATCGGATTTACAGTTTTCATGTTTTGGAAAAGTATCAACGCGAAAAATCTCCTAGCTAATCCTCCACGTCACTTGTCATACGTCATTGAACGATTTGGAAATTGTCTTTCATGTTTTTACGAAACTTTATTCGTGATAATAAACGCGAAGTTATCGGATTTACAGTTTTCATATTTTGGAAAAGTATCAACGCGAAAAATCTCCTAACTAATCCTCCACGTCACTTGTCATACGTCATTAATCGATTTAGAAGTTGTCTTCCTGTACAGGTTAGTATTTGTGAATATTTTTTAGATGAAAAATGATACCTCATCGAAAAACGGAGAAAAAATATTAAAACTAAAAGAAAAACTGAATTTCGATTTGAAATATGTAATATTGGATTTTTCTTCTGTCAGCGGTTTAGATCCTTGCACGGCGGACATGTTGCAAAATGAAATTACAACGTTTCGAAAATTGGGGATTACAATTTACATTGCCGCTTGTTCAGGTATCCATTATTTTTTTAAATAAAAATCACAATATGTCAAATCTGGCAAATATACAGTGTGGCACAATTTCGAAGTTGAAATCCACTTACGAGGTATTATATACAGGGTGTGTTTTTTTATTTAAAGGTGAAATCTACAACACGCTTCGGAAATGTCGATTGGTGAACGATGGGAAGGATTCGTTGATGGTTTTTTTGACGGTGCATGACGCCGTTCAAACTGCCGTTAATAAAATGAGGGAACCATCGGTAGATGGCGCTACTAGATGATTATTTAAGATTCGAAGTATTTTATAGAAGAAAATCTCGAAAAAAGAATTATAATATTAAATATATTTGTAGTAATATTTAGTTTTATTTTCCTGAACGTATTCAATCGAAATCAAATCAGATTAGATTTTTTTAATTGCCTAACGTGAAAAATCGATGTCGAAAGTCGTTACTGTAACTAGATTAATATATACAAAGCGTCAATAATCAAAAAAACACGAATTGCAGTGTTGCCAAACATCGAATGTGAAGAAGAGATGACAAAAGTTGTTTTTATAACTAGATCGGCATGAAATAAGCCTCGATATTCAGAAAAACATAAATTGCAGTGTTGCCAAATGTGAATAAACATTGCCAAACGTCTTTTTTTGATCATACCAGTATAAAAAGAGCATCGATATTCGTAAAAACATAAATTGCAGTGTTGCCAAACATCGTATGTGAAATAAAGTTGCCAAAAGTATTGGCAATTGTGGTAAAACATAAATTATAGTATTGCAAAACGTCGCATGTAATGAAAACTTACAAAACATCGTTTCTCTAAGTAGAAAAGTCTAAAAAGGTCATCGATATTGATAAAAAATACAAATTGCAGTGTTGCCAAACGTCAAATATGATGAGAACTTATAAAACGCCGTTTCTCTAAGTGGAATAGTTTAAAAATGGCATCGATATTTATCAAAAAAAAATATAAATTGCAGTGTTGCCAAATGTGAATAAACATTGCCAAACGTCTTTTTTTGATCATACCTGTATAAAAAGTGCATCGATATTCATAAAAACATAAATTGCAGTGTTGCCAAACATCGTATGTGAAATAAAGTTGCCAAAAGTATTGCCAATTGTGGGGAAATATAAATTACAGTATTGCCAAACGTCGCATGTAATGAAAACTTACAAAATGTCGGTTCTCTAAGTAGAAAAGTCTAAAAAGCTCATCAATATTGATAAAAAAATACAAATTGCAGTGTTGCCAAACGTCAAATATGATGAGAACTTATAAAACGCCGTTTCTCTAAGTGGAATAGTCTAAAAATGGCATCGATATTTATCAAAAAAAATATAAATTGCAGTGTTGCCAAATGTGAATAAATATTGCCAAACGTCTTTCTTTGATCATACCAGTATAAAAAGAGCATCGATATTCATATAAACATAAATTGCAGTGTTGCCAAACATCGTATGTGAAATAAAGTTGCCAAAAGTATTGCCAATTGTGGGGAAACATAAATTACAGTATTGCCAAACGTCGCATGTAATGAAAACTTACAAAATGTCGGTTCTCTAAGTAGAAAAGTCTAAAAAGGTCATCGATATTGATAAAAAATACAAATTGCAGTGTTGCCAAACGTCAAATATGATGAGAACTTATAAAACGCCGTTTCTCTAATTGGAATAGTCTAAAAATGGCATCGATATTTATCAAAAAAAAATATAAATTGCAGTGTTGCCAAACGGCGAACTTTAAAAAATTTTGTCAATTGTTTGTCTAACTAGAAATACATAGAAAACGCAGTGTTGCCAAACAGTAGTTATCCTGAAATGCGGGAGAACGTTCATATAGAACCATACGAACATTGCAGTGTTGCCGAACGTTAAACTCGAAGAAAATTCGTCGAACGTCGTTTCTCTAACTAGAAAAACATACAAATTGAAGTGTTGCCTAACCGTATTTAATTTGAAATGCAGAGAAATGTTCACACAGAATATTGCATTGTTGCCGAACGTCATTTTTGAGCAATCAAATAAAAATAAAAGTCTCATTTAATTTTTCGAATTGTATATTTACATGTTTCGATGAAAATCAATCATAAATATTATAAATAATAGTATGACATAACGAAAAAATCGAGATGACACACTGTATACTTTATCACAATCGTTAGAACGGTAACTATAAAATTTCTTACGAACAAACGATACCGACTCAATTATCACTTCACCCCGTATAAAAAAAAATCATCGAATCCGCATCGTTTCCACCTAAACCATCGACCCGAACATCCTCCTGCCCCTCGTAAGCACCAAACTCACCACCATAACCGAAAGCAAAAAAAAAATCAAACCGAAAAACGACGTCAACAATCTACAACGACACCGCCATTTTTTATCGTTCTCCATCCTCCTCAAAAGATGCTCCGATCTCGGCATATCCAACGTAAAATCCGCTTCCGGTCGTCCGACGGGCTGCAACAAAAAAAAAACAAACCCGTTTCATACGAATTTTTTACCGAATACGGTCCTGTCCATTAACGAGGTCAATTACCACGCCCATTCGCATACAGTTTTACGGTTTACTTTTTATGCGATCCGTAACCGATTTAACGGTTTACGTTTTAATCGTATAAACGGAAATTTATCACCCTCGTTACGCCATATTGAATATTATTACGTATTACGTAAATATTTTTATTCTGGGAACTCATCAACTCGACTCACTAGATTATAATATTGACATATTTTCATTACGTATTAACAAAAGGTTTACGTAATCTGAGAAGATATAATAATGATGAATTATTGCTTAATTTCCAAGAACATCAATTAAACAATAAATTGCGCGTTAATAATGGGAGGATTCTCGTTGATTTCACGAAAAAAAAAAATGAAAGAAAACAAAGGATTTAACGAAGAGTTTGATTCAATAATACAATCCAACTTTCATCTCCTTCATTTCGAATCGATTAATTAGATTTTGTATTCGGCTATAGCAAAAGATTCATTTAAAAATATTTTTCCGTCTAAAATGAGGATTAAATATGTTCTGCGATGTTCCAGAATGTTCTAGAACAATTCAACATACTCCGAAAACGTTATAAATATTTCTAAAATGTTCTAGACTATGCCACAACACAAAATAATGAATTTAAGTAATTTTTCCGAGTGAAATTAGAATTTAAGATGTTCTGCGATGTTCCAGAATGTTCTAGAACAATTCAACATACTCCGAAAACGTTCTAAATGTTTCTAAAATGTTCTAGACTATGCCACAACACAAAATAATGAATTTAAGTAATTTTTCCGAGTGAAATTAGAATTTAAGATGTTCTGCGATGTTCCAGAATGTTCTAGAACAATTCAACATACTCTGAAAACGTTCTAAATGTTTCTAAAATGTTCTAGACTATGAAACAACTCAAAATAATGAATTTAAATAATTTTTCCGAGTGAAATTAGAATTTAAGATGTTCCGCGATGTTCCAGAATGTTCTAGAATAATTCAACATACTCCGAAAACGTTCTAAATGTTTCTAAAATATTCTAGACTATGCCACAACTCAAAATAATGAATTTAAATAATTTTTCCGAGTGAAATTAGAATTTAAGATGTTCCGCGATGTTCCAGAATGTTCTAGAATAATTCAACATACTCCGAAAACGTTCTAAATGTTTCTAAAATGTTCTAGACTATGCCACAACACAAAATAATGAATTTAAGTAATTTTTCCGAGTGAAATTAGAATTTAAGATGTTCTGCGATGTTCCAGAATGTTCTAGAACAATTCAACATACTCCGAAAACTTTCTAAATATTTCTAAAATGTTCTAGACTATGCCATAACACAAAATAATGAATTTAAGTAATTTTTACGAGTGAAATTAGAATTTAAGATGTTCTACGATGTTCCAGAATGTTCTAGAACCATTCAACATACTCTGAAAACGTTCTAAATGTTTCTAAAATGTTCTAGACTATGCCACAACACAAAATAATGAATTTAAGTAATTTTTCCGAGTGAAATTAGAATTTAAGATGTTCTGCGATGTTCCAGAATGTTCTAGAACAATTCAACATACTCCGAAAACGTTCTAAATGTTCTAGACTATGCCACAACTCAAAATAATGAATTTAAATAATTTTTCCGAGTGAAATTAGAATTTAAGATGTTCTGCGATGTTCCAGAATGTTCTAGAACAATTCAACATACTCCGAAAACGTCCTAAAGGCTTCCAAAATGTTCTAGACTATGCCACAACTCAAAATAATGAATTTAAATAATTTTACCGAGTGAAATTAGAATTTAAGATGTTCTGCGATGTTCCAGAATGTTCTAGAACAATTCAACATACTCCGAAAACGTTCTAAATGTTTCTAAAATGTTCTAGACTGTGCCACAACACAAAATAATGAATTTAAATAATTTTTCCGAGTGAAATTACGATTTAAGATGTTCTGTGAGGTTCGAGAATGTTCTAGAACAATTCAACATATTCCTAAAACCTTGTAGAGCGGTCTATAGTCTTCTAGATTATTCTACAATCATTGCCAATTATCTGGAACCCTATAAAATTTACGAAGATGTTTGAGAACAATATAGAACATATATAAATCGTCATATAAAGTTCTATAACGTTAGGAAAGGTTCGAGAACAAGCCAACATAATTAGAAAACGTTGTAGAAACCTCTGTATTGTCCCAGAATATTGAGAAACGTCCAAGAACAATCCAAAATATTTATAGAACAATGTAGAAAAGTTTATAACGTTCCAGGAAATTAAAAAACTCCCTAGAACAATCTAGATTGTTCATAAAACGATGTAGAAAGTTCTATTATATTCCAGAATGTTGGGAGATGCCCTAGAACAACCTATAATATTTATAAAACGATGTAAAAAGTTCTATAATGTTCCAGCACCATCGAACACATTTAGAAAACATTGTACAATGCTCTACAGTTCTCTAGAATGTTCTAGAGTCATTTCAAATGATTTAGAACTATATAAAATACACTAGGATGTTCTGTTATGTTCCGGAACAATGTACAATATATAAAAAACGTTGTAGAAAATTCTGCAATGTTTCAGAATGTTAGAAGATGTTCCGGAACAAATTAGAATATCTATAAAGCTATGTAGAAAGTTCTATAATGTTCCAGAACGACACAAATTAGTTTTTAACTAGAAACAAAGTCGTATAAATTTTTTTATGATAATCTATTATGTTCTGGAGTATTTGAAAACGTTGTAGAATGTTCTAGAATTTTCTGAGATGTTCTAAAATAACTGAAAGTGATTCTTTTACAATACAGTATGTTCCAAGGAATTTTAAAGCATAAAATAGTAGTTTGAAAAGATCCTATGTCACATAAAATTTTCTAGCATGTTTTGACAACGTTGTAAAGATTCTACAATGTTCTAGAACAACTAATAATAATGTAAAATGTTTCTAAACGATTGTAGAATATCCGGTCATAATTCAGGATCTTTTAAAGAATACAAGAATCATTTAAGATGATCTCAAGGTATACAAAATTTTCTAAAATGTTCTAGAACTACCTGAACCGTTTCCGAAACATCGTAGAATGTTCTACAATGTTCTAAAACCTCTCAAGATAATTCAAAACATCGTAGAATGTGCTAAAACTACTCAAAATCATTTAAAACTCCATTTCCAAAACATCTTAAAACGTTCTGTATTGTTCCATGATGTTCTAGAACATCTTCAAGTAACTTGATAACAATGTAAAATGTTCTGTTATGTTCCAAAATGTTTTAAAGAATACCAGAGACGTTTGAGATGATTTTAAGTCGTAATAAAGTTTCTAAAATGTTCTAGAACTTCCTGAAACATTTCTGAAACATCGTAGACCATTCAAAGTCATTTAAAAACATAATAGATTGTTATGTTATGTTCTAGATCATTTCCGAAACATTGTAAAAGGTTCTGTATTATTCCGAAGGACTCGAAGTATTCTGGAAACTTCTACAATGTTTTAGAACGTTTTAAAGGATTTGGAAAGTCGTTGAAAATTATCTAAAATCAATGTTTCAGTCATAATTTAGCAACTGTTTCGATTAAAATCGCGTACTACAATCGAACACGTGCAATTTTCTTCTTTTTCTGATACGCTCCAAATACTACGAAATGTATGTTGAATTATTGCGAAATATGTTGTTTTAACGTACGATCTTTCATAATTATTAGTCAACGTCGATTCAACCATCGATCTGTACAATTTTTTTCATTATACAGGGTTATTTATTCGAAATCCACACTTTTTCAAGAAATAGGTGTGGAACACCCTGTATATATATCTATATATAAGCGAAGGCGTTACAAACATAGCACGTGGACAAAAATTACAAACCGAAACGATAATAAATAGAAAAATTTGCGAAATTTAATACTAATTTTCAAATCTGGCAACGTTGCTTTTAATTTTTAATGGAAAGAGTGTTTTGGCGCCCTCGGAAGGTCGCCATTTTGAATTTCTCAAAGTAAAAAACAAATGTTCCACTTTAAATTCATCAGAAACATTTTTATCGACGTAGAAAATAATTTAGATTGTTGCCGAATCATTCAACACCCTGTGGAATAATTGAAAAATGTTTCGCTTTTTTCCAGAAAATTTTCAAACGTTCTAGAACCTATTTACCAATTTTCGAAACTTGCGGAATGTTCTAAAGCGTTCTAGAACAGTCTAAATCATTTCCAGAACGTTCTGGAACATCGCCGAAAATTCTACAACGTTTTCAGAGTATTTAGAATAGTTTAAGAACATATTAGAAAAATCTGGTATATTATGGAATCTTGTAGAACTCATTAGAAATATTTAATATTCTTTTGGAACATCGTAGAATATTCTACAACGTTTTCAGAGTGTTCAAATTCATTTAAGAATATATTAGAAGTATCTGAAACATCACAGAATTTTGTAGAGCGTATCAGAAATATTTTTGGAACATCGTAGAATATTCGACGTTTTTAAAACACTGGAGATCGTTATAGAACATTTCAGAAATATCTAGAACATTGCAGAAGCTTCAAGAACATAGTAGAATTATTCAAGACCCTTTTGGAGCATCGCAGAATATTGTACAACGTTTTCAAAACACTAGAGACCGTTCTAGAACATCTAAGATTATTAACGAGCATGAAAGAACGTTAGAAAATTCTATACTGTTCCCGATTGTTCTAGAACAACATAAATTATTTCTAAAACGGTACAGAATGTTCCGACAAATTTCATAATGTTCTGTAACGTTCCGGAATATTCTTAAACATTGAAATATACTTTCTAGATTATTTTCTGTTGTGCTAGAATGTTTTTTGACAATACGAGGGACGTTAGAATGTCTATAATGTTCAAGAATGTTGGGAGATGCCCTAGAACAATGTAGAATATTTATAAAACGATGAAAAAGTTCTATAAAGTTCCAGAATGTTCGGAGATGCCCTAGAACAATGTCGAATAATTATAATGCCATTTAAAAGTTCTATAATGTTCCGGAATATTGGGAGATGTCCTAGAACAATGTAAAATATTTATAAAACGATGAAAAAAGTTCTATAATGTTCCAGAATGTTGGGAGATGCCATAGATCAATGTAGAACATTTATAAAACGATGAAAAAAGTTCTATAATGTTCCAGAATTTTGGGAGATGCCATAGATCAATGTAGAACATTTATAAAACGATGAAAAAAGTTCTATAATGTTCCAGAAGGTTGGGAGATGCCATAGATCAATGTAGAACATTTATAAAACGATGAAAAAAGTTCTATAATGTTCCAGAATGTTGGGAGATGCCATAGATCAATGTAGAACATTTATAAAACGATGAAAAAAGTTCTATAATGTTCCAGAATGTTTGGAGATGCCCAAGAACAATCTAGAAAATTTATAAAACGATGTGGAAAGTTTTGTAACGTTCCAGAATATTAGAAAACTCTCAAGAACAATATAGAATGTTTATAACACTATGTAGAAAGTTCTATAATGTTCGAGAACGTTCTAGAACAAACGATCACATTTAGAAAACGTTCTAGAATATTTTCTGTTGTGCCGGAAGGTTTTGGAGTATACGAGGGTGGTTAAAGAAGATTTGAAACGACTAACAATAATCCGGAATATACGGGGCTGGTTTAGATTTCAAATATTTCGTAAAAATTAGTTTATATAACAATAATTGGAAGAAAAAACGGGTATATATATTAAATATAGGTACTTACGTATACAGGGACGTCTGTAGGTTTTCTGGGATACCGAATTGGTTCATCATTGACAGCTTTAACGCCGTAATATTGTTCCCAGACACTCGGTTTACCGTCGTTGTTCGATAACAAATTTTTTTTAGGAAACGTGCCGATTTTTTTCGATTTTTTCAACAATCCCTCCGAACCGGTCTTCGTTCTACAGATTGTCCCGTAAATGAGGGCGTTCCTAACGATATTCGGCGCGTTAAATAGATTATCGTGAACGAACACCGGCAAATTCCGGTCACTGAACCCACTACTCGACGACCTTGACGGGGTGTCGTACACATCTTCGACGCCGGAATGTCCGCTCGACGTCGAGTGACTCAAAGCTTTCAAAACGGAGTTTTTCGTACGGCTGTGAGTTAAATTCACACAAAGTCTTTTGAGTTCTTCCTCGGTGGATAAACGTAAATTATCGAATTTGGTTCGTATCTTTTCGTCGATGATTTTTAGAAGGTTTTCGGGAGGCGTGGTGTTTCTACCTGGAAATTAAGTTGAAAAGAGGAAAATTTCAAATCGATTTGGGAAAATCAACGGACGTACCTTCCAAAGTTTCGTTGATTCCGCTTAAAATATCGAGAAGTAGATCTTTGAGGGACATATCTATGTAGGATTCTTGGTTTTTCGTGTTTTCTGGGTGGTAGTTTAGGCTAGTGTAAAGAAGAAGAGCGTCGTCGACGATGGAATCGTATTGATTCAGTAATTTTTTATCGTGTATAGGCCATATTGGCTTAGGTACTGAGAGGTCTATTTTACCTTTGAAGAAAAAAAGGTAAATATCTCGTTAAAAAAATTTTTTCTTGAAAAAATAGTGAAGATCAAATTTGTAGATTAGAAAATTCTCTACAAAAAACGTTGAGTACACTTTTTTCGTAAGACTAACGGTTTTCGAAAAAAATCGTTTCCAAAAAATATCTCCAACTATGACATGTCATTTCCATTCGAATATCTCGTTACAGGTGTTTTTTCAAAAAATTAGAGATAATCGAATTTGTAGTATAGGAATTTATCTACAAAAAACGTTCTATACACTTTTTTCGTAAGACTAACGGTTTTCCAAAAATATCGATTCCAAAAAATATCGCTAACTTTGACATGCCATTTCCATTCGAATATCTCTATATAGGTGAGTTTTTTCAAAAAAATAGTGATAATCGAATTTGTAGTTTAGGAAATTCTCTACAAAAAACGTTCTATACACTTTTTTCGTAAGACTAACGGATGTCGAAAAAAATCGATTCCAAAAAATATCGCTAACTATGAAATGCCATTTCCATTCGAATATCTAGTTATAAGTGAGTTTTTTCAAAAAATTAGTGATAATCGAATTTGTAGTTTAGGAAATTCTCTACAAAAAACGTTCTATACACTTTTTTCGTAAGACTAACGGTTTTCCAAAAATATCGATTCCAAAAAATATCGCTAACTTTGACATGCCATTTCCATTCGAATATCTCTATATAGGTGAGTTTTTTCAAAAAATTAGTAATAATCGAATTTGTAGTTTAGGAAATTCTCTACAAAAAACGTTCTATACACTTTTTTCGTAAGACTAACGGATGTCGAAAAAAATCGATTCCAAAAAATATCGCTAACTATGAAATGCCATTTCCATTCGAATATCTAGTTATAAGTGAGTTTTTTCAAAAAATTAGTGATAATCGAATTTGTAGTTTAGGAAATTCTCTACAAAAAACGTTCTATACACTTTTTTCGTAAGACTAACGGTTTTCCAAAAATATCGATTCCAAAAAATATCGCTAACTTTGACATGCCATTTCCATTCGAATATCTCTATATAGGTGAGTTTTTTCAAAAAATTAGTAATAATCGAATTTGTAGTTTAGGAAATTCTCTACAAAAAACGTTCTATACACTTTTTTCGTAAGACTAACGGTTTTCGAAAAAAATCGATTCCAAAAAATATCGCTAACTATGACATGCCATTTCCATTCAAATATCTCGTTATAAGTGAGTTTTTTCAAAAAATTAGTGATAATCGAATTTGTAGTTTAGGAAATTCTCTACAAAAAACGTTCTATACACTTTTTTCGTAAGACTAACGGTTGTCGAAAAAAATCGAACCCAAAAAATATCGCTAACTTTGACATGCCATTTCCATTCGAATATCTCTATATAGGTGAGTTTTTTCAAAAAATTAGTGATAATCGAATTTGTAGTTTAGGAAATTCTCTACAAAAAACGTTCTATACACTTTTTTCGTAAGACTAACGGTTTTCGAAAAAAATCGATTCCAAAAAATATCGCTAACTATGACATGCCATTTCCATTCAAATATCTCGTTATAAGTGAGTTTTTTCAAAAAATTAGTGATAATCGAATTTGTAGTTTAGGAAATTCTCTACAAAAAACGTTCTATACACTTTTTTCGTAAGACTAACGGTTGTCGAAAAAAATCGAACCCAAAAAATATCGCTAACTTTGACATGCCATTTCCATTCAAATATCTCGTTATAAGTGAGTTTTTTCAAAAAATTAGTGATAATCGAATTTGTAGTTTAGGAAATTCTCTACAAAAAACGTTCTATACACTTTTTTCGTAAGACTAACGGTTTTCGAAAAAAATCGATTCCAAAAAATATCGCTAACTATGACATGCCATTTCCATTCAAATATCTCGTTATAAGTGAGTTTTTTCAAAAAATTAGTGATAATCGAATTTGTAGTTTAGGAAATTCTCTACAAAAAACGTTCTATACACTTTTTTCGTAAGACTAACGGTTGTCGAAAAAAATCGAACCCAAAAAATATCGCTAACTTTGACATGCCATTTCCATTCGAATATCTAGTTATAGGTGAGTTTTTTCAAAAAATTAGTGATAATCGAATTTGTAGTTTAGGAAATTCTCTACAAAAAACGTTCTATACACTTTTTTCGTAAGACTAACGGTTTTCGAAAAAAATCGATTCCAAAAAATATCGCTAACTATGACATGCCATTTCCATTCAAATATCTCGTTATAAGTGAGTTTTTTCAAAAAATTAGTGATAATCGAATTTGTAGTTTAGGAAATTCTCTACAAAAAACGTTCTATACACTTTTTTCGTAAGACTAACGGTTGTCGAAAAAAATCGAACCCAAAAAATATCGCTAACTTTGACATGCCATTTCCATTCGAATATCTCTATATAGGTGAGTTTTTTCAAAAAATTAGTGATAATCGAATTTGTAGTTTAGGAAATTCTCTACAAAAAACGTTCTATACACTTTTTTCGTAAGACTAACGGTTTTCGAAAAAAATCGATTCCAAAAAATATCGCTAACTATGACATGCCATTTCCATTCAAATATCTCGTTATAAGTGAGTTTTTTCAAAAAATTAGTGATAATCGAATTTGTAGTTTAGGAAATTCTCTACAAAAAACGTTCTATACACTTTTTTCGTAAGACTAACGGTTGTCGAAAAAAATCGAACCCAAAAAATATCGCTAACTTTGACATGCCATTTCCATTCAAATATCTCGTTATAAGTGAGTTTTTTCAAAAAATTAGTGATAATCGAATTTGTAGTTTAGGAAATTCTCTACAAAAAACGTTCTATACACTTTTTTCGTAAGACTAACGGTTTTCGAAAAAAATCGATTCCAAAAAATATCGCTAACTATTACATGCCATTTCCATTCAAATATCTCGTTATAAGTGAGTTTTTTCAAAAAATTAGTGATAATCGAATTTGTAGTTTAGGAAATTCTCTACAAAAAACGTTCTATACACTTTTTTCGTAAGACTAACGGTTTTCGAAAAAAATCGATTCCAAAAAATATCGCTAACTTTGACATGCCATTTCCATTCGAATATCTCGTTAAAGGTGAATTTTTGAAAAAATTAGAGATAATCGAATTTGTAGTTTAGGAAATTGTCTACAAAAAACTTCTAATGAATTTTTTGTGCCATCAATGGTTTTCGAGAAAATTCAATTTAAAAAGTATCCGCACGACCTTGAACCACAACATTTTTCAATACCCCCGTATAACACATCGATTAATTAAAAAAAAAAAAGTATTTTACCTTCAGGAATCGTTGTAAGAGTATCACCAGCAGATGTCGCATGAAACGGCACGGTTTTGTTACTCTTTATACCGCGTGTTGAAATTTTAATCGATCTTACGAAAGCTGGATTTTTCTCGATAAAAACCCCCACTTCGTCGACCAATTTATGTTGCTCCTGATAAGGATCATTAACGCTACCAGTATTACTATCCCCGTATCCTGAAGACGATGATTTTTCTCTCGAACGCGCAGATATACGAGGGTTGTTGTAATGTTTCTGATTAGAATCCAAAAAGAGCGGATTCACCCTAAAATTCACGTACATGGAATAAAATAATTGACATTTTTATATCCCCTACTCACCCTCCACCATAAAAAGAAGTATCATCACTAGGAAAATTGCAATTTTCGACATATAATCTCGGTAAAACCACTGACCTGCTAACCGAATAAATCTTCTGTCCTTTAACGTCAGTTTTTATCGTAGCTAGGGGATCGTCGGTCACGTCTTCTTCTTCTTTTTCATGTCTGACGTCAGAGGAACAATCCCTTTTATCTATTTTCCCGATACCCGATCCACTAAACATATTTTTCGTATAAAAACGTTCGTCTGATTATTTGGGACATCCAGTATATTAAAAACTCGATGTTGCAGCTTCATTTTATATTCGCATATTCTTTAGAACATAGATAAATGTACTGAATGTCGATTTTTAATTTTGAACGAAAGTTTGTGAAGGTGCGCGGGTGGTTAATCGATGAACACGACCGGCTGGTTCCAACCCGCCAACGAAACTGAAAGTGGTTAATGGAGATGGACATGTGACCGTGTTAGGGTCCGTACATTGTTGGATCTGGTGCATAAACCACGAATGGAGATGGTTGTTGATTATACATTAACGAGGTCGAACGGCATTTATGTCTATAAAGGATACTTTCAATTTTTTTTAAATGTTTTTAAACCATTATTTGGCACTCTATATCTCAGAATTGGAACCGTTCTTAGTATTCTCGTTTTTTTTTCCTCGTATATTCAAGTTTTCTAAATACTGTGTTAAAATTTTTGTTCAATATTTTCATTAATTTCGTCTGTAGACTTTTTTTAATAGAAACAAAGTTTTTTACAGTTTTCTACACCTGTTATATTCAACACCCTGTACTTCAAAAACGATTTTCTTTAATGTGTTCCCGATTTTTTTCCTCGTATATTCAAGTTTTTTAAGTACTATGTTAAAATTTTCGTTCAATATTTTCATTAAATTCGTCTGTAGACTTTTTTTAATAAAAACAAAGTTTTTTACCGTTTTCTACATCTGTTATATTCAACGCACTGTATTTCAAAAACGATTTTCTCTAATGTGCTCTCGATTTTTTTCCTCGTATATTCAAGTTTTCCAAGTACTATGTTAAAATTTTCGTTCAATATTTTCATTAATTTCGTCTGTAGACTTTTTTTAATAAAAACAAAGTTTTTTACAGTTTTCTACACCTGTTATATTCAACACCCTGTATTTCAAAAACGCTTTTCTCTAAAGTATTCCCGATTTTTTTCCTCGTATATTCAAGTTTTCTAAGTACTGTGTTAAAATTTTCGTTCAATATTTTCATTAATTTCGTCTGTAGACTTTTTTTAATAGAAACAAAGTTTTTTACAGTTTTCTACATTTGTTATATTCAACACCCTGTATTTCAAAAACGCTTTTCTCTAAACTATTCCCAATTTTTTTCCTCGTAGATTCAACTTTTCCAAGTACTGTGTTAAAATTTTCGTTCAATATTTTCATTAATTTTGTCTGTAGACTTTTTTTAATAAAAACAAAGTTTTTTACAGTTTTCTACATTTGTTATATTCAACACCCTGTATTTCAAAAACGCTTTTGTCTAAACTATTCCCAATTTTTTTCCTCGTAGATTCAACTTTTCCAAGTACTGTGTTGAAATTTTCGTTCAATATTTTCATTAATTTCGTCTGTAGACTTTTTTTAATAGAAACAAAGTTTTTTACAGTTTTCTACACCTGTTATATTCAACACCCTGTATTTCAAAAACGATTTTCTTTAATGTGTTCCCGATTTTTTTCCTCGTATATTCAAGTTTTTTAAGTACTGTGTTGAAATTTTTGTTCAATATTTTCATTAAATTCGTCTGTAGACTTTTTTTAATAAAAACAAAGTTTTTTACCGTTTTCTACACCTGTGATATTCAACACCCTGTATTTCAAAAACGCTTTTCTCTAAAGTATTCCCGATTTTTTTCCTCGTATATTCAAGTTTTTTAAGTACTGTGTTGAAATTTTTGTTCAATATTTTCATTAAATTCGTCTGTAGACTTTTTTTAATAAAAACAAAGTTTTTTGCAGTTTTCTACACCTGTGATATTCAACACCCTGTATTTCAAAAACGCTTTTCTCTAAAGTATTCCCGATTTTTTTCCTCGTATATTCAAGTTTTCTACATACTGTGTTAAAATTTTTGTTCAATATCTTCATTAATTTCGTCTGTAGACTTTTTTTAATAAAAACAAAGTTTTTTACAGTTTTCTCCATTTGTTATATTCAACACCCTGTATTTCAAAAACGCTTTTCTCTAAACTATTCCCGATTTTTTTCCTCGTATATTCAAGTTTTTTAAGTACTGTGTTAAAATTTTCGTTCAATATTTTCATTAATTTCGTCTGTAGACTTTTTTTAATAAAAACAAAGTTTTTTACAGTTTTCTACATGTGTTATATTCAACACCCTGTATTTCAAAAGCGCTTTTCTCTAAACTATTCCCAATTTTTTTCCTCGTAGATTCAACTTTTCCAAGTACTGTGTTAAAATTTTCGTTCAATATTTTCAATAATTTCGTCTGTAGACTTTTTTTAATAAAAACAAAGTTTTTTACAGTTTTCTCCATCTGTTATATTCAACACCCTGTATTTCAAAAACGCTTTTCTCTAAACTATTCCCAATTTTTTTCCTCGTAGATTCAACTTCTCCAAGTACTGTGTTAAAATTTTCGTTCAATATTTTCATTAATTTCGTCTGTAGACTTTTTTTAATAGAAACAAAGTTTTTTACAGTTTTCTACATTTGTTATATTCAACACCCTGTATTTCAAAAACGCTTTTCTCTAAACTATTCCCAATTTTTTTCCTCGTAGATTCAACTTTTCCAAGTACTGTGTTAAAATTTTCGTTCAATATTTTCATTAATTTCGTCTGTAGACTTTTTTTAATAAAAACAAAGTTTTTTTTCAATTTTCTCTATTTGTTATATTTAACACCCTGTATTTCAAAAACGCTCTTCTCTAAAGTGTTCCCGTTTTTTTTTTCTTGTAGATATAACCCTCCTAAGTACAATAACAAAATTTTATTTCAATATTTTCATTAATTTCGTCTGCATAATATTTTGAATCAAACTTTTCTTGACATAATATTTCCAACGTTTCACAAATATTTACCTGTTCTGCTATCAGCAGATACCAATAAATCAAATATCTTCGTATCATATATTTCATTTTTAAATATTTACGTGTTATTAGAGAGACAAACCGGTGTGTAGGTCACAGAAAAAAAAATCTGCTTTCACTTACGTAATATGTAAACGAAAGTAGTTGATACTGACATTACAGACGCTGACTCGCAAAACAAATATTCTCATAGTACGGGCGATAAACCAAAAACTAAACTCGTTAGAGACAAAATTCGACATAAAAATGTGATAAAATTATACAATTATGTTATTTAAAATGTTAATTATCGTAAATCTACACGATAAATACTCCGGAGGATTAAAAAAAAGAATTATTGTTAACGCAATTAAATCTATTACTAACAGATGGTTTTGTTTATTGAAAATTGAAGAGAAGCTACGAGATTTATACGTTGACCTGTGGTCAGTCAAGTATTTAACCTTGTTCCATTCAGGTCACAGTTTATTGTGAAATAGTCACTGTGTTTTGCTTAAGTTGACGGTCAACAAAGACGAATTATTACGCCATTAAATCGACATTTATTGTCCTTTTTGATAAACGTCCTCAACGAAATAGATGCACATTTTTAAACAATATAATCATCTACATTTCAAATTGTTATATATAACACATTACACGATGATAATACCTAGTTACTGTTTATTACAAAATCAAGCTGATATAACTTAAAATAATAATTGTACACCCGTATTCCGATTCGTTACAAGGTTATTAAAGAATTAAATACTGTTTGATTATGAAATATCCTTTGGATATGTAAAAAAAAATCATTGTAGTACTAATATTATTTCTAGAATACCTAATACTCACCTTTTTAAACACAAACACTATAACTGTAGTTCAGAACACATTAAATCGATCCGTCCTGTATTAATTTCACCATAAACTCAAATTTTATCACTGTATTTGTATTTTTTGCAATATAATCAAAGCAACAAGGGCTTAAACACTGATAATCATACTTAATATTAATAACAAACATTTTGACAGTTAATTTCATAGATACATCGAAAGCATAGAGGAATCTATTATAATTTGACGTTTAGTTCAATAGATGATTCGAGAGTATAGAGGTCTCATTTCATAAATATAATTAAAAATCAAAAGATAGGTTGTTGTTAAATTAGAAAAAGTTTTTTTTAATAACTAACGTTTAATTTTCTCGTATAATTTTTTATAGAACATATTAAAAAATATAATATAAAAGCACGTAAGTATTGAAAACATTTATCTATGACAACATCTAACTTCACGATACTTTTGGTCTCGATCTTATAAGTTATAGTCCCATATTTATTACTTTAAGTATTTTAACAAATACACTAATATAGAAAAAAGAAGAATTGTATACAAATTAATATAGTCCGTTCATACGTATTACTTTTGAAAATATTTTTTTACGCATATTGTTTTTAATACATTCTGTATAGATAATTATTGCAATTAACAATGTATTTGACATTAATAATGTTGAATTAGCATTGACAATACGTTTATCAGAGCATAATAAATGAATTGCGTAATTATCGTATACCTGACTGGATTGAAAGTGAGGTTAGTAGGATAATGTCGATTATATTTTAGATTTTTTCTTGATATATGTGATCAGTATTCAGCATAAGAAGTAATTCACTTAATTTGTAATTGAATATGCATGAAATTCAATTAAATACGATAACTTTAAGGGGAGATAGATAAAAAATTGAAAAAATAATAAACGATTGACAACACTGTATATAAAACCAAAATTGAATGAAGTTTGTGAGAATATTTGAAAAAAAAATGCTGTTTAGGGTTATAATTTGTACTAAAAATGATACAGGATGTCCCCAAATATATACATTTATTCTTTTAAGACGGTTTCTTAATAATCTTTTATTGAATATGTTTTTGGATATTTGAAAAAACCTTTAATGGTCACAGTTTGCTACGAAAAATTGTACAGGGTGGCCCAGAATATGCACTATTATGTAAATATTTTAAGTAACTAAACCGGACCTGCTTTAATTTCACATTAAAATGAATAATACCAAAGAAAATTGGTGTCTGTGTTTGATTATTTAAAAAACGTTCCTCGATATTGGAATTATCAACTAAAAACAATACACGGTGAACCCAAAAACATGAACTATCAACATAACCACATTTATCCTCATCAGAGATCTTTTAAATTTAAATTTTGTAATTATTTGTTTAAATAGTTGAGAAAAACAATCGATTTCTACATTTTTCTATAAAACGAATCATACAGGGTGATTCAAAATATGCACTATAATATTAATTGCAAAATTGACAATTGCTTTTCTTTTACTTTTAAATGAATAGCATCAAAAAAATTCGTGTCTGTGTTTATATTTTCAAAAAAAGTGCCCCAAGATTATAATTTCCATTAAAAATAATACATATTGTCCTCAAAATACGCACTATTTTATAAAATCGTAAATCTTCTAAGCCAGACCTGTTTTTTCGTTCTAATTTCCATCCCAAGTTAAAATATGGAGTACCATCGTTCGAAGCTGGGGAAATTCGGGTAAAATAAAAAGAAAACACGTGACATCAAGTCATTTTTATTAGAACATCACAACACCAATAATAAATGCAATTAAATTATTCGAAAGCTTTATCGCGCTCCCGCGCAATTCTGACACTACCGGGACGTAAATTTTATTGAAAAAAAAAAAGGTTATCCAAAACCGCACGTTTTCAAAAATTGACCGAATCAACAAAAAAAATTACTAATTTTTCGAAATTCAAATTAAAAAAAATATATAGAACTGAATCAACTGCACAGAATATTTTCTAAGGCAATTCTAAGTGGATTTAATCTATCGCGAGAAGTTCTACGTCAAAAATAAGTGTAGCATTCGGGGGGATGACACCCGGATGACCCCTAGATCCATAAGCGTAATCAGGAGAACACGTCAACTTAGCCCTTTGTCCCAGACTCAACTGCAAGGACATAAAACCTAATCAGTATTCTAAAATACTAAATTAACAAATTTTTAACAAAAAAAAACATCAGAAAAAACCAAAATATCAACATTTTTCACTCTAAAAGCACAAATCAGAGCGCAAGGATGGTATATCATCAAATAAAAAAAAAATACGTAAAAAATTGATTAATTATAGGAAAAAAATGACTTACTTGGGCAACACCTTCGTCCCACCCTTTGATCACTTCGCCTCTACCGATGTGGAACTTAAAAGGCGACCCCCTGTCTCTGGAAGAATCAAATTTTTGTCCATCTTGTAAAGTACCAGTGTAATGTACTGATACAGTTTGTCCTGTCTTTGGGAACGTACGACCTAATTAAACAACATTTAGATATATTTCAAGTACAAAACACGTCAATTTTGTAGTATGCAATGAAATATATTAGAGTACATTAACACCACACACATAATCGATGTTTAACACGAGTAATAAACACAAAAAAAAGACGCTAGAAAATTTACTTACCATCTCCAGGTGTAATTGTATCAACGATTACTCCCATGTTAGAATTTATACGTTATTTGAACGATAATTATTATTTAAACAACTGCACTTTATATTATAAATATAATAATACAATTAAAAATGGCGTAATGGCCGATCTGAAAGGTAACTCGAAACGATGTGAAGAGAGGAACAGGAACTTGCTAACAATAGTGATGGGTAATACAAACTAGTGATTTTATAACTGTTACTTTTATATAAAAACGTTTGTTTTTTCACTTATTATTTAGAAAATCATCACAAATTATTACATTTATCTACACAAACAATAATAAATTCAATTATTTGATATATATTTAACAAAATCAAGTTATTTTTAAACTGTTATTATAGTATCGCACAACTCGTATAACTACAACTTTTCCTGGGATGGGAGATATAAAGTAGTAATACTAATAGTGATTTTCTGACTATCGTTTAAATTGGATTGGAATCATATATATAAATAAAATAAATAAGAAAATTGTTATTAATAATGAAATATAGTTAAGTAAATAATATAACAATTTATTTACTATAAATCTAGTAAAATAACATTTCTTTATATTTTTGTAAACTGTTATTATAACATCGTACAGCACGTCGATGACGTAATTACTGTGTAACTCGCATTTATATACACAGGTTGTATATCAAGTATAAACATATGATTTTGTGTTGTACAGATTGTCCTCGGAATAAACTATAAAAAAAGGTAAATAAAAAACCAAACATATTTATTCATATTAAAAATATATGACAAAAATAGTGTTAGGAATAATTTTTGCTATAAGATTTTAATAATTTAAATAAACCGTATTGCATATTTTCCCCGCTTAATAATAAATTTTTAACGTCGCAATCTGCTCCGTTTTTTAATAAAATATCAACAATTTTAACATTCCCTTTTTGACAAGCGTAAAATAACGAATTATTACCGATATCATCTTGTTCATCGATGTTACAATCACCGCATTTCACTAATTCTCTTATAACTTGCACCCTTTCGTATATACAAGCCAAATGTAGAGGGGTATAAAGAGTTTGGTAGGTTTTTAAATTCGATAAAGCCCCGATATCTAATAAAATACGTAAAATTTCGCTTCTACCGTATTTGGCAGCGACATGCAAAGCCGTATAACCTTTATTATCACACATATTAATATTTAAAAGTAATTTATTAGTGGTGACATGATTTAGATCGTCTAAATCACTTTTACATCGTTCGCAGATACACAAAGGATGACATTTACCTTTATTTATATTTCTATCGATACTATTATAACCTAAATAAAAACAAGTTAAAGGGAAATCGTTATTTTCGATTGATTTCAATAATAAATCGATTTTTTTTAACTGCTCGTCGTTTTTTGGTTTTATACCGTGTATTTTAAAATTATTATATTCGATTTTTTCGATTTTCGTTGTAAATTTTTCGCATAATTTATATATAAAAGCGTTGTGCGCCAAATCGAAAACACTACGATTTTTTTTATTTTTTATAAAAACCGAAGCTCTGTTTTCTAATAAAATTTGTACTATATCTAAATAACCCCATCTAGCGGCTATAATTAACGGCGTATCGCCCGTAGAATTCGCGATATTCACTTCGGTTCGCGTCGACGAATAAATCAAAGCTTTAACACAATTATCGTTACCGTTCAAACATGATAAATGCAAGGGGGTGTTTTGTTCAAAATCCTTTACGTTCACATCGGCGTTTTTGGTTATTAGAAGTAATAAAACATCCTGGAAACCGTTTAAACAAGCGTAATGTAGACTAGTTCTACCGAAAGAATCTGAAAAATTTACATTCACATCGGTTTTTAATAAAAATTCAATAGTATCAAGCTTTCTTAACTTCGTAGCTTCTAATAGTAGTTCATTTGTACCGTAACGATCGGGGGTGTTAATACAATCGATACGCGTGCTTAAAGGGTGGGATTTAATACAATCCGATGGTAAATTACGATTTAAATCTTCTAATAAATGTTCTAGTATAAATTCTAGAGCTGCTTCGAGGGATGATATACAAAATAAAGTTTGTTCGGTAACTTCGTTACTTAAATTAAATTCTTTAATATAAATCAAATTCCCGTACCAATTATTTATATTTGATTTAATTATAATAAAAACCAATATTTGTAATAAATCGTCAGATGTAACATGTTTACCACAATCTAAAATTGTTGTAATGGTTTTTTTCAAACAAAATATTTTATCTAGTACCGTATCGTGATTATTTAATTGTTTTAATTCGAATTTCGCGTTTAAAATAACCGATTCAAAACCGGTTTCGATTCCCAAGTCTTTATACGTTATATTTGAATTTTTTTTAATGATCCGATTCAAACTACTATCTTTTTCGTGTAAAATCGTGTTTATACCGAAAATAAGCTTCCTACCGATACAATATTGCATATAAGTTTCAACGGCTTGTTTAATTTTATTTAAAAAACGATTTTCCTTGTTGCACTTTTCTTTTATTAATGAAAAAGTAAAACATCGTTGTAAACATCGAGAAAACAAAATTCCTATTAGTTCTTTTTGATTTTGGATAGTTTCTAGCACGAAATTTTGATCAAAACTGAAATTTTCGATTAAAATTTTCAAATTAACGAAAATATCACGGTAACACCATAAAAAATCGATACAATCGTGAATATTTGATAAATTTTCATTATAATCCGAATAAAAACTGTATTTTTCTGAAAAAAACGGTCTTTCGATGCACCATACAAGAAATTTCGAATTATTATTCACGTAATGAGTTTCTTCAAACAAAATATCGATATTATCACCTGGATACGTCGAGATCTTCTTATTTGATACGAATATTTGTTTTTTACTTAAAGTATACACGGAATCGTCAGTATTTCTTGTAGAAACGATAATATGATCCAATATTACTTCGTTCGTTATAGTTTCTTTTTCGATTGTTCCTATTCGTGGTACGCAAATTATCCATTGTCGTAAGGAAGATTCTTCGATGATATCGGGGTGATTGTTGTAAATTTCTTTAAAGAATGGGTTTATTGACAGGTTTTCGTCGTATTGTGACCACATTGCAATAGTTACATTATAGATTTTTATCGGAATAACACGGCTGAAAATAATTTATAAATATATATAAATAGGATAATAAAATGTTATATCTATATAATCGTAATTGATAAAATGATTTACATACCTTTCATTGCCTCTAATTTCGATTTCAATACGAAATTTTTGTTAAAATTGATAGTAATAATAATAACATAACCTAGTACTCACTTCTTCTTTTATAAATAAATTAACTTGACAGATTCATAGATAACTTGAATATATATAGTTATATTCGAAGTATGGAGAAAAATTGGATTAGTAATTGATGAAAAATTCAATAAATCTACTTTTATTCAATATTTTACTTCTATATGCGTGATTTTCTATATTTTAATAGAAAAAGAGACAATAATGAAAAAATAATTCTTAACTAACTTATCAGCACACCAAAAAAGAACTAATTTCTACTTTTATATAAAGATTTGATTGACAGATTCATTTGAGATTAGAAATTATGATAAATAAATTTCATATAGGATCTAATTAAATCATTATACGCTAAGTTTTCAATTGCTACAAGCAAAATTAGAGAATTTTAATTACAAAAAACAATAATAACCATATTTCTTCTTTTTTATAAACACATTTTGACATATTCATAGATAATTTGATAGTATATATATGATTTTGAAATTAACTAAAACCTAATTGAAAAAGGAAAAATCTTGAAAAGTTAATCAAAATTGTCATTAATTTTCGCAATAAAATACAAATACGATTCATTTAAAACGCTGGAAATTTAATAAACTATTCAAAGTTAAACCTCAGGTTATTTATAATTTATCTATGGGAAAATGAATGACATATAAGTTAAAATATTTTTATTAACAAAAAATAAAGAAAAATGATAGTTTCTCGTGAATTAATTCGTGCATATTATCCAAAATACCATTTTCCTATAACAAAAAACAAAAATTACCCTAGAAAAATACGAACTACAAAAATTTTTTTACGATTAAATTCTCATTTTTTTTTTAATTAACACATAGTAATTTATAATTTGAACGAACTAAAATCATTGAAATACAATTTTTATCACACATTTACTAACTTTAATACCTACCTTAACGGAAAATCAATCTTCTAATACTTCGTCTACGAACGAAGTAATTTCTTCAGTCATATCAATATCCAACGACGAATTTGTCATTTTTTCGCTCCCAATATCGGTTTCCCCTTCTAAAACTCCACTATCTTGCCTCGTTTTTATTATATCAGTTGTTATTGCCACATTTTTTTTCATCTCTATATCATCAATTTTCGTTCTTTTAGTTTCCGGTTCGTTATCGAATTCTCGAATTATATCTCTTGGTATTTCGTCATTTGCTTTTTCCATATCCTCATTATCATCAACAAACATATCGATAGAACTTTGTTGTAAAAACGTCGTATTTACCTCATTTTGATTATCCGTAACGTGTTGTACTGTATTTACGTTAATAACAGTTTGAAATGGCGAAACTGGTTGACAAAGTCTCTCAATACTATCTAAACCTCTCTTAGAAGCCATAGCGACATTTATACGTCGATCACATAACGAATTATTCAAAATTTGTAATGTACACGGTAGGGATACTTTTAAAACCCCTTGTTCATAAAAAGACGCTAATAAATCGTGAATTTTTTCTAAATTCTTCTTATTTGTATATAAATAAACGTTTTTTTTAGTGTTAATATCATTTAAAACGCCCCAAATTGCTTTAAATAAATCAATTAAAGTGGTTTGTTTTGTTCTAATAAAACCGGACGAAAATAGCGTTATTAACGTATCTAAAGCTAATAAACATTTAATTTCATCATTTTTTATTTCTATTTTCGTCTTTTTACCCCCCGAATTCGGTTTATTCACATCGATTTTACTATTTTTTAATACAACTGATTCCTTAACGGGAATTATATCTCTCATTACACATTCGATAAGTTCCTTTTGGAAACGATCGTTTAACCCGCATTTAGAGATCATTATCCAAGTTTTTAAACATTTATAAACTGTTTCTTGTAGTACGCAATCTATAACACCGTAACATCTACAATTTTGACTCTTTTTTAACGAGTCTAAAAGTATTTTACTGACTATAAAAGCGTAAGGAAACGAGCTGTTTCTCAACCATAAAATCAACGTTCGTAACAAATGAATTAATTTTATTTGTATCGAGTTTAAAAGTAAAAAAAATTCGGCGTTAAATTCGTCTTTACCTACACTGTGAGCGCAATATTGCGTCGACGTGCCTCCTATTATGATATTTATTATTTCACCCGGTATAATTTGTTTAAAAACTGTAAATTTTTTTTCTAACATTGTTATTATAAATGAAATAACGTTTTTTATTCTTTTAGCTATAAAAAACGCAGTTTTATTAGGTAATTCGTCGATTATAAACCCGTCCTGCTCTGGTCTTTCTATTTTATTAATTTCAATGCGGTTTACTAAAAATTCATCGAATAAATCATATAGAGTGCTACATAATTTTTGTACGGCTATTTTATAGTTATTTTTATGATTAATACCGTCAGAACCAGCGTTGCCCACTTGTTGTAGATACAAAAAACATATAGATGCTTTATTTACTGTAAATTCGGAATTATTATCCAAAAAAGATAATATATATTTCTCGATTTGTATTTTACGTGATACGAACCAATTACCGTATTTTTTTAAACACAAAATCAAAATATCTAAAGTTTTATCAATCAAGTGACATTTTAATTTATTCGATAAACAAAAATCGACTATTTTCGACAAATACTCAGTGAGTATCTTTTTTGATAATTCGTGGTTGTTTATTGATGCTTCCAGGAATTTTTCTATAACGGATAATTTGATTTCGGTCATATTACCTTGCGAATTTTGAGATAAACAGTTATCTAACCAGTTTGTTAAGTTTTCGTTAAAAAAATCCTCGTGGCAATAGTCGAGTATGGAAGCTAATAAATTCCAACCTGATGCAGTTGTCTTCGAGGAAGAAAGTAACGAATTCACAGTTTTAATATGCGTATCACTCGGACCGTCGTTTAAATACACTTCCAAACACTTATCCATTTTATATTTCGTTTTAAAATTAAAACACAATTACTTCGTTTTAGGTAATATTTAAATTCTTCTTCTTTTTATTTCAATGAGTAATCGTTCAAAATATCTAATTAGATATTAATATTTATCTATGAATAAAGTATAAATAATCATATATTTTTTTTATAAAGAATTTTTCAACTCATTTAATGATTGTTTATATGGGAATAGATGGTTTTGAATACATTCATTGTATATTTAATGGCAGAAATAGAATATATTTTTTTAAATTTTGTTGAGATTAAAACAATGAACCTCTATTGATTGGCTTTGTCTATTTATAAACAGTTAAAGTGGAGTATCTGTCATTGGATTCTTCTTTTTCTATTACGAAGTAAGTAACCATAAAAATATATATATACAGAAAATTATATTGTTTACGGAAAATCAATTTTTTTTATAAAAAATTGGTCAATACTTGAGTTGACGGTCAAGTTGAAAAAACAAAGTGAACAGGGTATGTCTGCGATAGTGAAAACCATAAATTGATAGATTAACGAGTGCAGCGCCATCTGTTTGATAATACCTACACTTTAATCTATAGCACAGTAAGGAATTGTTAGAGTAATTACCGTAGTTTGGACATTCTGTAATAGAGGGCGTACACAATATTATTCTAATAGTCGTCCATTGTTCTATTTTATTTTTTTAATATCGCCATCGCCATCTGTTCGATCATAGCCAAACCCAATCTTTGAATCTATTATACACTGAGAAATTAGTAGAATTTGTTTTAGTTAGTCGTTTTTGGTATAGATGGCGTACATAGGAAACACCTTTTAAAATGGGTTATAGTCCGTTCATATTAACTGGGAAAAGGGATCGAAAAATAAGAAACACGATGGTATAATCCACAACTTTAATAAGAATCAATACAATAATCAAAATTGCGGATGAAAATTTTTTTGTACAATAAACGGTTTCAATTGAAAAAAAGGCACTATATACAAAATATCCTGGAACTGAAAATTCGTGGCAGTGAAAAACGATCTTTGGCGGTATATTTTACACGAAGAAAACAAATAAATATATAAATTCACGCGTTACCGCGATTGGTTTTAATATAAAAAAAAAGTGAAACATAATTTAAAAAAAATATATAAATATGTATATATAAAAAAAATTAGGAATTAAATTTATTCTGTGTTTTAAAATCTACGGCGCACTCCCTCTTGAACCTAGCTAGCTCCTTCAGCAATTCCTGCAATTATCCTTATAATTAATTATCCTTATATTAAGTACAAAATGTAGTACTAACCTTCGGTAAATTCGTCCTTATATTTGTCCTTGAGAATTTTTTCACCACCGTACTCAAGTGATTGTACAAATCCAATAAAGACACCAAAGATAGTCCTTCCGTTATCCTTACGGCGGTTTCTAACGCCTTTTCCAACTCGATTTCGGAACATTCGATCGGTTTCGACGTCGACGTTATACTATCGATCGCTGAAATCGAGAAAACAATCGATTTTAATGACGTTTTAATCGTATCGATCAGAATTTCGTTACCTGATTCGTTCAAAGCTTCGTCTACGTCGTCGAAATCTAAGGGATTATCTAATAATTCGGAAGGGCTCAAGATATCACTCAGTCTCCTACGAGGGGATCTGGAAAAGTCAGCGAATCGATTTAATATTGGATATATGTAAATAATGTATGAACGGACTATAACGAATAGAAATTAGATATGAAACAATGGTTGAACGGACTATAACGAACGCTATTGCGAATTAAAAAATTGGATAGTAAAAAAATGTGCGAATGGACCGAAACCGAATTTATAATAAATTTCAGGAAATGTACGAACGGACTATACTCAAAGTTAAACCTAAATAATATTCGACATTGAAAACATGTATGAACGGACTATACTTACTGTAAAACATTCAAAGTATCCGTTTTATTATTTTGAATATCACAGTTAACGGTGAGCGGCGTTGTCGGTTCTACTACCGAATTTTCTTTACCTTCAACTTTATCGTCGTCCTTATCGCCGATTCGACAAGATTTTTCATCGGCTTCATCGTTGGATTCTTCGGACGTTTCTTTATCCCCGTTCTGGAAAAACAAAATTTGAAAAAAAAAATGTACGAACGGACTATAATCAATTTTTCTAGAATCAAATGAATATTAGACATTGAAAACTTGTATGAACGGACTATAAATAATCTGAATTACAAAATTAAAAAAATATAAAAATAAGAAAAAAATACTCACTTGAACGTTCGGATTATCGATGAATTTCCTCTTTTTAGTTTTCAGCAGTCGCCCCCTCTGCCACCGGAACCTCTTCCTTTTCCTGTTGACGTTTTTGTTATCGGATTTTTCTTCGATTTTTCCGTTTTCTTCTTCGTTCTCCCCGTTGGGCAACGTCTCGTTTAATAATTCTGTTGAAAAATTAATTTTTTAAATATTTTCATTTTTTTTCTTTTTCAATTTTTATTTATTACGTACCGGGTGTGTAAATATAAGGAGGTAGATATTTGGTGGGGCAGTGTTTCCTTTCGCGTCTTTTCCTCGATATGGCGATGCATTTATCCTCGAAGTCCGTATCCATTTCGGTTTTTATTAATGTGTAGGCGTAGTCGCGTAAAGAGCACGCCCTGTGCCGGATCTGTTTATCCGCCGATGTTCTGGAAAATAGAGAAAATTAATTTTTTAGTGTATTTTTTTTGTTATTTTCGCTCACCTCGCAGGGTTGTATTCCAGGGCGTTTCGGCATATTAGTTCGATGTCGTTTAAAAAATCGCTGGCGCACTCGTAGCGATGGAAATCGACTTTGGTCATCATGGTTTCCAAGTCCATGGGTTGTTTTATGATGTTGGTATAGTCAGGTACTTCTTCGGTATCTACCGGTTTGGTGAACATGAAAAATCTGGAAAACGGAAAAAATAAATAAAAATACAAATAAGGATTAATGAACATGAAATAAATGTGGGGAGAATGAAAAAATTAAAGACATAAACAGAGTAATATCACCAAAATTGAAAAATAAAAAAATAAAGATTAAAGAAATTAATAATAACAAAATATATATGAACAAATGGAAAATGAAGATATTAAGAACAGTATTGATGTAGTAGATAAAAAAATAGAGAAAAAATATAAAAAAATTTATCGGAATAGTGTATCGGGAAGTTATAAAATTAAAAAAATAATAAAAATTGAAAAAACTAATAACAATTAAATTCAAAAAATAAATAGACAACCTAAGAAATAGTGAAAATTTTGGTAACCGTGTTTTTCAAAGAAAAAATCGATGAAGGAATGTAAAATAGAGATAAAATTAATTAAATTTGTGATTAAATGAATCATAAATAGAAAAGATACAAAAAAAAATAGATAAACACTCACAATTTATTATTGGCCAACTTCTTACACATATCTCTCAAAAATATCCTCAACTCCCTAAGAGTGTGTTCCTCTTCGTCGTGCAATTTCTTCGATTGCTCCTCGTTGAGGGGCAGCGGCGGCGGCGTCGGCGCCCTAGGAAGAGGCGGCGGCGTCCTAGGTAATTCGCGAGCCTTCTTCACCGGTTTAAGGGAACCGTCGACGATGAGAGGCTTGAAAAATTGACGTCTCGATTCGACGCTCGGCGGTTTCAATTCCAAAACCTCTTTGCGGTAATAGGAAAACAAATTTTGTATCTGGAAACGGAAATCATCGAAGAAAAAAAAATGGCGGACGGGTTAATTCGATTACTCACTTCGGTCGGTAGATTTTCGTATAAACTGTCGGCCGTCGCTAATAACAGTATCGGAACATTTGGATCTAAAGATGTTAATTGAGATTTGAATATGGCCCTAACGGTTTCCGATACCAGACACCACCATTTATCTATGTTCGGTATGTAGATTATACTCGGTACGTTCCTTTTAGCTTCGATGAATACCTGTGAAATAAATTTGATCGATTAATATTCGATTTTTATAGATTAATGTTCGATTTTGAACAATGTTAATAGACGAATGATCGGTTTTAACCGATGAATGATCGATTTTTATTAATATTCATCGACAAATTATAGTTTTTGATCAATTTTGATCGATTAACATTCGATTTTAGTTTGCTTTAGACGATTTTAATCAATTTTTATCGATCATTGATCGATTTTAATCGGTTTTCATCGATAAACCTTCAATTTTAATCTTGATATAATCGATATTTTTCGACTTTCATCGATGAAAGATGAATTTTAATCGGTTTTAATCAATTTTGATGGAAGAATGATTGATTTTAATCGACGCATGATTTAAATCAATTTTGAACGAAGAATCTTCGATTTTAATGACTAATGAGCGATTTCAATCAGTTTTTATCGATTAGTGTTCGATTTTTATAGATTAATGTTTAATTTTTAAAGATTAATGTTCGATTTTGAATAATGTTAATCGATGAATGATCGGTTTTAACCGAAGAATAATCAATTTTGATCGACAAATCTTCGATTTATATCGGAGTTAACCGATGAATGATCGATTTAATTACATTTTGATCACTGAAAAATCGATTTTAATCAACTTTGATCTATTTTTATCGGTTTCAACCGATGAATGATCGATTTTAATCTGCTTCAACCGACTAATGATAGATTTTAAGAGTTGAGTCGATAAATGATCGATTTTTATCGGTCTCAACCGATGAATGATCGATTTAATTACATTTTGATCACTGAATAATCGATTTTAATCAACTTTGATCTATTTTTATCGGTTTCAACCGATGAATGATCGATTTTTATCGGTTTCAACCGATGAATGATCGATTTTTATCGGTTTCAACCGATGAATGATCGATTTTAATCTGCTTCAACCGACTAATGATAGATTTTAAGAGTTGAGTCGATAAATGATCGATTTTTATCGGTCTCAACCGATGAATGATCGATTTAATTACATTTTGATCACTGAATAATCGATTTTAATCAACTTTGATCTATTTTTATCGGTTTCAACCGATGAATGATCGATTTTTATCGGTTTCAACCGATGAATGATCGATTTTAATCTGCTTCAACCGACTAATGATAGATTTTAAGAGTTGAGTCGATAAATGATCGATTTTTATCGGTCTCAACCGATGAATGATCGATTTAATTACATTTTGATCACTGAATAATCGATTTTAATCAACTTTGATCTATTTTTATCGGTTTCAACCGATGAATGATCGATTTTTATCGGTTTCAACCGATGAATGATCGATTTTTATCGGTTTCAACCGATGAATGATCGATTTTAATCTGCTTCAACCGACTAATGATAGATTTTAAGAGTTGAGTCGATAAATGATCGATTTTTATCGGTCTCAACCGATGAATGATCGATTTAATTACATTTTGATCACTGAATAATCGATTTTAATCAACTTTGATCTATTTTTATCGGTTTCAACCGATGAATGATCGATTTTTATCGGTTTCAACCGATGAATGATCGATTTTAATCTGCTTCAACCGACTAATGATAGATTTTAAGAGTTGAGTCGATAAATGATCGATTTTTATCGGTCTCAACCCATGAATGATCGATTTAATTACATTTTGATCACTGAATAATCGATTTTAATCAACTTTGATCTATTTTTATCGGTTTCAACAGATGAATGATCGATTTTAATCTGCTTCAACCAACTTATGATAGATTTTAAGAGTTGAATCGATAAATGATCGACCGGAACACAAGAAAAATTCATTAAACCCAACGAATGATCGATTTTCAACGATTTTAATCGATGGATGATCGATTTTAATCAATAATTTACCTTGATGCAAGCTTCTTCGGTGGATCTTCCGGTATCTTGGTACAGCATAACCAAATTTAATATGTAGGCGTGGATGTGCTCCATTTTGTATAAAATATCGGGGGCGACATGCGTAGTTTGACCGTGATCTGAACCATTTCCGGTTATGAGTAATTGAGCGGGACGCATGTTTGGTGATAATTTCACTCTAAAAAGAGAAAAAACAATAAAAAAAAAAGAAAATACGAAATGCCGGTGAAAAATCAACGTGGGGGGGGGTGGGGGTGCTAATGAGGAAAATGAATGAAAGACAGATTTCAGAAAAATGAAAAAAATGGATTAAAATAAATAAAATTGATAATAATTAAGAAAGTAATTGAAAAATGGAATAGAAAAATAGAAAAAATGGAAAAGAATAGAAAATTGATAATAAATGAAAAAAAAATTATTGAAAATATGGGGAAAAATAATAGAAAATTAGAAAAATTATGAAAATTAGAATATTAGGAATACTAAAAATGAGATAAATGTAATAATTTATAGAAAATTGAAAAATATGAGAAAAATTATCAGAAAATGGGAAAAAAGTGGAAAAATAATTTAAAAAATAGAAAAAGTGAAATTATGAGAGAAAATTAATAAAAAATTCAATAAAAAAATGAGTTAAAGATAAATTATCGAAAAAATGAGAAAATAAAAAATCGAAAAAAATGAGAAAATCATTATGGAATTAATAAAAAATTTTGGAAAATTATCAGACGCACTTACTTCGCCAAAGAAGTACTCAGACCGTGCGGGAACGTTCGTCGCAGCCTCTCCAACGATTCCTTAATGGTCTCTTGCAAAAGGGGCTCCAATATTGGAAACAATTTTCTACCTAAACCTTGAGTTACGCGATGGGACGCCGGAATCAACAGAGATTTCGCCCTCATGAAATCCACTTTTTCCACCTAAGTAACAGAAAAAAAAACATCCCGATTTTTTTTTGTTTTTTTCACGATTTTCGAAAAATTCTACCTTGACAGTTTCCGGTTCCAGCAACAACCGATATTCCGAATTATAAACTTGCGGATAAGTCCTACGGAAACTTTGTATCACAGCTTCCGAGCACAGTGCCCTTAGGTCAGAACCGCAGTAACCTACAGTGTGTTCGGAGAGATATTCCAATAATTGGTTGTTGGGGGGATGTTTCCAAGATGAGGTATGGACGCACAAAATTTCTTTTCTTTCCTAATTGCGAAAATATTACGTGGTTAATGAGAAAAATAGGAAAATGTATGAGAGAATTTCGTAATTTCCTCAAAAAAAATGAAAAAATTGTGGCAAATATGAAAAAAATCGAAATATTTTTGGAAAATTCAAATTTTTCGAAAGTACAAGAGAAAATACCAAAATTTTCTCAATATTAAAAAAATATAAAAAATAAAATAATTTTTTGGAAAAAAAACAAAAGAATGTTTCGGAAATGACCAATTTTGAGAAAGATTAGAAAAATAGATTTTTTCAAAAAATACAGAAAACATTTTGTTGAAAACCTTAGGAATCGAAATTTTCTGAAAATACAAAAAATTGGAATATTCTCGAAAATTTGAGGTTTCTCAATTTTTTGATAAATAAAAAAATAAAAATTTTCTCAAATTTTCAAAATTTCTTCCAAAAATATGTTTTAAAACGCCATTTGCACATATATATATAAAAAAAACAAAAAAACCAAAAACAATTGTTTAAAAAATATCAAGAAAGGAATAAAAAAAGTAAAAAACTTCGAAATTCTCTCAAACTTTTTCAATTTTCAAAATTTTTCCATAAATTTGTAAAACAAACTCATTTACACAGAAATATAAAAGGAAGAAAATTCAATTTTTTCCAAAAAAAAAAATATCAAAAAAATGAAATTGTTTCAAATTTTCTCAATTATCAAAATTTCTAGAAAATTTGTAAAATTAAATAATTTTTGCAGAAATTAAAAGAAAAAATGCCAAAAACAATTTTTTCAAAAAAATGAAAACGAAACTTCCACAGTAACAAAACAGATTTTCCAAAAAATAAAGTTTTCCGTTAAAAAATTTCAAAAGACGAAAATTAAAAAAACCAAAAAATATGAAAAACAAATTAAAAAAAAAATATGTGGATTAAAGAAGTTTTCACGGCAGAGTTAAAAGGAAATCAATTAAAAAAAAATAACAATGAAACGAAAATTAAAAAAAAAACAAAAAATAACAATTTTTTGAAAAATATCAAAAAACTCAACATTTCTAAGAAAAAACAAAAATGTCGAAACTTTTCCCAAAAATCGAAATTTTTGCAAAAATTTGTAAAATAATAATAAATTATTTTCACAGAAAAAAAAATTTTCAAAAAAATCAAAATTTTTAAAAATTTGTGAAATGTAATTTTCACAGCAATTTGAAAGGAAAACAATTTTTTTTCAAAAAAATGTCAATAAATCGAAAATTAAAAAAAATCGAAAGTTCCTCCAACTTTCTCAATTTTCAAAATTTTTCCAAAAATTTGTAAAATAATGTAATTTTCAAAGAAATTTCAATGCAAAAAAACACAAAAAAGACAAGAAAGTTTTTTCAAAAAAATATCAAAAAACTTAATTTTTCTAAAAAAAAAACAAAAATAACAAAATTTTCCGAAAAATCGAAATTTTTGCAAAAATTTGTAAAATGAAATCATTTTTCCAAAAAAATCAAAATTTTCAAAAATTTGTGAAATAAAGTAATTTTCACAGCAATTTGATAGGAAAACAATTTTTTTTCAAAAAAATGTCAATAAATCGAAAATTAAAAACAATCGAAAGTTCCTCCAACTTCTCAATTTTCAAAATTTTTCCAAAAATTTGTAAAATAATGTAATTTTCAAAGAAATTTGAATGCAAAAAAACACAAAAAAGACAAGAAAGTTTTTTCAAAAAAATATCAAAAAACTTAATTTTTCTAAAAAAAAAACAAAAATAACAAAATTTTCCGAAAAATCGAAATTTTTGCAAAAATTTGTAAAATGAAATCATTTTTCCAAAAAAATCAAAATTTTCAAAAATTTGTGAAATAAAGTAATTTTCACAGCAATTTGATAGGAAAACAATTTTTTTTCAAAAAAATGTCAATAAATCGAAAATTAAAAACAATCGAAAGTTCCTCCAACTTTCTCCATTTTCAAAATTTTTCCAAAAATTTGTAAAATAATGTAATTTTCAAAGAAATTTGAATGCAAAAAAACACAAAAAAGACAAGGTTTGTTCAAAAAAATATCAAAAACTTAATTTTTCTAAAAAATAAAAACAAAAATAACAAACTTTTCCCAAAAATCGAAATTTTTGCAAAAATTTGTAAAATGAAATCATTTTCACAGAAAAAAAAATTTTCAAAAAAATCAAAATTTTCAAAAATTTGTGAAATAAAGTAATTTTCACACGCAATTTGAAAGGAAAACAATTTTTTTTCAAAAACATCAATAAAACGAAAATTAAAAAAAAAATCGAAAGTTCCTCCAACTTTCTCAATTTGCAATATTTGGCCCGAAATTTGTAAAATAATGTAATATTCAAAGAAATTTGAATGCAAAAAAAAACAAAAAATACAAAAAACAGTTTTTTCAAAAAAATATCAAAAAACTTAATTTTTCTAGGGAAAAACAAAAATACCGAAACTTTTCCTTAGAATCGAAATTTTTGCAAAAATTTGTGAAATGAAATCATTTTCACAGCAATCTGAAAGGAAAACATTTTCTTTTCAAAAAACTATCAATAAAACGAAAATTTAAAAAAAAAATCAAAAATTCCTCCAACTTTCTCAATTTGCAAAATTTTCCCAAAAATTTGTAAAACAATGTAATTTTCACAGAAATTTGAAATCAAAAAAAAAAACAAAAAATCCAAAAAACAGTTTTTTCAATAAAATATCAATTTTTCTAAGAAAAAACAAAAATATCAAAATTTTCCGAAAAATCGAAATTTTTGCAAAAATTTGTAAAATGAAATCATCTTTCCAAAAAAATCAAAATTTTCAAAAATTTGTGAAATAAAGTAATTTTCACAGCAATTTGAAAGGAAAACATTTTCTTTTCAAAAAACTATCAATAAAACGAAAATTTAAAAAAAAAATCAAAAATTCCTCCAACTTTCTCAATTTGCAAAATTTTCCCAAAAATTTGTAAAACAATGTAATTTTCACAGAAATTTGAAATCAAAAAAAAAAAAAACAAAAAATCCAAAAAACAGTTTTTTCAATAAAATATCAATTTTTCTAAGAAAAAACCAAAATATCAAAATTTTCCGAAAAATCGAAATTTTTGCAAAAATTTGTAAAATAAAATCATCTTTCCAAAAAAATCAAAATTTTCAAAAATTTGTGAAATAAAGTAATTTTCACAGCAATCTGAAAGGAAAACATTTTCTTTTCAAAAAACTATCAATAAAACGAAAATTTAAAAAAAAAATCAAAAATTCCTCCAACTTTCTCAATTTGCAAAATTTTCCCAAAAATTTGTAAAACAATGTAATTTTCACAGAAATTTGAAATCAAAAAAAAAAAAAACAAAAAATCCAAAAAACAGTTTTTTCAATAAAATATCAATTTTTCTAAGAAAAAACCAAAATATCAAAATTTTCCGAAAAATCGAAATTTTTGCAAAAATTTGTAAAATGAAATCATCTTTCCAAAAAAATCAAAATTTTCAAAAATTTGTGAAATAAAGTAATTTTCACAGCAATCTGAAAGGAAAACATTTTCTTTTCAAAAAACTATCAATAAAACGAAAATTTAAAAAAAAATCAAAAATTCCTCCAACTTTCTCAATTTGCAAAATTTTCCCAAAAATTTGTAAAACAATGTAATTTTCACAGAAATTTGAAATCAAAAAAAAAAAACAAAAAATCCAAAAAACAGTTTTTTCAATAAAATATCAATTTTTCTAAGAAAAAACAAAAATATCAAAATTTTCCGAAAAATCGAAATTTTTGCAAAAATTTGTAAAATGAAATCATCTTTCCAAAAAAATCAAAATTTTCAAAAATTTGTGAAATAAAGTAATTTTCACAGCAATTTGAAAGGAAAACATTTTCTTTTCAAAAAACTATCAATAAAACGAAAATTTAAAAAAAAAATCAAAAATTCCTCCAACTTTCTCAATTTGCAAAATTTTCCCAAAAATTTGTAAAACAATGTAATTTTCACAGAAATTTGAAATCAAAAAAAAAAAACAAAAAATCCAAAAAACAGTTTTTTCAACAAAATATCAATTTTTCTAAAAAAAAAAAAAACAAAAATATCAAAATTTTCGCAAAAATTAATAAAACAGTCATTTTCACAGAAAAAAATACAAATTTTTTTTGCCAAAAAAAAAAAAAAAAAATATCAAACAACAAAACAAAACTCACGTCTTTCGATGGCAACGTAAACAACAACTCCCTATCGAATCTACCGGGCCTCCTTAAAGCCGGATCGATAGCGTCTATTCGATTCGTAGCCCCGATCACGATCACCTCACCTCGATCAGACAGACCGTCCATCAGAGCCAACAGAGTCGAAACGATACTGGCGTGTATTTGATCCTGTCTCGAAGACCTAACCGGCGCCAAACCGTCCAATTCGTCGAAAAATATAATCGAAGGTTTCATTTCGGCTGCCTGTAAAAACAAAAAAAATAAAAAATCACCCCTATAAAAAAACCGCCTCCCTAATCCGATAATTACTTGTTCGAACAACTGCCTCAGCATCTTCTCAGATTCCCCTATCCATTTGCTGAGCAGATCGGCGCCTTTCCTCAGGAAAAACGAAACTTTCCTCGTACCGAAACTGCATTCGTTCGCCAACGCTCTCGCTATGAGGGTTTTTCCGGTACCTGAACAACAACGATTTTCCGGTTAACTGGGAATGGAGGGGATGGGGTAAAAACTCACCGGGAGGACCGTGGAATAACACCCCCCTCGGCGGTTGTATGCAGAACTGTCTAAACACTTCGGGATACATCATCGGTAGCAGGATCATTTCTTTCAGACACTGTATATGGGCGTCCAGACCCCCTATACTGTTGAACCTTATGCTGTTGTCTAGTGTTTCCGGTTTGATCGGTACTATTTTCGTACTACCTCCGGCGCCCGATTTCATTTTTTCGTTTTTGGAATGGTGCGCCGTTTTCGGAGCTTTACTACAATAAAACGTATAATATACTTCAAAAAGTCATATCAGTGTTTCAAAAATTGATTTTTGGCTTAAAAAATTAATATCAGTATTTTGAAATCGTTGTGGTGCTTCAAAAATAGACATAAATATGTTAAAATTCGATAATGGTGTTTTCAAAAATGGGTTTCGGTGCTTCAAAAACGGATATCACTATTTCGAAATAGTATTAGTGCTTCAAAATTAGACATAAATAAGTCAAAATTCGATAATACTGTTTCAAAAATGGGTTTCGGTGCTTCAAAAACGGATATCAGTATTTCGAAATAGTATTAGTGCTTCAAAATTAGACATAAATAAGTCAAAATTTGATAATAGCATTTCAAAAATGGGGTTCGGGACGTCAAAAAAGGATCAGTGTTTAGAAATGGTTTTAGTGCTTCAAAAACAGACATAAATAAGTTAAAATTCGATAATACTGTTTCAAAAATAGGTTTCGGTGCTTCAAAAACGGATATCAGTATTTCGAAATAGTATTAGTGCTTCAAAATTAGACATAAATAAGTCAAAATTTGATAATAGCATTTCAAAAATGGGGTTCGGGACGTCAAAAAAGGATCAGTGTTTAAAAATGGTTTTAGTGCTTCAAAAACATACATAAATAAGTTAAAATTCGATAATACTGTTTCAAAAATGGGTTTCGGTGCTTCAAAAACGGATATCAGTATTTCGAAATAGTATTAGTGCTTCAAAATTAGACATAAATAAGTCAAAATTTGATAATAGCATTTCAAAAATGGGGTTCGGGACGTCAAAAAAGGATCAGTGTTTAGAAATGGTTTTAGTGCTTCAAAAACAGACATAAATATATCAAATCCCGATACTGATGATTAAAAACTAGATATTAATGTTTCGAAAACAGATGTTGGTGCTTCAAAAACGGATTTCGGTGTTTCAAAAATAAATATCGATATATTTGTACTTACCGACAAATTTCTGAGGACGAATCACTGGAACTGGACGATTCTTGGGTCCTTCTCGTGAAACGTCTCGTCCTAGTTTTCAAAACCGATTGTTGCACTGTGAAATCCATCATTTTATTAAAAAATAAAACTCGCCAAATTAATTCCTAATCAATTTGTGTTTCAACACCAACTCAGTAGTTAGAATATACCATCAAGATATAATTCATGATAAATTATTAGTCTTAGTTGCCTATAATTAACCACAGTAGTTCAAATGTACCAGACGAAAGGTATTTCAATAAATTATATGTTTTGAATTGATAAAAGTAGCCCAAGTGTACTATTTAGTTGATTACAACTGAAACTACAAGCCTAAGAGGCTTAAAAATTGACAGAATAGTTCAAATGTATCTTAGAGAGTGATAAAACATAATTTTCGATAAACTAGTGAGTCTTGAACGTTTCAAAACGAGCCAAATAAGATCAAATGTGCTATGAAAAGTATTCAGACCAAGTTCTAGATAAATTACAAGAATTATATGCCTCAAAATAGTTCAAAAGTACCAAGGTGAATATTAAAACACAATTTTCGGTAAACTAGTGAGTTTTAGAATTTTAAAAATGTACAACTGAATTATGTACCGAAGGAAGCTAAATTACGCATTTCAGATTAAATTGAAGTAGTTCAAATGTACCAGAGAAAGCTTTGGGACTAAATTACGCGGTTGAGATTAACTTGGTGTAGTTCAAATGTACCGGAGGAAGCTTTGAGGCAGAATTACGCATTTCAGATTAACTTGGAGTAGTTCAAATGTACTAGAAGAAGCTTTGAGTCTAAATTAGGCGTTTCAGATAAATCTGAAGTAGTTCAAATGTACAGAAGGAGGCTTTTAAGACTAAATTATGAATTTCAAAATAAACTGAAGTAGTTCAAACATCCTCCTCAATAAAAACAAACAATACTTACTTGTTTTTGGCGCCGGTTTGGTTCTCCTGTCTCTCAACGAATACTTTCTACCTTCCTCTTCCGATTCCGAGCTCGTATCGATCATATTCCTCTGTTTCTGCGACCTTCCGGTCTGATCTGATCTCGTCGGATAATTTCTCCTATTCCTCGTCGTCGGTCGAAGTCTAGTAACCGGCAATTCCTCCCGTCTCTTGGCTTCCTCCTCTCCATCGCTACCCGAAGACTGATCCTTCTTAACATCCTTAATTGGTTTCTCGGTTTTCGCGTTTTCCTTCGATTCGGCGATCTTCTCCTCTGATTCCTCCTCTGGAGAAGTGTCCTTCTCCTCGACGTAACTCAAATTCTTCGAGCTCCTCAATCTACCGTTCAATTTATTATCTGCAACGTTATCTTCCTTTTTGTTTTCCTTGTCGTTGGACGTCCTCCTAGAAATTAACATCCTGTAGAAAAATAGGGATAAAATCACGGGAAATTTCGTTTTGCACTCACTCCTGGTTGATTTCATCTTTTTGTATCGCCCTCCTCAGTCTCCTGGGCGCTTCTTCCACCCCATAATCGAACAGATACTTCGGGGGTTTAATGTTGTGTCTCAATCTGATGTCGCTGTTCTTCCTGGGGTTCTTGCGGGGTAATTCCATGTCGTTGTGAGCTTCCCCGGCGTCCCTACTATCCTCCTCCGAATAACCCGTGTTTAAATTCGGGTAACCGACTTTGTGCATCTGGCTATCGTCCAACCACGACATATTTGAAGGTCTTTTCCTCGTACTTCTTCTAACTCTACCTAAAATGTTGTAAAACGTATTAAACACTCTATATATTTAGAAAAATTGCATTAAAATATCGATTTTTACATACTTTCGCTGTCGGAATTGAATTGTAAAGGCGAATGGGGATCGGCGTAACACTTTTGACTTATCGGTCGAAGAGATAAAGCTGTCCGTCTCTGTATTCGGTTCATTCGGACGAGATGTCTTGTTCTACGACCCCTGAAACATTTAAAACTCATTCACTGAGCGGTGGGAGTCGATTTTTTTTACCTCACTGTGTATATTTCGTCGTCTGTGTCGTGATCTTGTTCGTATACGTCGGAATCATCGTGCATTCCACGCGAATAGACGGTTAAAGTTCTTTCATCTAGGGATATTCGTTTGTGGTCGTTTCTTAACGGACGCTCTGGAAATAATTGATTTTTATCGATATATATCATGATCGAATATGAATATATCGACTTACGACTGTATTTATTCGTATAACCGAATTTGCTTCTCAGTTGTCTGGGCGGTAAAGGGGTTGTTGCCGTTTTTACGGAGGGTTTAGTTTCTTCTTCGATATTACAAGACGAATCTTTATCGTCGCTATCATCTGAATCGCTTTCATTAACGCTAGACGATTCGCTTTCTTCCACCGGTTCTTGTTTAATCAAACGAAGGCTTCCCTGCAATTTTTTTATACCCGTTTTGAAATATAAACGCGTAAACGGCGTAAATATCGGTTTTGGTACGAATTTCGACAGCGGTTTTCTTTAAATACGATCCCCATAGAAACCCCGATTAAATAAACACGAAATATATGATAAATATGTGATTTATCTAATGACCTACCCTTGTCCTGTGTGTCGGTCCCGATGGTGAACCATTCGATTCCTTACGGCGCGTATTCACCATATCACTAACCAAGACAATCACAGTCGTTAATTTTTGTATTAACAAACAAAATCATGCAAATTTGTAGGTGTGAATGAATAAATTCAAACATTTTCACAATCCTGTATTTAAAAAGTTTCAATTTTTACGAAATACAAAGCAAAAAACGGTTCTCGTTCGTAAAATATAAAGTAAAATTTATATACCCAAATTTTAGTGTTTAATTGTAGATAAAATCGTTAAAAACTTACTCAAATTTAAAAACGATGTTAAAATATAACAGTTTATTGATATTTTTATACACAAAAAGACGCTTAACTTTCACTATACACTAGACAATTAACAGATTATAAAAATATAGCTGTCATATGGCTCCATTTAAATGACATTTAGGCGATTTTAAGCAACCAACAAACATCTACATATATCGGATTGTACTTAATTTACGTTGCGTAAAAAGAGATAGAATGAAACATCGATTGTTGATAAAGAGAGTAGTATATTATAAAGTACGTAAAAAAATGAGATAGATGATCCTTAGGCAATTTTAAGCGATTATTAACATCTACATGTAATTTAATTTTTTTCTTCTTAAACCCCTTTTTATATGTTTAATGATGATTTTATTTTGATTCTAGGTTCGTTTCATGAAAAATAAGATATAATTGATTTGATTTTATATGAAACAAACTTGAAATCAAAATAAATCATCATTAAAACATCTTAATATATCGAATCGTGTTTAATACACGCTGTATAGAAAGAGATTGAAGAATAAAACACCATCATTATAAGAGTAATATACTATATAATGTGTAATAAAAAGAGATAGATAATATTGAAGTTGATTTTTTTTATTACGATTATGACAGATGTCAATTATAAATTGGATCCTTGAACTTTTAATTATCTTCGTTTTACATATGTACTTCGATGCTAATTTATCTTTTTCTAAATTGTATGGATGACGTACAATATTAAAATAATTCATTAACTGTTGTTTACCTTGAATTAAACCATTAAAATTTTGATAATTACAAATGATAATAAGATTAGATTTTACGTAATTAAAATTATAGTGATTATGGAATTTAAGTAAAAACTCGTTTATTTATACAAAAAAATGTCTGTAGTACTTAAAATTCGTATATTTATATTTATTTAAAGTGAATATGAGATGAATATGGACTTGATTCAGGAATGTAGTGAATTTATAAGAGATTCAATAGGTAAGTTTCGTATTAAAATTAGTTTTATTTTTATATCATATCAAATCTAATAAATTTTCAATTCACTTCCTATTTTGATAAGAATGAATCACGTCTAGTTTATAATCGTGGTGAAATTCGTGGTGAAACTCGAAGAATGCGATTAATTAAATTAAAAGGTAAATAGAATTTTGAAAAAATGCTTTTTATATGAAATAATAAATCCTTTTTTCTTGTCTTGTTTTACACATAAAATACATTAAAAAAATCATTAACTTAATATTAATTAAATTACGAGGACTTGTATTTGTATTTTTTTTAATTCGATTTAAACAGGGGCGTATTATACGTTAATACGTACAAATTTTTCCCGCCAATGTGGCCATTAGTACAAGATGGCGTCAAATTTACCACGATATACACAGTGTGGTTGAAAAAAGGTAATAATATGAAAAAATACGATTATATTAGACAAAAATTAATAATATATAGAGGTACTGATTTTTTTTATTTACGTAAATTTCAGTACGACTCTGTCGTATTTATTAAAATGCAGTATAAACATAATTTTTTGCTTAGTGGAATTTATTTAGTCGTTTTTTATGTTAAAACAAAAGCGATATCATTTTTTTGTCCATAATTATGTATCTGTTACAAAATTTTTTCGTTTTACTTGGAATTTTCATAAGTACGTATTTTTTTTAACACATTTTTCGATTTAAATTTTTTTTTTCTATTACAGTTGTTTATATAGATATAGATTATTCGTTGTGGTTGACATGGGTATTAGGGCCGTTGATAATTACGTTTCTTTTACCAGCTGTGATTGCTCTATTGCTCTATTTAAGCGCTTTTTTGCTCTATATTTATAAGTTACATTGGACGAATATAAAAACGACTTTACGTACTGGCGATAAATGGGACGCCGCTAGGAAATCGGTGGGGGCCCTTTGGGACGCCCACGGGTGGATTTGGCACGGTATTATTGAATATATATATATTACGAAGGGTGTACGATAATTTATTTTTTTTTTTTGTTCAAATTTAGGTTACGAGGTGAAGGGATTGGAAAATATACCGGATACAGGACCGGCTTTGATAATATATTATCACGGAGCAATACCGGTCGATATTTATTATTTTTTAGTAAAAATAATATTTAATAAAAATCGATTGGTGCATACGGTGGCCGATCATTTTTTGTTCAAGGTACCAGGTAAAACGTTTTTATCAATACAATTATCGAATTTTTTTTTTTCAATTTTTTTTTTTATAAAAATTTCGTTTTAGGTTTCAGTATAATCGCGGATTGTATGAAAGTTATACCGGGTACGGTCCAAACGTGCGCGAACGTGTTAAAAGAGGGAAATTTATTGGCGATATCCCCAGGGGGGGTGTACGAAGCCCAGTTCAGCCACAATTACAATTTAATGTGGAAACGTCGATTGGGGTTCGCGAAAGTCGCTCTGGAAGCCAAAGTTGTGAGGATTACGTGGAATTTTTTCGTTTTTTTTTTTTAGTGTAATTTTGACATTTTTTTTCAGCCTATTATACCGATGTTTACGGAAAATTTGAGGGAGGCTTTTAGAACTGTGAGTTTCGGGAAGAGGTTGTTTCTTCGTATATACGCTTTATTTAAATTGCCTTTGGCGCCTGTTTATGGGGGGTTTCCCGTCAAGATGGTCACCCATTTGGGAAAACCCATTCCGTACGACGAAAACTTGACGCCCGAGGAATTGCAGTGTAAAGTGAGTAGAGTTTTTCGATTTTTGTTTGTGTTTTGTCGTTTTTTTCGTTCGTGACTGAAAGTGGGATTGGAATCTGACTAAAAATGGCGCTGGCACGAAGAAATCGATGAGAAAACAGTTTTTTCAGTGTAATTTTTCTATTTTACAACTATTCGAGCGTACCTCGTATCATATTGATTGACATTTCGTCGTTTTTTCATTCATAATGGACTGTAATATCGAAATTGGACTAAAAATGGCGCCTGAACGCGAAAATCGATGAGAAAACCGTTTTTTCAGTGTAATTTAGATTTTTTTAAACGTGTAATTTTTTTTCATCAATTGATCGTACCTCGTATATATTTTAATTCGAGTTTTAATACTCCGTGAAACTAAATGTGGACTAAAAATGGCGTCTGAACATGGAAGTCGACAAGAAAATCGTTTTTTCGGTGTAATTTTTCTGCTTTACCTCGTACCTCGTATTATATAAATTGACGTTTCGTCGAGTTTTCGTTCAAAATTGTCTGTATTATCCAAATCGGACTAAAAATGGCGCTGGTGCGAAGAAATCGATAAGAAAACAGTTTTTTCAGTGTATTTTTTTCTATTTTACAACTATTCGAGCGTACCTCGTATCATATTGATTGACATTTTGTCGTTTTTTCATTCATAATGAACTGTAAATCGAAGTTGGACTAAAAATGGCGCCTGAACGCGAAAATCGATGAGAAAACCGTGTTTTTAATGTAATTCAGATTTTTTTTTAACGTGTAGTTTTTTTTAATCAATTGATCGTACCTCGTATATATTTTAATTCGAGTTTCAATACTCCTTGAAACTAAATGTGGACTAAAAATGGCGTCTGAACATGGAAATCGACAAGAAAATCGTTTTTTCGGTGTAATTTTTCTGCTTTACCTCGTACCTCGTATTATATAAATTGACGTTTCGTCGAGTTTTCGTTCAAAATTGTCTGTATTATCCAAATCGGACTAAAAATGGCGCTGGTACGAAGAAATCGATAGGAAAACAGTTTTTTCAGTGTATTTTTTCTATTTTACAACTATTCGAGCGTACCTCGTATCATATTGATTGACATTTCGTCGTTTTTTCATTCATAATGGACTGTAATATCGAAATTGGACTAAAAATGGCGCCTGAACGCGAAAATCGATGAGAAAACCGTGTTTTTAATATAATTCAGATTTTTTTTAACGTGTAGTTTTTTTTAATCAATTGATCGTACCTCGTATATATTTTAATTCGAGTTTCAATACTCCTTGAAACTAAACGTGGACTAAAAATGGCGTCTGTACATGGAAATCGACAAGAAAATCGTTTTTTCGGTGTAATTTTTCTGCTTTACCTCGTATTATATAAATTGACGTTTCGTCGAGTTTTCGTTCAAAATTGTCTGTATTATCCAAATCGGACTAAAAATGGCGCTGGTACGAAGAAATCGATAGGAAAACAGTTTTTTCAGTGTATTTTTTCTATTTTACAACTATTTGAGCGTACCTCGTATCATATTGATTGACATTTCGTCGTTTTTTCATTCATAATGGACTGTAATATCGAAATTGGACTAAAAGTGGCGCCTGAACGCGAAAATCGATGGATAAACCGTTTTTTCAGTGTAATTTAGATTTTTTTAAACGTGTAATTTTTTTTTAATCAATTGATCGTACCTCGTATATATTTTAATTCGAGTTTCAATACTCCGTGTAACTAAATGTGGACTAAAAATGACGTCTGAACATGGAAATCGACAAGAAAATCGTTTTTTCGGTGTAATTTTTCTGCTTTACCTCGTACCTCGTATTATATAAATTGACGTTTCATCGAGTTTTCGTTCAAAATTGTCTGTATTATCCAAATCGGACTAAAAATGGCGCTGGTACGAAGAAATCGATAGGAAAACAGTTTTTTCAGTGTAATTTTTCTGTTTTACAACTATTTTAGCGTACCTCATATCATATTGATCACGTTTTCTCGTTTATAATAGACAATAGTATCAAAGTTGGACTAAAAATGGCGCCCGCACTTAGAAAGATACCAGAAACTCTTTGTTTCTATGTAATTTTTCTGTTTTACGACTATGTTAGTATACCTCGTATTATATCAATTGACATTTCGTCGTTATATCTTTTATAATTGACAGTAGTATCAAAGTTGGACTAAAAATGGCGACTATACTTAGAAATTGACAAGAAAACATTTTTTTCGGTGTAATTTTTCTGTTTTTGAACGTCCCTTGTATTAATTCACGTTACGTCGTTTATAATTAATAAAGGTGGACTAAAAATGGCGCTTTTATGTATAAATCTAAAGAAAAAACGTTTTTTTTAAATGTAATTTTTCGGTTTGACTACTATTTGAGCGTACTTCGTATCATATTAATCTACGTTTCGTGGTTTTTTTGTTTATAACTGACAGTAACATGAAAGTTGGACTAAAAATGGCGTATTTATGTAGAAACCGAGTGAAAAACCCTCTTTTTCAGTGTAATTTTTCATTTTCACGACTATTTGAGCGTATCTCGTATCATATTAATTCACGTTCCGTTTTTATTTCGTTCATATTTGATATTAGTAACAAAGTTGTACAAAAAATGGCGCCTGAACGTAAAAATCGTGAGAAAAATGATTTAGTTTTTTTTTTTGGCATACATATTCACTATTAATTGATCGTACCTCGTATATATATTCAAACACGTACCATTTTTTTCATCGTTTGTAACGAAAAGTAGGACTAAAAATGGCGCTGGTACGTATAAACCACGACAAAAATATTTTTTTCAGTGTAACTTAACTTTTTTTTATCTTATTTTCGATTTTCCACTCGCTACTTTATTTATCGATAAAAAATATCAATTTTTTACTATTTTCGAATCAAATATAAAAGCTCCTTTGTCGTATTGAAAATACAGGGGTGTTACGACATTTTCTATCGTTGATATATTACGGAAATGACTATTTCCGGTTAACTTTCAGGTCGCAACTGCCATCGAAGATCTCATCAATGATCATCAACGAATACCTGGAAATATACTGTACGCTTTATTCGAACGTATAACAATATTTCGAAAATACAAAGAAAATTCTAATTGAAACACTTCTATTCGTATAATTGTGTGTTTATTAATTTTACATTCCGATTTTGGATAAACTTAACGAGAAAAAAAAATAAAAATTGTAAAAAAGAAGTTTCATTTTTCCCATACACCTCGATTCCCTTACGTTTTTACTAGAAAATCTTAGAACGACCCTCGTATACATAATTTTGGTGAAAAAGAAGCAGAATGATGTTGATAAATCGATATGCCGATTGAATTGGAAGTAAACGAAATCATTCGAACTAGAAAATCTTTGAAACGTCCTCGTATATACACTTTTGGTGAAAAAAGAAACAGAATAAAGAAATAAAAATTGATATGCCGAATGAATTGGAAATAAAAGAAATCATTCGTACTAAGTATAAAAACTTGGAACGACCCTCTTATACACACTTTCGGTAAAAAAGAAGCAGATTTAGGTTATGTCAATGTGCCGAATGATCGTTACGTGATTTGTGTGGTTTTGTTTTGAAAATTCGATGTAGTGTAAAAGTATGTCTTCCAGAAAATGTTATTTCTTCAACAAGAACAACAACGTGAAAATTTATTTGGCTCACAACGTGAAAACAACATTGGGACGCAGCGTTGAAACGAAAATCGAAGACAAATTCGTCTCGAAACAACAAATCGAATGTTTGGCCGATTTGGAGAATTGCACGGTAAAAATCAAACCGATAGGAAAAGCGATATCGGGAGTGGACGGGTACGCGATCGTTAAAGGTAAAACATACACATTAGGACCCGGACACGTGGTGGAATTTCGTTTGGGAGCCCATTTTTTCGAAATAAATTTCGATTGCCCCGATACGAAAAAACACGAACACGTAAACAAAAAACAAAAACTAGACTTCGAAACCAAAGAAAGCGATAAATGGGAAATCATCGATAACAAAGGATTACTAATTTACACCCCACAACATATACAGGGTCGTCAAAAAATAGCCGCGTTCGACATCGACGGTACCATCATAAAAACCAAATCCGGTGCTAAATTTCCGAAAGATTTCGACGATTGGGTACTGAATTATAATGATATACCTCGAAAATTACAAATTTTATACGAGGAAGGGTACAAAATAACCTTTTTCACCAACCAAGCAGGTATAGGTAAAGATACGACCAAAATAAAAAATTTCAAAACGAAAATGGAAAATTTGGTCAAGAAATTATCGATTCCGGTACAAATATTCGTCGCTTTAGGTAAAACCAAATACAGAAAACCGATACCGGGGATGTGGGAAAAGTTGGTACAAGAAAAAAACGATAAAATCGATGTCGATTTAAAAGAATCGTTTTACGTTGGAGACGCCGCTGGGAGGGAGAAAAATTGGTCTCCGAAAAAACCTAAAGATCATTCAAACGCCGATAGATTGTTCGCTTTGAATATCGGTTTGAAATTCTACACCCCAGAGGAGTATTTCATGAAAACCAAACCGGCACCCTTCCGAATGCCTGATTTCGATCCGAGAAGTATACAGAGTAATACCTCCACAGTTTTCGACTTGAATTTCGACTCCCCCAATGTGATTCTGTTGGTAGGGGGTCCGGGTTCGGGGAAAAGTCACTTCTGCAAGACGTTTCTCATCCCCAAGGGCTACGTCCACATAAATCGGGATACCCTAGGCTCCTGGCAGAAGTGCGTCAAACTCCTGGAGGAATCATTGAAGGACAAGAAGAACTGCGCGGTGGATAACACGAACGTGGATAGGGAGAGCAGGAAACGGTACTTGGAGGTCGCGGAGAAGTTCAAAGTGCCTTGTTTTTGTGTAGTTATGGGGACTTCTTATCAACATTGCAAACACAATTTGAAATTCAGGGAATTGACGGATGAAATTCACGAACCCGTCAATGAGATGGTACTCAACACGTTGAGGAAGAATTTCGAGGTACCGGCGTTGGAGGAGGGGTTCGAACGAATTGTGGAAGTGCCCTTTGTACCCAACTTCGTCAATGATGAAATGGAGAAGATTTATAAGATGTTTTTATTGGAAAAATGATGGGGAGAATCTTTTTAGGGGTGTTTTCGTTGGATAAATGATAGGGAGAATCGTTTTAGGGGCGTTCTCACTGGATAAATAATGGGGAGAATTTTCTCTTGCTGGTTTTGTTGGAGAAATGATGGGGAGAATTTTTGACAGTGGTTTTGTTGGAGACATGATGGGGAGAATCGTTCTAGTGCTGTTATCGTTGGATAAATAATGGGGAGAATTTCTTTTCTGGGCGTTCTTATTGTTGGAGAAATGATGGGAGAATTTTTTGGGGTACTTTTGTTGAGGAAATGATGGGGAAAATTTTTTTGGAATGTTTTTATTGATGACATGTTCGGGAGGAATATTTTTCGGGGTATAATTAAAATATAGGAAGTGGTTTTGATGATTTATTTAAAAAAATTAACACCATGTACAAATTTTTTTATATATAATTTAAATCGAGAATAATTGAGGATGTTATGCTATAGGGGGAGATTCAAATGTTCTCTTTTCTACCGATACATAAATAAATGTGAAAAAACAAATATTTTGAACGTTTAATATGAAGTTTTTTTGTTATTTTTGTATTTTTTTGTTTATTGTGAATAAAAATTGAAATCGTTTTGTTTTTTTTGCTTTGTTTGGTACTGTACCTCATAAAAATGGAGGTAGTACTTTTAGGGATATGGGTTTGTGAATGAAAGGATGGAGAAGAACTAGATCGGAATTAGAGGGGAGGTGAAAATGCCACAAAATGGAAGAAATTGAGGAAAATTGTGAAATTATGCGAAGAAAACAGTGCTAGCTCAAAAATCTAAAGCTTGGGAATGTCCAACACGTATTTTTGTCCAACAAAGGATGGATTTTTATTGGAAATTTGTGTTTGAAACTGAAATATTGTAAAAAATCACATGGAAACAAAAGAACTTAAGATAATTGCGAAAAACAGTTATATCTCAAAAATTCAAGGCTTGGAAACGTCTAGGACATGTTTTTATCCAATAATGGATAAATTTAGACGAGAAAATTGTATTTGGAATCGAAATATTATGGGAAACGACACAAAAATTAATGGAACAAGAAAAAATTAAGAAAATATGTTGGACAAACAACACTAGCTCAGAAATACAGGGTTGAGGAACATCTAGCAGACATTTATGATCATTAGAGAACGAAAACAAAGAAAAAACGTCAGTAGTTCAAATGACCAAGGAAAGGAAACTTTCGTAAAGTATCATAATAAACAAATTTTCAAATTAAGAAAGGATAAAAAACGTTCAAAGGCTCAAACTAACAAAATTTTATATTAAATCAAAATATAAAAAACCTACAACCTAAAAAACCATATAAAAATCAAAATCGTATCGAAATGAAATTTTCGTCTATAAATTTCATTTTCGTATACGAATATCAAATTTTCCCAAACTCGATAAACCCCTACAACCTAAAACACTAAATTAATTAGTAATGACTAATGGACGGTATTTTCAAGACTAAAAAACAGCATTAACCACCCTCGAAATATACGAAGCCTCCATATTTATCCAAATAACCCCCCCCCCTTTATATAATTCAACGATTTAAAACGGTACACCCCTCGTATACGCGAGTAGTTCATTTGTACCTTAATCGTTTGTCGGTTTTATACAAAAATCGCGACGTTGCCACGTTTTTTGCCCCTCGATTCGATATAGTATTATAACGGAGGTCGGTATATACGAGGGTACGAACAAATTTAAAATGCTGCCGATGGATTTGTACTAGAAAAAATGTATTTTAGGTATGATATGATTTTTTTTTGGGTAGGCACTAAAATTTCGTGAAAACTATTTACAATTTTACAAAAAAAAAAAGGAAAATTTCAAACAAAGAGATTCGTTATTGTCATTAATACTGTGAATGTTATGAAAAATCGCGAAATTCGGACGAATTCCGCCGAATTGTATATTTCGCAATAAGGACATTGACTGCTGCCGCAAACTTGGCAAATGTCCAAGACGTAAGAAGATAGAGCGTCGAAGATTGTTTCGTTGAAACGTTCTGTAACAAAAAAAAAAATTCAAATTGTATTATAAAAAAATTCGATTCGAAATGCGGTGGGGTGTAAACTTACCGGGGGCGTAATAATCGTACACCCTTATGGGTAAATATCTCGACATGTTCGCCACCGGATGCCATCTTTCTACTGTAAAGTTTACGCACGTTTCTTGGTTATCGAGCTAAATGAAAAAGAAGAAGAAAAAACTATCAATAAAACATCGATTAAAGAAAAGAAGAATAATAAACTGTAGATCAAACTTTTAAATGAAAAAGAAGAATTAATTGTCGATAAAACATCGATCAAAGAAAAGAAGAATAATAAACTGTAGATCAAAGTATTAAATGAAAAAGAAGAAGAATTAATTGTCGATAAAACATCGATTAAAGAAAAGAAGAATAATAAACTGTAGATCAAACTATTAAATGAAAAAGAAGAAGAATAAACTGTCAATAAAACATCGATCAAAGAAAAGAAGAATAATAAACTGTAGATCAAAGTATTAAATGAAAAAGAAGAAGAATTAATTGTCGATAAAACATCGATTAAAGAAAAGAAGAATAATAAACTGTAGATCAAACTATTAAATGAAAAAGAAGAAGAATAAACTGTCAATAAAACATCGATTAAAGAAAAGAAGAAGAATTAATTGTCGATAAAACATCGATCAAAGAAAAGAAGAAGAATAAACTGTCAATAAAACATCGATTAAAGAAAAGAAGAATAAACTGTCGATAACTAAAAAAGAAGAATGAAATCTGTGGAATCAAAAATAAAATAAAATGTAATTCAATGTATCTAATGAAAGAAGAAGAATAACTCGACGAAACTCCAAATGAAAAATGAAAAAAAAAAGAAGAATCAAATGTAATTTCAATGTGTGGAATAAAAAAAAGCAGACAAAGTGCATTTCAATGTATCGAATCAAAAAGAAGAAGAATGGATTCATCAAATGGTAAAAGAAGAAGAATAAACTGCAATCAATCTATCGAATAAAAAATAAGAAGAATGGAAACTAGTTCTGTCCATTAAATAAAAAAAAAGAAGAAACCGTCAAGGAATCTTTTGGTATAGAAAAGAAGAAGAATAAAACATAGTTCAATCTATCGAATGAAAAAAAGAAGATTTCGTTTTATCAATTTCCCTTTCACTTGTCGACGAAACTTCAACTTTCTTCTTCTTTTTTTATTAAATAAAAATCGACTGTAACTAATTATTTATCTTCAGCCCGGGTGGTTAGTCTAAGGATTGAGCCCATCACCACAAAGAAGAAGAAAAAGAAGAAGAATTACTTATCTATGGTTATGGATACTTACGTAATCAAAGTAGAAAATGACTTTTCTTTCGAAGAATCTGGCCCTCTGCAAATTTTTCACTCTGGACGATAGAACGTAGGCGTCTAGATCTTGTTGTTGAACGATGTAACCAGTCGGAACGGTTACGTCCAATACGGCCATACCGGATCTTTCCGATTCGTTCATATTGTTCCATCTAAATAGAAATTAATCGTTGGAAACGAGGACGTACTGTATAAATTGAGGTTAGGAAACTTCGTATTCGGTAAACGTCAATTGTATTCCGACATATGATGACGTAATTTACTTTTGGTAAAAGAAAAAAATCGACATGAATCGCATCGGATAAATACAATGGTTGTTTGACAGCTGGAATACGTCAAATGATTATAAAATAAATTTTAGGTAGTGATTTGGCTTACGAAAAGAAAAACGTGTCAAAAGGAGTCGAATCATGCGAATACGATGGTCGTTTATCGATGTTTTTTGACAGATAAATCGTTTATAATGAAATATTCCACTTTGACAGCTAGAATATGTCAAAATTGACTTCGATTAAAGTCAAAACGTTTATAAATTAAAGATTTGGTGATAATTTGATTTATGGAAGGAGAAATGGGTTAATACGAGTCCCATCAGATGAATACAGAGGATTTTATCGATTTTATTTGACAAGTAACTCGTTAACAAAGACATTTTCACCATTAGTAACTGAAGAAAGTCAAATTCACACTTGAAAATAGTGCAATAGAAATTTTTTTGGACAATTCGAGTTTCGGTAAGAGGTAACAGTTAATAGAAGCCATATCAGGTGAATGCGACGGTGGTTTGTTCATTTTTTTGACAAGAAACTCGTTCACAATGACGTTTTCACTTTTGACATCGGAAATACATCAAAAATACACTCAATCGCAACTAAAGCACTCATATTTCATAGTTTTGGAGAATATATGAGTTACTGAAAGACAAAAAAGTCAATGGGAGCCATATCACGTGAACAAAGTGGTCGTTTGTTCATTTTTTTGACAGAAAACTCGTTCACAACGACATATTCATCTTTGACAGCTATAGGAAGCCAAATCTACACTGAAGCACTCATATTTCATAGTTTTGGAGAATATATGAGTTACTGAAAGACAAAAAGGCCAATAGGAGTCATATCACGTGAACAAAGTGGTCGTTTGTTCATTTTTTTGACAGAAAACTCGTTCACAACGACATATTCATCTTTGACAGCTACAGGAAGCCAAATCTACACTGAAGCACTCATATTTCATAGTTTTGGAGAATATATGAGTTACTGAAAGACAAAAAGGCCAATAGGAGTCATATCACGTGAACAAAGTGGTCGTTTGTTCATTTTTTTGACAGAAAACTCGTTCACAACGACATATTCATCTTTGACAGCTACAGGAAGCCAAATCTACACTGAAGCACTCATATTTCAAAGTTTTGGAGGATATTTCAGTCACTGAAAGACAAAAAGGTCAATGGGAGCCAAATCACGTGAAAAAAGTGGTCGTTTGTTCATTTTTTTTGACAGAAAACTCGTTCACAACGACTTTTTAACCTTTGACAGCTAGAGGAAGCCAAATCTTCGCTTTATTAATCGAAAAGATCGTTTTGGAAGATGTTCTAGCTTCGAGAAGGCAGAAAGGTCAACATGAGCCATATCAGGTGAATAGAATGGTCCTTTGTTCATTTTTTCGGTAAGAAACTTGTTCACGAGGACATTTCCAACTTTTGCAACAAACAAAAGTCAAATTTACACTCAATCACTATTCGAACATCCATAATTCAATATTTTCCGAGTTAAAAATCCAAATGAACCAAATCGGGCGAACAAATCGGTCGTTTGCACGAAACCAAGAGCCAGTCGGGGAATTTGTACAACCAACAAGAAAAAAGAAACTCACCTCTGACAACTGAAAAACGTAATGTGCGACTGATTCCTTCCGTAAAAATACTGCTTGGTACGAAGATCGAAAGCCCTAACGGGCGGTTTGGTTTGAAACCTCCCGATATCGACGTTGTACTGCACCGACATCTGCAATATCGCGTAACCGGTACCTTTGGCCTGGACTTTGACCGTACCCCAAGCGTTCGGTATATCGATAAATTGCAAATTCGACCAATTCAAATCGTTAACGTACAAAACTTTGGTCTCGCCCGGTAGAGCGGTAGCTTCGACGGTAACCGACAAACTGGAAATATCCCTGATACGTTGCGCCGATGTATATTCGATGAGAGCCTTCATGGCGTTGGCGGTATCCATGGTGGAGGCCCAACCGCCGTCCGTTAACCTCTGGGTGTTCAACCACCTGACGATGTTGTCGACGAGGACTTCCTGTTCGTTCCTGGCGACGTACACCATCAAACCGTAGGCGGTGGCTTCGATATTTTCCGAATCGTATTCGTACGGCAGGCGGGGTAGAAGGAACGGTTTCTGGTTTTCGATTTTGTAAGGCGGTTGCGGCACCGGTTTCCTAGCCCAATACAGCAGCCCCCCTTCGGATATCCTCCTGCCGGATAATTCGATGAAGGCGGTTTCCGCGTTGGCGGCTTTGTTCTTCATCAAGGCGTAAGCTACGATAGCCACTTCGAAGGCGTTTCCTCGTTTCTGTATCAACTCCATGTTCCTGTCCAACCAATGGATTGCTTTCCTCGCCGCTATGGCCACTTTCGAACTCAGATGACTTGTTAGGTCCTTAACGGCTTCCAAAGTGATTAACACGTGGGCTGTCAACGTGATGTTTCTGTATCTGATGGGATCTTGGTCGTTGTTCAACGTCGAATTGTATTTTCTATCCGGTAGCCAGTCTTCTTCCCAGAAAGCTCCGGATTCGCTTTGGTGGGATAGTAGCCATTCGACGGATTTCGATATCACCATTGGGTCGATGTAGATGTAGTTTTCCCATTCGTAGAAACTGGCTTCTTGGAATATCCGAGCGCAGTAGGCCGTTAACCACACCGAAGATACCGATTGGTTCCTGAAAAATTCATTTTTAGCGCTTTCCGAAGGGGTTTCCGATGGATGTTTACTTACCAATCGCTTCTGAAGGTGCTGAACGAACCGTCGGGTTTCATGAAGGATAATTGGCGTTGGTAGCCGATGTTCATGTAGTGGAAAGCGTCGCGGGTTAGGGTTCTGTTTCTTATTTGGGTGTATCTCATGTATAGGAGGGTGTACATGTTGACGGCGAATGAAAAGATGTTTTGTTCGCCGCAATCCTGAAATCATTTTTTCATTTACCTCGTATATAATTCGAAAAATCGATTATTTGCAATTACAAATTGTTTTTTGTCGATTCAAATACCAAAAATCGCTTGTTGTTTCAAAAATATTCAAGTTTTTCAAAAAAGGAAAATATGAATTTCGTAATAATTCATTAATAAAAAATGGAAAAAAAATACCGGCCATAGATAAAGCGTACAATTTCTGAAAATAAAAAATTTGGAATACCAAAAATCGTTTGTTCTTAAAAAAAAATAAAATTGTCCAGAAAAATGAAGATTTTACAGAAAATATCAAAAATTTTCAAAATAAAAACATGAAAAATCAAAAATCAATTTTTCACAAATATGAAAATTTCTCGAAAAAAAAAGATCGAAAACCAAATTTTTTTCAATCCTTCATGAAAAAAAAAAACTGAATAAAGGATAAAAAGCATAATTTTCAAAAATCAAAACACAAAAAACGCTCATTTTTAAAAAAAAATCAAAAATTCATAAAAACCCCATAAATTTCGATCGAAAACCAAATTTTCTTCAATCATTCATAAAAAAGATTGAATAAAGCGTAATAAGCACAATTTTCAAAAATCAAAACACAAAAAACGCTCATTTTTCAAAAAAAAAATCAAAAATTCATAAAAACCCCATAAATTTCGATCGAAAACCAAATTTTTTCAATCATTCATAAAAAAGATTGAATAAAGCGTAATAAGCACAATTTTCAAAAATCAAAACACAAAAAACGCTCATTTTTCAAAAAAAAAATCAAAAATTCATAAAAACCCCATAAATTTCGATCGAAAACCAATTTTTTTTTAATCATTCATAAAAAAGATTGAATAAAGGATAAAAAGCATAATTTTCAAAAATCAAAACACAAAAAACGCTCATTTTTAAAAAAAAATCAAAAATTCATAAAAACCCCCATAAATTTCGATCGAAAACCAAATTTTCTTCAATCATTCATAAAAAAGATTGAATAAAGCGTAATAAGCACAATTTTCAAAAATCAAAACACAAAAAACGCTCATTTTTCAAAAAAAAAAATCAAAAATTCATAAAAACCCCATAAATTTCGATCGAAAACCAAATTTTTTTCAATCATTCATAAAAAAGATTGAATAAAGCGTAATAAGCACAATTTTCAAAAATCAAAACACAAAAAACGCTCATTTTTCAAAAAAAATCAAAAATTCATAAAAACCCCCATAAATTTCGATCGAAAACCAAATTTTTTCAATCATTCATAAAAAAGATTGAATAAAGCGTAATAAGCACAATTTTCAAAAATCAAAACACAAAAAACGCTCATTTTTCAAAAAAAATCAAAAATTCATAAAAACCCCCATAAATTTCGCTCGAAAACCAAATTTTTTTCAATCATTCATAAAAAAGATTGAATAAAGCGTAATAAGCACAATTTTCAAAAATCAAAACACAAAAAACGCTCATTTTTCAAAAAAAATCAAAAATTCATAAAAACCCCCATAAATTTCGATCGAAAACCAAATTTTCTTCAATCATTCATAAAAAAGATCGAATAAAGCGTAATAAGGACAATTTTCAAAAATCAAAACACAAAAAACGCTCATTTTTCAAAAAAAATCAAAAATTCATAAAAACCCCTATAAATTTCGATCGAAAACCAAATTTTTTTCAATCATTCATAAAAAAGATTGAATAAAGCGTAGTAAGCACAATTTTCAAAAATCAAAACACAAAAAACGCTCATTTTTCAAAAAAAATCAAAAATTCATAAAAAACTCCATAAATTTCGATCGAAAACCAAATTTTCTTCAATCATTCATAAAAAAGATTGAATAAAGCGTAATAAGGACAATTTTCAAAAATCAAAACACAAAAAACGCTCATTTTTCAAAAAAAATCAAAAATTCATAAAAACCCCCATAAATTTCGATCGAAAACCAAATTTTTTTCAATCATTCATAAAAAAGATTGAATAAAGCGTAGTAAGCACAATTTTCAAAAATCAAAACACAAAAAACGCTCATTTTTCAAAAAAAATCAAAAATTCATAAAAAACCCCATAAATTTCGATCGAAAACCAAATTTTTTTCAATCATTCATAAAAAAGATCGAATAAAGCGTAGTAAGCACAATTTTCAAAAATCAAAACACAAAAAACGCTCATTTCTCAAAAAAAATCAAAAATTCATAAAAAACCCCATAAATTTCGATCGAAAACCAAATTTTTTTCAATCATTCATAAAAAAGATTGAATAAAGCGTAGTAAGCACAATTTTCAAAAATCAAAACACAAAAAACGCTCATTTTTCAAAAAAAATCAAAAATTCATAAAAAACTCCATAAATTTCGATCGAAAACCAAATTTTCTTCAATCATTCATAAAAAAGATTGAATAAAGCGTAATAAGGACAATTTTCAAAAATCAAAACACAAAAAACGCTCATTTTTCAAAAAAAATCAAAAATTCATAAAAACCCCCATAAATTTCGATCGAAAACCAAATTTTTTTCAATCATTCATAAAAAAGATCGAATAAAGCGTAGTAAGCACAATTTTCAAAAATCAAAACACAAAAAACGCTCATTTTTCAAAAAAAATCAAAAATTCATAAAAAACTCCATAAATTTCGATCGAAAACCAAATTTTTTTCAATCATTCATAAAAAAGATCGAATAAAGCGTAATAAGGACAATTTTCAAAAATCAAAACACAAAAAACGCTCATTTTTCAAAAAAAATCAAAAATTCATAAAAAACCCCATAAATTTCGATCGAAAACCAAATTTTTTTCAATCATTCATAAAAAAGATTGAATAAAGCGTAGTAAGCACAATTTTCAAAAATCAAAACAAAAAACGCTCATTTTTCAAAAAAAATCAAAAATTCATAAAAAACTCCATAAATTTCGATCGAAAACCAAATTTTCTTCAATCATTCATAAAAAAGATTGAATAAAGCGTAATAAGGACAATTTTCAAAAATCAAAACACAAAAAACGCTCATTTTTCAAAAAAAATCAAAAATTCATAAAAACCCCCATAAATTTCGATCGAAAACCAAATTTTTTTCAATCATTCATAAAAAAGATTGAATAAAGCGTAGTAAGCACAATTTTCAAAAATCAAAACACAAAAAACGCTCATTTTTCAAAAAAAATCAAAAATTCATAAAAAACCCCATAAATTTCGATCGAAAACCAAATTTTTTTCAATCATTCATAAAAAAGATCGAATAAAGCGTAATAAGGACAATTTTCAAAAATCAAAACACAAAAAACGCTCATTTTTCAAAAAAAATCAAAAATTCATAAAAACCCCCATAAATTTCGATCGAAAACCAATTTTTTTTTAATCATTCATAAAAAAGATTGAATAAATGATAAAAAGCATAATTTTCAAAAATCAAAACGGTAAAAATTGCTCATTTTTCAAAAAAAAAAATCAAAAATTCATAAAAACCCCATAAATTTCGCTCGAAAACCAAATTTTTTTCAATCATTCATAAAAAAGATTGAATAAAGCGTAGTAAGCACAATTTTCAAAAATTAAAACACAAAAAAAATCGCCCATTTTTCAAAAAAAAATCAAAATATACGTGAAAACCCCATAAGTTTCCAATAAAAACTATTTTTTTCAATAATTCATCAATTAAAAAAAATAATAAAGAATACTTATAAGTAAAGCATACAATTTCCAAAAATTAAAATTTAAAATACCAAAAATCCCTTGTAATTTCAAAAAAAACCCATAAATTTAAAAAAATACAATTTTCTTCTTAATCGACAAAAAATAAAAAAATAAAACAGAGACCATAGATAAAATGTACAATTTGCAATAATCAAAAATTTAAATATCAAAAATAGCTCGTTTATTTTTCATATAAAAATACAATTTTTCGAAAAAAAAAAACCATAAATCAAAATTTCAAACAAAAAACCCCATAAATTTCGAATAAAAAACAAATTTATCCCCAAAAACCAAACGTCACACTCACCATCGGCAAATTTAACAACGAAGTAGCATTTACGGGCATAGTAGGAAACACCGCCCCCACCACGTCCCCCACAACCGAAATCCTCGCCTTATTCGAGCCGTACACGTAGTACCTGTCGTACTCGTACGGAATTATGGGCGTTTCCGTTATATTGACGTGCATGTATTGGAAGGCGTACGCCCTGTTACTCAAATCGAGCAACATCGACTGGTGGCGGTACTGCGGTAAACCGTCCGACTGAAACGAAAATTATTTAAATAAAAAACGATAAAACGTCCGACAATTCGGAGACTCACTTCGACGTGAAGCTTCCTCGTGATCTGGTCCTTGCCGATTAGGGCGGAAGCGTGAATGGTGACGTAAATATCGCCTAATCTAGTCGGTACTATCGGTATGTAAACGACGACGGCGTCTTGGGCCTGAAAGTCAATAGACGCTACTTCAAAAATCAATTCAAATCAACAATTATTTCAAATTCGACTGATAACAATTGAAATCATCACCGATCGTTGGAATTATCGAGTACGGTCCTGTAATTGTGGTACTTGATGATATTTAGTTCAATTTCATCGCTATGTTGCTATTTATTGGACTAAATCATGCCACTACACCCTTATTGGTGGTTTATAATCACTAATTTTCCTTCTTTCGTGTTTCTAATCCATAAAAATCTCGCTTCAACGTTATATTATATTAATGCTATATAATTAGATCATTTCCATTGCTATATTGCTATTTATTGGACTAAATAATGCCACTACACCCTTATTGGTGGTTTATAATCACTAATTTTCCTTCTTTCGTGTTTCTAATCCATAAAAATCTCGCTTCAACGTTATATTATATTAATGCTATATAATTAGATCATTTCCATTGCTATATTGCTATTTATTGGACTAAATAATGCCACTACACCCTTATTGGTGGTTTATAATCACTAATTTTCCTTCTTTCGTGTTTCTAATCCATAAAAATCTCGCTTCAACGTTATATTATGTTAATGCTATATAATTAGATCATTTCTATCGCTATGTTGCTATTTATTGGACTAAATCATGCCACTACACCCTTATTGGTGGTTTATAATCACTAATTTTCCTTCTTTCGTGTTTCTAATCCATAAAAATCTCGCTTCAACGTTATATTATGTTAATGCTATATAATTAGATCATTTCCATCGCTATGTTGCTATTTATTGGACTAAATCATGCCACTACACCCTTATTGGTGGTTTATAATCACTAATTTTCCTTCTTTCGTGTTTCTAATCCATAAAAATCTCGCTTCAACGTTATATTATGTTAATGCTATATAATTAGATCATTTCCATCGCTATGTTGCTATTTATTGGACTAAATCATGCCACTACACCCTTATTGGTGGTTTATAATCACTAATTTTCCTTCTTTCGTGTTTCTAATCCATAAAAATCTCGTTTCATCGTCAGATAATGTTCCTGCTATATAATTATACCATTTCCTTTGCTATATTGCTATTTATTGGACTAAATCTTGCTACTACGTCATTATTGGTGACCTAATATCATTTATTCTCCATTAATTTTACAGTATTTTTATAAAATCCACTCCTGCTACTTAATAAGTCCATTCTCATTGCTATATTGCTATTTATTGGACTAAATCCTTCCACTACATCCTTATTGGTGACCTAATATCACTTATTCTCCATGAATCTTGATGTATTGATATAAAATCCACTCCAGCTACACGATAAGTCCAATTTTGATATATATCGCTTTTTATTGGACAACAATTTATTAGCGATTCCATTCCACAAAAAAAAATTTCCCATACTTACCTTTATAAATATGAAAAATTGATGCTCCCCAAAGGACGTCCTCGGATTATAAGCCCTAACTATACCGTTCTCTTCGACGTGAACGAATTTATAATCGGGGGAACCGTTCAAAACGACCGTAGCCTCCAAATCTTCCGTCATATAATTAAAAACAGTTACCCTCACCCCGACCTGCTCACCCTGCATACAAGTATTGGGCATTTCGACGTTTATGAAGAACGGCAACACCCCCACGTACTAAAAATAGAAAAAAAATCGAATAAATAGAAGGTTTCGAAGGGGCATAAAAGGTTTTTGAGGAACATAGAAGGTTTTGAAGGGAAACAGAAAGTTTCGAAGGGGCGCACAAGATTTATAATGGAAAACAGAAGGTTTCGAAGGGGTACAGAAGTTTTCGGATGGGACACAAAAGGTTTTGAAGGGAAATAGAAGGTTTGGAGGGGTACTAAATGTTTTGAATGGAGGACAGAAGGTATCGGAGGGAAATGGAAAGTTTTGAAGGGAAACAGAAAGTTCCCAAGGGACACAGAGGGTTTTGAGGGGACACTTTCGATTAAAACTGACCTCGATAGGTTTCTGAATCATCCCGAAGCCCAAGGAAGGGCTCATGGAGAAGGCGGACACCATCCAATGTACCGGTCGCACCGGTACCGGTACATTGAAGATATATCTACCGTGAGGACCGATATTAACGTCCTTCCATACCCAAACGTTCTCGTATTGGCGCTGCACCCTATTGAAACGGAATTTCCTGAACGTTTGCAATTCGGTACCGTTGTCGTACCGGCAACCGGATTCGTCGGTACCGTCTTCGCAATCCCTGTAAAAGTCGCATCTCTTCGCCAAACGGTAACACTGTCCGTTCAAGCATTCCCCGTATCCCTGGGTGGCGTTGCAGTAGCTCGGTCGTCTCGGTAAAGCGAAATCGCTGAATACCACCAAGCCCGCGAACTCGAATGTCCTATTGGCGTCGATTCCGAAGGTGCCGCTCGGGAAGTTGATCATCTCGTCGGGGTAACCTATAAAAATGATAGTTACGGAGGGGCGAAGGTGGATTTAGTTGTTTTTTGGTTACCTTCGTGGGAGAACCAGTTGTGTTTGTGGGTACCGTTGGTTTGTTCGTCGAAGGTCGACATTTTGGATATGACTTTGGCGTAGGTGAGTTCGTTTCCGGCTTGCATGGTATAAAACGCTTTGTCTATGCCGGATAGTCCTACGTAGGAGCCCGGTTCTCCGTATATGGCCACTTCTACTTTATGTCCCGTCCTGGCTTTTTTGTTGTTGATGAAAACTTTGAACTGGAAATGGAAAACGGATAAAAAATTAGTAGCACCGGAAACGGAAGGTTTCTAAAGAATTTTCTACCTTATTTCTGCTTATTCCGTTTACGGGGAAGGTTAAACTGTCTACGGTTAGATCGCCGTTATGGCCGACGTGCCATACGACTATGGTGGCTACGGGTGCCATTTCGGCGCTCAAAGCTAGCGCCATGGTACTGACGTAGTCGCCCATGTCTTGGTCTCCTGTTACCAGGACGATTCCTTTGGATATTATGAGGTAGCTGTACTTTTCGATGTAATAGTTGCTCCTTATGTGGAATATTATGTACTCCCCGACCTAAATATGTCAAAAAAGGAATTTCAAAATATTCGGAATTCGAAATTTTTTTGTTTGACTCACTCTCGGATCGATCGTGCTGGTTATAACTTTGATGTGTTGGTCGTTATGGCTGTAATGGGCTAGTAAGAGTAATTCCGCATTGGCCCTGTCACCTGTGTAACCGTTTTTGAACGTAGCTTGAATTCTTACAGCGCCTGAAAGGTGGAAATGACTTATTTCGAAAATATAAAAGAGGAAGAATGTGAAATGTAGAAGAAAATATGATGCAGAGGGTCATATAACCCAATGAGAACCAGTTACAAAATAATAGAAAAGATTGAAGACTGTATAAACATGAAAAATATCTGGTAGTTCAAATGTACCAAAGGTAAACTTCAGTATTTGGAGGATAAAGCTATCGGAAGAGAAAATTTGGCTTACAGTAGTTGTACAAGACAAAATAGTTCAAACGAATCGCTAGAAAACACCAAAAAAGTAACCAATTGTACGGGATTGAGTAATAAGTCGATATTCAGCTAATACTTATAAAAAAATGATATAGTAGTTCAAATTATCCAAAGATAATGAAAAAAGTAAGTGAAACATGATGCAGTGAGTCAAATAACCCAATGACAACCAGTTACAAAATAATATAGAAGTTTGAAGGCTGTGAATATGCAAAGCATGTAGTAGTTGAATGTTCTCAAGAGAAAAAAATACGGGAACAAAAATTCATATACATTTGACTTTTTCAATATATAAAAAAAAGAACAACATGAAGTAGTTCAAATAACCAATCAGGAACATTTCAATTAGTGGCAAATGAATCTAATTTGGAAAAAATGAACAACAAATTCGGAACTTGGACATAATGAATACCAAAATAGATGATGTGGTAGTTCAAATGACAAGAGGATACAAAACTATGATACAGGAACAAAGATTCAAATACATTTGACTATTTGAATATGTAAAAATGAAGAACAATATGAAGTAGTTCAAATAACCAATCAGGAACATTTCAATTGGTAGCAAATGAATCTAATTTGAAAAAAATGAACAGAAAATTCGGACCTTGGACATAATGAATATCAAAATATATGATGTGGTAGTTCAAATGACAAGAGGATACAAAACTATGATATAGGAACAAATATTCAAATACATTTGACTTTTTGAATATGTAAAAATGGAGAACAATATGAAGTAGTTCAAATAACCAATCAGGAACATTTCAATTAGTGGCAAATGAATCTAATTTGGAAAAAATGAACAACAAATTCGGAACTTGGACATAATGAATACCAAAATAGATGATGTGGTAGTTCAAATGACAAGAGGATACAAAACTATGATATAGGAACAAAGATTCAAATACATTTGACTTTTTGAATATGTGAAAATGGAGAACAACATGAAGTAGTTCAAATAACCAATCAGGAACATTTCAATTAGCGGCAAATGAATCTAATTTGAAAAAAATGAACAAGAAATTCGGACATTTGACATAATGAATACCAAAGTATATGATGTGGTAGTTCAAATGACAAGAGGATACAAAACTATGATACAGGAACAAAGATTCAAATACATTTGATTTACTGAATATGTAAAAATAAAGAACAACATGAAGTAGTTCAAATAACCAATCAGGAACATTTCAATTAGCGGCAAATGAATCTAATTTGAAAAAAATGAACAAGAAATTCGGACATTTGACATAATGAATACCAAAATAGATGATGTGGTAGTTCAAATGACAAGAGGATACAAAACTATGATACAGGAACAAAGATTCAAATACATTTGATTTACTGAATATGTAAAAATAAAGAACAACATGAAGTAGTTCAAATAACCAATCAGGATCATTTCAATTAGCGGCAAATGAATCTAATTTGAAAAAAATGAACAAGACATTTGGACATGTGACATAATGAATACCGAAATAGATGATGTGGTAGTTCAAATGACAAGAGGATACAAAACTATGATACAGGAACAAAGATTCAAATACATTTGATTTACGGAATATGTAAAAATGGAGAACAAGATGAAGTAGTTCAAAAAACCAATCAGGAACATTTCAATTAGCGGCAAATGAATCTAATTTGAAAAAAATGAACAAGAAATTTGGACATTTGACATAATGAATACCGAAATAGATGATGTGGTAGTTCAAATGACAAGAGGATACAAAACTATGATACAGGAACAAAGATTCAAATACATTTGATTTACGGAATATGTAAAAATGGAGAACAAGATGAAGTAGTTCAAAAAACCAATCAGGAACATTTCAATTAGCGGCAAATGAATCTAATTTGAAAAAAATGAACAAGAAATTCGGACATTTGACATAATGAATACCAAAATAGATGATGTGGTAGTTCAAATGACAAGAGGATACAAAACTATGATACAGGAACAAAGATTCAAATACATTTGATTTACGGAATATGTAAAAATGGAGAACAAGATGAAGTAGTTCAAATAACCAATCAGGAACATTTCAATTAGCGGCAAATGAATCTAATTTGAAAAAAATGAACAAGAAATTTGGACATTTGACATAATGAATACCGAAATAGATGATGTGGTAGTTCAAATGACAAGAGGATACAAAACTATGATACAGGAACAAAGATTCAAATACATTTGATTTACGGAATATGTAAAAATGGAGAACAAGATGAAGTAGTTCAAAAAACCAATCAGGAACATTTCAATTAGCGGCAAATGAATCTAATTTGAAAAAAATGAACAAGAAATTCGGACATTTGACATAATGAATACCAAAATAGATGATGTGGTAGTTCAAATGACAAGAGGATACAAAACTATGATACAGGAACAAAGATTCAAATACATTTGATTTACGGAATATGTAAAAATGGAGAACAAGATGAAGTAGTTCAAAAAACCAATCAGGAACATTTCAATTAGCGGCAAATGAATCTAATTTGAAAAAAATGAACAAGAAATTCGGACATTTGACATAATGAATACCAAAATAGATGATGTGGTAGTTCAAATGACAAGAGGATACAAAACTATGATACAGGAACAAAGATTCAAATACATTTGATTTACTGAATATGTAAAAATGGAGAACAAGATGAAGTAGTTCAAATAACCAATCAGGAACATTTCAATTAGCGGCAAATGAATCTAATTTGAAAAAAATGAACAAGAAATTTGGACATTTGACATAATGAATACCGAAATAGATGATGTGGTAGTTCAAATGACAAGAGGATACAAAACTATGATACAGGAACAAAGATTCAAATACATTTGATTTACTGAATATGTAAAAATAAAGAACAACATGAAGTAGTTCAAATAACCAATCAGGAACATTTCAATCAGCGGCAAATGAATCTAATTTGAAAAAAATGAACAGGAAATTCGGACCTTAGACATAATGAATATTAAAATATATGATGTAGTAGTTCAAATGACAAGAGGATAGAAAACTATGATAGAGGAATAAAGATTCAAATACATTTGATTTACTGAATATGTAAAAATGGAGAACAACATGAAGTAGTTCAAATAACCAATCAGGGAACATTTCAATCAGCGGCAAATGAATCTAATTTGAAAAAAATGAACAAGAAATTCGGACATTTGACATAATGTATACCAAAATAGATGATGTGGTAGTTCAAATGACAAGAGGATATAAAACTATGAACATAATGAATACCAAGTAGTACAAATAACCAATCAGGAACATGGCAATGAGCAGTAATAAAGACAAAATAGTATTAAAAAACACAAAACTAGAGAAAATGTAAATCAAACTTCCGCATATGATGACCCAAGTAAAAGATCTGGTAGTGCAAACATTCCTACTACTAAAAAAAATGGTAAAGTAGCTCAAATAGCACTCTACTCACTTAACTGACTGAGTTCCTCGTATGCCTTCGGTCCGCTTACACCCAACTCCCTCTTAAGATCCATTTTGTACACCCACACACCTGGATCACTATCAGATTGATACAAATTACGTAGGGGGACGTCCCTCCTAGCCCCCCCGCGCACATCGACACTCCCCATCACCTCCACTACACTATTACTCAACACTTCCTCACTCAAAGGGGATCCGTCATAATGGGAAGCCACCAGGTAGGCAGTTATGGGCATACCAGGTTTAAAAACTTGCGGAGATCCTCCCAAAAACGATAATTTTATACTGGAATTGAATATCCTCGCGGTCGAGTACCCTTCAATAACTTCATCCAGGAATCTATCCCCCACTGTGGCGGTTATGAGGATTTCTATACCGTCCAAGGTATTTACGTATGACATTAGATCACTTATAGGGTAGTGGAACTCGTACACACCCCTGAACTGAAAAAAAAACGAATTAGAATCGAAAATAATCGATTTAAGTGATTATTTACTTACGGTTTTTAATGTCGGTACTGGTTCATAGTAATTAACAGTATTTTTGATCCAGAATGGTAGTTCTTCTTTGAAAGTGAAATATTTCTCCACTATGGGTCGATTTTTGTAATAATTATCATATATTGGTTCATAAGGTTGATTATTGATGTCATACGGTTTGTTTGGGTCGTACTGGTACTGGTTTTGGTTGGTTGTGCCCCTTTGGTTGGGTTCTACTGGTTTTATGTATCTAACCGTCGCTTTTAAGGTTAGATTACCGTTTACCGGTGCCCCGCTGGTGTAATTCGCCATGACTATACCGTGGATGTACGGTTCGGTGTTTAGGAAGAAACCGGGCATAGTTACGTTCACCTGAAATCGATTTAAATGGTGAAATTGTTACTGGGAAAGTGAGTTTCTAACCTCAAATCTCGTTTGGTAGTATTCCTCTACCAGGAATGTCGATTCTTCTACTTGTCCTTGGGCTATGACTCGAATTTTCCATTCTCCGTATACCGGTTGGTCTGATAATTGGTAGTTCAAACTGACCGTACCTAAATTCGATTGTCTAGATAACCATCTTTTCATTATGTAACCGTTGGGATCTAGCATATAGACGTCCAGGGCATCGTCGAATGCCTTCAATTCAGTATTTATGGGTATCGAACGAAAATGTACTAAAAATTAAATTAAAAAACTTAAAATTATTGATTCCACCTCGTATAATTCATTATTATACATTTTTTTAATACGCCCTATATAGCAATCAGATAAAAATGTATATTTGCTGTGATTTAATACCTCTTATTATATTTACTTCTATTTTTAGTATAAAACAGTTCATTTGAACTACTAAGGATGTTCTTTCCTACAGTCACTTTTTAGTAGGTCATTTGAACTACTATTATGTTTATGTCAATATATGATTAATTTTTTGTTTTATTAATTAGTTATGAGTCCCAAAAACATCATTTACAGTGTTTCATTTCCTCTTTTTTGTTTCCTTCTATATTTAGTCTTAATCGGTTCGTTTGAACTACCATGTCTTGTTTTCCTTCAGCTTTTTATATTCATATAATTTGCAGAAGTCAAATTCTTTCTTCTTGATTTTAAAACTTTCCTATTGTCACTTTCTATGAGTTTTCAGTGGTTCATTTGAACTACTAAAATATTATGTCGATATATGATTAATTTTTTGTCTTATTTATTAGTTATGAGTCCCAAAAACATCATTTACAGTGTTTCATTTTCTTCTATATTTAGTATAAATCGGTTCATTTGAACTACCATGTATTGTTTTCCTTCAGCTTTTTATATTCATATAATTTGCAGAAGTCAATTTTTTTCTGCTTGGCGTTAAAACTTTCCATGAGTTTTCAGTGGGTCATTTGAACTACTATTATATTTATATTGATTCATGATCAATTTTTGCCTCATTATTTAATTATGAGTTCCAAAAAGACGATTTACAGTGTTTCATTTCTTGTTTTTATTTATATAATATATACCGGTATATTTGAACTACTATTGGTGCATTTCGATCCTTAATCTATGTATAGGCCGTTTGAATATGCACAGTCAACACATATTGAATATCTACTTTTCACTGTATCCTTTATATTGTAACATCTCTGAGTCATTTGAACTACTATTTCCTATTCTTCCCCAGCTCTTCATATTTACACAATTTGTAGATATCAAATTTTCTTTTCGCATTGTTTAATAATTTCATCGGTTTTAATAAGTTTCATTTGAACTACTATAGCTTCCCTACTATTATCATTATGTATACAAAGCCGACATTCGTTTAATCTCTTCTACGATTTCCTTCGCCTTTTTTGTGATTTTTCTTTGTTTTTTACTTTTTACTCTCAATGGAATATTTGAACTACTAGTATTATATTATATATATATATATATATATATATATATATATATATATATATAACATCACTTTTTTTACAATTTCCTTTGTCGTTTTCTAGTATATTGTAAATGGGACATTTGAACTACTACTATAATCATTGTATATACAAGGTAGATATCTTTTTGTTCTATTTTTTAGCGATTTTTTTCTTGTTTTTTACTAGTTATTCTCAATGGGACATTTGAACTACTACTATAATCATTATATATACTAGGTAGATGTCTTTTTGTTCTATTTTTTTGGGATTTTTCTTTGTTTTTTAATAGTTATTCTCAATGGGACATTTGAACTACTAATATTATCATTTTCTTTGACGAACCGATCCACAATCCTCAAGATTCAGTTTCAGTGTTTCAATTTCAGTTTTCAGTGTTTTGGTTCCAGTTTCCATTGTCTCATTTTCATTTTCCAGTGTTTCATTTCCTGTTTCCATTGTTTTGGTTCCAGTTTCCATTCTTTTGGTTTCAGATTCCAGTGTTTTGGTTCCAGATTCTATTGTATCGATTCCTGTTTCCGTTTCCAATGTATAGGTGCCAGTTTCAAGTGTTTCGGTTCCAGTTTCCAATGTTTAGGTTTCAATTTCATTTTCCAGTGTTTTGATTCCAGTTCCAATTTCCAGTATTTCTATTCTAGTTTGAATTGTATCGATTCCAGCTTCTAGTGTTTCTTTTCCAGTTTCCAGTGTTTTTGGTTCCAGTTTCCATTGTTTCAGTTCCAAATTCCAGTGTTTCTGATGCAATTTCCATTGTTTTGATTCCAGTTTCCAGTATTTCTATTTTGATCCTTTATATCAGATCTTCACTGGTTTATTTGAACTACTGCACGTTTTATGTACCTATAGCATATACAAGATGATTTTTTTTAAACAAAAAAACATCGAACCAGGCAATAATACCCCTAAAAACCACAAAAAATTTATCAAATCAACAATACTTCTTACCAGTTTCTCCCTGCATATAAACCGGTTTGTCTAACTGTATAAAAATTGTCATGGAGCGTTGGGAAAACGTCAAAATCGTCTCGTTGATAAACTGAGCACCACCCAAAACGTTATCATACAATCCCTCGACCCTCAACTTATATTCACCTTGGGCGCTCGTTGTCGGTACCTAAAAATAATAAAATTATCCAAAAAAACAACCCTAAAACACCCTTAACTCCTATTTACCCTCATTAAAAGAGTTTCTGGAATACCCTCCTTCACTTTCTTATGATCTGAAGACATTTCTACTCCGTTCCTTTGAATAGAAGCCCTAACGGTCAAAGGTTGAGTTTCCTTTAGTACTGTAACGGACACTCTATATAATTGACCCGGTCTGACCATTTTAGAAGCAACTATAAAGTATGTCCTGAAAAAAATTAACAAATAACGAGATGTTGTGTATAGTAACCAACAATTCTTCTTACGCTTCCTGGATTAGCGTAGTGTGAGCATCGAAAGGTCTTCTTCCTGAATCAAATGCATTGTTCCTCCAATTTCCTCCCCCGTAGGGGTTGTTTTCTCCACTCCTTCCACCATAAACGTCGCTTTGTCCTCGATTTCCATAAGGATCTGAATTATCCTTGTTATTATTCGACCCGTAAGGATCCTGGGTGTATGGATTTATGTCTCCGTATCTATTAGTCGTAGATGATCCTACACCATCGTAACGGGTGTAAGGATTATCGAGGACGCTTATTTCCTGGGTGTTAACGTGGTAAACTATGACTAGAAGTATCAGGGAATGTTTATAGTTCATTTTTCTTCCCGATCCCTAAGGAAAAACTGAGTTGACTTAAAGAACTCGTAGTTATTCGAAAATTTTTTCAAAAAATTAATTATTTATCCAATTCCTAAGAAAAAACTGATATAATCGATGTAAAAACTCGTAAAACTCGTCAAACGAAGTCATTAACGCTTTTCTATATTTAAATGTTTTTCAAATTACGCTTCCGTACTTATAAATACATTTTTCGGTTTTTTGAACCGATCTAAAAATATTTGTCTCAAACAATAACGAAATTTTCACTTTTAAGTATCAAAATCGGTTATAAAAAAATAGTTATACGAAATCTTTGGGGCGTTTCCACTTTTATTCAAGTTTATCTTACATTTTACGTTTTCCCTTTTTATATGGAAACTATTTATAGCACCCTAACCCCATTCTTAAAATAAACTATTTACTATTTCAGGTAATAATGGTAATAAACTTTTTTTTCAAACAAATTCAAATTCAAACTAGTTAAAACGAAAGGTGTTAATAAATTAGTTAAGTGACTCATGATGATTGAATCATTAATTTCGATAAATATTTAGAAATTTTTTTTAAAAAATTATTTGTATTATCAAAGTTCGATTATGTACAAAAAAAATACACGAGAAACCGTGTCAAGTGAATATATTTTAAAGGTGTACACGCCCTGAGATGCCCTACCAATGCATAATCAAATCAAACTTACCTGGTAATTATTTTTCTTATCAGCGTCTATTGTGATTATATTTATTTACACAAATTCTGTTGATAAACATTAATATCAGTTTCTTATCAATATTTTTATCACTGAAATCACAACAAACATCATCGCGTTTAACACGAATTTACAGTATTGCTTCTTCTTCAGGAGTAGGAGAAGTAGGTTTGGTACAGCAGGGCTTGATTTGTTTTGGTACCATTCAACTGTCGGTACAGTCATCGATTTTAAAAGTATGGCTTCATACGTAATTAGGGAGTCATCTTCTACCTAAATGCTTACTTTTGATTGGTTCGTATTCGAAAATTATTACTGATCTAAGTGATTATTGTCGCTGATTGCTATACGTCGAACCAAGCTTGATAATATATACAACGCGGGTAATATAAAAGCAATTCATAAAAACTAATAAACATAATTAATTACGTAAAAATGTTATCTACAACAATATTGTTTTTGAAAGAATTTCGGAATTGTTCAATAGTTTTATAAATATACTTATTGATAATGTTTTTATAGTTTCCGTATTGGATCTTGAAACACACCTGTCTTGAAAACAGTGCAGAAGGAAGAATTTTTTTATAAAATCTCGTTTAAAGTAGAATAATATATGTCACTGATTTTATATCATACATTTATTACTTTAAATGGTTTAAAAAATACTATACTATATGTAGGACAACTGGTAATGCCACATTTATTATTCCAAATGACTTAAATAATACTTTATTCATCTGTTTTTGACGATGTAGATCTTAAATGACGCTAAAAATACTGTTTTCTCTCACTTATGTCAATTATTTGACATGTTATGGCGCTAAATGCCACATTTGGTTATCGTAGTAAAAAATATTGGTAAAATAAAAAAATTATGAATTTGTTGAATAAATTTTTTTCAAATATTTTCCTAGTACTATGAGAACTTTCGTAGAGTCCATTTCTACAAGTTTACAGACGATATTTATATTTATTGAGAATAATAATTATTTGAACACGTTTATTTTTTTAATTTCCTCCTGATCAAATATTTAATCTTGTAATTCTCTTTTTTCGACACTACTGTATATCAAACAACCTATCGTATACTTCCACACAGTTCAAGAAACGTATTCTTTTGAAGTGATTTGTTCAAACAAAAAAAGAATCATATATATTGAAAAATAAATGTTAAAAAGAGATAACCTATTAAAATATAAATCATTATCTGTCAAATTGTTATTGACATTTGTCATTACTGTTGATTTACCTGTGAGTTGTTTGTTATTTATAAGTAGATGAGTTGGATTGTTGATAACAAGTAAAAATTTTTATATTAAAAAGTAATTTGTGAAAGTTATTTAGAATGCGATACAAATATCGTTTATTATCGTTATTTTTAATACTAATTTGTTGTGAGTTCTCTGACGAAAATTTACAAGGACCTACAGAGGATAAAAAAAATAAAAATGAACACGAGTCTCCGAAGAAAATGGAATTCGTGGCTTCCATCGAAGAACGTGATGGTGCAACGGCTATAAGAATCGAACAGGCGCCCGATTTAACCAACGAAAGGGAACAAAAAAAAGAACTTTCAGGCGACGATATTGAAAACCAAATATCCGAAGCAGTGGATTTGTTTATGTTGGATCGAGCTAAAGCTATACAAAAAATCGTTCAACACATAGGAATGGTGAATAACCTACAAGAAAGTGCGGTTTTTAACGAACCCGAAGAATTACCTCCCGTACCGGAAAAAGCATCGGAAATAAAAGATTTAACACAAGAAGAATTGGAAGCTAAGAAAATTTTTGATTCGGCTACAGGGATTTTGAATAAGACGAAACCGGACAGGGAGAAAGCTTATCAGCTGTTGATGGACGCTTCTAATAAGGGGAACGCCGACGCTAAAGCCATGGTAGCATGGGCTAAATTATTTGGAAACCCTTTGAAACAGGATATTTACATAGCAAAGGAGATGTTTACGGAATTGGCGGACATCGGTAACCCGGACGGACATACCGGTTTAGGTACGAAACCGCTTCTAAAATCTTCGTTTTAACTTTAAAATTCATGGTGTTATTGTTGTTAGGGTTTTTGTACGCTACTGGCTTGGCAGTTAACGTTAGTCAAGCCAAAGCTTTGATACATTACACTTTTGGAGCTATTGGGGGAAATTCTTGGGCACAAATGGCTTTGGGCTATCGATATTGGGCTGGAATTGCAGTAACTCCCAGTTGTGAGATGGCTTTGGATTATTACCGACAAGTGGCGGATAAAGGTTAGTGAAAATCACTTCATTTTAACAATTAACTGTAAAATTATATTTTTTAACATGTGTTATTTATTTTATCTAGTTTATCATCCAATGCCACATTTATTGTTTCAAATGACTTTTGGTGCCACATTTATTTCTTTAAATTGTTAGAATAGAGTGGAATTATGATTTTTAATGATTTTTGTCTTGAAATGACTCTAAAAATACTATATTTGTCAAATTAGATCATTAATTTGAAATTTTATGCCTTTTAATGCCACATTTATATCCTCAAATGACTTTAACATACTATATAATCAATTTATGACGATTTATGACTTAAGATGACTCTAAAAATACTATATTTATCAAATTAGGTTATGAATTCAACATTTGATGCCTTTTAATGCCACATTTATTTCTTCAAATGACTTTAAATTTACTATATCATGATGATATATGACTTAAATTGACTCTAAAAAACCATATCCATTGATTTAATTTTAGTAAGTCAAGGTGTATCGTTCGGGGGCGGCGCGGCAATACAAAGGATACGTTTGTATGACGAATTAGAGAACGGATACACGTCCGGTATCCTCGACAACGATCTCATCGAATATTATCAACTTTTAGCGGAAAAGGGGGACGTTCAAGCGCAGGTGAATAAATTTTCCGTGATTTTCGGCACGGAAATTTAGAAAAAATTTGATTTTTCACGCGTTTTATGACTCCATATGATTTTCCAGGTCGGTTTGGGGCAGCTCCATTACCAAGGGGGCAGAGGAGTCGATTTGGATTACCAGAAAGCGTTGCATTACTTCACGGACGCAGCTAACGCCGGTAGCGCTTTAGCTATGGCGTATTTGGGAAAGGTAACGAGAAAAAATGTGGTATTGTGGTTTTTATGTAGAGGGTGTCCCGTAATTCCAGATCTATTTGGACGGTAGTGACGAAATACCGGCTAATAACGACACGGCTTTCAAATATTTTAAGAAGTCTTCTGATTTGAACAACCCCGTGGGTTTGAGTGGACTGGGCTTGATGTATTTGTATGGTAAGGGCGTAGAAAAGGATTACGCCAAGGCGCATCAGTATTTTTTGCAGGCTGCCGAACAGGGTTGGGTGGATGGGCAGTTGCAATTGGGGAACATGTATTTCAGTGAGTATTTTGTGTTTTCTTTTTTATTTTTTGAAAATTTTTTGTTTTAGTTATTTTGTTTTATTCCTTTTTTATATTCATTTTTTTATTTTTTGTTGTTTTAGCCTTTTCTAGTTGTCTGAGTCAATTCCAGACACATTTTTTGGCCTGAGTCAATTCTAGACACGTTTTATTCGTCTGAGTCAATTCTAGGCATTTTTCTATTCGTCTAAGTAAATTCTAGACACTTTTTTGTATATTCGAGCGTATTTCACACAATTTTTGTTTGTCTGAGTCAATTCTAGACACTTTTTATTGGTCTGAGTCAATTCTAGACACTTTTTATTGGTCTGAGTCAATTCCAGACACTTTTTATTGGTCTGAGTCAATTCTAGACACTTTTTATTGGTCTGAGTCAATTCTAGACAGTTTTATATTTATTTATATTATAAAGTTTTCTAAAATTTTTTAGACGGTTTGGGTGTTAAGAAAGACCACAAAGCGGCTAACAAATATTTTTCGTTGGCGTCCCAATCGGGACACGTTCTAGCCTATTACAATTTAGGACAGATGCATGCTCAAGGAACGGGTTTATTGAGATCGTGTGCCACCGCTGTGGAATTATTCAAAAACGTCGCCGAGCGAGGCAAATGGGGCGAAATATTGATGCAGGTAAATTATATTCGGTCATTTGTCAAATATCCATTTGACGTTGATTCAATATTTATTCATTTATCCATTATTTATTCAACATTTACTTATTAGTTCGACATTTATTCAATTTTTATTCAATTTGAAATAATTTATTCAATATTTATCCATTTATTTTAAATTCATTCATCAATTTATTCATTTAATATTTAATTAATATTGAAATATAATATTTATCCGATTTTCAATAATTTATTTAATATTTGCGTTAATTATTTGACATTTATTCAAAATGTTTATCCATTTATCGATTATTTATTCATTAATTTATTCAATTTTCATGAATTCACTCAATATTTGGGTGTTAATATGACATTTATTGAATATTTATCCATTTCTTGATTATTTGTTCAATATTTGACCGTTTATCGATTGTTTATTCAACATTTATTCAATATGTATGCAGTCATTTATTTAATTTTTATCAATTTATTTGATATTTTGATATTTATATGATGTTTATTCAATATTTATTCAACTTTTGCTTATTCATTCGATATTTATTTATTGTTTATCCATTTATCGATCACTTAATTAACATTTATTCATGAATTTATAGAATTTGCTCAATATTTACATATTTATTCAATATTTCTTCATCTACGTATTATTTTTTCAACATTTATTTATATCAATGATTTATTCAACATTTATTACATATTTTTACAACATATATTCATTTATCTATCATTTATTCAATATTTATCCATTTATTTATTCAATATTTATCCGTTTATCGGTTATTTATTCAAAATGTATGCAGTCATTTATTTAATTTTCATCAATTTATTTGTTATTTAGATATTTATGTGACATTTATTCAATATTTATCCATTTATCGCTCATTTATTCATAGATTCTTCTATTTTTCATCAATTTATTCAATATTTAATCATTTAACCAACGTTTATTTAATTTTTATAAATTTATTCAACATTTATCCATTTAATAATTATTTATTTTTCCATTCATCTATTTATCGATCATTTATTCATTAATTTATTCAATTTTCATGAATTCACTCAATATTTGAGTGTTAATATGACATTTATTTAATATTTATCCGTTTATCAATTGTTTATTCAACATTTATTCAATAAGTATGCAGTCAATTATTTAATTTTTATCAATTTATTTGATATTTTGATATTTATATGATGTTTATTCAACTTTTGCTTATTCATTCGATATTTATTTATTGTTTATCCATTTATCGATCACTTAATTAACATTTATTCATAAATTTATAGAATTTACTCAATATTTACATATTTATTCAATATTTCTTCATCTACGTATTATTTTTTCAATATTTATTTATATCAATGATTTATTCAACATTTATTACATATTTTTACAACATATATTCATTTATCTATCATTTATTCAATATTTATCCGTCTATAGATTATTTATTCAAAATGTATGCAGTCATTTATTTAATTTTCATCAATTTATTTGATATTTAGATATTTATGTGACATTTATTCAATATTTATCGCTCATTTATTCATAGATTCTTCTATTTTTCATCAATTTATTCAATATTTACCCATTTATACAACTTTTATCGATTTATTCAAAATTCATTCAATATTTAATCATTTAACCAACGTTTATTTAATTTTTATAAATTTATTCAACATTTATCAATTATTTATTTATCCATTCATCTATTTATTCAACTTTCAACAATTTCTTCAATAATTACCTATTTATTCAATGTTTTATTTATTTATCGGCCATTTTATTCATAAATTTATTCGATTTTCATTAGTTTACTCAATATTTATGTATTTTTTAAAGATTTAACCATTATTTTTCCAACATTTAATCAATATTTATCCATTTATCGATGATTTATTTAACATTTATCCAATATTTACGTATTTTTACATCTATAGATTCTTTATTCAAAATTCATTCAATTTTTATGAAATATTTACGTATTTATTAATTTGTCGATAATTTATTCAAAATTTATTCATTTGTCGATCATTTATTCAACATTTATTCATTTGTCGATCATTTATTCAACATTTATTCATTTGTCGATCATTTATTCAACATTTATTCGTTTGTCGATCATTTATTCAACATTTATTAACGAATTTATTCAATTTTCGTCAATTCACTCAACATTTGGGTATTTATTCAACATTTATTCATTTATCGATGATCCATTGATAAATTTATTTAATTTTTAATGAATTTATTCATGGAATAAAAAAAATATAGGCGCACACGGACTACCGCAACGGCCGTTACGACGAATCATTCGTCCAATACGCCCTTTTGTCCGAATTGGGTTACGAAGTAGCCCAAAGCAACGCCGCCTTCCTATTAGACAGAAACGAAATTCCGATGCTGTCGACGCCGGAGGCCCTAGTAAGGGCGCTCCTCTATTGGGGCAGGGCCGCCGCTCAAGGTTATTCCGCCGCCCAGGTCCGTATTCGAACGCTAAATTCCGATATTGAATTTTTCTCTCATATTAACGCCCCACGTTTATTTGGTGTTTAGGTGAAATTGGGGGATTACTATTATTACGGTTTGGGAACGGCGACGGATTACGAAACGGCGGCGGTACATTACCGATTGGCGTCCGATCAACAGCACAACGCCCAGGCGACATTCAATTTGGGTTACATGCACGAGCAAGGCTTGGGGATGGTTAAGGATATGCATCTGGCGAAACGTTATTACGACAGGGCCGCCGAGTTGAGTCCCGACGCTAAGGTCCCGGTGGCGTTGGCGCTTATCAAATTGAATGTTTTGTTTAGTTTCGAAAGTTTACAAGAGGTAACGGCCATTTAATATTTTTTGTTGGTTTGTTTTTATTATTATTATATTATATTTTATTTATTATTATTTTTTTCGAATTTGCTGTGTGTTTTTGCGTTTTTTTCCGTTCGGTTTTTGATTTTTCTTTGCTTTTTTGTCCATTTATTTTTTTTTTCTAAAAGTTTTATTGCAGTTTTCTTATCTTTGTCTGAATTTTATTGTATTTTTCCATGTTTTTCATTGCTTTTCTCATTTTCATTGCAATTTCCTTTTTTTTCGAATTTATTGAATTTTTCCATGTTTTTAATTTTTTTTTTATTTCTTCAGTTCTTTTCTAATTTTCATTTTTTTCGAATTTATTGTATTCGTTCACTTTTTTATCGAATTTATTGTATTTTTTATGTTCTTATACTTTTTTATTTCTTCATTTATTTTTTTTTTAACTTTTATTGCAATTTTATTTTTTCTGCATTTTTCCACTTTTTTATTGCATTTTTTAATTTTATTGTATTTTTTCATGTTTTTTACATTTTTTTACTGCTTTATTCAGTTTTTCCTAATATTTTTTGCATTTTTTCACATTTTTCTCAAAATTATTGTATTTTTTCACGTATTTTACTTTTTTTACTGCTTTATTAGGTTTTTCCCAATTTTCTGGATTTTTTCACTTTATTTGAATTTTATTGTATTTTTTACTTTTTTTGTTGCTTTATTCAGTTTTTCCTAATATTTTTTCACATTTTTCTCAAAATTATAGTTTTTTTCACTTTTTTTACTGCTTTATTAGTTTTTTCCCAATTTTTTGGATTTTTTCACTTTATTTAAATTTCATTGAATTTTTTGGGTTTTTTCACTTTTTTTAAATTTCATTGTATTTTTTCGTGTTTTTTACTTTTTTTGTTGCTTTTTTCAGTTTTTCCTAATATTTTTTGATTTTTTCACATTTTTCTCAAAATTATAGTTTTTTTCACTTTTTTTACTGCTTTATTAGTTTTTTCCCAATTTTTTGGATTTTTTCACTTTTTTTAAATTTCATTGTATTTTTTCGTGTTTTTTACTTTTTTTGTTGCTTTTTTCAGTTTTTCCTAATATTTTTTGCATTTTTTCACATTTTTCTCAAAATTATAGTTTTTTTCACTTTTTTTACTGCTTTATTAGTTTTTTCCCAATTTTTTGGATTTTTTCACTTTTTTTAAATCTCATTGTATTTTTTCACGTTTTTTACTTTTTTTACTGCTTTATTAGGTTTTTCCTAATTTTTTACGTTTTTTCACTTTTTTTTTGTTTTATTTAGTTTTTCTTAATTTTTTCACATTATATTCAAAATTTTTGTATTTTTTCATATTTTCTACTTTTTCTATTTCTTTATCAAGTATTTCCCAATGTTTTGCATTCTTTCTCTTTTTTTTGCATATTTATTGTACCCTTTCCTGTCTTTTCACTTTTTTTATTGAATTTTTTCATTTTCTCACTTTATATTTTCATTAAATTTCTTTAATTATTAATTCAATTTCCACTATTTTCCATATCGACGTTGCCGCTGTTCCCATCCAGAAAATCCCATAACTACCCAACCACCCTCGTATCATAATTTCCTATACTTACCGTTCGACCAATTGCCCACCTTTCGTTCACACAAATTCCTATCAAACTTGTATTTTTAGTTTTTATTGCAGAGCCCTTTGCACCACCTGCTCGGCATCCACGAAACCGTAGGATCCGATTGGGATTTGTATTTAATAACGACTTTAATCACAATCCTAGCGGGAATAGTCTATTTTAGAAGACCACAAGCCATCGCTTAATCAACAAACTATACCAAAACGTTAATTCGATTCGTGATATTTTTATTTGTATTTATTATGTAAATATTAGACTTTATAAGGTTTTGTTGGTCGTTTTTTCTCATTTTTACCACGTTAATCTTGAAATAATAAACCTCGTTTTCTTTTATTCATCGTTTATATAGTTCCCGTAAATACGAAAAAAGTCGAATCCCACTTATTCCAATCACAAATCTATATAACGGTTAATTTCATCAATCGATAGAAGCGGTTAATTTGATTGTTCAAGTCTCTATCTACCACACAAGCGGTTAAATTGCACTATTTACTTTCTCGTGTTGATGGTAGCGGTTAATTTATTTGTTCGAGACAATATTTAGCACAAATTTAAATTAAATTACACAATTTGGATCCTCATGTTAACAGCAGCGGTTAAATTTAATCTCCTTTGGCACTTTTACCCATAAAAACGGTTAAGTCGCACTGTTCAGGTCCTCAAATTGATAGTAGCTGTTAATTTAATAATTCGAGATATTATTCAATAGTAGCGGTTAATATTGGTAGCTTTTAATTTAATGATTCGAGTTATTAGTTCATAAAAACGGTTAATTTGATCGTTCGTGATACTATCTAGCACAAAAGCGGTTAAATTACACCATTTATATCTTAATCTTGACTTTATTGATTCAAGACACTAGTCCATAGTGGCGGTTAACTTTGGTAGCTGTTAATTTGATCAATCGAAATACTAGTCTATAGAAGCGGTTAAATTTAATCAGTCTAGATACTTTTACGCATTAAAATTAGCAGCGGTTAAATTAAATCAATCGTAGCACCTTTTATGTGGAAACAAAATTAGAATCGTAGTAAGAAATTGATGTAAGTTAAACTTAATAGAAGACAAATTTGGAAATAGCAGTTAACTCAGTTATTAGACACTATTTGACACAAATTTAGTACAATTGTACTGATCATAACCCCAAATAGAAAATAGCAGTTAATTTTATTGCTGAAAATACTTTTTCACACAAAAACAAGCTAAAGTGTTTCTCAAATGGAAAATAACAGTTACTACTATTGCTGAACTGATTTCCAAATGGAAATAACGGTTCATTTGACGGCTACAGACCCAAAGAAGGTAAAATAACATCACAATCGATTGAAAACTAGCAGTTAAACTAAATCATTTAATTATAAATCGTTTACAAAAAAAATTGCATAAATATTAAGCATAATAATTAAGATTCGCCTTTTTCTTTGCTTGCACTTCCATAATAGCATCCATGTAATCCTCGTGAGTAACCGCTACAGCATTCCGACGTAGCGCAATCATCCCCGCCTCGACGCAAACTGCTTTACATTGCGCCCCATTAAAATCGTCCGTCGATCTCGCCAATTCCTCGAAATTCACGTCGGGATTCACTGTCATCTTCCTCGAATGGATCTGCATGATTCTCGCTCTTGCCTCTTCGTTTGGATGTGGAAACTCGATTTTCCTGTCCAATCTACCGGATCTGAGCAGAGCGGGATCGAGGATGTCAACTCGATTCGTAGCCGCTATAACTTTGATATCCGATGTCGAACTGAACCCGTCGAGTTGATTAAGTAGCTCCAACATCGTCCTTTGCACCTCCCTGTCGCCCGCTTTTTCTGAATCGAACCTTTTCGTCCCGATAGCGTCCAATTCGTCGATGAATATTATAGCGGGAGCTTTTTCTTTGGCTAGAGCGAAAGCGTCCCTGACGAGCTTCGCCCCGTCTCCAATGAACATCTGAACTAGCTGTGGACCGGCTAATTTCAAAAAAGTCGATTTAGTTTGAGCGGCACAAGCTCTAGCTAGTAGAGTTTTACCAGTTCCGGGGGGGCCGTATAACAAAACACCTGAAAAAACACGATTTAACACTAAAATTACGTAAATAGCGCGATGTAACTAACCTTTCGGGGGGTGTATCCCCAAATTAACGAACTTATCTTTGTGGGTCATTGGTAAAACGACCGCTTCGATAAGTTCTTGTATTTGCTTGTCCAAACCTCCTATATCTGAGTATTGTTCCGTCGGTCTTTCGTCTACTTCCATAGCTTTTACTCTAGCGTCGTATTCTGCGGGTAAAGTTTCCAATATTAGATACGAATCTTTGTTAACTCCGACTAAATCGCCGGGTTTTAATTTTTCTTCGTCGACGAGACCTATTACGGGTAAAAAATAAGTTTGTCTCGTCGATGTTTTCACAACGGCGCATTTTCCTTTTCTTTGGGAATCCAAATCTACCACGGCGCCGTCTTCTTCTTCTTCTTGAGGATCCACGTCTAATAATTCGATTACGTTCGATACCAGATACGGTAGCGTTTTATTCACTTTTATTTTTTCGGTATTTTCTTTTATTTTCTCGTTTTGGGCTTGTAATTCGTGATTGATTCTCATCACTTCGCTTTTCATTATCTTTATCTCGTTGTCTAATAAACGGGTACGGCTTATTATTTCATCGGTGGACATTCTTAATACTTCTTCACCTAAAGCTTCTTCGCCGTCTTCCCATATCGATATATCTTCTAACGTAGACATGATTTTGTTTTAACGCAAAAATTATTACTTACAAAATTGATCTGTCAAAAATACACGTCAACGTACTGTCAAAAATGTAAACGCAAGTCATATAAGTACGTTCTGCAATAAGGTGTACACTTATACTACACCTATTAGAATCATTAGTACAAACAATTGAATTATTCATTTTAATAAGATGTTTATCATTTTATTTCGAAAAATTTCCCTATCATATCTCTATATAAATATATTCTCATTACATCTAATTAAATAATCAAAAGTTGATACCACATAACTATATATATATCGATGATTTTTATATTTTCTTCTTTTTTTTAAATATGACAAATGTCAATGTCAAAATTAATGTTACGTTTAGTTATCACTCCGGGTACATAATAAATTATTTTTATCTCTTTTTAATCAATGATATTTAGATTATAATACATATATTTATTATAACTCGGAAAAGTTATTAGAACGTAGTATAAATTTTAATGATATAACATCAGTTAATTAAATTACGATGGCTTTAGCAATAGTTTTAAAAAATGCAGCTAGAATACAAGGTAAATTAATTATATTGTTATCGATTAATATGACATGATTCGTTCTTATAGCTACCCCAAAAATTTTAAAAGTAAATTTTACACAATTCGTGAACGGTGCTGATAAACGATCTAAATTGTTGTTAAAAGTTAGAGAATTTGTTCCTAAAAGGAACATGTCTGCAGATCACAGCAAATTATGGCCGATTGAAAGAGCCCTTTCGATCGCCCTTATCGGTATCACCCCCTGGGCGATTTTATCTCCAAGTAGAGGGCTCGACGATGTACTAGCGATTAGTACAGTGATACACTTCCATTGGTAAATGCCGGAATAATTCGTGTGATTTTGGAATTTCGAGTTTATTTTTTTAGGGGTTTGGAAGCTACAATTGTGGATTATGTTAGGCCCATTTTAGTGGGGCCTGTTGTTCCTAAAGCTGCCATGGGTTTATTATATGTGCTTTCTATATCGACTTTGGGAGGTCTTTTGTATTATAATCACCATAATATTGGTATTGGATCGACTATTCAAAATTTTTGGGCCATTAAGTCAAAAAAATAAATAAATAAAAGTTTCGTCATTAAAAAGTAATCATCAATGTGTTTTTATTTATTAATAAATTTTATCTGTAGAAAAGATCGTTAAAATAAATTTTTATTTGTTGAAATTGTTTTTGACACTCGTATTTGGTGAATAATTGTGTTTTCTTTCATTCTTTAGAATGTTATGAGTAAGTACAATATTTTTTTAATAGTATTTTTAGGACGACCCCTGTAGGTAAGTAAAAATGATAAATTCCACCAAAGTGCTATTTTTATCGTATTAAATCGTGAAATTATTAATAAATGGGGGAAATAGGAGCACAAATTGTTTGAAAATTGAGAATGAATGTAGTTTACGAGATTTTTCTTAGTACGATCCATGTAAGTAAGTAAATAATGATAAATTCAACCAAAGTGCTATTTTTATCGTACGAAATCAAGAATTTACTAATAAATGGGGGAAATAGAGACACAAATGATCATAAAATCGAAACGAAAAGTTTTTAAACTGATATAATCTTGAATTTGTATGTAGTTTACGAGGTTTTTCCCAATAATATATTTAGTACGACTCCTGTAGAGGTATATTAAAATGACAAATTAAATCTTTACACCATTTTATTCGTACTAAATCAAGATTTCGCTAATAAATGAGGAAAATAAGGCACCGAATGTTTAAAAATTGAATAAAAGGTGTAGTTTACGGGGTTTTTGTTATTAGAATATATAGTACGACCCCTATAGGTAATTTAAAGTAATAAATTCAATAAATGCGTTATTTTTATCGTACTAAATCAAAAATTTATCATTAAATGTAGTACTTCCCCTGTAAGTAAACTAAAATGACAAATTCTATCTTTATATTATTTTTATCGTACTAATTGTTTTAAATTTAAGAAGAAAAACATCGAACTTAATTTAAGATGTGTACATCAGTAATTCCCAAAGTGGTCCAGGCGTACTCCCAGGGGTCCACGGGAAGTTCTACAACAAGAGTGCACTTGAATTTCCATAGTTAGATCTGATTTTTTAACGAATTGTAATAAGTATTTTGAAAGTGGTTAACGAGGAAAAAAAGTTTGGGAACTTCTGATGTACATAAATTTTACGACATTTTTCTTTTAGTCCCACCCCTGTATACGTCAATATCAGACTACGAATGTTCTAACGTCATCAACTATGATTTCCATCCATACATAAATCTCAATTCATTTTTTTATCTTATATTACAAATTTATTCTATGACGTCACGCTTCATCGATCTACTCGAGTGTAACCATATGTCAAATTCATCATTAAAAAAATAACTAGTTAGTTTAGTGATGTGTGCTCGACAATAATAGTGAATGTTAGCTCTATTTTTAACACTACATTCAGTATGATCCCTGTATTTTCATATATTTTCATCTACGAAGGTCAAACCGAGTTTACATTCCTCAGATGACTTTCTCTCTAGCTTTCTCTAATAAACTACCGTGACAAGTGTCAAATTGTGTTAGAAAATAATAATAACATGAAGTTAAAATAGCTTTAATTGATGAATAATAACAATATAATAATTATTGTTGTTATAAAAAAAATGTTTGCGAGATTTACGTTTTACCCAACGTTGGTGTATAATGTTTTAATGGAAAGGATATCCACCAGACAATGGTACAATAGGATCGACGACGTGGTTATATTGGGTGCTTTACCATTCAAAAGTTTAACAAAAGAAGTAAGTAATAACATTTAATTTTTGATAATTTTATTATAAATAAATGTAAAAATAAATTATAGGTTATGTTACTACTATATTTATTATAACTTTTTATATGTTTTTCTTGGCGATTTTAGGTCTCTTTTAATAGTAAATGTTTAGTTTAGGTTATATTTAATTTTTAGCTGATAGAAAAAGAAAATGTGAAAGCTGTTATATCAATGAACGAAGACTACGAGCTTTTTTTATCAAATGACGCTCAGGTAGGTATTTCTTTTTGGAAAGACTACAGTTTTTTTGTGGAAAATAAATTTTTTCATTGCGGTTTCAGTCTTGGAAAGACGCAGGTGTAGAATTTTTACAATTAGCAACGACTGATATATTCGCAACCCCCTGCCAAAGTAAATTAATAGAGGGTGTTAAATTTATCGATAAATATGTTAAAAAAAGGCATATAGTTGATGGTGTTTCTACGAATTCGGTTTACGTTCATTGTAAAGCTGGTAGAACGCGAAGTGCAACATTGGTCGGCTGTTATTTGATGCATGTAAGTGGAAACATATATACGGGGTGATTCGATGAAGTTGTGTTGTTGTTTTAGAGATATGGGTGGTCGCCCGAAAGAGCTGTAGAACACATGAAAGATAAGAGACCCCATATTTTGATGCACACTAAACAATGGGAGGCTTTGCGTATATTTAAAATGTATAATATGAGCAATGTAAACTCGTGAATTATATTTTTTTTGTTTTTTTTTTAATATTTTTATTAAAATTTTGATAAAAAAATCTATAGGATGACGTTCTTGGGCTTTTATATTTTTTTTATATATACCCTCACCTTCCATTCAATTTCAATTTTACCAGAAGACTTTAAATAAGGCGAAGGAGTGGATTAGGAGATTTATCTATGGTAGACAGTTTTGACATGAAATGGCGAATCGTCGTCACACAACGAAAACGACGTAGCAACGGAATTCTCTTCTTTTTTTTTTTTCATTTATGACAGAAGTTGATAGTTTTAGCTACATTCTCATCTTCTTTTCCCAACTATATCAATCATAGATAAGTGAATTGGTATTATTTATCTATTGTTGACAGTTTTGACATTTAAAATTTCGAATCGTCGTCGCGTAATGGAAATGACGTAGCAACAAAATGGGAAAGATTTATATGTTGCTAATAGTTCGACATATAAAAGAAAACGAAAGAATTTTTATCGTAAGTATTTTTTTCATTTTTCTATGGTTGGTATTTGAAAAATGGACTCTCTGTTCTGTTTTCCTTCTACTTCTATTTGTGATTATTTATCTATGGTTGACATATTGGTAAATATTTTTGGTATCTCTTCACTAGGGTTGACAGATTGACATTTGAAAACGTATTCTTTCTTCTTTATTAGGGAAAAGAAGTTAAAAATTTACTTTTATCTCTTCTTCTTTTTCGTAATGCAGTCGACATATATTGGGATGGTTTATCTATGGTTGACATTCGAAAAACGTCAGAATTTTTCTGATTGACAGTTTGACATTTAAAAACTGATTCTTCTTTTTTTCGTTGAAGTTCATTTATTTTAGGGTAATTTATTTATCTATTGTTGACGCATTAACAAATTTGACATAAGGAAGGGGAGTTGAAAATTTACTTTTATCTCTTCTTCTTTTTCGTGATGCAGTCGACATATATTGGGATGATTTATCTATGGTAGACAGTTTGACATTTAAAAACCTTCAAAATTTTTCTATGATTGACAGTTTGACATTTAAAAACTGATTCTTCTTTTTTTCGTTGAAGTTTATTTATTTTTGGGTAATTTATTAATCTATTGTTGACGCATTAACAAATTTGACATTAGGAAGGGGAGTTGAAAATTTACTTTTATCTCTTCTTCTTTTTCGTGATGCAGTCGACATATATTGGGATGATTTATCTATGGTAGACAGTTTGACATTTAAAAACCTTCAAAATTTTTCTATGATTGACAGTTTGACATTTAAAAACTGATTCTTCTTTTTTTCGTTGAAGTTTATTTATTTTTGGGTAATTTATCAATCTATTGTTGACGCATTAACAAATTTGACATAAGGAAAGGGAGTTGAAAATTTACTTTTATCTCTTCTTCTTTTTCGTGATGCAGTCGAAATATATTGGGATAGTTTATCTATGGCTGACAGTTTGACATTTGAAAACCTTCAGAATTTTTCTATGATTGACGTTTGACACTTCAAATTGGATTTTTTTATTGCAGCTCATTTATTTTTAGGTAATTTATCTATCTATGGTTGACGTATCGACAGATTTGACATTAGGAAGGGGAGTTGCAAATTTACTTTTATCTCTTCTTCTTTCTCGTATAGTTTATCTATGGTTGACAGTTTGACATTTGAAAGAGTCAGAATTTTTTTCTCGTACGTTTCCTCATTTTTCTATGGTTGACAATTGAAAGATGACGTAAATTTTTCGTATCTCTTCCTCTTTTTTATCATTGTGATTCATTTTTAACGAAATTATTTATCTACGGTTAACTTAGAAATCGATTTTGATAGATCGGAATTTATTTTTCATGAAAATTTCATTGTGATTCAATGTGAAAATGAAAAAAAAAAAAAACAATTTTCATAGATAATTTTATTAAATTGAGGTTACAGTCAATATCGAAATCAATTTCACGAAAAATCATAGAACATACGAGGCGTACGACCCCACCCAGGCGGTAACGTCCGCCCAATCGGGAAACTGCTTCAAAAATGTAGCGTAATACGGGGTTTTCGCGACCAATTTCGAATGAACGTGGACGCTACTAACCGCCACGTCCAAATACGAATCCCCCGTATAATTCTCGGGATACTCGACGTCAAAAGTAACTGTCAAAGTAGCGGGATTAACGCCGGACACTGTATTCAAAAAAATCAACGGTCTCCCTTTGAAACTATTAACGAACTTCGGTAATTTATCTATTAGACTCAATTTGGTCAAATTGACGTTCTCTTTCGGTACCAAAAACACGTATTGTCGATCCGGTCCTGGAATAAAATTCATTTTTACCGTACTATATCAAATTTCGGGCCAATACCGACCTGTCAAACTGATATTGTACGTCGTAGAAGTGGAAGAAATCATTTTTTTGGAATTTACGATCAATTTCGAAGGGAACGGTAGATTCGGTTGATTCGCCGGAACCCAAGTACTGTATTCCCTATAAAACGACGTTTTCGTCAAAAACATAACCTCACTTTAATCGAAAAAATCAATTTCCTCTTATCGACGATAAAAAATTAAACGTGGCAACGTCTCAATTCGATGTATAACCTCGAAATTGTCAATTATATGCACAAACCCAAAACTATTTTAATAAAAAAACACGTTTTTTGCTAAATACTCACATAATTTGTGTCATTTTCACGTGGGACAACGGTAACCCACACAAAATATAATTATTACAATCGTCCTTTAAAGATTTAGCTTTCGAAAGATCTTTCACGTAACTTTTGACGCTGTTAGGGGAATTTCTATCCATATTCAACATAAATATACCGCTATCGGTCTTTTGTAAATGCCCAGTTTCGTTGTAAAACAATCTTTGGGAATGCTACAACCGAATTTAACGTAAACAACGCACCGACGCGACATAATACACTTACAGTCATCCAATATCGTTGCGGAGTGGGATTCACCCAATCCCCGCTGTACGGAAACCCTAATGGAGTAAAAACTACCACAAGAGTTGCCAGAAATATGAACCATAACAATATAAAAAAATATTTTCCTTGGCGGAGTATATTGGACAAAATCACCTGCGAAGCAAAAAAAACACTACACCCTGTATTAAGTATATACGAGAAAACAAATATTTTATACGAATTACACACCCTATATATAATAAAAAGTGTGAATATAATGAATTATCATAATAAACTTACATAATTACTGGTGGTTAATATGGTTAATAAGACTGTGAGACTTCCTATTATTAAATCCGGATTTTTGTCAGACCCTATACGACCAGTTAAAGGTATGAAGAATTCTAATCCAGTTAAAGATTCGTATATCAAAAAAATTGTAGGTATAAACAAACACGTTAAATACAGTATCTGCCATTTTCTAACTGAAATTAATACAACACACAAACAAATTACATTTCTGTTACAAAATTTTTGATTTATATTGTATTATTAATCACTTTTTCAAATTATTTTTTACTAAATTCAAGACTTTTTTAATAAATGTTTTCGAAGTGTCAATTTCATAACAAAATTGACTGATGACAGGTGAATAGAAAACGTAAAGAAAATATATTTCATTGGCGGTTGAAGATTATTAGAAAGAGATGGACGTACATTAAAAAAAGATAATAAGCACGTTATGATATCCGTTTAGATGGACTTCAATAAGAAAACAATTCGAAAACGTTATTATTTCTGTTTACACTGCGAAAAAAGTTGAGAAAAGTACATGAGATAAAAAATCAACATGAGTGAACGTTTAGATGAATGTATACTAAGAAAATAATGTTATTATTTCTATTTACACTGCGAAAAAAGTTGAGAAAAATACCAAATCAAATATTGTACGTTATAATTTAGTTAGGCGTACACTAAGAAAACAATTCGACATTACTATTTTTGTTTACACTGCGAAAGGTACAACGAATCAAAAGATAGACAGCCTTTAGATGAATGTACACTAAGAAAACAATTATAAAATGTGGAAAATGTTTTCAATTCTCTTTTAACTGAAAAAAAAACTGGAAAGAAATGAAAGATCGATCTACGTTTAGATGTACACTGAGAAAACAATTATACAATGTTGAACATATATACACTGCAAAAAAAACTTAAAAAAAATGAAAAGAGATCAAAAATCGATGTACGTCTGGATGTACTCTGAGAAAACAATTATAAAATATTAAAAATGTTTTCAATTCTCTTTACACTGAAACAAATCTTAAAGAAATGAAAACAAATCAAAGATCGATGTACACTGAAAAATAAAATATAGTGTCGAAAATATATACACTGGAAAAAAATGAAAAGAGATCAATGAAATTTTGGTTGTACACTGAGAAAACAATTATGAAATGTTACTATTTTCAATTACACTGCAAAAAATTAAATAAAAATATTTTTACGATATACTGGGTGTTATTTTGCACATTTATGTATCGAACAAATAAAAACTGACTTACCCGATCGGTGCAAACGAAGCGAATGTATTATTAAAAAGGCTAACGTGTTAAAAGCCACCAAAATCGTGATTGGATATACAGAACGTATTTTAAAAATCGTCCCTATAAATACAACCACAGTCCAAATCAGTCTCACGGAGTGCGCTTGTATTTGCAGTCTCACGTTCAACGAAAGTTTCTGAAATCAACGAAAAAAACCATCATCAGGGCACTTAAATCGAACCCAAACGTCATAACGTACCTCGTGATTTACAAACGTCATCATTTGGGCTGTTATAGCAACAGTTGGTATAGAAAATAACCCTAAAACAAGCACGGGGGTTCCGTACCAACTCATAGTATGATTTAAGACGTCCAAAACGTAAGATAAAATGGCGGAGAAGGATAAAGCCAAGACCCATCCTCCCAAAATACTCCCTAACACGAAACATATATACGGCAACGTATTTAAACCTAAAATCGATGTTATTTTGAGGTTAGAATGATTAAACGACAGCTAAATTGTGCAAAAATAACTTCATTAAGGGTTAGAATTGCAAAAAAAAACTTAAATCAATGAACAAGGTCGAATTTTTCTTAGTGTAGAAACTTTAAAACAAGATGACGCGTATCGGATTGGTACTTACTGAGTTTAAATGAGAATAAACTCCAAATAGTGACGAATAATGACATAAAAATCACACCACTATTCAAAATGGTCGACGTAGTGTCCGAATACGTCACCATGAACCAGCCCAAGATGTCATAATAGACGACATGTTGACCGGTTTGTAATTTATTCAATTCCGGAGCGTTGGCTAAGACGTTTATCAGCTTTAGGGCGTTATCTCCGACGTGTTGATAAGATCCGAAGGGGATGTTTTTAAAATCATCGTATTTCGTATGGTATCTGTAACCATGTCGACAAAATGCCATATCTAATCCTTAAACGCAAATAAATTGAAGGATTAAACAGTACATCTGACAACACCGCCATCAACTGCTACGTGACATTCAAATATTTTTTATAATTCTGGCAACACTGTATAAATATTATAATTGTTATTTAAAATTGTCAAAGTTTGGAGAAGTTACACGAATGTTAAGAAAATGTTGAGGTTATGTTGACATTTTATATAAAAAACGCTCGTTGTTCAATTATTAAATTATTGGATCGACCCCCGTATATCACATATGAAATAAAATGATCGTCACGTTTGTACAACGCTGCCAAACTTCAACAAATTCAGAAAACGTACAATATTTGAGGTTATATTGATACTTTACATTAAAAATACGTTAAAGGGTGAGATTTTGAGGGTTGGAAATATTAGAATTAGAAAAATCAATCAATTTCCATAATAATATACGTTGCATCAAATACGGGGCGAGTCATATTCGAACAACGTTGTCAAACTTCACCAAATAGCATGAAAATTAAGAAAACGGTTTGTTACAAAAAAATTTTAAACACATTCAGTTACACTACACCCTGTATACATATTTTAACTTAAACGGCCCAAACTAAATATTCAATTTCACTGATAACAATGATAATTTGAATTAAATTTACCTCAAATAATTAATACACGGAGTAGTTCAAATGTACCTTTATTACAAATCAAATAATTTGGGTGAAAATATAAATACGTGGAGGAGTTCAAATGTACCATTACTAAAAACGATAGAAAGCTCTTCAGAAGATAAAAATTGTTAATTTTATGATAAATTCACAATTTTATTCTTAAAAAATTCATTAAAATCTACTCACCCACAAGTTCACCAAAGTCTCTAAATATTCTAAAATCCGTATCGGAGGGTATCAAACCGGATTGGAATATTTCCTCCCCTATAACCGCCCCAACTGGATGTGGGACTTGTTTATAAGCTTCCAATAACCAAGGTGCCCCAGGTCCCGTTTGAAACAACATTATTTTCCCCCCTGTTCCAGCCGCTTCTAGATTCACCACGATTTTACACCCTTTCGCCCATTTATGTTGGGTTATGAAACCGTGGGACGCCTGTAGGACCGTTTCCTCGGCCCCATTAAAGAGAAATATAACATTATGACGAGGTTTATAAGGAAATTTCGACATTTTTCTCAATATTTCCAACATCGCGACGACGTTGATACCATCATCACTACCCCCTGTAAATTACGTAAATATCATAGCCGGAATTAACGAGATTTAACACTTACCGGGGCTGGTCGGTACAGAATCGAAATGCGAATTGATTAAAATACTTTTATCGGTGTTATTTACCCCGTGCAACTTTACTACAATATTCTGTACGTTTCTATAAACGTTAATGTTATCAGATTTTATTAAATTCATGTAATATGACCCGCTGACTGTTTGAATATCTAATTCTAATAGTTGATTGGGGTGGGCGTTAAGTTTTATTTGTTCGATTTCGTGTTTTAAAAAATTAACTGCTAGGACTTCGTTTTCGTACGATCCGACTACTTTAGGTCCTAAATTAGTTAAAAAATTGAGATCGTGTATCGCTCTTTCGGAAATAAACGCGTCAGGGTTATTTTTCTACAAATATAACGAATAAAAAGAATTTGATTAATAAAAAGATATTTACTTACTTCGTCGGTAATGTTTAGAGCAGTTGGTAGGGTGTTATCGATTTTATACACAATTCCAATCAAAAATGAAATGTATAAAACTATTATAACACCAAATATAGATGGTACACTGTGTATACTATTTCTTGACTTGTCTGTATCGAGAGAATCATCGTCCCAATCTTTTGGTAATTCTCTGCGTTTTCTCATTTTCATGTGAAATTTTTAATTTTGTAAATTGAATAAATATAATTTTTTTTTATTAAAATTATTACGACAATCGACGAACAAAAAATTTGAAACATTAAAATTTGTTGATATGTTTTGAACACGCGGCAAACGGTGTTGCCGGTAATATTAGTTTCTATTTTGAATAATTTGTTTTTAATTGACATTTTTTATAACTATAATTCCTTTATTTATTCATTCAAACCACTATCTTATTATTTTATTATCATTAAATGTGATAAGTAAATAATTTATATCTAATTAAATATTCAATAATTATAACTTTGGCAACTATACATGCCACGCTTGGAATTGTCATCTGTCAACCATTCTATTGCACAAAGATACGTTCTAAAAGGGTTTGCTTAAAACGGATAACCGATTATTAATTATTTTGGAAAAAATAAAACATGAATTGGATTATTAATACGATAATTTATATTAAAAATACAAAGTTAAAACTGGTAAGCCCGAATTTCTTATTTAAGGATCGCAGCTAACCAACCAAATAGGTGTTGTTTGTCAAGAATTGCACTAAGTTTATGGTACGCTCTAGAAGTGACATATTAAAACGGATTATTGATTAATTATTTATGTATTTTTGAGCAAATGAAATACTACTGAAATTAATGATATTATAACTCATACTAAAATCATATAGATCAAACTTGAAAAACAAATAAATCATGTTGGAATTTATAATTTAATCAATTGCTCTGTGGAACGCACAAGCTGAATATGTCTTTTATGTTGGTTTGTCCAGATTTTAAGTTTCTATGGAATTCAGTTCAAAATAACATGTAAAAATTGACGTTTCCATCTCCTTGTTTATCAAAATGTTGAGTAGATGAAAACGTTAATTTTTACATGTTATTTTGAACTGACTTTAATAGAAAAGAATCAAGATTCAAAACAGATCATCAGGAAGAACGTAAGGTAAGTTCTAAAAACGATCTTTTAGAATATATTATCGATTAAATTATCATTTTTAAACAAATAAAGTACAAATGACCCAAACGACATGTCAATTAGAACTCCAATTACTAGTTAAAATGTGAATATAGCATATTAGAAACATATTTGCGCCCGGTGGTACGCTCGTATTGGAACAAGCCTAATACCTGTCATTTGTCATTTGTCAATAATTTTATTCTTTATACTAAACATTCAAATTGAGGTGGTTAGTTTGGTGTTTTCATATTATTAAGAATATTGTTGTTTTTAAGTAAACAAGTGTTGATACGTGATATGTAGGATATTATTGTTTATTTACGACACGTTTATTCGTGTAATTATGATACTACATCACTTTTTTTCATAATAAAATTTGTTATTGTATTTTTTTTACCACATCGGATTTTATATTAAAACGACTATAATGAATAAACTACTAGCGGATTTTAAACGAAAACCGGTAGTTCCGACCGGTCAAGTTAACGGAGCCGTAGCACCAAATATACACGATGAATTTAGTACGAGCGATGAAGACGAAGAAGACGACGCCGATTGCGAAAATTACGAACAAAAATTCGTTACCGACGAAATGCAGGCATACGCCGGTATGACTGTTAACCCGGTAAGTATAACAAAAACTTTATTTTACATTAGAAATATTATTTTTCTCGCCTAGCTACCAGATACACTGTCCGATGTTGAAGGAATAGACGGTATTGATTACAAGAACAATCCTTTAAACATTTACACGTACTACAATTTCAACAAATCTTTCCTAAAAAAAGAATTACCGATCGATTCTTTCCGTGAAAAGGTGAGTTTTTACCATTTCACAAATCCCCAGGCTGTTCACCTTTTTTATTAATCCAGATCCTTCATATTTCGGAAATTAACAACGTTTTGGTGATACAAGGCCCTACAGGGTGCGGTAAAACTACTCAAGTACCGCAATATATATTAGATGAATACAGGGAGAGAAACGAGTATTGTAACATAGCAGTTACCCAACCTAGGCGAATAGCGACTATTAACGTCACTAAGCGAGTTTGCGAAGAACGTGGTTGGTCTTTGGGGACAGTTTGCGGTTACCAGGTCGGTTTGGAGAAAAGAACATCCCCGGAGTGTATTTTAACATACATGACGACCGGAGTGTTATTACAGAAGATAATACAAGCGAAATCATTGCATCAATACACTCATATCATCATAGACGAGATCCACGAAAGGAATCAAGAATTGGATTTCTTATTGTTGATTATACGGAGGTTTTTGTTCACCAATTCCCCTAGGACGAAGGTAAATATTGATATCTTACCGTTGGGGAGCTAATTTTCCGTTTTAGGTGATTTTAATGTCGGCTACCATCGAAGCCGAGGATTTTGCTTATTATTTCCGCTCTTATATTGAAGGAGAAGCGGTTCCGGCGCCGATTATTTACGTTACCAAGCAAAATACCTACACGAAAACGACGTTCTATTTGGAATCGCTTCAAACGGCTTTCGAATCCACCCGTACAACGGTTAGGGCGCCGAAATAAGAAAAATTTCGTAGGGCTAAAAGTATTTTTTGCAGATTCCCCATTTCGAAATCGATAAACCGGAAATCTCGGAAAGTTTATGGAAAGTTTTCACTTTTCTTGTAGCTATTATCGATAAACTGGACGCGGTGGATCCAGTAACCAATGAACCGATAATCGGGAGCGTTTTGGTATTTTTGCCTGGTATTCACGAAATAGAGGAAGCTGATAAATTGTTGAGGCAGTATTACGACGATATGGTGAAAGATGGGAAAGTTGCCGTGCCTATTAGGTGGGATTTGATACCGTTACATTCTTCTTTGCCCAACGATGAATTGACTAAGGCGTTTTTGCCAGCCAAACCCGGGTTCAGGAAGGTTATTCTGTCCACAAATATAGCGGAAAGTTCCATTACAGTCCCGGATTCTTATTACGGTGAGTTTTTACCCGTTTTAAGTGTAATAATTGCTATACTGTACAAGTTGACCCATTATAATAATAATGAACCACCCTGTATGAATTTTTATAGTGAATTTCTATCGTTTTCTATCCAATTTAGTAATATTAAGCCACCCTGTATTAGTTTACTGAGTTTTTATTATTTAGTACCAAAAAAATCACCATGTATAAGTTTAAAGCGAGTTTTTAGAATTTTTGAATGCATTTGTGTGTGATTATCGTTATACTATACAAGGTGGGCCAATATATTAAAAATGAGCCACCCTGTACCAGTTTATTATTAATTTTTGCTATTTAGTAGCTAAAAAATCGCCCTGTATGAGTTTATGGTTGGATTTTACCGTTATGAATATGTTTGTAATAATCTTTATACTATACAGGATGGCCCAATATAGTAATAATGAGCCACCCTGTATCAGTTAACTATGAGTTTTTGCCATTTAGAAACAAAAAAAGTTTTGACTGTTTTTATGTTTGTTCCTATGCAATTATCGCCATACTATAAATGTGAATTTTTAATGTGTTATACAGGGTGTTTAAAAAGTTATAATAACCGAAAATCTTTGTACAAAATCAACATCCTGTATAATAATATACGTGTACAAAATTTGAAGTCATGAATTCAGTAATTATCGAAAACTCTATTTTTTTCGAATATTTCTTATATCTAATACGGGGCGAGCCAAAATGAAAAGAAATTCTCGCTGATTTTTAACGATTCACCCTGTAAAATGATCGATTGCAGTCGTACTTTTACAAAAATTGTCGAAATTCAAACAAAAAAATGATTTTTCAAATATTCCTACAATGTAATACAGGGAGAGCAAAAATGAAAAAAAATTCTCCCTTATTTTTAATGATTCACCCTGTAAAATCATCGATCGCAGTCATTCTTTTACAAAAATTGTCGAAATTCAAATCAAAAAAATGATTTTTCAAATATTCCTACAATGTAATACAGGGAGAGCCAAAATGAAAAAAACTCTCGCTTATTTTTAATGATTCACCCTGTAAAATCATCGATTGCAGTCATACTTTTACAAAAATTGTCGAAATTCAAATCAAAAAAATGATTTTTCAAATATTCCTACAATGTAATACAGGGAGAGCCAAAATGAAAAAAAATTCTCCCTTATTTTTATTGATTCACCCTGTAAAATCATCGATCGCAGTCATACTTTTACAAAAATTGTCGAAATTCAAATCAAAAAAACGATTTTTAAAATATACCTACAATGTAATACAGGGAGAGTCAAAATGAAAAAAAGATTCTCTTTGATTTTTAACGATTCACCCTGTAAAATGATCGATTGCAGTCATACTTTTACAAAAATTGTCAAAATTTCAATCGATTTTATCAAATATTTTCATAACATTTCATAAAACTAATACAGGGCGAGTCAAATGAGTAAATACAATTATTCAAAGTTATTTTTCGATGCATCACTCTGTAAAGTAATCGGTTTCAACCATACTTTCAAAAAAATTGTAGATATTCATTAGAAAAAGTCAATTTTTTATAATAATCATTAAATCTAATACAGGGCGATTCTCAATAAAACTACAATTTTTCATTTATTTTCAACGAACCACCCTGTAAAGTGAAGGATTTCATCTGTACTTTTACAATAATTATCAGAATCCATAGAAAAACAATCGAATTTTTAAAATTTTTCATAATATCTCTCAAATCTGATACAGGGTTAGTCAAATGAATGAAGACAAGTTTTAAACGTTATTTTTCGAAGCCTCACCCTGTAAAACAACCAAATTATCAAAATCAAACCAAAAAAAAAACGATTTTTCTAATATTCCTCGAATCTAATACAGGGCGAGTCTCGATAGAAACACGATATAATCAAACCCACACATTTTTTTTTTTTTCATAATCGAAATATCTAAAAATCGATTCGTCTAATTCCAGTAATCGATTTCTGTATGACGAAAGTAATGACCGTCGATCCGATAACGAAATATTCGAGTCTCAAACTCGAATGGGCGTCGCACGTAAGTTGCGACCAAAGGGCCGGTAGAGTCGGTAGAATAGGCAACGGTAGAGTTTACCGTTTAGTACCCAGCAGTTTTTACAACGTAAGCGAAACCAACCCTCTCCCCCTCCCCTTACCTCCGAAAAATCGATTCACCAGTCATTTTATCGATATTTCAGATCAAAATGCCATCGAAAAGTATCCCGGAGATATTGCGAGCCCCTCTCGAAAGGGTTGTACTTCAAGCTAAAATGCTCAACCTAAACGACACCCCCCAACAAATTTTAGCGTTGTCCCTGAATCCCCCCAATCTGAAGAACATCAAAATGACGATTCTCAGTTTGAAGGAGGTAAATTTTCGAATTTTTTCGTCGTTAACGTCGATTTTGATTTTTTTTTTTCGCTTATTCTTTCAGAGCGGGGGTTTATTACCGACTTGTAATGGGAAATATACTGGTTCCGATGGGGATGTTACGTTTTTGGGTACGGTTATGGCGTCCCTACCCATCGATATACATTTATCCAAACTCATAGTACTCGGTTATCTGTTTAGTTGTCTAGACGAGACCATAATAATGGGTGAGTGTCTGATATTTCGATTTTTAGCATTTTCACAGTTTCCGGAACGTCTTAACAACGTATAAAGTGAAATAAAGTGCAGTAAAGTGAAGTAAACGACAGTTAAAGTGAATTAAATGTGAACTAGATTGATAGAAAGTGAATAAAAGTCGAATGAAGTGAAAAAAAATTATACTGAAGTGAAAATAAGTGAAGAAAAGTGCAATGAAGTGAAAAAACTTGTTGGATAACAGTGATGTTGGTAGAAGAAGTGGAATAAAGTGAAAAGATATGAACTGAAGTGAATAAAATTGGAATAAATTGGAAAACAGTGAAATAAAGTGGAAAAATTGATCGAAGAAATGTGAAAAAAAGTGAAAAATACGAACTGATGTGAATAAAAGTGGAATAAAGTGAAAAAATATGAGCTGAAGTGAATTAAAATGAGATAAATTCAAAAACTGTGAAATAATGTGGAGAAACTGAGAAGTGAAATAAAGTGAAAACTGTGAATAAAAGTGAAAAAATATGAACCGAACTGAATAAATGTGAAAAAATATGAACTAAAGTGAATAAATGTGTAATTAATTGGAGAACAGTGAAATAAAGTGGAGAAATTGATCGAAGAAATGTGAAATAAAGTGAAAAATATGAACTGATGTGAATAAAAGTGGAATAAAGTCAAAAGATATGAACTGAAGTGAATAAAAGTGAAAAAATATGAACCAAAGTGCATAAAAGTGAAATGAATTGGAGAATAGTAAAATAAAGTGGAGAAATTGGTCAAAGAAATGTAAAATAAAGTGAAAACTGTGAACTGAAGCGAATAAAAGTGGAATAAAGTGAAAAAATATGAACTGAAGTGAATAAAAGTGAAAAAATATGAACCAAAGTGCATAAAAGTGAAATGAATTGGAGAATAGTAAAATAAAGTGGAGAAATTGGTCAAAGAAATGTAAAATAAAGTGAAAACTGTGAAATGAAGTGAATAAAAGTGGAATAAACTGAAAAAATATGAATTGAAATCAATAAAAGTGAAATGAATAGAAGGAAAATGAAAGAAAGTGGCTAAAGAAGGGTGAAATAAATGAAGTGAAATGAAATAAAGCCAAAAGAAGAACAGAAAAAACTAGTGCAACGAAGAAAATTTGAAGAAAAGTGGTATTAAGTGAAGCAAAGCTAAAAGTAGTGGAGAAAAGTGAATTGTAGCTAAGAGAATTGAACGAGAAACGAAAAAAAGTGGAGGAAAGTAAATTCGAAAGGAAAAAAGTGAATTTAAACTAGAAAATTAAAAGAAAAGCGAAAAGAAGTGAAGAAAATGGTAGTGGAACGAAGAAAAGTGTACTAGATTGGAGAAAAGTCAAAATTAGTGAAGAAAAAGTGAATTGGAGGTAAAAAAATTGAAAGAAAAGCCAAAAGAAAGGAAGAAAAGTGAACTCAAGTGTAGAAAAATGAGAGAAAAGCGAAAAGAAGTGGAGAAGAGGCAAGTGGAAAGTAGAAAAGTGTATTGAAGTGAAGAAAAGCCAAAAGTCTTGAAGAAAAAAGTAGTACAGCGATGAGAAAGTGAGTTGGAGGGAAAAAATTGAAAGAAAAGCGAAAATAATTGAAGAAAAGTGTATTTAAAGGAAGAAAAATGCGAAGAAAAGTGAATTAGAGGCAAAAAATTGAAAGAAAATTTAACGAAGTGAAGAAAACTATATTGAAGTGAAGAAAATAAAAAAAATGCGAAGAAGAAAATAGTCCAGAGAAGAAAAAGTAAATTGGAAGGGAAAAAATTGAAAGAAAATTAATATGAAGTGGAGAAAACAAAAAAAGCGAAGAAAAGTGTATTGAATTGAAGAAAAAAGTAGTCCATCGAGGAAAAAATGAATTGGAAGGGAAAACATTGGAAGAAAAGCGAAGAGAAGTGTATTGGAAATGGAGAAATGGAGAAAAGTGGAAAAAGTGAAGAAAAAAATGGTGCATCTAAGAAAATGTGAATTGGAGAGAAAAAAATTAAAAGAAAAGCGAAAAAAGTGTAGTGTAACGATGAAAAGTGAACCCACGCGGATAAAAGTGATTTGAAGCGAAGAAAATTGGAAGGAAAGTGAATTGAATCGAGGAAAATTTAAAAAATCGTGAACTAAACTGAAGAAAAGTGGAATGAAGTAAAGAAAAACTAAAAGGAATGAAAAAAATGTAGAGAAAATGAATTTTAAATGGAGAAAAATAGAAGAAGATTGAAAACAAATGAAAAAAATGCAGAAGAACAAAGAGAAATGTAATGGAAGTAAAAAAAAACGGAAGAAAAGTGTACTGAAACGAAGTAACGTGAAATAAATAGAAGAATCTCGTACTGAAGCGGTTCAAAACGATCAAAATCGAATCGACACTTTGTCGATTCGATTCGTCTACAGACTGGATAATCGAACAGCGACGTAACTTCACAGAAACGCGAAAAATACGCGGTACATTCGAACTACTCTACTTTCCAATATCGTTTTTCGCATTACAGCCGCCGGTTGTTCGATACAAAACATCTTTTCCATACCGTTCCAACAGCGATTCAACGCCTACAGGAAACTACTGCTCTGGGCCGACGGTTCCTTCAGCGATCTCATCGCCCTGCTCAATCTATACCAGGTGAGTTCGAAAATTAACCGAATCGGACGGAATCGATCGAATTGCTTTCACTGTGTCCCCCCTCCCGCAGGTTTGGCAGGCCTACAAACGAGACAACCACTTCGATAGTATACAAAAAGAGAACCGTTGGTGCGCCATGAACCTCGTCAGCCTCAAAGGCCTCAGGGAATGGCACATGTTGGTCAACGAAATCAAACAGAGACTCGATTTTCTCAATATACGACAAATCGACAGGCAGATCCAATTGAGACACGACGAAAAACCACTGATACTGAAAGTACGTCATTCGAACAGTCAAATTTGACGTTTCTCTATAATTTTTTTTTTTTCGTTTTCGTTTTCGTTTCGCAGATCATCACCGCCGGCGCTTTCTATCCGAATTTCTACGTGAAGGAACCGAATACCGCCGGCGAGGGAGGATCGTCGGAGGAAAAGGATGCGGTGAAAACGGTCGGCGGTCGTAATCCGTTTCGGACGGTTTATCTGTCCGGCATGGATCCCGGTCAACCGGGTCCCCTCTATATAAGAGATATAAAGAAATTGTTTCGAAACGAAAAGGAAACCGAATCGAATATGTCGGTTGGATTCGACGGTAGTTCGAAAATTTACGTCGAATTCAAATGTTACAATAACAAGAACGTCGCAGAACAAATTTCTGTTTCGATAAACGGTCGACAGATGTTGACGGATACGATACCGGGTCGTATACCGAAGGAGGTTTACGAGGCGGTCAGGAAGAGGCAGTTGCAGTATCATTTCAAATTGAATTTGTTGAAGTAAGTCGAATTTGTTCGTTTAATTTTTTTATTTTTCTTCAATTCCCACTTTTTCACTTTATTTTCCTTTACTACGCACTTTTTCACTTAAATTTTTCTTTACTTCGCACTTTTTCACTTTAATTTTTCTTTACTTCGCACTTTTTCACTTGAATTTTTCTTTACTTCGTACTTTTTCACTTTAATTTTTCTTTATTTCCCACTTTTTCATTTTATTTTTATCCACTCCAGTCATTTTCCCTTTATTTTTCTTTACTTCGCACTTTTTCACTTCAATTTTTCTTTACTTCGCACTTTTTCACTTAATTTTTCTTTACTTCGCAATTTTTCACTTTATTTTTCTTTACTTCGCAATTTTTCACTTTAATTTTTCTTTATTTCCCACTTTTTCATTTTATTTTTATCCACTCCAGTCATTTTCACTTTATTTTTCTTTACTTCGCACTTTTTCACTTGAATTTTTAGTCAATCGAAACCTTTCCACCTTATTTTTCTTCACTTTCCATTTTTTCACTTTATTTTTCTTTACTTCGCACTTTTTCACTTTATTTTTCTTTACTTCGCACTTTTCACTTTTATTTTTCTTTACTTCGCACTTTTTCACTTTATTTCCCTTTACTTCGCAATTTTTCACTTTATTTTTCTTTCTTTACTTCCCACTATTTTATTTTTATCCACTCCAGTAATTTTCACTTTATTTTTCTTTACTTCGCACTTTTTCACTTTATTTTTCTTTACTTCGCACTTTTTCACTTTATTTTTCTTTACTTCGCACTTTATTTTTCTTTACTTCGCAATTTTTCACTTTAATTTTTCTTTATTTCCCACTTTTTCATTTTATTTTTATCCAATCCAGTCATTTTCACTTTATTTTTCTTTACTTTGCACTTTTTCACTTTAATTTTTCTTTACTTCGCACTTTTTCACTTGAATTTTTAGTCAATCGAAACCTTTCCACCTTATTTTTCTTCACTTTCCATTTTTTCACTTTATTTCCCTTTACTTCGCAATTTTTCACTTTATTTTTCTTTCTTTACTTCCCACTATTTTATTTTTATCCACTCCAGTAATTTTCACTTTATTTTTCTTTACTTCGCACTTTTTCACTTTATTTTTCTTTACTTCGCACTTTTTCACTTTATTTTTCTTTACTTCGCACTTTTTCACTTTATTTTTCTTTACTTCGCACTTTTCACTTTTATTTTTCTTTACTTCGCACTTTTTCACTTTATTTCCCTTTACTTCGCAATTTTTCACTTTATTTTTCTTTCTTTACTTTCCACTATTTTATTTTTATCCACTCAAGTCATTTTCACTTTTTTTCCTTTAGTTCTCACTATTTCACTTTATTTTTCTTTCTTTACTTTCCACTATTTTATTTTTATCCACTCCAGTAATTTTCACTTTATTTTTCTTTACTTCGCACTTTTTCACTTTATTTTTCTTTACTTCGCACTTTTCACTTTTATTTTTCTTTACTTCGCACTTTTTCACTTTATTTCCCTTTACTTCGCAATTTTTCACTTTATTTTTCTTTCTTTACTTTCCACTATTTTATTTTTATCCACTCCAGTAATTTTCACTTTTTTTCCTTTAGTTCTCACTATTTCACTTTATTTTTCTTTCTTTACTTTCCACTATTTTATTTTTATCCACTCCAGTAATTTTCACTTTTTTTCCTTTAGTTCTCACTATTTCACTTTATTTTTCTTTTCTTCGCAATTTTTCACTCTATTTTTCTTTCTTTACTTCCCACTTTTTCATTTTGTTTTTATCCATTCCAGTCATTTCCACTTTATTTTTCTTTATTTTGCACTTTTTCACTTCAATTTTTCTTTACTTCGCACTTTTTCACTTGAATTTTTAGTCAATCGAAACCTTTCCACCTTATTTTTCTTCACTTTCCATTTTTTCACTTTATTTTTCTATACTTTGCACTTTTCACCCTATTTTTCTTTACTTTGCACTTTTCACCCTATTTTTCTTTACTTCGAACTTTTTCACTCTATTTTTCTTTACTTCCCACTTTTTTACTATATTTTTCTTTACTTCGCACTTTTGCACTTTATTTTTAGTCACTCGAAACCTTTTTACTTTGTTTTTCTTCAATTCACACTATTTTTCACCTCAATTCTCTTCACTTTTATTTTTCTCTTTATTTTTATCCACTTTGCTCATTTTCACTTTATTTTTCAGGTGTCCGCACATTTTTACCTTATTTATAGTTATCTCGCACTTTTCCTCCTTATTTTTCTTAACTTCACGTTTTTCACTTTGTTTCTTGCCTCTTGACTTCACACTTTTCACCTTATTATTCTTCACTTCACATCTTTTCACTTTAATTTTCTTAACTTCGCACTTTTTCATTTTGTTTTTCATCACTCTGTTTCTTGCCTCTCCATTCCACACTTTTCACCTTATTTTTATCCACTCCAGTCATTTTCACTTTATTTTTCTTAACCTCACACTTTTTCACTTGGTTTCTTGCCCCTTCACTTCACACTTGTTCACTTTGTTTCAATTCGCACCTTTTCACTTTATTTTCCGTCATTTACTTTAATTTTTCACTTTATTTTTCTTTGTATTTTCGTTTTATTTTCACTTTAAAGTGTTGCAATAATTTTAATAACATCTCATTCGATTTCGACTAATTATACGAGGGCGAGTCGATAATTGTATCCTTATAAAGCTGTCAACGGACGTCAATATAAGTTTCGACGTACAAAAGCCGGTAATATTACAAACTAATCGAAAAAAAAAAAAAAAAAATGTCGACGTCTCGTTTATTTATTTTCTTTTATCAGCGTAAACGACGCCTGGTCGTGGGCGGAAAGTAACGGTTTCAAAAGAAAAACCACTTTGCAAAGATTAGAAGATGTCCCCAACGCCGCCGTTGCCACGTCTGACGATCGTAATTGTTTTACAGTGGACGCCTATTCGCCGATTCCGGCGCTCGACGTCCAATGGATCGTCATCAAAATAACCGAAGTGAGTTTGTCGTTTTTTCGGGGGTCGTTTAATGATTTCTACGAATTTTTTTTTCTTTTTTCTCTCCAGCACGTCGACGCCGGCCATTTTTGGGTGAATCACATCGAAAGCGAAATATACCAGGCGAAATTGGAGGAGATTTTGAACAAAACTGTTTTGCATTCCGTCGTCGCTACGGGTGGTACTTTGAAAATCGGCAAAATATACGCGGCGCGTTATTTCGAAGATAATTTGTTTTACAGATGTCGAGTTTTATCGATCGTATCGAATTTCGTACACGTGAGTGAAATTATAATCGATTATATTGAAAAATCGATTTTCGTTTCGTTTCGTTTTGGTTTTTTTTTTCAGGTGATTTTCATCGATTACGGTGACATCCAACAGGTTAAGGTGAAAGACGTTTATTTATTACCGAATAGGGCGGAATGCGATACGGCGCCGTTGGGCGTCGAGTGCGTCTTGAGGGGTATACAACCGGCGAAGAAGACTAATCCGAAGGGGGTGTGGTCGGAGGAGAGTAACCGCTATTGGAAGGAACAGACTTGTAATATTTTACTTTACGGACAGGTGAGCGGCGAAAAAAAAAATCGATTCCAACGGTTTCAACGATCTTCTGTCGATTTTACCGATCTATTCGATTGATATTTAATTCGATTTGATCGATTTTTTCCATCGATTCGGTCGATTTTACTGATTATTCGTAGGTTTTATCTATTTTTCTTCTACTCTATTAATATTTAAATCGATTTTTTTGGTTAGGTCTATTTAATCGATTTTTTCCATCGATTCGATTGATTTTTGCCAGTTTCAACGATTTTTTGTCGATTATTGTTCGATTCGTTTTATTTTGGATTCGATTTCTTCAATATTTTCCATCGATTCGATCTATTTTTGTCGATTTTAACGATTTTTAGTCGATTTCACCAATTTTTTGTCGGTTGCATCAATTTTTCATTGATTCGTTTGATTTTTGATCCGATTTCATCAATTTTTTCCATCGATTTGATCGATTTTTGTCGGTTTCAACGATTTTTTGTCGATTTTACCGATTTTACCGATTTTTTGTCGGTTGCATCGATTTTGTTCGGTTCGATTGACTTTTGATTCGGTTTCACAAATTTTTTTCATCGATTCGATCGATTTTTGTCAGTTTCAACGATTTTTTGTCGGTTTCATCGATTTTTGTTCGGTTGCATCGATTTTTGATCGATTCGTTTGATTTTTGATCTGATTCAATCAATTTTTTCCATCGATTTGATCGATTTTTGTCGGTTTCAACGATTTTTTGTAAATTTTACCGATTTTTTGTCGGTTGCATCGATTTTGTTCGGTTCGATTGACTTTTGATTCGGTTTCACAAATTTTTTTCATCGATTCGATCGATTTTTGTCGGTTTCAACGTTTTTATGTCGATATTACCGATTTTTTGTCGGTTGCATCGATTTTTGATCGATTCGTTTGATTTTTGATCCCATTTCATCAATATTTTCCATCGATTTTTGTCGGTTTCAATGATTTTTTGTCGGTTTCATCGATTTTTGTTCGGTTTCATCGATTTTTGTTCGATTCGATTAATTTTTGATTCGGTTTCACCAATTTTTTCCATCGATTCGTTCGATTTTTTGTCGGTTTTGTTAATTTTTTGTCGGTTTTATCTATTTTTGATTCGATTCTATTGATTTTTTATTCGATTTTTGTTTGATTCGATTTCATCAATTTTTTCCATCGATTTCTGTCGGTTTTATCGATTTTACCAATTTTTTGTCGGTTGCATCGATTTTATTCGATTCGATTGATTTTTGATTCGGTTTCACCAATTTTTTCGATCGATTTTTTGTCGGTTTTATCGATTTTTTGCTGGTTTTATCGATTTTTTGCTGGTTTTATCGTTTTTTGCTCTACTCGATTAATATTTGAATCGATTTTTTTGCTTGATACTATTTGATTGATTTTTTCTATCGATACAGTTGATTTTTTTTCAATTCGATCAATTTCTCATACAATTCGATTGCTTTGCTTTCGATTTGATCGATTTATATCGATTAATATTTGGTCCACTTTTTTTCGATCCCATCCATTATCTTCGATTCTGTCGATTTTTCTACGATATAATCGATTTTTTATCGAATTGAACGATTTTTATTTCAGGTCTATTCGGTGGTGAACGACGTCGTCCATTTGGATTTATATAGGCACGATCCCAAAGTTAATAACGTTAAATCCATTAATCAGTTGATGATCGATCGCGGTTACGCCGAACCGGCATCGGAAAGTTTCCTCTCCAAGGTGAGTAATCCTTTAAATCGATCGGATTTTATTGTAAACTTTCGATACGATTCTCTCCGTTAAATTTTCGATTCAAATCGATTCTTTTCGTTAAATATTCGATTCGAATCGATTACCTTCGTAATTTATCGATTGGAATCGATTATTTCCGTTGAATTTTCGATTCGAATCGATTCTTTTTGTTGAATCTTCGATTCGAATCGATTACCTTCGTAATTTATCGATTCGAATCGATTCTTTTTGTTGAATCTTCGATTCGAATCGATTACCTTCGTAATTTATCGATTGGAATCGATTATTTCCGTTGAATTTTCGATTCGAATCGATTCTTTTTGTTGAATCTTCGATTCGAATTGATTACCTTCGTAATTTATCGATTCGAATCGATTCTTTTTATTGAATATTCGATTCGAATCGATTCTTTTTGTTGAATCTTCGATTCGAATCGATTACCTTCGTAATTTATCGATTCGAATCGATTCTTTTTGTTGAATCTTCGATTCGAATCGATTACCTTCGTAATTTATCGATTGGAATCGATTATTTCCGTTGAATTTTCGATTCGAATCGATTCTTTTTGTTGAATCTTCGATTCGAATTGATTACCTTCGTAATTTATCGATTCGAATCGATTCTTTTTATTGAATCTTCGATTCGAATCGATTCTTTTTGTTGAATCTTCGATTCGAATCGATTACCTTCGTAATTTATCGATTCGAATCGACTCTTTTTATTGAATCTTCGATTCGAATCGATTCTTTTTGTTGAATCTTCGATTCGAATCGATTACCTTCGTAATTTATCGATTCTAATCGATTATTTTCGTAAACTTCCTATTCGAATCTATTACTTTCTTAAATTTTCTCATTTTCTAATAATTTTTTTAGGCCGATCACGAGAAACGTCTCCAAGTATGTCAATCGGAGAATCCGAGCAAGGAGGCGGTCCGATTGGCCTTCGACAAAATCGAAAATTACGAGGATTTCGAAACGCCCGACGGTCACTGCAGGAATTTCAAGACGATAACCCTCAAAGGACCTTACAGTCCTTTGGAAATGAAGATGTACGGTTGCATCGGGAGTTCGGAGAACAAGACCATCGATATCGACGGTACTTCGGTGAATACCGTTCTATTGGACAGCGAACCGCAGGAATATCATACGAGGTACCGCGAAAAAGTTACCGAGGGGGCGAAATTTCCGTTGACGATTGACGTTTGTTTTGTTTGTTTGTTTGTAGGTTGTTGGTGGCGGGTTACGTGTCGCAGACGGTGAACGGGGAAAAATTGAGATTGAGACAGACGACTTTGATGCCGAATATACCGGGTCTGCCGATGTTAATGGCTCTGTTGTTTTGTCCGACGATGGAGGCGAAATTGACGGAAGACGGTAGGAGGGTGGCGGCCGTTTTGTGCGGTTTGGGTTGCGATCGTTTTACGAATAAATCCCTTTATTCGGCGCACGATTTGACGTTGAATCTCGATACGGAATTGAACGAAGACGAAATTAATATGGTTAGTTTTTTTTTCATTAAATTAAACGATTTTGGCGCCAATTTACAATAAAAACCGTTTTTCCTCGAGATTCTATCGAAAAATTCGTTTTTTTATTTCAGTTTGATTCGAAATTTGAGGTTAAGACGCAAAATGAAATGATTTCGGCGCAAAAATTGCAATGAAACACGTTTCCTCGGAAATTTTGATGTTTTACAAACAATTTTGAGGTTAGGTGTCGAAATGAAGTGATTTTGTCCGCATTCACGATAAAAATCGATTACATTTGGACCTAATTTGTTCAGTAGCAGTCGATGTGAAGTGATTTTGGCGCCAAAATTACGAGAAAAACCGTTTTTAATTAGTTTATTTTGGAAATTTTGAGGTTAGGCGTCGAAAGATTTCTGTATCGATATACCCACTTTTGTTCAAGCCTCCATGAGTCGATTCGACTCTTACCAATCGATTCAAGTCAATCTAATCGATTAACTCGATTACAAACCTCGTCAAAAGCTTTCGCGAAATCCTCGAAATTACTTTCTCGTCCTAACCTCGATTTTCCGTCTTTTCCGTATCGTTTGTTCAGACGAATCGATTCGGATGGTACCAATCGATATACGTCTATCTAATCGATTATAATCGATTATAGATTAACAAAGTGAGATTTTCGATGAACCAAGGCATCAGATTAATGTCTGAGATCTCCAATAGAATCTCCTCCCAAGGAGAGATGCTCAGAATACAGAAAATCCTCAAAACCGATCTGATCAAGTGAGTAAAACGACGAAGAAAATGATCGTTTCCGGTAGCCATTTTGTTTTGTGGTTTTTTTTTTGTTCAAGTTTGATATACGCCGATCGGAAACCCATCGAACGTACCGTGGTGAAATACGGGAACGTATGGGGTAAAAATAATTTCAAAAGTACGGTACTGAAGCCGAACATCACCAACGAAAACGACGACGTTTGGCCCCTATTGTGGTTCGTTAAATTGAATAATACGGGGGAATACAATGCGGACGTTAGTAAGAATTTGGATAATTTGGAATCTATGGCTAGGAGGTGAGTTTTATCTTTTTTATTTTTTATGAAAACGGGATTTTTTTCAACTTCATTTATTTGTCAAATTTGAGAATGTTTTGAGCCCTCTGTATATTATACAGTGTTTATAATCAACTTGGATTCGATTGGGGACATGCTTTCAATCAAAATTCAATTTTTAATCACTCTCTAGAAAGAATACGGTGTCTGTAATCAATTTGGATTCGTTTTAAATTTTTTGTTCGCAAATATTTTAAGTAACAATTTTTTTAAGTACCCTGTATATTATACAGTGTCTATAATCAATTTGTATTCGATTGGGGACATGTTTTCAATCAAAATTCAATTTTTTTCCACTCTCTAGAAACAATACGGTGTCTGTAATCAATTTGGATTCGTTTTAAATTTTTTATACGCAAATATTTTAACTAATAATTTTTTTGAGCCCTCTGTATATTATACAGTGTCTATAATCAGCTTGGATTCGATTGGGGAGATGCTTTCAATCAAAATTCAATTTTTTTCCACTCTCTAGAAAGAATACGGTGTATGTAATCAATTTGGATTCATTTTAAATTTTTTATTCGCAAATATTTTAACTAACAATTTTTTTTGAATACTCTGTATATTATGCAGTGTCTATAATCAGCTTGGATTCGATTGGGGACATGCTTTCAATCAAAATTCAATTTTTTTCCACTCTCTAGAAAGAATACGGTGTCTGTAATCAATTTGGATTCGTTTTAAATTTTTTGTTCGCAAATATTTTAAGTAACAATTTTTTTAAGTACCCTGTATATTATACAGTGTCTATAATCAATTTGTATTCGATTGGGGACATGTTTTCAATCAAAATTCAATTTTTTTCCACTCTCTAGAAAGAATACGGTGTCTGTAATCAATTTGGATTCCTTTTAAATTTTTTATTCGCAAATATTTTAACTAACAATTTTTTTTGAATACTCTGTATATTATGCAGTGTCTATAATCAACTTGGATTCGATTGGGGACATTTTTTTGGTGAAAATCCAGTTTTTTTCACTTTTTAGATAGTATACAGTGTCTCCAATTAATTTGGAACCAATTAGAAACGTTTTTCCATAGAAATCCATATTTTTGAGAACTTTGGTTATCATACAGTGTTTATAATTAATTCGGAATTATTTACAAACTTACTTCAAAGAGAATCGAATTTTTTTCATCCTTACAACAAGTATACAGGGTCTCCAATTAATTTCAAAAAATTTTTAAACATTTCTTGGTAAAAATCGAATTTTTTCATCCTTATAACAAGTATACAGGGTCTCCAATTAATTTGAAAACATTTTTGAACATTTCTTAATGAAATACGAATTTTTTTCACCTTTACAAAAGTATACAGGGTCTGTTATTATTGATTCGTAAATTTCGATCGAATTTTTAGAATTTTCGTAAATAATTACCAATAAATATCGAATTCAATGATATTTTTGTTTTTCCAGAATGACCCCCGTATCGGAAACGGAATGTTTTCTGTGCAAAACGACTTTAAATTTTCTGCACGAAATTCGTCTTCATTTGATCACCAAAGAACACAAAGAAAACGTCGCCGAATACTACGAACAGTCATACGGGGTGGTACAAAATGAAAATTAAAAAAAAAATTAATTATATACCATATATTTCGTTTTGAAAAATATTTTCGAATTTTCGATTTTTTAATTTTGGTATTTCGTTTACCATGAAAATTTTGTTTTTAATTATTGGTTAATAAAATTTAAATATTCGCTAGACCGGCGTTGATATCACTTTCGAAACCCACTTCGTTTCTACCCCTAACGATCTTGAAGTAACCCTCTTCGCCCCAATCGTAATTCCATGAATTCGCCACCTTCCAATAGGGTAGGTCGTTTTCGACACCCCATCCCACTATCCTTACGGCGTGTCCACCAATCAAATTACCCATGGTATAACTGTATACACCTGACAACAAATAATCGTGAGATAAATCGACGTACGAACGGACTATAACTTACAAATAAATTATTAGATAATAATGATAACAGATTTACATGTGAACGGACTATAAAAACTAATGAAAATATTTTATATAATAATGAAAAATTTACGTACGAATGGACAAAAATTCATGTACGAATGGACTATAAAAATTTGGAAAAATTGATAGTAACAATGATAAATGAACGGACTGCAAAATATGATCAAAATGTTCGATAAAACAATGAAAGAATGCTCGAATGAACGGACTATAACAATTAGAAAAAGTTGAGGATAATAGCAATAAATGAACGTACGAACGGACTATAGAAAAAGGATGAATTATTCGTTAAAATGTTGAAAAATTCATGTATGAACGGACTATAAAAATTTGGAAAAATTGATAATAATAATGATAAACGAACGGACTATAAAAAATGATCAAAACGTTCGATAAAATAATGAAAGAATGCTCGAACGAACGGACTATAACAATTTGAAAAAGTTGAGGATAATAGAAATAAATGAACGTACGAACGGACTATAGAAAAAGGATGAATTATTCGTTAAAATGTTTAAAAATTCATGTATGAACGGACTATAAAAATTTGGAAAAATTGATAATAATAATGATAAACGAACGGACTATAAAAAATGATCAAAACGTTCGATAAAATAATGAAAGAATGCTCGAACGAACGGACTATAACAATTTGAAAAAGTTGAGGATAATAGAAATAAATGAACGTACGATCGGACTATAGAAAAAGGATGAATTATTCGTTAAAATGTTGAAAAATTCATGTACGAACGGACTATAAAAATTTGGAAAAATTGACAATAACAATGATAAACGAACGGACTATAAAAAATGATCAAAACGTTCGATAAAATAATGAAAGAATGCACGTACGAACGGACTATAACAATTAGAAAAAGTTGAGAATAATAGCAATAAATGAACGTACGAACGGACTATAGAAAAAGGATGAATTATTCGTTAAAATGTTGAAAAATTCATGTATGAACGGACTATAAAAATTTGGAAAAATTGATAATAATAATGATAAACGAACGGACTATAAAAAATGATCAAAACGTTCGATAAAATAATGAAAGAATGCTCGAACGAACGGACTATAACAATTTGAAAAAGTTGAGGATAATAGAAATAAATGAACGTACGAACGGACTATAGAAAAAGGATGAATTATTCGTTAAAATGTTTAAAAATTCATGTATGAACGGACTATAAAAATTTGGAAAAATTGAAAATAACAATGATAAATTAACGAACTGCAAAATATGATCAAAATGTTCGATAAAACAATGAAAGAATGCACGTACGAACGGACTATAACGATTTGAAAAAGTTGAGGATAATAGAAATGAATGAACGTACGATCGGACTATAGAAAAAGGATGAATTATTCGTTAAAATGTTTAAAAATTCATGTATGAACGGACTATAAAAATTTGGAAAAATTGAAAATAACAATGATAAATTAACGAACTGCAAAATATGATCAAAATGTTCGATAAAACAATGAAAGAATGCACGTACGAACGGACTATAACGATTTGAAAAAGTTGAGGATAATAGAAATGAATGAACGTACGATCGGACTATAGAAAAAGGATGAATTATTCGTTAAAATGTTGAAAAATTCATGTACGAACGGACTATAAAAATTTGGAAAAATTGACAATAACAATGATAAACGAACGGACTATAAAAAATGATCAAAGCGTTCGATAAAATAATGAAAGAATGCACGTACGAACGGACTATAACAATTTGAAAAAGTTGAGGATAATAGAAATAAATGAACGTACGATCGGACTATAGAAAAAGGATGAATTATTCGTTAAAATGTTGAAAAATTCATGTACGAACGGACTATAAAAATTTGGAAAAATTGACAATAACAATGATAAACGAACGGACTATAAAAAATGATCAAAACGTTCGATAAAATAATGAAAGAATGCACGTACGAACGGACTATAACAATTAGAAAAAGTTGAGAATAATAGCAATAAATGAACGTACGAACGGACTATAGAAAAAGGATGAATTATTCGTTAAAATGTTGAAAAATTCATGTATGAACGGACTATAAAAATTTGGAAAAATTGATAATAATAATGATAAACGAACGGACTATAAAAAATGATCAAAACGTTCGATAAAATAATGAAAGAATGCTCGAACGAACGGACTATAACAATTTGAAAAAGTTGAGGATAATAGAAATAAATGAACGTACGAACGGACTATAGAAAAAGGATGAATTATTCGTTAAAATGTTTAAAAATTCATGTATGAACGGACTATAAAAATTTGGAAAAATTGAAAATAACAATGATAAATTAACGAACTGCAAAATATGATCAAAACGTTCGATAAAATAATGAAAGAATGCTCGAACGAACGGACTATAACAATTTGAAAAAGTTGAGGATAATAGAAATAAATGAACGTACGAACGGACTATAGAAAAAGGATGAATTATTCGTTAAAATGTTTAAAAATTCATGTATGAACGGACTATAAAAATTTGGAAAAATTGAAAATAACAATGATAAATTAACGAACTGCAAAATATGATCAAAATGTTCGATAAAACAATGAAAGAATGCACGTACGAACGGACTATAACGATTTGAAAAAGTTGAGGATAATAGAAATGAATGAACGTACGATCGGACTATAGAAAAAGGATGAATTATTCGTTAAAATGTTGAAAAATTCATGTACGAACGGACTATAAAAATTTGGAAAAATTGACAATAACAATGATAAACGAACGGACTATAAAAAATGATCAAAGCGTTCGATAAAATAATGAAAGAATGCACGTACGAACGGACTATAACAATTTGAAAAAGTTGAGGATAATAGAAATAAATGAACGTACGAACGGACTATAGAAAAAGGATGAATTATCCGTTAAAATGTTGAAAAATTCATGTACGAACGGACTATAAAAATTTGGAAAAATTGACAATAACAATGATAAACGAACGGACTACAAAAATTGATCAAAGCGTTCGATAAAATAATGAAAGAATGCTCGAACGAACGGACTATAACAATTTGAAAAAGTTGAGGATAATAGAAATAAATGAACGTACGAACGGACTATAGAAAAAGGATGAATTATCCATTAAAATGTTGAAAAATTCATGTACGAACGGACTATAAAAATTTGGAAAAATTGACAATAACAATGATAAACGAACGGACTACAAAAATTGATCAAAGCGTTCGATAAAATAATGAAAGAATGCACGTACGAACGGACTATAACAATTAGAAAAAGTTGAGAATAATAGCAATAAATGAACGTACCAACGGACTATAGAAAAAGGATGAATTATTCGTTAAAATGTTGAAAAATTCATGTACGAACGGACTATAAAAATTTGGAAAAATTGACAATAACAATGATAAATTAACGAACTGCAAAAAATGATCAAAACGTTCGATAAAATAATGAAAGAATGCTCGAACGAACGGACTATAACAATTTGAAAAAGTTGAGGATAATAGAAATAAATGAACGTACGAACGGACTATAGAAAAAGGATGATTATTCGTTAAAATGTTGAAAAATTCATGTACGAACGGACTATAAAAATTTGGAAAAATTGACAATAACAATGATAAACGAACGGACTATAAAAAATGATCAAAGCGTTCGATAAAATAATGAAAGAATGCACGTACGAACGGACTATAACAATTTGAAAAAGTTGAGGATAATAGAAATAAATGAACGTACGAACGGACTATAGAAAAAGGATGAATTATCCATTAAAATGTTGAAAAATTCATGTACGAACGGACTATAAAAATTTGGAAAAATTGACAATAACAATGATAAACGAACGGACTACAAAAATTGATCAAAGCGTTCGATAAAATAATGAAAGAATGCACGTACGAACGGACTATAACAATTAGAAAAAGTTGAGAATAATAGCAATAAATGAACGTACGAACGGACTATAGAAAAAGGATGAATTATTCGTTAAAATGTTGAAAAATTCATGTACGAACGGACTATAAAAATTTGGAAAAATTGACAATAACAATGATAAATTAACGAACTGCAAAAAATGATCAAAACGTTCGATAAAATAATGAAAGAATGCTCGAACGAACGGACTATAACAATTTGAAAAAGTTGAGGATAATAGAAATAAATGAACGTACGAACGGACTGTAGAAATAGGATGAAAACGTTCGATAAAATGATGAAAACTTTTGATAAAATGAAGATAGAATGCACGTACGAACGGACTATAAAAAATTGAAAAAATCATAGATAATGAAAATAAATGAACGGACTATGGAAAAAGGATGAATTATCCGTTAAAATGTTGACTATAAAAAGTTCAGAAAATCTTCGATAATAGTAATTAACATTAGTACGAATGGACTATAAAATATATAAATAGAATACTCGGCATGCGACATGAATAAAATTGTAGATTTGCGTACGAATGGACTATACCTGATTTGTACGACAGAAAATCTTCGTAAACGTTAAAGGTAGCTTCGACAGGACCGTGTTGCAAAATTTCTCTCTGAATATCTTCGGCGTTGGTTAAAGTGTACGGAAAACCATCGCCGAAAGTGAGCTCGTCATTATATACCAAAGCGCTGTTGTCACATCGTTTGTTACAAGACGGTGTACTGAAATCGTAATCGGTACATTGCGGTCTGGGACCGACGACGGTGTGATGTTCGCACGGCAACATCGAATACGATTTACATCCGTCGGTGGAATTGTAAAGCCCTCCAGTAACTATACCTTCCGCCTTCCAATACAACCAAGCCATGTAAGGGTAACCGCCCTTGCAACCGAAACCGCAGTAACTGCAACACGCCAACAAGTCCTGGGATGATACCGGCACTTTTAGTTCCCCGTTGGATTTAATACAACGCCTGTCGCTCATAGCGGAAGCTGCGGCTACCGCCTGTAACATACACACTATAGGACAATCTGTAGCGTATTAGAATTAAAATGTATACGTACGAACGGACTATAAAAAATTGAAAAAAATGACTAAATTCATATAAAGCATATTTGTATGAACGGACCATAAAATTTGGATAAAAAGTCGATTAGAATGGAAAAGAATATACGTACGAACGGACTATAAAAAATTGAAAAAATGACTAAATTCATATAAAGCATATTTGTATGAACGGACCATAAAATTTGGATGAAAAGTCGATTAGAATGGAAAGGAATATACGTACGAACGGACTATAATAAATTGAAAAAATGACTAAATTCATATAAAGCATATTTGTATGAACGGACCATAAAATTTGGATAAAAAGTCGATTAGAATGGAAAGGAATATACGTACGAACGGACTATAATAAATTGAAAAAATGACTAAATTCATATAAAGCATATTTGTATGAACGGACCATAAAATTTGGATAAAAAGTCGATTAGAATGGAAAAGAATATACGTACGAACGGACTATAATAAATTGAAAAAATGACTAAATTCATATGAAGTATATTTGTATGAACGGACTATAATAAATTGAAAAAATGACTAAATTCATATGAAGTATATTTGTATGAACGGACTATAAAATTTGAATAAAAAGTCGATTAGAATGGAAAAGAATATACGTATGAACGGACTATAATAAATTGAAAAAATGACTAAATTCATATGAAGTATATTTGTATGAACGGACCATAAAATTTTGGATAAAAAGTCGATTAGAATGGAAAAGAATATACGTACGAACGGACTATAATAAATTGAAAAAATGACTAAATTCATATGAAGTATATTTGTATGAACAGACTATAAAATTTGGACAAAAAGTCGATTAGAATGGAAAGGAATATACGTACGAATGGACTATAATAAATTGAAAAAATGACTAAATTCATATGAAGTATATTTGTATGAACGGACCATAAAATTTTGAATAAAAAGTCGATTAGAATGGAAAAGAATATACGTACGAATGGACTATAATAAATTGAAAAAATGACTAAATTCATATAAAGTATATTTGTATTGATGGGCTAAAAAATATTTAAGAAAAGATCTATGTACGAACGGACTATAAAATTTGATTGAAATGAAAAAATTATATATACGAAAGGATTATAAATTATCATTAAAAAACTATTAATATGAAAAAAATACACGTTCGAACGGTCTATACAAAATAGATATGAGTACGAACGGACTATAAAATATATATAAAAACTCGAAAACTATGGAATATGAATAAAACAGTGGATGAGAATGAAAAACACATAAGTACGAACGGACTATAAAAAATGTTTAGACATTATACGATTCATATCTATAAAAAACGACTATAATGTACGAACGGACTATAAAAAATTAATAAAAACACGATTATTATAAGAAAAAATAAACGTGTGAAAGGACTATGAAAAATAAATAAGAAACTGGATCAGAATGAAAAACATATCGAACCGACTATAGAAAATTCGAAAGATACCTGATGAATGGACTATAAAATTTGAATAAAACCATATAGTCATGAAAAAATAAAAGTATTATACCATTCAAAAACATAAAATATACGTATGAACGGACTATAAAAATAGAATACTCACCCAACAAGAACCGCAAGCCGATTGGTCGGTTATTGTACCGATGACGTCTTTGCATTGGGGCCACTGTTCGGCGGAATCGAACGAATCCGGTATTTCCACATCGGTTTTATGGTGTTTTATAGGTAATTTGAAGTTCGATTTCAAACTACCCGTTAATTTTTTAATTTCGCTCATCGGAGTATTTTCGTCGAAATTTTTCCCCGCTTTCCACGTATTCTGTTGTCTGTTTATCGCGTCGATGAATTCGATGGAAAGCGGGTGTAGTTTATCTATGGTTTCGCCAAAGACGCTGCTCGAAAGCAACAGGGAAACGAATATTTTCAACATTACGTCGATTTCTATATATATAAAAAAAAATTAAAAATATCGATACACCCTGTAGATATAAAATCGTATTAACTTGTACTTACCACTAAATTTTTCTATCTACCGATCAGGATCAGTTTCAAGACAAGAAAACTAAGTAGGAATCGACGAGGATAAATAATTTATCATTGAATATTATCTATCCTTTTATACCGTCCTAGAAAAAAACACTCGAAATTAAAAATTGCTCAATAATTGATAAAAAAACGTCTGATTATAACAAAGGAATAATTTTATCAACAAACATCGTCAACTTGCTTTGTCGATGGATTACGAGATAAATATGTTAACAAGTCTCAAGAGTCCGCCATTTTGAATAATTTAAAAAAAATCCGATCGTTTATTCTATATTTTTCTCAGTGTACCGATTCGAGTTTATTTTCTCGGTGTAATTTATATGTTTTTGGTAACGAAGTGCTTTTTAGATTTCGTCGATTCAGTTTTCTCAGTGTATTTCAATTAAATCTAGTTCTATTTGCAATATTTGAAAGTAGGCGCGATTGACTAGTGTTCGTACATAACCTCTTTAGTGGCCGACGAAAATTTTTTTTTTGTTAAAAATTATTATTAATCTATATACCCTCGTATATAAATCATACTCAACCAAATCGTCTTGATAAGTAGGCGTAATTGACTAGTGTCTGAACATACTCACTTTAATGGATGACAAAACGTCGTGTTTATTATTGACTTCTCTGCACACCCTCGTACGTAAATATTAACAACAATCATCCATACGTAAGACGTGTGGCCACACGTACAAAAATAAGCGCAATTGTCTAGTACCCATACAAACCATGTTTTACTTTACAACACACCCTCGTACATATAATAAACAAAATTTTATCAGATCGTTTTCACAATTAAAAAAAAAAACTTTCTTAATCAAGATTTTATTTTTTGAAACTAATTTCGAAATATCTTAATTATAATTGAATAAATTTTGTTTTTTGCATTAAATTTTTTCGAGAATTTTTGAATTTTTCCCACTATCCAGATAGTATAAAGTGTTTCTAATTAGTTTGTAATCAATTTATCATTGATAATCAATTTTTTTCGATAGTTACAGATAGTATACAGTGTTTTTCGTTTATTCTGAATCATTAGGAAACTTTCTTTTTAGCCCCATTAATAGTATACAGGGTCTCTAATTGAAATCAATTCCTCAATGAGAATTTAATTTTTTTGTGCTTGTTGTATATCGTACAGTGTCTTCAATTAATTTGGAATCGTTTTTAAATATGTTTTTCATTAAAAATATTTTTTCATGTCATATTGATAGTATACAGGGTTTCTAATTAATCGGGAAGTAATCGGAGGCATTTTTAAAGGAAAATTTGATTTTTCTCACTTTCCAGATAGCATACAGTGTGTTCAATTAATTTGGTATCATGATTAAACAATTTTTTTCAAGTCTCCGGATATCATACAGTGTCTATAATAAATTGGGATTCCATTGGAAATTTATTTTTAATGAAAATAGATTTTTGTCAACTTTCGGATAGTATACAGTGTGTGTCGATAATTTGTACCAGTATTATACAGGGTGATAAGAAATGAAAATTTCAAAAAAATGGAACATCGTATATTTTCTACTATTAAATGTTCGTTATATTTTTAAATTTTTTTTCGAATTTTGTTCTTTTTTTTTCATTATTGGTTGATGAAATTTAAATTTTCGGTAAACCGGCGATAACTTCACTCTCGATACCCACTTCGTTCGTACCTCTCAGGATTTTGACGTAACCGTATAAACCCCAATTGTAATTCCATGAATTTGCTGCTCTCCAATAGGGTAGGTCGTCTTCCACACCCCATCCGACTATCCTTATGGACTGTTCCCCAACTAAATCACCCATGGTATAACTGTACACACCTGATAACAAATAATCGTAAGATAAATCGACGTACGACGTACGACTATAAAAAATAATGAAAATATTTGATATAATGAAGAAAAATTCACGTACGAACGGACTATAAAAAATAATGAAAATATTTGATATAATAAAGAAAAATTCACGTACGAACGGACTATAACATGTAGAAATAAATTGACAGTAAACAATAATGAATCATTGTATGAACGGACTATAAAAAATAATGAAAATATTTGATATAATGAAGAAAAATTCACGTACGAACGGACTATAACATGTAGAAATAAATTGACAATAAACAATAATGAATCAATGTATGAACGGACTATAAAAAATAATGAAAATATTTGATATAATAAAGAAAAATTCACGTACGAACGGACTATAACATGTAGAAATAAATTGACAATAAACAATAATGAATCATTGTATGAACGGACTATAAAAAATAATGAAAATATTTGATATAATAAAGAAAAATTCACGTACGAACGGACTATAACATGTAGAAATAAACTGACAATAAACAATAATGAATCATTGTATGTACGGACTATAAAAAATAATGAAAATATTTGATATAATAAAGAAAAATTCACGTACGAACGGACTATAACATGTAGAAATAAATTGACAATAAACAATAATGAATCATTGTATGAACGGACTATAAAAAATAATGAAAATATTTGATATAATAAAGAAAAATTCACGTACGAACGGACTATAACATGTAGAAATAAATTGACAATAAACAATAATGAATCATTGTATGAACGGACTATAAAAAATAATGAAAATATTTGATATAATAAAGAAAAATTCACGTACGAACGGACTATAACATGTAGAAATAAATTGACAATAAACAATAATGAATCATTGTATGAACGGACTATAAAAAATAATGAAAATATTTGATATAATAAAGAAAAATTCACGTACGAACGGACTATAACATGTAGAAATAAATTAACAATAAACAATAATGAATCAACGTATGAACGGACTATAAAAAATAATGAAAATATTTGATATAATAAAGAAAAATTCACGTACGAACGGACTATAACATGTAGAAATAAACTGACAATAAACAATAATGAATCATTGTATGAACGGACTATAAAAAATAATGAAAATATTTGATATAATAAAGAAAAATTCACGTACGAACGGACTATAACATGTAGAAATAAACTGACAATAAACAATAATGAATCATTGTATGTACGGACTATAAAAAATAATGAAAATATTTGATATAATAAAGAAAAATTCACGTACGAACGGACTATAACATGTAGAAATAAATTGACAATAAACAATAATGAATCATTGTATGAACGGACTATAAAAAATAATGAAAATATTTGATATAATAAAGAAAAATTCACGTACGAACGGACTATAACATGTAGAAATAAACTGACAATAAACAATAATGAATCATTGTATGTACGGACTATAAAAAATAATGAAAATATTTGATATAATAAAGAAAAATTCACGTACGAACGGACTATAACATGTAGAAATAAATTGACAATAAACAATAATGAATCATTGTATGAACGGACTATAAAAAATAATGAAAATATTTGATATAATAAAGAAAAATTCACGTACGAACGGACTATATCATGTAGAAATAAATTGACAATAAACAATAATGAATCATTGTATGAACGGACTATAAAAAATAATAAAAATATTTGATATAATAATGAAAAATTCACGTACGAATGGACTATAACATGTAGAAATAAATTGACAATAAACAATAATGAATCATCGTATGAACGGACTATAAAAAATAATGAAAATATTTGATATAATGAAGAAAAATTCACGTACGAACGGACTATAACATGTAGAAATAAATTGACAATAAACAATAATGAATCATTGTATGTACGGACTATAAAAAATAATGAAAATATTTGTTATAATAAAGAAAAATTCACGTACGAACGGACTATAACACGTAGAAATAAATTGACAATAAACAATAATGAATCAATGTATGAACGGACTATAAAAAATAATGAAAATATTTGATATAATAAAGAAAAATTCACGTACGAACGGACTATATCATGTAGAAATAAATTGACAATAAACAATAATGAATCATTGTATGAACGGACTATAAAAAATAATAAAAATATTTGTTATAATAAAGAAAAATTCACGTACGAACGGACTATAACACGTAGAAATAAATTGACAATAAACAATAATGAATCAATGTATGAACGGACTATAAAAAATAATGAAAATATTTGATATAATAAAGAAAAATTCACGTACGAACGGACTATATCATGTAGAAATAAATTGACAATAAACAATAATGAATCATTGTATGAACGGACTATAAAAAATAATGAAAATATTTGTTATAATAAAGAAAAATTCACGTACGAACGGACTATAACATGTAGAAATAAATTGACAATAAACAATAATGAATCATTGTATGAACGGACTATAAAAAATAATGAAAATATTTGATATAATAAAGAAAAATTCACGTACGAACGGACTATAACATGTAGAAATAAATTGACAATAAACAATAATGAATCATTGTATGAACGGACTATAAAAAATAATGAAAATATTTGATATAATAAAGAAAAATTCACGTACGAACGGACTATAACATGTAGAAATAAATTGACAATAAACAATAATGAATCATTGTATGAACGGACTATAAAAAATAATAAAAATATTTGATATAATAAAGAAAAATTCACGTACGAACGGACTATAACATGTAGAAATAAATTGACAATAAACAATAATGAATCATCGTATGAACGGACTATAAAAAATAATGAAAATATTTGATATAATAAAGAAAAATTCACGTACGAACGGACTATAACATGTAGAAATAAATTGACAATAAACAATAATGAATCATCGTATGAACGGACTATAAAAAATAATGAAAATATTTGATATAATGAAGAAAAATTCACGTACGAACGGACTATAACATGTAGAAATAAATTGACAATAAACAATAATGAATCATTGTATGTACGGACTATAAAAAATAATGAAAATATTTGATATAATAAAGAAAAATTCACGTACGAAAGGACTATAACATGTAGAAATAAATTGACAATAAACAATAATGAATCATTTATGAACGGACTATAAAAAATAATGAAAATATTTGATATAATAAAGAAAAATTCACGTACGAACGGACTATAACATGTAGAAATAAATTACCAATAAATAATAATGAATAAATGTATGAACGGACTATGAAAAATAATGAAAATATTTTATATAATAAAGAAAAATTCACGTACGAACGGACTATAACATGTAGAAATAAATTACCAATAAACAATAATGAATAAATGTATGAACGGACTATAAAAAATAATGAAAATATTTGATATAATAAAGAAAAATTCACGTACGAACGGACTATAACATGTAGAAATAAATTAACAATAAACAATAATGAATCAACGTATGAACGGACTATAAAAAATAATGAAAATATTTGATATAATAATGAAAAATTCACTTACAAACGGACTATAACATGTGGAAATAAATTAACAATAATTAATAATTTTCTTGAAAAAATTAATGATAAATATACGTACGAACGGACTATAAAAAATAGAGCAAACGATAAAAATTATACGTACGAATGGACTATAAAAATTTAAATAAATTATTAATCATAGAAACATGAAATCACAAACGAACGGACAATTTTTTTGAAAAATCTTTTCAAAAATATACCTACGAATGGACTATAAAAATATACGGATGAATAATAAAAACATAAATTTTCTAATGAATGGACTATAAATTTTTTGAAACAACTAATGATTAATGTACGTACGAACGGACTATAAAAAATAGAGCAAACGATAAAAATTATACGTACGAATGGACTATAAATATACATGGAGGGATTGACAAGGAAAATAATAAATAAATGTGTGAATGGACTATAAGACATAGTGGAACGGACTATAATTTTTTCGAAAAAACTAATGATAAATATACGTATGAACGGACTATACAATATAAATAGAACAAACGATTATAATATCGATAAATCTGCGTACGAATGGACTATAAATATACATGGAGGGATTGACAAGGAAAATAATAAATAAATGTACGAATGGACTATAAGACATAGTGGAACGGACTATAATTTTTTCGAAAAAACTAATGATAAATATACGTACGAACGGACTATACAATATAAATAGAACAAACGATTATAATATCGATAAACCTGCGTACGAATGGACTATAAATATACATGGAGGGATTGACAAGGAAAATAATAAATAAATGTACGAATGGACTATAAGACATAGTGGAACGGACTATAATTTTTTCGAAAAAACTAATGATAAATATACGTACGAACGGACTATACAATATAAATAGAACAAACGATTATAATATCGATAAATCTGCGTACGAATGGACTATAAATATACATGGAGGGATTGACAAGGAAAATAATAAATAAATGTACGAATGGACTATAAGACATAGTGGAACGGAATATAATTTTTTCGGAAAAACTAATGATAAATACACGTACGAACGGACTATACAATATAAATAGAACAAACGATTATAATATCGATAAATCTGCGTACGAATGGACTATAAATATACATGGAGGGATTGACAAGGAAAATAATAAATAAATGTACGAATGGACTATAAGACATAGTGGAACGGAATATAATTTTTTCGGAAAAACTAATGATAAATACACGTACGAACGGACTATACAATATAAATAGAACAAACGATTATAATATCGATAAATCTGCGTACGAATGGACTATAAATATACATGGAGGGATTGACAAGGAAAATAATAAATAAATGTACGAATGGACTATAAGACATAGTGGAACGGACTATAATTTTTTCGAAAAAACTAATGATAAATATACGTACGAACGGACTATACAATATAAATAGAACAAACGATTATAATATCGATAAATCTGCGTACGAATGGACTATAAATATACATGGAGGGATTGACAAGGAAAATAATAAATAAATGTACGAATGGACTATAAGACATAGTGGAACGGACTATAATTTTTTCGAAAAAACTAATGATAAATATACGTACGAACGGACTATACAATATAAATAGAACAAACGATTATAATATCGATAAATCTGCGTACGAATGGACTATAAATATACATGGAGGGATTGACAAGGAAAATAATAAATAAATGTACGAATGGACTATAAGACATAGTGGAACGGAATATAATTTTTTCGGAAAAACTAATGATAAATACACGTACGAACGGACTATACAATATAAATAGAACAAACGATTATAATATCGATAAATCTGCGTACGAATGGACTATAAATATACATGGAGGGATTGACAAGGAAAATAATAAATAAATGTACGAATGGACTATAAGACATAGTGGAACGGACTATAATTTTTTCGAAAAAACTAATGATAAATATACGTACGAACGGACTATACAATATAAATAGAACAAACGATTATAATATCGATAAATCTGCGTACGAATGGACTATAAATATACATGGAGGGATTGACAAGGAAAATAATAAATAAATGTACGAATGGACTATAAGACATAGTGGAACGGACTATAATTTTTTCGAAAAAACTAATGATAAATATACGTACGAACGGACTATACAATATAAATAGAACAAACGATTATAATATCGATAAATCTGCGTACGAATGGACTATACCTAATTGATACGATAAAAAATCTTCGTAAACTTTAATGGTAGCTTCGACGGAACCGTGTTGCATAATATCTCTCTGTATATCTTCGACGGTGGTCAAATTGTACGAAGAACCATCGCCGTAAGTCAATTCATTAGCGTATACTTTATCGGGACTGTCACATTGTCTGTTACACGTCGGCGTCGTGAAGTTGTAATCGTTACATGGCGGTCTGAGATCGTCGTGTGTGTAACGTTCGCACGGCCACATCGAATACGATTTACATCCGTCGGTGGTATTGTAAATTCCCCCCGTAACTATACCGTCGGTCTGCCAATACAACCAAGCCATGTAGGGGTAACCCCCGTCGCAACCTTGACCGCAGTTACTGCAACACTCCAATAAATCCTCAGATGACACTAGTACTGTTAGTTCCCCGTTGGATTTAATACAACGCCTGTCGCTCATAGCGGAAGCTGCGGCTACCGCCTGTAACATACACAGTATGGGACAATCTGTAGAGTATTAGAATTGAAAATTAAAAATTTATATACGTACGAACGGACTATAAGTTTTGGATAAAAACTCGATAGGAATGAGAAAGATGTATACGTACGAATGGACTATAAAAAAACAAACTATTCTTATTTAAAGCATATTTTAACGAACGGACTATAAAATTTGGAGAAAACCTTGATTGAAATAGAAAAAAATATATACGAAAAGATTATGGAGAAATTTGCGTACGAACGGACTATAAAATACGTAATGAAATAAACGATTTATAATAATAATAAACGTATGAACGGACTATACTATATAAATAGAAATCGAACACTTACCCAAGAAGAACTGCAAGATGCTTGATCCCTTATTGTACGGATGACGTTTTCGCATTGGGGCCACTGATCGTAGGCGAAGAACGTATCCGGTATATCTGAATCGGTTTTATGGTGTTTAATTGGTAATTTGATGTTCGATTTCAAACTACCCGTTAATTTTTTAATTTCGCTCATCGGGGTACTTTCGTCGAAATTTTTCCCCGCTTTCCACGTATTCTGTTGTCTGTTTATCGCGTCGATGAATTCGATGGAAAGCGGGTGTAGTTTATCTATGGTTTCGCCAAAGGCGCTGCTCGAAAGCAACAAGGAAACGAATATTTTCAACATTACGTCGATTTCTATATATAAACAAAATTTAAAAATATCGATACACCCTGTAGATATAAAATCGTATTAACTTGTACTTACCACTAAATTTTTCTATGTTCCTATTACAAGAAAACAAATTCAGTACGAATCCAGTGATAACCAATTCATTAATTCAAATTAATTATTTAGGTATATCCTTATATACTTTCTTTCGAAAAAAAATCTCGTAATTAAGATAAAATTGTTTGAATGATTAAAAACATCAACTGATTATCAATAAATTTCATCTACCTGAGTGTTTTGTCAATGGTTTAAGAGATAAATAACCTTATTGGTAAGTCCCAAGTCCCAGAAGCCCGCCATTTTGAAAAATATATAAAAAAGATCATATCAATTCTCTATCAAGTGTTTCTTAATGTACCGGTTCGAGTTTGTTTTCTTAGTGTAGTTTACAGGTTTTTGAAACCCTAATGTTTTTCAGTGTATTTATACAAATACGTTCTTTTAATGATTATCAATGAAATCATTTTTGAATTATACTTTCTCAAGTACATTTTACTGTATTTGGAAGTAGGCGCGATTGACTAGTGTTCTTACATGGCCCCTTTAATAGTAGACGAAACGACGTGTCTTTCTTGTGTGAAAACTCGTTTACTTTTCTGCATACCCTCGTGTATAAATATTTTAATCAATTATTCACACCTAACCAAATTGTTTTCAAAAGTAAAAACAAGTGACTAGTACTCATACAAACTATGCTTTACTTTCAAACACACCCTCGTATATAACATAAACAAAATTATCCAAACTTGATTCACAAGTAGGCGCGATTAACTATGGACTAATTTAAAAAAAAAACTCTAAATCTAAATTTCATTTGATTGGTTGATTTTTCACATTTAATTTATTGAATGTCAAAATTATAGTTAATTTCCATTTTGGAAACTATTTTTTCGAGAAATTTTGAGTTTTGTTTTTAGAAAAAAAAAACACTTTTACTTCTTAATTTGTTTTATTTGGAATAACAAAAAATTTCATCTTATACATACATATTTTATCAATTAATCGAGCTGAAAACAATAAAAAAAATTGTTAATAGTTTTTTTAAATAAACATTTTTATTATTACCTACCTTTTTGAATCCTATGTCGTTGGCATACTCCCTAAAACATTGTCTGCATAAATTCAAGCCGTATTTTCTGATAAGCCCGTGTCTGTTGGAACAAGCACGACTGAAATCAAAAGAAAAACAAAATTTACAACAAAAAATTTAAATATACGAAAACTTTTATCGAAATCAAATTTTTTAAACAAGCACGTTGTTAAAATGAAGGTTATGTGTACAAAAAACTAATTTAAAACGGTAAAATCGAAAAAATATACATACCACGATCTGGAACCTTGTCCGTATTTACGAGGATGAGAATACCAGATATTTTGGAAACCCATTTTTTTGTTTAAACAAAGTTTTTTGTTCTACAAAGTTAAAACTCGTCGAAGGCAACGATAAAAAGAAATCAAGACGTTGAAATGACAAGTGACAGACATTTGACAAATAATAAAAAAGAAGAATTATATGACTTTATTTTTACTCAACTACATCATAACACTTTTATATAAAAATCACTGAATATCCCATATTTTATCAAATAGTCACAATATAATCCAATTAATTGATTGAATTAGTAAAAATACTCCATCCAGTACCTCGTCGATTTGTCTACTGTAATTCTGTTTATATATAAACGAACGCGTAAACCATAGAGAAAATGTATTATTTTAACGTTGTTGTACTTTCGTGTTTTATAATGTGACACTAATTATTATACAAAAGAACGCGAAAATTATTATATTTCGTATATTTTGAATTTCTACGTGATATTAGTCATGTTTAATGCCGGGTGTAATTTTTATTTAATTATGGTTTTAAACTTATTATTACCTTCAGTAAATTTGTTAGAATATGAAAATGTGTGTTTTAAAAATGAAGACAGTTGTAAAGAAACTACCAGGTAAGTAAAACTAATTTCATTAAATCAAACTTATTTATTTCCTCTGTAGACGTTATCTTCTATACGACGTGAATAGACCCGAAGGTTTTAATTTAAGAAGGGACGTTTATATGCGTTTAGCAGTTTTATTTCACAATTTACAAACATCTCCCGATTTAAATAATTTTGTATTAGTCTTACCCCCTTGGTCGAATTTGGTACATTGGTCGTACAGCGATATCCCCGAACAAATCCCCTGGGGGTATTATTTTGATTTAGATAGTTTAAAATTATTCGCCCCAGTTATAGAAATGCACGAGTTTTTTCATAGTAAGTTATAAAAATCGAGAGAAATGCTTTTAGTATTAATTTATTTAAATTGTTAGGTTATCCATATAAATTTTCCAAAATTACAATCGACGAAGTTTATAATCTACAACATTTCGAAAATATGTTCGAAACGGGGGATTTTAGGGATCGAATGGAAATATCCCCTTGCCGAAATAAAAACGATAACAATTATTTTTTTTATAAAAACGTATCTAGTGCCAACGTAAAATGTTTGTCGTACCACGGCCCCGCTACTAAACTGATCGAATTGCTTCGAAATACAACAGCAAAGTAAGAAATTCGACTTTTTAGTACAATTTAAATACAAAAAAAATCATTTTTCTTTGTAGAACTATTTTAATAAATCACGCCGAAGTTGTTCTACATGATACGTTCGGTAACGCTAAATATTGGCAAGCGAGACGAAGTATGCGATTCAATACCGATTTAAAACGAATTTCGGCCGAATTTAGAAGAAATTATCTAAATTCCGACGATGTAAATGATAAAATTGTCCTACCAGAAACGTGGATCAAAGAAAAAGTATTTATTCAAACCAAAACCCCTTGTCTCGAATAATTTTCATATTTCAGCCTAGAAGGGACGCTATAGGAGGCCCTTATGTCGCAGTACATCTCCGGAGGAGGGATTTTGTTCGAAGTAGACCCACTGAGGTGCCAGGTTTACAAAATGCCGCAGTACAAATCAAAACCGTGCTTAAAAATTTGGGTTTGAGTACGGTTTTTGTAGCTACTGATGGTACTGAAGCAGGTAACTTGCAGATTTGTTGTTGGAAGGTGGTTTAGTGATTTTTTCGTTTTAGAATTTGGGGAATTGGAGCGTTTGATGGGGGGTTATAAAGTCATGAGATTTGTACCTCCGTTGGATTTTATGGAGAAGTATAAGGACGGCGGAGCGGCGATTGTGGATCAGATTATTTGTTCTTGTGCGAGATATTTCGTTGGTACTCACGAGAGTACGTTTACTTTTCGTATACAGGAGGAGAGGGAGATTATGGGGTTTCCCGTCGATAGTACTTTTAATGTTTTTTGTTCGGAGAGCGGCTGCCCCACGCCTTCTGTTTGGAAAATTGTTTTTTGATAGGTAAATTTTGATTGTTTTATAACGTTTTTTATTAATTTTTGGTCATTTTAACGAATTATCCACGAATTCCCCCAATTTACACAATTTTTCATGTACAGATTGGTGAGAAAATAAAAGATTTTGTTCAGTAACTATAAATTGTATTAGTTTTTATTTTTGAAAAATTTCATGTTTTTTCACAAATTTTTTACTGTGTACTTGATCTATAGGGTGTTTAGTAGGAATTATTCGAAATTACACATTTTTTTATATACAGGCTGTTGAGAAACTGGATAATTTTGCTCATTAACAATGCAGTGTGTGAATGTTTTGATTTTTTGAAAAATTTCCTGTTTTTTTGTTATTTTAACAAATTTTTGATTTTATAATCAATATACAGGATGTTTTCTACGAATTATTTGAAATTACACACTTTTTTATATACAAAGTGTTGAAAAATTGGATAATTTTGCCCTTTAACAATGCAACTTGTCAATGTTTTGATTTTTTAAATAATTTCCTGGTTTTTTTTGTTATTTCATCAAATTTTTTATCTTATACTCGATATACAGGATGTTCTATGGGAATCTCTTCAAATTATATACTTTTTGATATACAAGGTGATGAGAAAATAATGGTTTTGTTCAGTAACCATAAATCGTGTCAATATTTTGATTTTTTGCAAAATTTCTTGTTTTTTTTTGTTGTTTTATCAAATTTTTTAACTTATACTTGATATACAGGATGTTCTTTACGAATCTCTTGAAATTATATACTTTTTGATATACAAGGTGATGAGAAAATGAATAGTTTTGTTCAGTAACCATAAATCGTGTCATTATTTTGATTTTTTGAAAAATTTCCTGTCTTTTTTGTTGTTTTATCAAATTTTTTATCTTATACTCGATATACAGGATGTTCTATGGGAATTTATCGAAATTACATTCTTTTTGATATACAAGGTGATGAGAAAATGAATAGTTTTGTTCAGTAACCATAAATCGTGTCATTATTTTGATTTTTTGAAAAATTTCCTGTCTTTTTTGTTGTTTTATCAAATTTTTTATCTTATACTCGATATACAGGATGTTCTATGGGAATTTATCGAAATTACATTCTTTTTGATATACAAGGTGATGAGAAAATGAATAGTTTTGTTCAGTAACCATAAATCGTGTCATTATTTTGATTTTTTGAAAAATTTCCTGTCTTTTTTGTTGTTTTATCAAATTTTTTATCTTATACTCGATATACAGGATGTTCTATGGGAATTTATCGAAATTACATTCTTTTTGATATACAAGGTGATGAGAAAATGAATAGTTTTGTTCAGTAACCATAAATCGTGTCATTATTTTGATTTTTTGAAAAATTTCCTGTCTTTTTTGTTGTTTTATCAAATTTTTTATCTTATACTCGATATACAGGATGTTCTATGGGAATTTATCGAAATTACATTCTTTTTGATATACAAGGTGATGAGAAAATGAATAGTTTTGTTCAGTAACCATAAATCGTGTCATTATTTTGATTTTTTGAAAAATTTCCTGTCTTTTTTGTTGTTTTATCAAATTTTTTATCTTATACTCGATGTACAGGATGTTCTATGGGAATTTATCGAAATTACATTCTTTTTGATATACAAGGTGATGAGAAAATGAATAGTTTTGTTCAGTAACCATAAATCGTGTCATTATTTTGATTTTTTGAAAAATTTCCTGTCTTTTTTGTTGTTTTATCAAATTTTTTATCTTATACTCGATGTACAGGATGTTCTATGGGAATTTATCGAAATTACATTCTTTTTGATATACAAGGTGATGAGAAAATGAATAGTTTTGTTCAGTAACCATAAATCGTGTCATTATTTTGATTTTTTGAAAAATTTCCTGTCTTTTTTGTTGTTTTATCAAATTTTTTATCTTATACTCGATGTACAGGATGTTCTATGTGAATTTATCGAAATTACATTCTTTTTGATATACAAGGTGATGAGAAAATGAATAGTTTTGTTCAGTAACCATAAATCGTGTCATTATTTTGATTTTTTGAAAAATTTCCTGTCTTTTTTGTTGTTTTATCAAATTTTTTATCTTATACTCGATATACAGGATGTTCTATGGGAATTTATCGAAATTACATTCTTTTTGATATACAAGGTGATGAGAAAATGAATAGTTTTGTTCAGTAACCATAAATCGTGTCATTATTTTGATTTTTTGAAAAATTTCCTGTCTTTTTTGTTGTTTTATCAAATTTTTTATCTTATACTCGATGTACAGGATGTTCTATGGTAATTTATCGAAATTACATTCTTTTTGATATACAAGGTGATGAGAAAATGAATAGTTTTGTTCAGTAACCATAAATCGTGTCATTATTTTGATTTTTTGAAAAATTTCCTGTCTTTTTTGTTGTTTTATCAAATTTTTTATCTTATACTCGATGTACAGGATGTTCTATGGGAATTTATCGAAATTACATTCTTTTTGATATACAAGGTGATGAGAAAATGAATAGTTTTGTTCAGTAACCGTAAATCGTGTCATTATTTTTATTTTTTGAAAAATTTCTTGTTTTTTTTTGTTATTTTAAACAAATGAAACAACAATTAAACAAGACGATAAACATATATATTTATACATTTTCATATAAAATTTACAATATACAATAAAACAAATAAATTATTCTAAAAACAAAACGAATTTTTGAATTAAAATAAAAACGAATTTTTTTTATAAAATTCTACTAGGCCAATACATCGAATTAACGTCGAAAGTTTCGTTGCGCGCGTACCCCACTTCATCCCCCCATCCAAAAAAAACATTTTTTTTGGCCAGATTATTAATTTTTATTCGCTAATTCACATTTGTACAAATATACATCCCTCCAAATATATTCTGTAACTAATAACATCTCGGAAATTATTATTTTTTTTTTCGAAATTCCAGAAAAATCGAGAATAATCGATAATTCGAGATAATTCAATCGATTTACGAGGAAATATCGTACGCCCTCGCTATGTTTGGAATAAAGCGCGTGAGAAAAAATATCTGGGAAAAACTGCGAAGCTTCGCGATTAATCGAGAAGTTTCTAGACAAGATATAAAAAATCGATAGTGTTGAGAAAAATTTCGGAAAAAAATCGTGAAAATCGAGAATTTTTTGGCTGAGTAGTCGAAAAATCGATAGTTTTGAAAATGTTTTAGAAAAAATCGTGAAACTTCGAAACTAGAAAATCGATTTTTTGGTTTATCATCTAGGAACTTCTCGATTTTCCGCGAAGTTTCGCGATTTTTCCGAAATTATTTTCAAAGCGATCGATTTTTTGCAAAAAATCGCGGATTATTTTCGAAGTTTCATGATTTTTTCTAAAACCTTTCCAAAACTATCGATTTTTTGCTTTCTTGTCTAAAATTTCCGAATTTTCCATGAAATTTCGCGATTTTTTCCGAAACTATCGATTTTTTGGTTACTCGTCTAAAAATTTTCCAATTTTCCATGAAATTTTGCGATTTTTCCGAAACTATCGATTTTTTGCTTTCTTGTCTAAAATTTCCAAAATTTCCATGAAATTCCGCGATCTTTTCTAGAATTTCTCCGAAACTGTCGATTGTTTCCGAAATTTTTCCAAAACTATGGATTTTTTGGTTTCTCGTCTAAAAATTTTCCGAATTTACCATGAAATTTCTCGTTTTTTTCCATAATTTCTCCGAAATTATCGATTTTTTGGTTACTCGTCTAAAAATTTTCCAATTTTCCATGAAATTTTGCGATTTTTCCGAAACTATCGATTTTTTGCTTTCTTGTCTAAAATTTCCAAAATTTCCATGAAATTTCGTGATTTTTTCTAGAATTTTTCCGAAACTGCCGATTGTTTCCGAAATTTTTCCAAAACTAAGGATTTTTGGGTTTCTCGTCTAAAAATTTTCCGAATTTTCCATGAAATTTCAAGTTTTTTCCGTAATTTTTTCCGAAACTATCGATTTTTTGCTTTCTTGTCTAAAATTTCCACATTTTCCATGAAATTTCGTGATTTTTTCTGGAATTTTTCCGAAACTATAAATTTTTTGGTTTCTCGCCTAAAAATTTCCCAATTTTTCATGAAATTTTGCGATATTTTCGAAAAAAATTTTCAATGATCGATAGTAAAAAAAAATTCAAAAAAATCGCGTAAATTCTCGAAATGTTCTGGAACAGATTTCGCCCGATCGCAGATCAAATTTGATCCGCGTCCAAATATAAAGCTCTATGTATATAAATATGTACAACATCCTATATTTATCTATGGAAAAGTCAGTCGGAAATTTTATTAGTGTTTTCATGGAAAGAAATATTTCCCACCTAGAACTGTCCTTTATTCATCCTATGGAACCGTTAAAACTACGTGGAAATAATCATATTGGAATTATATCACAAATTTAGCGTATCTTTTTTTTATATTTCAAATTAATATAATAGAAGAAGAAAAAAATTAAACGCAACTTTCCGGACCCGGTATCGAATCCGCTATGATGTGATCTCTTCTAGTCGTCGTGAAAGATTGATCCCTGGGCCTGGGGCGGGTCCTACTCAAGGTGTTAGTCGACGAATCGCACGAAGATGGCGACTGAAACAAAAATTTTATTTTTTTTATTTCGATCCGTAATTTTTTCATCAACCTGTATATGATTCTGCGTATTGAAATTGGTTGAAATTAAGATATTCACCTGTTTATTGGTTGCGTCTGATGTTTTGTAAAAATGCTCCGGTCTCGGTAGAATATTCGGTGTAGGTTCGGTACCTGTCGTTGAAACAAAAAAAGAAGATTAATGGCCGTTCAACGAATTATAATTGTTTAATTCCGATTTTTTAGACGTTCTGTATATTTTGATATCGATTGTTAGCAGTATATCCAGTTTTTGAGACATTCTGTATATACTATAATCGATTCTTAGCAGGATATTTGTCGTTTAATGTCATTTATTTATTGAGGACATTCCGTATATAATTACGAGTATCTTTCATTTCGTTTTCTATTTATTTTTTGAGGACATTCTGTATATACTATAATCGATTCTTAGCAGGATATTTGTCGTTTATTTATTGAGGACATTCTGTATATAATGACGAGTATCTTTGATTTCGTTTTCTATTTATTTCTTGAGGACATTCTGTATATATTACTATCGATTATAAGCCCTATATTTGTTATTTAATGTGATTCATTTTCTGAGGACATTCTGTATATACTATAACGATTCTTAGCAGGATATTTGTCGTCTAATGTCATTTATTTTTTGAGGACATTCTGTATATAATGACTAGTGTCTTTAACTCATTTTCCGTATTTTCTGAGGACATTCTGTATATATTATAATCGATTCTTAGCAGGTTATTTGTCGTTTAATGTCATTTATTTATTGAGGACATTCCGTATATAATGACGAGTATTTTTGATTTCGTTTTCTATTTATTTTTTGAGGACATTCTGTATATATTACTATCGATTATAAGCCCCATATTTGTTATTTAATGTGATTCATTTTCTGAGGACATTCTGTATATACTATAATCGATTCTTAGCAGGATATTTGTCGTTTAATGTCATTTATTTATTGAGGACATTCTGTATATAATGACTAGTATCTTTGAACTCATTTTCCGTATTTTCTGAGGACATTCTGTATATATTATAATCGATTCTTAGCGGGATATTTGTCGTTTAATGTCATTTATTTATTGAGGACATTCTGTATATAATGACTAGTATCCTTGAACTCATTTTCCATGTATTTTCTGAGGACATTCTGTATATATTATAATCTATTCTTAGCAGGATATTTGTCGTTTAATGTCATTTATTTATTGAGGACATTCTGTATATAATGACGAGTATCTTTGATTTCGTTTTCTATTTATTTTTTGAGGACATTCTGTATAAATTACTATCGATTATAAGCCGTATATTTGTATATATAAATTTTCTCTTTTATTTCATTCATTTATTCTTGAGGACATTCTGTATATTTTAAAACAGATTATTAGCAGCAAATTGGTTGATTTAAACATTTTTCAGGCCATTCTGTATAAATTATTGTCGAATAATAGTAGTATAGTTGCCATTTTATTTGATTTTTTGGGACATTCTGTATAATTGTCGACTATCGCTAGCATTTTTCTTTCATTTTATTTTTTAGGACATTCTGTATAAATAATATTCCAATCTCGTAAATAAATTTGTCTTTTTATTCTATTTATTTTTTTAATACATTCTGTATATATTATACATTAGACACTAATTTTCTTTTGGGACATTCTGTATGAATCGTTTCTTAGGTTTTTTTAAATTTTAATATATATTTTTTCGGACATTCTTTATATATGATTACCCACCCTCAGTAGTATATTTTTCATTTAATTTTGTTTTGAAGACATTCTGTATATATTGTCAATTATTGATTCTTTTTTTGCCCCTTTATACATGAATTAATATTCTTTCCGGACACTCTGTATGTATTATTGTTGTTAATTAGTACTTTGTCGTATCATTTAATAATAAAAAATTTTCGGACTTCCCGTATATAGTATTGTCGAATATTAGTAGTATATTCGTTCTATTATTAAATTCGTTTTATTGACATTAAGACATTCTATATAATCGTCGACTATCGTTAGTATTTATTCTTTTTTTTTGTGACATGCTTTATATAGAATTATCTACCCACTTCAGTATATTTGTCGTATTTTGTAGACAATCTGTATATATTATAAACATTTTCCTTTTATTTTATTCATTTGAGACATTCTGTATATATAAATGTTGACTATTGATTTACATTGATATTTATTTATTGTTAACATATTTTTTGAGACAATCTGTATAAATAATTATAGATTATTGTATATTTTTTTTTGCTTCATTCATTTCTTAATACAATTTTGATACATTCGGTATATATTATAGTCGAAATAATGATGGCGATACCACAATTTCCGGTATCACATCAACTCCATCTATACAAACATTACCGAAAATGTTTGGTTGGACATTTTTACCGATAGTAGCGTCACCTCTGTACCGGAAATGCATTAAGATCGCACTATAATTCCAGATGTCTTTCGTTACCACAACATCGCCATCTATCTTTAATCATTCCAACTATTTAATTGTATAATTTTTTTAGGACGTACTGTATGTATAATAATCGATTATAAATTTTTTTTTTCTATTTGATTTTACAAATTCAACGAGCCGATAAATCTCAACGTTCGTTTTCCCTTTTCCATCAAATAATTATATGAAGGGCAGTTTTGTTTTTGTTGTTTCCATCAATCTTACGTATGTCGCTCCAACATATTCCCTGCTCTTAAAATAATTGGTAATCGAATCCCCCCTTTTTTTCCACGTGTACGTTTTTGTGCCTTTTTGTCGACGACTTTAAACCCCAATTCACTTAGTAGATTTTATAGAAAACCCCTTCGTACTCGTAACTCGATACCACTTTGAACGATTGCCGCTTTACATAAGAGTCGTACGATTTTGAAGGGTATATATTACGAGGGTAATTCGATAATATATACAGAGTGGACTCCCTTATTATTTTCTTTTCTTCCTTTTCGGTAAATATTAAGTTCGACAGTTTACAAAGAGATGGCTACACCGATGTTTCCGGTAACACAATAGCGCCATCAATATCAAAAAATGCAGATGAATTGTGGAGCTATTTTTCTACTTGTAACAGCGGTCTGGCCATCTAAGTGTAAACTGTCGAATTGAATGAATAGTCTGTCTATTCTTATGTAGATGGCGTTATTGCGCTACCGTAAACAGTTGTGGCATCGTCTATCGGTAATATTTCGAATTATTTTAGTTCTGCTCGGCTCCCACGGGTGGCGTTAGCGTTATTTTCGGTAGTACGGCGACGCTATCGACCTTAAAATGGAACAACTTTGGTTTGGTTCGCCGGTTAGCAGATAGAAGGTTACAACGTTGTTTCCGACCATGCCAATTTAATTGTTGTTCCATTTTAACGTCGATAGCGTCGTCGTACTACATGAAATAACGCCAACGTCGCCTTCAGAACTAGTCAATTCGATATTTTACCGGAGTTGCTGTTTCCGGTTGGACGGTACCGTCATGTACGTCAAAATGGATGAACTTCAATGTTCGATCATTTTCAGGCGCTACTTGCGGCAGCCGTCGATCTAGTTCGAGGTTTTATTACAAGTGGCTGCCGCGTCCGATTTTCCCAGAATATCTAGCGCTATCTATATGAAAATAGTTGAACTACTTATTTCAAGGTTACGTTACGTATACGTTAAACTATTTAGTTTCTTGTTTTTCAGATAGAGGACGCCACGTTGACTATTCTCAGGTACACTAGCGAAATCTGTATCCTTATCGACGAACTATCTCTAGTTCGTGATTTTAGCAGTAGAGGGCGTCACCCCTATTTAGAGGATCTAGATGATTACGAAGATGAGAAAAAAATATGAAAAAACTACAAATTAACGAAAATAATTTTATTGTATGCAAAATTATACACAACAAATAAATATAAATAAATACATAAAATAATAGAAACTATGATTTTTATACATAAATTTTTGTTGTTTTTTTTGTCATGCGTTTTTCCCTTCCATTCCCCGAACAGCCGATATTTTGTCCTACCGAAAAAAAGAATTTCCACGCGTCATCGTATTAATAGCTAATTACGGTATACCCTGTATACGGTAGACGGATATATCGGCCGCGCGGGTTTAACAAGACTCTGAAGAGAAACGAAGCGAAACGAGAGAGAAAAAAATTCTAATACAAAAAATACATGCTTTCATAATTTTTTTTTATAAACATTATTTTCAATCAAAACGTCATTTTCGATGGAAATTCCATTAATAAAAAAATTCGTCCATTTTATTAGCCGGATACCATACCGAGTTACTATTTAGCGGACGTAAACATAGCAAAAATGACATTTTCCCGAAAGAAATTTTCCATTAAACAATAAATTTACTATCCACTTTATTAACCGGATTTATTACCGAGTGAATTTGAAATATTTTTACGGAAATGTTTAACGGAAAATTTTCTAAAAAACAAAATCAATTTATGCGAAATTTTACAAAAATATAAATTTTCATGCCGATAAAATTGGTAATCGTTTGAAAGGAACATTCACATCTGCGAAAATTTGTTCGAAAACAAATTAATGAGAATGAGGGAAATATTCAAAATTTTCCGAATAAAATGGTAACTGTCAAATTATATTGAGTTTCAAGTGGCTCAAAACAAAATTTATTTTTTTTTTGTCCAAAAAGCGTCCAGTAAAAATTCCTAATATGAAAAAGTTTCTAGAAAGGACTTTTCGCAAGGAAAATAATCCCAGAAAAGTTTCTGTCTATGCCACAGTGTCTAAAAGTTTCAATTATCAAAATTTGTCTAAACACAATTCCCGATAGTCTGACAAGCTTATAATTGTCAAAAAAGTGTCCGAAAAAGAAATTATGCGATAAAAAGTATTTAGAATTTCGAGAAATAAAAAAGAACAAAAAATGATACGGAAAACGTTTACCATTTTCATTTCCTTTATCTCTAAATTTAAATAATTTATATAAAACAAACCTACGAACTAACTAAGCTACACGTCATCGAAACGCCGAAACGTCGAGAATTTCGGCCGACTACTACAATGACACAGACATTCGCACTCACCTCTCGGCGTATTCAAAATATCCGGCTGCCGGACCGCATCCGGCGAAGCCCCGCAATCCGAAGCCGGCTTCAAAGTATACGCCACCACGTATCGATTATCCCCCGTATTTATCTCCAACATCGAACCCCGGCGAGACTTGGAACTCGTTTTCGAAGCAGCATCTGCTAAAAAAAAAAAAAAACAAAACGACAATAATCACTACCGGTTTCCTCGATCGACGCGCCCCATCAGCGCAACATCACTCACCGATGTTTATATGACGTGAGCAACCGTCGCATTCTCGTTTCCGCCTCACCGCCACCACGACGACCACCAATACCGCCAAACCCAAAGTGAGAAGACAACCGGTCAACAAACCCGCCAACGGTACCAAACTAACGCCGCCGCTTCCGTCTAGAAGAAAAAATCCGCTATTTTAAACGAGTCGTTTTCTATATTTTTTTTTTCTACTTACCCGTGCGTTTTTCGGCGTCGTTCAACAATATGTCGTCCATTACGATTTTCTCGCTTTTTCCTTTGGAATTTTCCGCGTAAACGACGATCCTCAACGACGGCGGGGACGGCAACAACTCCCCGATATCCAATCGAAACGTCGGCGATTCCGTATCGAACGTCGTTCGATTCAATCGCAATCGCATAGAACGAGCGTCGTAAGCTTCGAGAACGAAACGTTGCGGCAAACCGCCGTCGTAACCGGCTCGACATTCCACCTCCACCACGCTATCCGTAGATTGATTATTCGCCGAACGAACGGTGCAATTCGTCAAAGGATTCGGCTTCGAAGCCGGTACCACCTAAAAAAAAAAAAAAGAAAAAAAAAACGTTTCGCGCTGATCGGGCGCGAAAGCTCCGAAACCGGTACCGACACACTTACCTGGAATATGCACGGTTCTAATTGTCGACCGATTTTGTTGGAACCTTGACACGTCAAAGTACCGTAATCTCTTTGAGACGACGTGGTGTACATTAATTCGCTGACGTTGCCGCTCGAGGTGGCGAATCTGGCGGGGGAGACGTCGAAACTTTCGCCGCTGTTGTTGAATTGCCAGACGAAAGTGACGTCGGAGGGATCGGCGGATACTTGACATCTCACCGTGATTATTTCGTCGAGGGATGCTCCGATCACCGTTACGTCCGTATCTCGACTGCATACGGGGGCGTCTGGAAGTTATTCAGAGAAATTACCCTCGTATAAACGAGATTAACGTATTTTAACGGTTCTAGGTTAGGGTTGGGGAATTTTTATTGGCGTTAATTCGCGAAATACGTCGAGTTTAAAAGACCAAGAAGATTGTGGTCATTACCGTTTTTTAACAGGAACGTAAATTCGCCAAATATTTAAAGTGCAGTGGATTCTACACGCTTAGACGGTAGAGAAGATTGTGGTTAACATTTTTCGACAGAAAATCACATTTAGAAATTTTTGTTCGGATATTTATATATAGGGTGATATTTTTTTAAAGTGCTTTTCTTCTAAATGTGGAAATGTGGAAATTGCGTTATTGGGAAGCGCCGTGTTGTTGGCGCGCGGAAAGAAAAATAATATTCCGCGTTTTTTTAACGAGAAAATGAAATTTTCGTAATGGATTTTCCGGAAGTGGAGAAATGCTGTTAGTTCGGTACGAGGTGTACGAGATACGATACGGAAATAGTCGAATAGGGGAAAGTGGTGGAGATTTATAAGAATTTTGAGGAATACGATGTTGGGGAGAGAATAAAAAAAAAAACTCACATCTCACTCTCAAATTAACGATTTCGCTGATAGTTTCCCCTCTAACGTTAGCCGCCAGACACGTGTACGATCCGCTCTGGTACCTCGTCACTTTCTGAAGTACCAAACTGTGGGTGCTGATTATCACCCCCGAAGACATGTTTTGATTCACGGGAAGACCCTGTAAGAAAAAAAACTTTTGTCTGATCTGAATGTCGCGACACACCCCGGTATACGAATTTCTCGCGTTTAAATAACATCTAGACGACGAAACACTTTCATTTCAAGTTTTTATCGAGTACCCCTCGTATAAAATTCCGATTTATTTTCCGGGAAGGTTGAAAACTCGGATGACAATCGTCGTGTTGGAGGAAGTTTGTCCATTTGGAGATTTTTATGATGGAATGACCATAATTGTCGCGGTGGAGTCGAATGAAAATAAAATATGTGGAAATTCGGTTCGGGGTCGGTTTTCTTATTTGAATTGAGTTTGTCGAAAAAACGACAGAAATTTTTAAATTTTGGTTGATACGGGTCGATGTCAAACGAAATTTTTAGAACAACATCACAAATTTTTAAAATTTTACGAGAACGATCCGCATTCAGTAAAAAACGACAGAAGTTTTTCAAAGTTTGGCGAATATGCATCGAATTTATTAAATTTGGCGAGAACGCACTCGGAATTTACCAAAAATCGACAGAGATTTTGAAAATTTGGCGGATGTGGACGATATCGAACGAAATTTGTGAAACAGTTTCACAAATTTTTAAAACTTGGCGAAAATGCACGCGAATTTTCGAAATTTTGGTGTGCACGAACCGAATCTATGGAACAGTCTCTCAAATGTTTAAAATTTGGCGAGAAACCACTCGAATTTACCAAAAATCGACAGAAATTTGAGGAATTTGGCAGATGTCAGACGGATATCGAACGAAATTTATGAAACAGTTCAACAAATTTTTAAAATTTGGCGAAAATGTACGCGAATTTTCAAAATTTTGTCGTGTATGAACCGAACGAAACGAAATTTTTGTTACAGTCTCTCAAATGTTTAAAATTTGGCGAGAACGCACTCGGAATTTACCAAAAATCGACAGAAATTTTAAAAATTTGGCGGATGTCAGACGGATATCGAACGAAATTTATGAAACAGTTCAACAAATTTTTAAAATTTGGCGAAAATGTGAGCGAATTTTCAAAATTTTGTCGAGTATGAACCGAATCAATGGGACATTATTTCAAACGTTTAAAATTTGGCGAGAACGCACAGAAATTCCAAAAATTTGGCGAAACAAGACTCGCGCCCGCCAAATTATAACGATAATTCAAAATATTGCAAACATTTCCGTCACGTCCGCATCCACCAAATTTCGAATTAATAAAGTGGCAAGAAATTTTAAAATTTGGCGTCGAGGAACAAACTCTCATCCGCCAAAAGAAACGAGCGACATTCGTCTCGAATATAAAAAAAAAAAAAATATACACAGAAACGTCGCTTCGAGATTAAATCGATCATAAAACGATTAGCGTCCCGAAGAAGAGCTTCGAGCACGTCCAAAAGTGTGAAAGTGTTACGTTAACTCTTCCCTTCGACTTCCACCTTTTCCGAATCAAAGTTCCTCGACGACGAGTTTCCTCAATTTAGAAGCGCGGTTTTACGTATCTATTCGAGGAGGAGGAGGAGATGGAGGTTTCGCCTTTACGTGCGTTATTTACAAAGACAACTCGAAACTTTAATTGAGGTGTTTAAAGTTTCGCGCCCGAAGAAATTTTCGTAGGCACGTTAACCGGAACGGAGCGCGTTTAATCGGAATTAGTGATACCCCCAAGATTTTCGAGGGTATTTATTTAAAAAAAAAATAAAAAAAAAGGCGGTCGGAACGTTGGGGGGGAAAAAGTATCTCCCTCGAGATGCGACTTTCCGCCGTTTAATTCTCTATCTTCTACCGGGGGTCGAAGGTCTTATTGGAAAAAATGGTTTTCGAACGAACGAAACAACGTCGAGTTCGGCGTCGGACGTTTATCGTTGTTTGATTAGAATTTAACGGTTTTCCTTTTGTGTGTTTTCCGATATACTGATTTGTTTCGTTTCGAAAATTTATTGAGCCTATTAGTCGATTAGTCCAAGTTTTTCTTAGGACTTTTAAGTTGTCGAAAAGTTTTTTTATTTCTTGAGATTCTCGATATTTTTTTTATTCTCCGTTAGATTTTCCAGATATTTCAATTTTTCTACGAATTTTCGACATTTTTTATCTTTTCGGTCGTTTTTTTTTTGGAATCTGTCTCCTTTTGCTGTGGATTTTTGAGATATTTTTTAATTTTTCTGTGGTTTTTTTGAAATTATTTTTTTTCTGAGAATTTTTACGATTTTTCGCTTCTCATTTGAGTATTTTTCAGTTTTTCGAGATATTTTCAATTTTTCTTGGGGTTTCACTCTTGTTTCCTTTTAGGTTTTCATCATATTTATCATTTTTTCTTTCTGTTTTCGAGGTTTTTTGTTTTTCATCTAAAAATTTTCAAAATATTTCTTTTGTTTTGGGTTTTCGAAATATTTCTTCGTTTCTTTTAAGTTTCCGAAATTTTTTCGAAACTTTAAGGATTTTTGGAAATATGTCTACGTTTTTTGTTGATTTTCGAATTTTTATGCGAGTTTTCGAGATATTTCTTCCTTTTTTTTTAGGATTTTCGTAATATTTCTTCGTTTCTTTCAAGTTTTCGATATTTTTTTCCTTTCCTTGGATTTTAGAGATATTTCTTCGTTATCTTTGGGTTTTCGAGATATTTCTTCCTTTTTTTTTAGGATTTTCGTAATATTTATTCGTTTCTTTTAGGTTTTTCGAAATATTTTTTCATTTCCTTTGAGTTTTCGAGATATATCTTCGTTTCTTTTAGATTTTTCGAGACATTTCTCCGTTTCTCTTACATTTTCGAGACATTTCTTTATTTTCTTTGAGTTTTCGAGATATTTTTTCAGTTTCCTTTGGATTTTCAAGATATTTCTTCGCTTCTTTTGGATTTTCAAGATATTTCTTCGCTTCTTTTGGATATTCGAGATATTTCTTCAGTTTCCTTTAGATATTCGAGATATATCTTCAGTTTCCTTTGGGGTTTCGAGATATTTCTTCGTTTCTTTTAGGTATTTCGAAATATTTCTTTATTTCCTCTGAGTTTTCGAGATATTTTTTCAGTTTCCTTTGGATTTTCAAGATATTTCTTCGCTTCTTTTGGATTTTCGAAATATTTTCAAGATATTTCTTCGCTTTTTTTGGATTTTCGAAATATTTCTTCATTTCCTTTGAGTTTTCGAGATATATCTTCGTTTCTTTTAGGTTTTTTCCAGATATTTCTTCGCTTCTTTTGGATTTTTGAGATATTTCTTCAGTTTCCTTTAGATTTTCGAGATATATCTTCAGTTTCCTTTGGGGTTTCGAGATATTTCTTCGTTTCTTTTAGGTATTTCGAAATATTTCTTTATTTCCTCTGAGTTTTCGAGATATTTTTTCAGTTTCCTTTGGATTTTCAAGATATTTCTTCGCTTCTTGTGGATTTTCGAAATATTTCTTCATTTCCTTTGAGTTTTCGAGATATATCTTCGTTTCTTTTAGGTTTTTTCCAGATATTTCTTCGCTTCTTTTGAATTTTCGAGATATTTCTTCGCTTGTTTTGGATTTTCGAGATATTTCTTCGTTTCTTTTAGGTTTTTTCCAGATATTTCTTCGCTTCTTTTGGATTTTTGAGATATTTCTTCAGTTTCCTTTAGATTTTCGAGATATATCTTCAGTTTTCTTTGGGTTTTCGAGATATTTCTTCGCTTCTTTTGGATTTTTGAGATATTTCTTCAGTTTCCTTTAGATTTTCGAGATATATCTTCAGTTTTCTTTGGGTTTTCGAGATATTTCTTCGCTTCTTTTGGATTTTTGAGATATTTCTTCAGTTTCCTTCAGGTTTTCAAAATATTTCTTCGTTTCCTTTGGGATTTCGAGATATTTCTTCGCTTCTTTTAGATTTTCCAGATATTTCTTCGCTTGTTTCGGATTTTCGAGATATTTCTTCAGTTTCCTTTGAGTTTTCGAGATATTTCTTCAGTTTCCTTTGGGTTTTCGAGATATTTCTTCGTTTCTTTTAGGGTTTTCGAGATATTTCTTCCCTTGTTTTGGATTTTTGAGATATTTCTTCAGTTTCCTTTGGGTTTTTAGAGATATCTCAATTGCGGTTTTCGAAACATAACATATCTCCTTAAACCTATACGTATATACTTTCGTTACATGCGACGCTCACTTCTCCCCGACGATTTCCCGTAGTTTCCCATTTTGTTTCGAAACGTTTGTCAAGTTTTTGTTATAAAAACAAACACATTGTTTCAAAAGTCGTGTATAAAGAAGAATTTGTCGATTCCCTTCACGATACACAGAAAATAAACCGAATAAAACAGTTGAAACGAGAAAGATTCTCGTAACGCCAACTTTCTTTTCGTCTTAAAAGTTGAATATAAAAATGGACGTGAAACAACGGCTAGAACGAAAGAGAGAGAGAGAGAGAGAGGAGAAAAAAAGCTGGTAATAAATGTACTTACTTCGTGATACCATAAGATTCTGTGCTGTTTGGGATTCGCTTTGATGCTGCACTCGAAGTAAACGTCGTCTCCTTCTTTTATGTCTTCTGGATTTAGAGTATTACCTAAATGAAGAACCACTTGCGGGGGATCTGGGAAATAATAACGAGAAATAACAAAAAAAAAAATATACAAAAATCTTTTTTTATTTACGTATGTTTTACGAGTTTGAGACATATAAATAAACGGAAAAAAAAAACGATCGGAAAATTACGGTAGAACGTAAAACGACAACGGAACGATCGATAAATGACAAAAAAACGACAATAGACGAAAGAAAAACGATTGTGGATTGAAAGGAGAACGGGAGGTGATAAAACAGAGAAAAATTATTGGAAAATTACATCAAAGCGACACAGTACAATTAAAGAAGAAGGAAAGTGAAACGAGGCAAAAACCCGATGAAAAACGAGACAAAAAAGACAAAAAATGAATGGGAACCGACAATAGATAAAAAGAAAACGATTATGGATTGGGAGAAGAATAGAATATATCGAAACACAGAAAAAGAAGCATAAGAATTATTAGGAAATAAAATAAAAACGAAAATGGAAGAGAAATGGAGGTAAATGAAAGAGACAAATGCCAAAGAATGAAAGAAAAAACGACTAAAAGACGGAGAAATGGTAGAAAAAAGATAAAATTAAATAAAAATTATGGAGCTGAACAAATGGAAGAGATAGAAATGATAAAATGACCACAAACCGACGAATAATGAGAGAAGGATAAAAATGTCATAAGAACGACAAGAATCGATGAAAGAAGAATAGGAGAACGAAAGAAAAACGACATAAAACGTGAGAGAGACAAAGAACGGAGAAAAATGAAAGAAAAACAACAACAAACATCGAAAAAAATGGTATAAAATGGAAAAAATTAAAGAAGAATGACTGAAAACAATAAAAAACGACAAACGAACAAGAAAAACAGGTGAAAATTGGAAGAAAAATAACAACAAAAGACTAAAATCGACAAGAACAACAAAGATCGTCAAAAAAGTACAAAAACACATCAAAAGAATGATAGAAAAATATTAAAAAATAATAAAAACATGAAAAATGTCAAAGAAACAACAAAAATAACAAAAAAGACGAATACTGGAAAGAAAATAACAACAAACGACGAAAATCGTCAGAAAAAGACAGAAACACAACTAAAAATGAGGCAAATAGATGGAAAAATGTCAGAAAATGACTGGAAAATAACAAAAATCGATGAAAGAAGAATGGGAACACAAAAGAAAAACGACAAAAAACGTGAGGGAGACAGAAAACGGATAAAAATGAAAGAAACACAGCAAAAAATTTTGAAAAACGACAGAAAAACAAGAAAAAAATAAAAGAAAAATAACAATAAACGACGAAAATCGACAAGAACAAAGATCATCAGAAAATGACAAAAATTGAAAGGAAAGTATCAGAAAATGACTAAAAACATGAAAAAATGACAAAGAAACATCAAAAAGGATGGAAAATGAAAGGGAAATTATTAAAAAAAAACATGAATAGTGGAAGGAGCAGAACAACAAACGTTGAAAATCGACAAGAGCAACAAAAAAGACAAAAACACGATAAAAAATAACGAAAATAGATAGAAAAATATCAGAAAATCACTAAAAAATATCAAAAACCGATAAAAAAGAAAGAAAAACAAACTTAAACGACGAAGAATGATAGAAGAACAATAAAAAACTTCGGAAAACAACAAAAAACGTCGAAAAAAGAGAGAAACGCCAAAAAAGGTGAAAAATGAAAAGAAAAACAACAAAAAAGGCAAAAAATGAAAGGAAAATAACAAAAAAGATGAATAGTGGAAAGAAAATAACAACAAACGACGAAAATCGTCAAAAAAAGACAGAAACACAACCAAAAATAAGGCAAATAGATGGAAAAATATCAGAAAATGACTGGAAAATAACAAAAATCGATGAAAGAAGAATGGGAAAACAAAAGAAAAACGACAAAAAACGTGAGGGAGACAGAAAACGGAGAAATATGAAAGAAAAACAGCAAAAAACTTCGAAAAACGACAGATAAACAATAAAAAAATAAAAGAAAAATAACAATAAACGACGAAAATCGTCAAAGAACAAAGATCATCAGAAAATGACAAAAATTGAAAGGAAAGTATCATAAATTGACTGAAAACATGAAAAAATTACAAAGCAATATCAAAAAGGATGAAAAATGAAAGGGAAATAACAAAAAAAAAATTAATAGTGAAAGGAAAAGAACAACAAACGTTGAAAATCGACAAGAGCAACAAAAAAGACAAAAACACGATAAAAAATAACGAAAATAGGTAGAAAAATATCAGAAAATCACTAAAAAATATCAAAAAACGATAAAAAAAGAAAAAAAAAACAAACTTAAACGACGAAGAATAACAATAAAAAACTTCGGAAAACAACAAAAAACGTCGAAAAAAGAGAGAAACGCCAAAAAAGGTGAAAAATGAAAAGAAAAACAACAAAAAAGGCAAAAAATGAAAGGAAAATAACAAAAAAGATGAATAGTGGAAAGAAAATAACAACAAACGACGAAAATCGTCAAAAAAAGACAGAAACACAACCAAAAATAAGGCAAATAGATGGAAAAATGTCAGAAAATGACTGGAAAATAACAAAAATCGATGAAAGAAGAATGGGAAAACAAAAGAAAAAAGACAAAAAACGTGAGGGAGACAGAAAACGGAGAAATATGAAAGAAAAACAGCAAAAAACTTCGAAAAACGACAGATAAACAATAAAAAAATAAAAGAAAAATAACAATAAACGACGAAAATCGTCAAAGAACAAAGATCATCAGAAAATGACAAAAATTGAAAGGAAAGTATCATAAATTGACTGAAAACATGAAAAAATTACAAAGCAATATCAAAAAGGATGAAAAATGAAAGGGAAATAACAAAAAAAAAATTAATAGTGAAAGGAAAAGAACAACAAACGTTGAAAATCGACAAGAGCAACAAAAAAGACAAAAACACGATAAAAAATAACGAAAATAGGTAGAAAAATATCAGAAAATCACTAAAAAATATCAAAAAACGATAAAAAAAGAAAAAAAAAACAAACTTAAACGACGAAGAATAACAGAAGAACAATAAAAAACTTCGGAAAACAACAAAAAACGTCGAAAAAAGAGAGAAACGCCAAAAAAGGTGAAAAATGAAAAGAAAAACAACAAAAAAGGCAAAAAATGAAAGGAAAATAACAAAAAAGATGAATAGTGGAAAGAAAATAACAACAAACGACGAAAATCGTCAATCGTCAAAAAAAGACAGAAACACAACCAAAAATAAGGCAAATAGATGGAAAAATATCAGAAAATGACTGGAAAATAACAAAAATCGATGAAAGAAGAATGGGAAAACAAAAGAAAAACGACAAAAAATGTGAGGGAGACAGAAAACGGAGAAATATGAAAGAAAAACAGCAAAAAACTTCGAAAAACGACAGATAAACAATAAAAAAATAAAAGAAAAATAACAATAAACGACGAAAATCGTCAAAGAACAAAGATCATCAGAAAATGACAAAAATTGAAAGGAAAGTATCATAAATTGACTGAAAACATGAAAAAATTACAAAGCAATATCAAAAAGGATGAAAAATGAAAGGGAAATAACAAAAAAAAATTAATAGTGAAAGGAAAAGAACAACAAACGTTGAAAATCGACAAGAGCAACAAAAAAGACAAAAACACGATAAAAAATAACGAAAATAGGTAGAAAAATATCAGAAAATCACTAAAAAATATCAAAAAACGATAAAAAAAGAAAAAAAAACAAACTTAAACGACGAAGAATAACAGAAGAACAATAAAAAACTTCGGAAAACAACAAAAAATGTCGAAAAAAGAGAGGTGAAAAATGAAAAGAAAAACTACAAAAAATGACATAAGAACAAACGAGAAATGGACGTAAATAAACATAATACATAAATGTACGACTTATCAGAATCCTTTTTTATGGAAATCTCCACCTTGGGAGTTGGAATTAAAAAAAAAAAAATCGAGTAAATTGAAAAAGAAAAAAAAAATCGAGTAAATTGAAAAAGAAAAAAAGAAAAAGAAACGCCGGTGGTTCGTTTGGTTGTATTCGAAATGGGGGAACGGTTTTACGAGAGGAAATTTAGTGGGACGATTTCGGTAAATATCCTGTCAGTGTAAAAATTATTACCGGAGGAAAATACAATCTCGCACATTCTTAATAAGATGAAAATCATTGCAACACGGTTGTGGCGGTGAAGAAATAATAATAAAAGAAAAAAAAAAAAAATAAAGCGGCGATACGCGAGGTATCGCGTCAACGTGGAAAAGACATTCGTTATAATCAGCGGCGGAGGCGGCGGCGGCGGCGACGGCGTTTCTGTACCTTTTAAATCCACAGAACGTAACAAAGAATTTTCCAAGTAGGTACAGAAAAATGTCGAAAACGACGAAAAAGCTGAGAGAAAGCGATGATAAAAGCAGGAAAATATTATAAGAATGCGATAGAACGACGTGAAATTGAAAAACGATACACAAAAACGGAAAATAGACACAAAAATGGAAGGAAAACATGCAAGAAAGACAAATGAATGAAAAAAAATAACAGAAAAACGAATAGAAATAACAAAAAAGGAAAAGAAAAGATGAAAAAGGGCGAAAAATCATATGAATGTGGGAAAATTATATGAAAAAATCGAAGAAAAGTGTAAGAAAAAGAATGAAGAATGATGGATAATGAGAAAAATACTGAACAAGACACTAAAATGGGAGATATTTGACAGAAGAAAACCAGAAGAAAGATACGTAAAAGAAAATAGACCGATATAGAAACAACATAAAGTGAAATGATTGAAAAAAAAAATGGGAGAACGGCAAGAAATGAGAGGATAACGAAGAAAACATGGAAAATTGATGGAATAGATACAAAAATTACGAAATCTTATCAAAGGGACGTTGGAAAAAATACGGAAATAATGATAGAACGGTAAGATAAATTACAGAAAAACCTGAAAATACGACGAAAATTATAGGAAAACATTAAAATATGTCAAAAACCGACAAAAACCACGGAGAAATATCAAAAAACTACGAATGATATGGAAAAATGACCAAAATTACAGAAAAAATGATGAAATATGCAGAAAATTGATGAAAAAACTGATTTGACAGAAAAATTATGAGAAATTAAATGAGAATGAAAACAAAAAAATCATAAAAAACACGCAAAAAATGTGAAAACTGATATTAAAATTACGAATAATAGCAGGAGAATGACTTTATACACAGAAAACCATGAAAAACCCGACGAAAATAATAGAAAAACAAAAAAAATCACTTAACGGAAGAAACTGACAAAAAAATTACAAAAAATATTTGTACAGACTGAAAAACCAAAAACATCATGGACTAAACTGAAAGAAAAATGATATAAAACATGCAAAAATTAAAGAAAATGATATAAAACTTATAAAAAATTACTTAATATACGAAAAACTTGAAAAAAAAAAAACGGAAATTTGATAAAAAACTTATAAAAAATAACTTTACTGCTAGAAAAACGATAGAAATTCATAAACAAACCAAGGAAACTGACCAAAAAGTAAGAAAAACAGAATTTTACCAAAGAAAATCCATAAAAACTGATAGAAAAATGACTTTACTGCCATGAAAATGATAGGAAATCATAAAAAATCGAAGGAACTGAAATAAAAACTACGAAATATGGCAGGATAATGATTTTACAAACGGAGAAACAAAAAAAACGACGAAAATGACAGAAAAACTACAAAAAAACAATTTTATAGGAAGGAAAACTGAAGAAATTATGGAAAAAAAACGACGAAAGTGGAAGAAAAATTTCATAAAAATGATAGAAAATCGATTTTACAAAGAGAAAAATGATTACACAAACACATGAGAACATTATAAGAAAAATTATAAAAAATGACTTGACAGACGAAAAACTGTGAGAAAAAAAAAACGAGAAACTGAGAGAACACCCACAAAAAATGAGAGAAAAACGATAGAAAATCATAAAAAAACAACGAAACTTACAAAAAACTATGAAATATGGCAAGAGGATGATTTTACAGACAGAATAACCAAAGAAAAACCGCAAAAGCTGACAGAAAAATGACTTTACTGTCAAGGAAATGATGGGAAATCACAAAAAACGAAGGAACTGCCAGAAAAACGATAGAAAATCATAAAAAAAAACCGACGAAAATAACAGAAAAACTACAAAGAATAATTTTACAGGAAAAGAAACCATAAAAAACAAGAAGAAACCGACGAAATTGGCAGAAAACGTAAAAAAAATGACTTAACAAATGAAACTGACCAAAAAATTGCTAAAAATATTCATACAAACTGAAAAACCAAAGAAATCATGGAAAAGACGACGAAACTGGAAAGGAAAATTACATAAAAATGATGGAAAATTGATTTTACACAGCGGAGAAACATAAAAAAATTAACGAAAATGTTATAAAAACTACAAAAAATGATTTAATAGACGAAAAACTTTGAAAAAATAACGAGAAACTTGGAGAAAACTTAAAAAAATGACAGAAAATTTGAATTTACCGCCAGAAAAACGATAGAAAATCATAAAAAAAACCGACGAAAATAACAGAAAAACTACAAAGAATAATTTTACAGGAAAAGAAACCAAAAAAAAACAAGGAGAAACCGACGAAATTGGCAGAAAACATAGAAAAAATGAATTGACAGACAAAACTGACCAAAAAATTGCAAAAAATATTTGTACAAACTGAAAAACCAAAGAAATCATGGAAAAGACGACGAAACTGGAAAGGAAAATTACATAAAAATGATGGAAAATTGATTTTACACAGCGGAGAAACATAAAAAAATTAACGAAAATGTTATAAAAACTACAAAAAATGATTTAATAGACGAAAAACTTTGAAAAAATAACGAGAAACTTGGAAAAAACTCAAAAAAATGACAGAAAATTGAATTTACCACCAGAAAAACGATAGAAAATCATAAAAAAAAACCGACGAAAATAACAGAAAAACTACAAAGAATAATTTTACAGGAAGAGAAAGCATAAAAAACAAGAAGAAACCGACGAAATTGGCAGAAAACGTCAAAAAAAATGACTTAACAAATGAATCTGACCAAAAAATTACAAAAAATATTCATGCAAACTGAAAAACTTTGAAAAAATAACGAGAAACTTGGAGAAAACTCAAAAAAAATGACAGAAAATTGACTTTACCGCCAGAAAAACGATAAAAAATCATAAAAAATCGACGAAAATAACCGTAAATCTACAAAAAATAATTTTACAAGAATTAAAACCAAAGAAACCATAAAAAAAAACCGTCAAAATTAGTATTAAAACTACGAAAAACCACTTCACCTCTAAACAAGACACCCCTCCGAAAAATAAAACATAAAGGATAAGATAAAGAAGAAAAATAAAAAAAAAAAAAACTACTACCAACAATCGAGCAGATCATAAATCCCAAACTTTAATTTAGGTAAATAGCAACAACAACAAAACCGGCCGGAAACGCGATCCCCACATCCAAATTCAACCTTCTCCCCAAGGCAACATTTCAACACACCGAGAAAGAAAAGACGAAGAGAATACGAGGAGAAAGAGAGAGATAGGAGAAAGATAATTTATACATACACATATAAATATCAAGTTATGAATGGATGATATTCGCCCCGACGATTTCAATCTTAATTAAAATACGCAAACACCAAGAGAAATTCAACCCGCGTTTTCTCGAAAAAAATTCCCGTATCACCCTCGTATTATACGCATATCGTATATAGATGTGTAGAGGTGGAATTTTACTTACAGACGACGTTTAACTTGAATGAATCCTCCAAACCGACGCCGGTAAGTTTGGGATTTTCACCGACGCACTTGAAAACGCTATTATCGTCTTCCGGGACCGGTACGAACGTAATAGTCGTTAGTACGGATGTTTCATTTTCTTGTGCGTTGACCTGAAATTCGTCCGGAATGAGAATGTGCATCCGGCTGGACGAAATTATCGACGACAAATCATCGGTTTTAATTTTTTTCTTTTATTTTCTTTTCCTCATTATTATTATTGTTATTGTTATTGAAAGAATTAATTAAAGTTCGTTCCGCGCGGCGTGTAGATGCGAAATTTAAAAACGCGTACGGAAAGTTTCAGATTGAAAATTGGGGTTTTGTTAGTTTTGGAAGCTCCCCTGTAACTATGGAACGTAATTAACAATATGGATTGTTGTGAAACAATTTTTATTCATTTTGGATACTCCCTATACGTAAAAACCTTTTTAAAAGCGAATTTATTTTGGAAAAAAAAAACTTTTCGATTGAAAATTGTCAAGAATTTCGATTTTAATGGACTGTTGTTTAAGATATTCTGTCAAATTTGACGTACAATGATCAATTAATTTATAAAATCATTATAAGGATAGATAAATAGTTTTGGAAGACCCCCCGTAGTAGTAAGTCTTCCAAAAAACGTGTAAAACTTGACAAGATATCAAGAATTTCGATTTTAATGGACTATTTTCCAAAAATATCAGTCACAATTGACGTATAATTATCAATAAATGAATAAAGGATGAATTACTAGTTTTGGAAGACCCCCTGTAATATTAACTCGCGTTAAAATGTAAAATTTGACGAAATGACAACAATTTCCACTTTAATGAACTATTTTCCAAAAAAATCAGTCACAATTGACGTATAACGATCGATAGATGGATAAAGGATGAATTACTAGTTTTGGAAGACCCTCTGTAATATTAACTCGCGTTAAAATGTAAAATTTGACGAAATGACAACAATTTCCACTTTAATGAACTATTTTCCAAAAAAATCAGTCACAATTGACGTATAATGATCGATAAATGGATAAAGGATGAATTACTAGTTTTGGAAGACCCCCAGTAATATTAACTCGCGTTAAAATGTAAAATTTGACGAAATGACAACAATTTCCACTTTAATGAACTATTTTCCAAAAAAATCAGTCACAATTGACGTATAACGATCGATAGATGGATAAAGGATGAATTACTAGTTTTGGAAGACCCCCTGTAATATTAACTCGCGTTAAAATGTAAAATTTGACGAAATGACAACAATTTCCACTTTAATGAACTATTTTCCAAAAAAATCAGTCACAATTGACGTATAATGATCGATAAATGGATAAAGGATGAATTACTAGTTTTGGAAGACCCCCAGTAATATTAACTCGCGTTAAAATGTAAAATTTGACGAAATGACAACAATTTCCACTTTAATGAACTATTTTCCAAAAAAATCAGTCACAATTGACGTATAACGATCGATAGATGGATAAAGGATGAATTACTAGTTTTGGAAGACCCCCTGTAATATTAACTCGCGTTAAAATGTAAAATTTGACGAAATGACAACAATTTCCACTTTAATGAACTATTTTCCAAAAAAATCAGTCACAATTGACGTGTAATGATCGATAGATGGATAAAGGATGAATTACTAGTTTTGGAAGTCCCCCTATAACAACAACTTTCCCTAAAAACCTGTGAAATTCATCAAAATGACGATAAATTCGATTTTAATTGAGTTTTTTTCAAGAAAATCTGTCAAAATTGACGTATAATGATCAAATAATTTATAAAATCATTATGAGAATAGATAAATAGTTTTGGAAGTCCCCCCGTAGTGGTAAGTCTTCCAAAAAACGTGTAAAACTTGACAAGATATCAAGAATTTCGATTTTAATGGACTATTTTCCAAAAATATCAGTCACAATTGACGTATAATTATCAATAAATGAATAAAGGATGAATTACTAGTTTTGGAAGACCCCCTGTAATATTAACTCGCGTTAAAATGTAAAATTTGACGAAATGACAACAATTTCGATTTTAATGAACTATTTTCCAAAAAAATCAGTTACAATTGACGTATAATTATCAATAAATGAATAAAGGATGAATTACTAGTTTTGGAAGTCCCCCTATAACAACAACTTTCCCTAAAAACCTGTGAAATTCATCAAAATGACGATAAATTCGATTTTAATCGAGTTTTTTTCAAGAAAATCTGTCAAAATTGACGTATAATGATCAAATAATTTATAAAATCATTATGAGAATAAATAAATAGTTTTGGAAGTCCCCCCGTAGTAGTAAGTCTTCCAAAAAACGTGTAAAACTTGACAAGATATCAAGAATTTCGATTTTAATGGACTATTTTTCAAAAAAATCAGTCACAATTGACGTATAATTATCAATAAATGAATAAAGGATGAATTACTAGTTTTGGAAGTTCCCCTATAACAACAACTTTCCCTAAAAACCTGTGAAATTCATCAAAATGACGATAAATTCGATTTTAATCGAGTTTTTTTCAAGAAAATCTGTCAAAATTGACGTATAATGATCAAATAATTTATAAAATCATTATGAGAATAAATAAATAGTTTTGGAAGTCCCCCCGTAGTAGTAAGTCTTCCAAAAAACGTGTAAAACTTGACAAGATATCAAGAATTTCGATTTTAATGGACTATTTTTCAAAAAAATCAGTCACAATTGACGTATAATTATCAATAAATGAATAAAGGATGAATTACTAGTTTTGGAAGTCCTCCTATAAAACCAACTTTCCCTAAAAACGTGTGAAATTCATCATAATGACGATAAATTCGATTTTAATCGAGTTTTTTTTCAAGAAAATCTGTCAAAATTGACGTATAATGATCAAATAATTTATAAAATCATTATGAGGATAGATAACTAGTTTTGGAAGTCCCCCTGTAGTAGTAAGTCTTCCAAAAAACGTGTAAAACTTGACAAGATATCAAGAATTTCGATTTTAATGGACTATTTTTCAAAAAAATCAGTCACAACTGACGTATAATGATCAAGAAATGAATAAAGGATGAATTACTAGTTTTGGAAGTCCCCCTATAACATTAACTTTCCCTAAAAACGTGTGAAATTCATCAAAATGACGATAAATTCGATTTAAATCGAGTTTTTCTCAAGGAAATTTGTCAAAATTGACGTATATTGATCAATCAAGAATAAATTACTAGTTTTTGAAGTCCCCTTGTAAAATGAAGTCTTTCTAAAAACGTGTACAATTTAGGAAAGATTTTCTATAGAAAAGAAAAATATTATCAATTATGGATTTTTAATTGAAAATTGTCGAAAACATGTAAAATTCCAAAAATAATATCATAAAAACTAATTTACTTCTTAAAAAATTCGTAAAATAATTCGAAAAAGAATTTTCTATTAAAATTTTGTTGAAAAAAAAAACTATCTGAGCTATTTTTTTACAAAAAAAATTTACGAAAATAACACGTGATTATAAATTAGAATATTTCGATGAATAAAAATGTTAGTAATTTTTGGAGGCTCCCCTGTAACTATTAATTGTTTAGAAGCGGACATATTAAAAAAAAGATTATCAGTTGAAACATGCAGAATTTGAAAAAATGTCAAAAATACCAAAAACAAACATATTTTTTAAAAGATTCGTAAAATAAATTCAAAAAAGAAATTTTCCATTAAAATTTAAAAAAAAAAACATATTTTGACTAACAATTCCCATACATTTTAAATTTTAATTAATATCTTTAGAAGTCCCCCCGTAATATTCAATATTTTAAACAAACGTACACAAATTTTGAAAAAGAGAGTTAAAAAATTCGATAAATATCAAATCATTAAAAAACTTGATCGTAAATTTTTGAACTTACCCGGCCTCTTCTAAACGGTCTGTTATCTCTGCTCCAAGAAACCAGAGCCTTCGGTCTGGAACCTTCTACTTCGCATTGGATCGACACCTCCTCGTTAGCCACCAGCTCCCTCGGTTTATTGATGATGTTCACCGAAAGAGGTCTCACTGGAAGAGGAAAATCGTAACCGGAAATACATCCGGATGATAGATCTTCATTTAACATACAGGGTTATACGAAAACGAAATCACGAAGAAAGACAAATGACATCATTAAATCAATTGAGAGTTATCTGAACGTAATTTTTGATATACAGGGTGATTTAAACAAAGCTACAATTGATTTTATCCATTTTTATAGAGATAAATCATCGTTAAATATACGGGGTTATACGAAAATTATGTTGAGAAGGAAAACAAGAGTTCAATGACATCAGTAATCCAATCGAGAGTTATCTGAACTGAAATTTTCATGTACAGAGTGATTTAAACAAAACTACACTTCATTTTATTCATTTTTATAGAGATAAATCATCGTTAAATATACGGGGTTATACGAAAATTATGTTGAGAAGGAAAACAAGAATTTAATGACATCATTAAATCAATGGAGAGTTATCTGAACGTAAATTTTGATATACAGGGCGATTTAAACAAAACTACACTTCAGTTTATTCATTTTTATAGAGATAAATCATCGTTAAATATACGGGGTTATTCGAAAATTATGTTGAGAAGGAAAACAAGAATTTAATGACATCATTAAATCAATTGAGAGTTATCTGAACGTAAATTTTGATATACAGGGTGATTTAAACAAAGCTACAATTGATTTTATCCATTTTTATAGAGATAAATCATCGTTAAATATACGGGGTAATACGAAAATTATGTTGAGAAGGAAAACAAGAATTTAATGACATCATTAAATCAATTGAGAGTTATCTGAACGTAAATTTTGATATACAGGGTGATTTAAACAAAGCTACAATTGATTTTATCCATTTTAATAGAGATAAATCATCGTTAAATATACGGGGTTATACGAAAATTATGTTGAGAAGGAAAACAAGAGTTCAATGACATCATTTAATCAATTGAGAGTTATCTGAACGTAAATTTTGATATACAGGGTGATTTAAACAAAGCTACAATTGATTTTATCCATTTTTATAGAGATAAATCATCGTTAAATATACGGGGTAATACGAAAATTATGTTGAGAAGGAAAACAAGAATTTAATGACATCATTAAATCAATTGAGAGTTATCTGAACGTAATTTTTGATATACAGGGCGATTTAAACAAAACTACAATTGATTTTATCCATTTTAATAGAGATAAATCATCGTTAAATATACGGGGTTATACGAAAATTATGTTGAGAAGGAAAACAAGAGTTCAATGACATCATTTAATCAATTGAGAGTTATCTGAACGTAAATTTTGATATACAGGGTGATTTAAACAAAGCTACAATTGATTTTATCCATTTTAATAGAGATAAATCATCGTTAAATATACGGGGTTATACGAAAATTATGTTGAGAAGGAAAACAAGAGTTCAATGACATCATTTAATCAATTGAGAGTTATCTGAACGTAAATTTTGATATACAGGGTGATTTAAACAAAACTACAATTGATTTTATCCATTTTAATAGAGATAAATCATCGTTAAATATACGGGGTTATACGAAAATTATGTTGAGAAGGTAAACAAGAGTTCAATGACATCATTTAATCAATTGAGAGTTATCTGAACTGAAATTTTCATATACAGAGTGATTTAAACAAAACTACACTTCATTTTATTCATTTTTATAGAGATAAATCATCGTTAAATATACGGGGTCATACGAAAATTATGTTAAGAAGGAAAACAAGAGTTCAATGACATCAGTAATCCAATCGAGAGTTATCTGAACTGAAATTTTCATATACAGAGTGATTTAAACAAAACTACACTTCATTTTATTCATTTTTATAGAGATAAATCATCGTTAAATATACGGGGTCATACGAAAATTGTGTTAAGAAGGAAAACAAGAGTTCAATGACATCATTAAATCAATTGAGAGTTATCTGAACGAAAATTTTTCATATACAAGGTGATTTAAACAAGATTACACATCATTTCATCACTTTTATGGAGGTAAATTTTTGTTAAATATACAGGGTAATACGAAAACAATGTAGTAACTAGTAAAAATAATTACCAATCAAATCGCGAACCATCCGAACATAAATTGAATATACAGGGTGTTCTGGGAATAAAGTACTTACGTAATAATTCAAGCCGGACCGTTTTTTCGGACGGCATCATCAATTTAGTGTTGCTAGCCTGACATTTATAAGTAGAATTGAGATGATCTCTAGTCACCCCGCTTATTTTTAACTTATTCACCATCATGTGATTGCCTATTTCTTCTACGTGCCCTTCGATCAATCTCTCGTTCATAAACCAAGAGACGGTCGGCGTCGGTCGACCTGACAATAACAAATAATAGACATCGATATAATTTTTTTTATTTTTTATTTTTTCAAACAAAAATTATGTCACGTAAATTTTAGACGAAATACAACGAAAACAACCCCTTATAGATATAAGATATTCAGTGATGGCGTTAGGAAAGCTCTCGGTAAAATTGAGAGAAAGCATTCCGGATTTCATGCGATAGGAATCCGGAATGGCTGTCCGGGGAGTTTCGCCACTCCACGCTATTATCTGGAAAGTGTCTTAGATCCTATTTTCCTTTTTGTTCGGTTATATGTATGAGACCGTTGTTTAAAGTGTCGTAAACGATTTATTTTACGTTAATTTCAAAGGAAATTTCGATATTTTCGATAAAACTTACCCCCTCTCACTTCGCACGTTAATACGAGATCGGTTTTTTCTTCTAAGGGACCAACCGTATGGTTCACGTCCCTTCCGGAATTGTCGTAGATGAGAAGTTGATGTGGGGGGACTGGAACAAAGATAATCTTTGCTTCAACTCGATCGAAACCGTGAAACTTTTCATTTACGAGGTGATATAAGATGATATAGAAACGGTGGAGGGTTTCCCATCACGATTTATCCGATACTTATTTTTCTACATACTGTTTTTTATCAATAAAAATCAAACATAACAGTGTAGAATCGATTGTCTTCTTCAGATGCCCATGTTACTACTTATTAGTGGTAAATATTGTTTATAATTTTCAAATTTGTAAAAATCTTGTTGTTTTTATCGAAAATTTGGAGAAAATCATGATGATACATTCTCGAGAATTATATTTGTAAATAAAACATGGATATATGACAATGGAAACAAATTGAGTTCTTGGTAGGACAATAATATCAATTTTGGAAGTTGTAACTCAATCACCCAGTATATCGATATTTTGATCAAAAGAGTTTTGTCAAATATATCGAGATTAACCGTATTTTTAAGAAAAACCTGTCAAAATTGACGTGCAAATATATCATAGTAAATATTTATATGAATACATTTTGGAACGTCCCCTGTAGCTATGAATTTTTGAAACTGATATTTTATTAGTCACGTGATGGAAGACCTCTACCGTTTCTATATGTTGATCAATAGAATAATTCCTTTTCTAATTATTTCAAGTTTTTTTTTAAATAATTATAATTTATCACAATTCTATGAATAATTGCCCTAAAACTTTCAATAACCTTTCATTTTAAAGAATTTTCTACGTTCTATAAAAAAAATTCCTCCAAAAAGTTCTATTTGCGAGTTATTTGTCAAAAATCATTTTGGATTGAACTTAACAAAAAAAAAACGTGAATTTTCTTAAAAATCATTTTCATTAATTTTGAGCGAACTAATAAATCGAAAAAAACTTGAAAGAATCACCAAAAGTAGCACAAGAAAATACGTATATATCAATTTCAAACAATATTTATAAACATTTTTAAAAACCCTCGTATTTTTACATTCAAATTATGTTATACGACAACGTATGTCGATAATAAAAGTTATACTTCTAAATAATAAACCGTGTACTGAAGAGGCGCAATAAGATTGAAACCGATCAAAAGTTATACGAATTATTTTATTTCCTTTTAAAGGTTTACGTGTCTGGAGTCAATTTCAGTAACAGACAGTTAAAAAGGCGATTTTGTCGTCGTCAGAACACACATTAAGATATGATCTTCTAATTACGTATATAGACGTTCGACATGAAAGTCAAATAGTTTTATTGGAAAATTTTACAAACTTTGATGAATATAAAAGATTAGGTGGGTTGTTCATCAAAATTCAATTTCCGCACGCTATAATGCGAATAAAATTAACCATTACACTAGGACTCAATATGATAGAAATAATTGTAAAAAAATGGTTTATTAGTAAAGAAATACTCACATTTTGTGCTTCATAATTAAATGATCACTCTGTATAAACTAAATCACTATAAATATTAACATATAACGAACATTTTCCGTATTTTATATAGAAAACAAAATGGCTACTTATTAGCTTTGACCACAATGGCGACTATTAAATACAAATTTTTATATCACGTAAATCGCTATTGCGTATCGGTATTTAAGAATTATTATCATAAACATATATAAAAAAACACAAATTAAGTAATTTTTAGAATAAATACTAAACTGAGACGATTCTTTGGATAAACTCAAAAAAAAAACACTCGATGTACTACCACGACGATCGTTAGACTAAACTGACGTCTAATATCGATCTATGATTGATCGAATACCACGTGACCGGATGTTGCAGATCGAACTGGACGGAGTATCATAGATAAACGAATCAACATAGAGGTTCAAAAATTAAATTATTGGTATATCCAGTGGTGGCGTGTATACTAATTGGAGGATAAAAAAGAAATTTTCTAAATTAAAATATGAATATTTTTACTGTATAATTTGATTTTTTTCAAGAGTCTTATTCACTTAGTTCTTAATCATTTTACTACCAAAGTGTTATTCACGCTTCCGAAAACGAATTTTCAAACCTAAAATAGAATTTCATTACGTTCCGCCTCAACGGTAATTATAATTTAATCATTTTATACATTTTAAGCAGACGGTTCATTTAAAACATTAGACGCACTCGGTATTTCGAAGACGACGTTTCGAGACTCTCATTAATTTTTTATTATGGAAAAATACGTACCTATAACGGTTAAGTTTATAGCGAAATTTCTCGTTGGGGATACTTTGAAATCGACTCTGCATCTATATACGCCTTCGTCGTCCAATTGCACTCCGTCTAATGTTAGAGCTGCTGGTCTGGATACGGTGACGAAGTACGCCCTCGGACCGAACATCTTCGAATCGGACCAATGGAGAGCTTTGTTGAAAGCCCTACCTCTTACGTCAAAACTGAAATGGAAAGAATTGAGGTTAGGTTAGAACCGAATGGAGTACTTCGGAGTAGAATAAAATAAAATAGATTAGAGTAGTTCTGGATGGATTTCGATAAATTAAGCCACATAGAGAGTAAATTGAACTAAACTAGACTTTGAAATAATCTGCGAATATCTACTACGTCAAAATAAAACTGAATAGTGTACTCTGTAGTGCAATATAAAGAGTAGAACCATAGATAAATTGATATACGGAAGGGTATATGGAAAATAAAATGATTAATAATAACGAATAGTCAATGAACTGATCTGGTGCATCGTTCCGTAGTCACAGAACTGAATAATGTAGTTCGGAGTACATTCTAAAGAATACAATCATAGATAAATCATTACATAGAGGTTTATTACAGACATAGACAAAAATAGACAATGAAATCTTCTGGGAATATGTATTACGTCAAAATAAAACTGAATAGTGTACTCTGTAGTGCAATATAAAGAGTAGAACCATAGATAAATTGATATATAGAAGGGTATATGGAAAATAAAATGATTAATAATAACGAATAGTCAATGAATTGATTTGATGCATCGTTCCGTAGTCACAGAACTAAATAATGTAGTTCGGAGTACATTCTAAAGAATACAATCATAGATAAATCATTACATAGAGGTTTATTAGAGACATAGATAAAAATAGACAATGAAATCTTCTGGGAATATGTATTAGGTCAAAATAAAACTGAATAGTGTACTCTGTAGTGCAATATAAAGAGTAGAACCATAGATAAATTGATATACGAAAGGGTATATGGAAAATAAAATGATTAATAATAACGAATAGTCAATGAACTGATCTGGTGCATCGTTCCGTAGTCACAGAACTAAATAATGTAGTTCGGAGTACATTCTAAAGAATACAATCATAGATAAATCATTACATAGAGGTTTATTAGAGACATAGATAAAAATAGACAATGAAATCTTCTGGGAATATGTATTACGTCAAAATAAAACTGAATAGTGTACTCTGTAGTGCAATATAAAGAGTAGAACCATAGATAAATTGATATACGAAAGGGTATATGGAAATTAAAATGATTAATAATAACGAATAGTCAATGAACTGATTTGGTGCATCGTTCCGTAGTCACAGAACTAAATAATGTAGTTCGGAGTACATTCTAAAGAATACAATCATAGATAAATCATTACATAGAGGTTTATTAGAGACATAGATAAAAATAGACAATGAAATCTTCTGGGAATATGTATTACGTCAAAATAAAACTGAATAGTGTACTCTGTAGTGCAATATAAAGAGTAGAACCATAGATAAATTGATATACGGAAGGGTATATGGAAATTAAAATGATTAATAATAACGAATAGTCAATGAACTGATTTGGTGCATCGTTCCGTAGTCACAGAACTAAATAATGTAGTTCGGAGTACATTCTAAAGAATACAATCATAGATAAATCATTACATAGAGGTTTATTAGAGACATAGATAAAAATAGACAATGAAATCTTCTGGGAATATGTATTACGTCAAAATAAAACTGAATAGTGTACTCTGTAGTGCAATATAAAGAGTAGAACCATAGATAAATTGATATACGGAAGGGTATATGGAAAATAAAATGATTAATAATAACGAATAGTCAATGAATTGATTTGATGCATCGTTCCGTAGTCACAGAACTAAATAATGTAGTTCGGAGTACATTCTAAAGAATACAATCATAGATAAATCATTACATAGAGGTTTATTAGAGACATAGACAAAAATAGAGAATGAAATCTTCTGGGAATATGTATTACGTCAAAATAAAACTGAATAGTGTACTCTGTAGTGCAATATAAAGAGTAGAACCATAGATAAATTGATATACGGAAGGGTATATGGAAAATAAAATGATTATTAATAACGAATAGTCAATGAATTGATTTGATGCATCGTTCCGTAGTCACAGAACTAAATAATGTAGTTCGGAGTACATTCTAAAGAATACAATCATAGATAAATCATTATATAGAGGTTTATTACAGACATAGACAAAAATAGAGAATGAAATCTTCTGGGAATATGTATTACGTCAAAATAAAACTGAATAGTGTACTTTGCAGTACAATATAAAGCGTAGAATCATAGATAAAGATAAAAATGCACAGTAAAATGATATTACAAACATCTACTAGGTAAAAATAGAACCCAGTAGTGTAGTTTGGGGTACAACGTGGTGCATAACCATAGATAAATTAATATATAGAGAGATAGGTTATAAAACAGAATATAGTAAACAGTGGCGGCGGTGTTTATAAAGTAAATATAATTTTTTTGATTCCGAAGCAGTCGAGTTGTTTTAAAAATTGACGTAACGCCACTTTTAACGTTCATATTTCAAAACAAAGGTATTTGTGAATAAAATGCAAATCGGTTTTAATATATACAAAACGCTGGGTGCAACAAAGCGAACAAAGTTTCGTACACAATGCAAAAGCATCGGTGTTACCTACATCAAGTTTGATACTTTTATCTAGTATAACATTTCCATTTTCGTAATACATATAAAAAAAAAATGACTTCGTAGTATCGGAACTCGAAAAAAATCAACAGATTCGAATTTTACAAGCGACTGGGATCTTTTAAATCATTTACAGTTGATGTTTTCCTTCAACTTATTTTAAGTATGCTCCACGGGATTCAGATCGGGCGATTTAGGTGGCGGCTTTAGATCGTGTGTGATCGGGCATTATCGTTGATAGAAATGAACTAAGGGCATGGAATTATGACAGAAAATGAATAGAAATACGAGTTTTTTGCTTTTTTAATATCGGTTTAGTTTATTTTTAAAACTTTTATGTTTTTATATGAATTTGTAAAGAGAAATCATGATGTCTGAATATAAAGCGGTTTTTAGTCGGCCACCCGGTACATAAGACTCGTTTTTAGAGTGAAATCTTTTTTTTTTTTTCGTTAATATTCGATTTTCCAGGAGGTTATGGAGGAAAAACTGAATTGTGGTATTAAAATCAAATAAAACCGTTGGTATTTTATTTAAAATCATTTTTATTGAACATTTCGTCGGAAAAATCTCGTTTAAAAGTTTTTCTTTGTACTAGAACATCGTTATATATAACAATACTAGCTAGTAGCTTTATACTATGTTGATATTAGGTATGGGAATTGATATATTTGGATATTTTATGAAATATCTGTTTGAAAAATGGAGAATCACTTTGGTTTCTCTTCGGTTCCCTAATCTGTTTGCGGGAGATTAGGAGATATGGCACGACGTTAGCTGTCTTAGAAAGGTTTCGTATGCCTTTGTGGATGACGAAAAAAAAAAAAAAGAGGCATGAATTAGAAGGACGTGAAGTACGTGCTTGATTACCGGTTTCAGTATATGGATACTTCCGATGCTTTTAAGTCGTATTTATATCGAAAATTTGATTATTTATTATTCACTTTGTATATTTTCGCTTGGAGGAGTATAAGAAATGTCGTTAAATTCATATCCCAAAGATAGATGCAGGCTGAAGCTTATGATATCAATTTGTTTAACAAAAATCGAAAAATAACGTTAGTTTCGTGACACCCTGTATAATATTTTACTGTTTTGTTATCATTACTTCATTTACATTGAAAAAACGAGAAAATATGTAAAAATTCGAGTCATTAGATCGAGTAAAAATTAGTGGAAATGTGATTAGAAAATTCCACGTAAAAAATCGAAAAAGAACGTCAGTTTCGTGACATCCTGTATAATAGTTTACTGTTTTGTTATCATTACTTCATTTTTATTGGAAAAACGAGAAAATATGTAAAAATTCGAGGCATTAGATCGAGTAAAAGTTAGTGGAAATACGATTAGAAAATTTTATGTAAAAAATCGAAAAATAACGTCAGTTTCAGGACACCCTGTATAATAGTTCAATGTTTTGTTATCACTACTTCATTTACATTGAAAAATCGAGAAAATATGTAAAAATTCGAGTCATTAGATCGAGTAAAAGTTAGTGGAAATGTGATTAGAAAATTCCACGTAAAAAATCGAAAAATAACATCAGTTTCGTGACATCCTGTATAATAGTTTACTGTTTTGTTATCATTACTTCATTTTTATTGGAAAAACGAGAAAATATGTAAAAATTCGAGGCATTAGATCGAGTAAAAGTTAGTGGAAATACGATTAGAAAATTTTATGTAAAAAATCGAAAAATAACGTCAGTTTCAGGACACCCTGTATAATAGTTTACTGTTTTGTTATCACTACTTCATTTTTATTGGAAAAACGAGAAAATATGCTAAAATTCGAGTCATTAGATCGAGTAAAAGTTAGTGAAATGCGATTAGAAAATTCCACGTAAAAAATCGAAAAAGAACGTCAGTTTCGTGACACCCTGTATAATAGTTCAATGTTTTGTTATCACTACTTCATTTACATTGAAAAATCGAGAAAATATGTAAAAATTCGAGTCATTAGATCGAGTAAAAGTTAGTGGAAATGTGATTAGAAAATTCCACGTAAAAAATCGAAAAATAACGTCAGTTTCAGGACACCCTGTATAATAGTTTACTGTTTTGTTATCACTACTTCATTTTTATTGGAAAAACGAGAAAATATGCTAAAATTCGAGTCATTAGATCGAGTAAAAGTTAGTGGAAATGTGATTAGAAAATTCCACGTAAAAAATCGAAAAATAACGTCAGTTTCAGGACACCCTGTATAATAGTTTACTGTTTTGTTATCACTACTTCATTTTTATTGGAAAAACGAGAAAATATGCTAAAATTCGAGTCATTAGATCGAGTAAAAGTTAGTGGAAATGTGATTAGAAAATTCGAAAAATAACGTCAGTTTCAGGACACCCTGTATAATAGTTTACTGTTTTGTTATCACTACTTCATTTTTATTGGAAAAACGAGAAAATATGCAAAAATTCGAGTCATTAGATCGAGTAAAAGTTAGTGGAAATGTGATTAGAAAATTCCACGTAAAAAATCGAAAAATAACGTCAGTTTCAGGACACCCTGTATAATAGTTTACTGTTTTGTTATCACTACTTCATTTTTATTGGAAAAACGAGAAAATATGCTAAAATTCGAGTCATTAGATCGAGTAAAAGTTAGTGGAAATGTGATTAGAAAATTCGAAAAATAACGTCAGTTTCAGGACACCCTGTATAATAGTTTACTGTTTTGTTATCACTACTTCATTTTTATTGGAAAAACGAGAAAATATGCAAAAATTCGAGTCATTAGATCGAGTAAAAGTTAGTGGAAATGTGATTAGAAAATTCCACGTAAAAAATCGAAAAATAACATCAGTTTTGTGACACCCTGTAGAATAATATGAAGAAATAATATATAATAAATATCGAATTTCTGTATCTTATAACGTCTTCTAATCGATTTTGTGGAAAAAATTTTAATTTCTAAGATTTCTACAGGGGATATAGCCAAAAAAATTCAAAATTTACGATTTTGTAAAATATATATATACACCCTGTATACAGGCTATTATATCATGTGAATTCTTTGTTTTATTGAAGTCTTAACATTTTTCTATAACAAAATCGTCATTTTGATACGAAAAGAAATATTTCAATATATATACGAGGGTATTTTTGGATGTTCCACTATTTCACAGTAGTTCAAATTTATTTTCACGAAATGTTTTACTCTTACTTATGATCATACCGTATTTCTATCAATTCTACTATGATATAAACAATCAATTAATAGTCAATAATGTTTATTTATGATACGAACGGCAATATTACTCATTGCCATTCGAATGGTTGTTAAATCCACGTGTCTAAATATTTTACATCGATATGAAAACCATCAATAATAAAAGTGATGGCAATTAGTTTGATGTACGTGTCCAGTAAAAACACAGAATCGAATTTTCATCGAGAAAAATATATTTTTACAAAGTTTAACATAAAAAAAAACATTATATTTGTAACTAAATATCTGTCAAAAAAATTAATTTAGACATTTATTTAATTTAGAAATATTTTCTTGTTTTGTACGAAGATATCGTTTATTGTGAGACATTCTGTACAATGAAGATGAAGTAGAAATATCGATAAATACCTGGAGTACCAAAACCATTGACTTACCAATGTCATCAAAGTCCAAAAAAAGATTAATTTAGACATTTATTCAATTTAAAAATATTTTCTTGTTTTGTACGAAGATATCGTTTGTTGTGAGACATTCTGTACAATAAAAATGAAGTAGAAATATCGATAAATACGTCGAGTACCAAAACAATTGACTCACCATTGTCACCAAAGTCCAAAAAAAGATTAATTTAGACATTTATTCAATTTAAAAATATTTTCTTGTTTTGTACGAAGATATCGTTTGTTGTGAGACATTCTGTACAATAAAAATAAAGTAGAAATATCGATGAATACGTCGAGTACCAAAACAATTGACTTACCAATGTCACCAAAGTCCAAAAAAAGATTAATTTAGACATTTATTCAATTTAAAAATATTTTCTTGTTTTGTACGAAGATATCGTTTATTGTGAGACATTCTGTACAATAAAAATAAAGTAGAAATATCGATAAATACGTCGAGTACCAAAACAATTGACTCACCATTGTCACCAAAGTCCAAAAAAAGATTAATTTAGACATTTATTCAATTTAAAAATATTTTCTTGTTTTGTACGAAGATATCGTTTGTTGTGAGACATTCTGTACAATAAAAATAAAGTAGAAATATCGATAAATACGTCGAGTACCAAAACAATTGACTCACCATTGTCACCAAAGTCCAAAAAAAGATTAATTTAGACATTTATTCAATTTAAAAATATTTTCTTGTTTTGTACGAAGATATCGTTTATTGTGAGACATTCTGTACAATGAAGATGAAGTAGAAATATCGATAAATACCTGGAGTACCAAAACAATTGACTTACCAATGTCACCAAAGTCCAAAAAAAGATTAATTTAGACATTTATTCAATTTAAAAATATTTTCTGGTTTTGTACGAAGATATCGTTTGTTGTGAGACATTCTGTACAATAAAAATAAAGTAGAAATATCGATAAATACGTCGAGTACCAAAACAATTGACTCACCATTGTCACCAAAGTCCAAAAAAAGATTAATTTAGACATTTATTCAATTTAAAAATATTTTCTTGTTTTGTACGAAGATATCGTTTATTGTGAGACATTCTGTACAATGAAGATGAAGTAGAAATATCGATAAATACGTCGAGTACCAAAACAATTGACTCACCATTGTCACCAAAGTCCAAAAAAAGATTAATTTAGACATTTATTCAATTTAAAAATATTTTCTTGTTTTGTACGAAGATATCGTTTGTTGTGAGACATTCTGTACAATAAAAATAAAGTAGAAATATCGATGAATACGTCGAGTACCAAAACAATTGACTTACCAATGTCACCAAAGTCCAAAAAAAGATTAATTTAGACATTTATTCAATTTAAAAATATTTTCTTGTTTTGTACGAAGATATCGTTTATTGTGAGACATTCTGTACAATAAAGATAAAGTAGAAATATCGATAAATACCTGGAGTACCAAAACAATTGACTCACCATTGTCACCAAAGTCCAAAAAAAAATTAATTTAGACATTTATTCAATTTAAAAATATTTTCTTGTTTTGTACGAAGATATCGTTTGTTGTGAGACATTCTGTACAATAAAAATAAAGTAGAAATATCGATAAATACCTGGAGTACCAAAACAATTGACTCACCATTGTCACCAAAGTCCAAAAAAAAATTAATTTAGACATTTATTCAATTTAAAAATATTTTCTTGTTTTGTACGAAGATATCGTTTGTTGTGAGACATTCTGTACAATAAAAATAAAGTAGAAATATCGATAAATACGTCGAGTACCAAAACAATTGACTCACCATTGTCACCAAAGTCCAAAAAAAAATTAATTTAGACATTTATTCAATTTAAAAATATTTTCTTGTTTTGTACGAAGATATCGTTTGTTGTGAGACATTCTGTACAATAAAAATAAAGTAGAAATATCGATAAATACCTGGAGTACCAAAACAATTGACTCACCATTGTCACCAAAGTCCAAAAAAAAATTAATTTAGACATTTATTCAATTTAAAAATATTTTCTTGTTTTGTACGAAGATATCGTTTGTTGTGAGACATTCTGTACAATAAAAATAAAGTAGAAATATCGATAAATACGTCGAGTACCAAAACAATTGACTCACCATTGTCACCAAAGTCCAAAAAAAAATTAATTTAGACATTTATTCAATTTAAAAATATTTTCTTGTTTTGTACGAAGATATCGTTTGTTGTGAGACATTCTGTACAATAAAAATAAAGTAGAAATATCGATAAATACCTGGAGTACCAAAACAATTGACTCACCATTGTCACCAAAGTCCAAAAAAAAATTAATTTAGACATTTATTCAATTTAAAAATATTTTCTTGTTTTGTACGAAGATATCGTTTGTTGTGAGACATTCTGTACAATAAAAATAAAGTAGAAATATCGATAAATACGTCGAGTACCAAAACAATTGACTCACCATTGTCACCAAAGTCCAAAAAAAAATTAATTTAGACATTTATTCAATTTAAAAATATTTTCTTGTTTTGTACGAAGATATCGTTTGTTGTGAGACATTCTGTACAATAAAAATAAAGTAGAAATATCGATAAATACGTCGAGTACCAAAACAATTGACTCACCATTGTCACCAAAGTCCAAAAAAAAAATTAATTTAGACATTTATTCAATTTAAAAATATTTTCTTGTTTTGTACGAAGATATCGTTTATTGTGAGACATTCTGTACAATGAAGATGAAGTAGAAATATCGATAAATACCTGGAGTATCAAAAATTTCATTCTACATCAATAAAAATGAAAAAGAAACATGGATAAACATGTCAAATACCAAAAATTGTATAAAAGAATCGATTCATCTCGATCCAATCCTGTCTTTATGTGACAAAAATTTAATAGAAAAAAAATTGATAATGACAATTGTTCACGTATAGGCCATTTGTCATTTCCGTAAACTGCTTTGTCGAATATTAATTTTAAATATTAACGAGCAAGTGATTTTCAATGGAACGTGAATAAATTTAATCGATAATTTGAATGTATTGAAAATAATCGATTATTATAATCGATGATGACCCAGACTAATCAAATTTATAATAAAAACGAGTGAATTTAGACGCTGATTGGAATTAGGTGAAAAATAACGAGATAAATCCACAAATTCGGTTTTTTGGCTTTAGAAATTGGTTTCCTATCGAAATAAAAAGTTGTTAAGTTTAAAATTTGTTTTTCTCATAAAACAAACCGTTTTCTGGCTTTAGAAATTGGTTTCCTATCAGAATAAACCGTTTTTTTCGCTTCAGGAATGTTTTTTCTTTAAAAACAACCGTTTTTTTTTGGTTATAGATATTTGTTTTCTCAAAATCGAACCATTTTGAACTTCAGAAATTGTTTTCCTCCAAAAACAACCGTAATTTTGCCTTAAAAACTGTTATTTGTTTCAAGAAACTGTTATTTTCTAAAATAAACCGTTTTCTGTCCTTATTAATCTCCTAAAAAAATTTTTTTTCAAATTTTTTGCTAATTTATGATAAAAATTGGCGCAGTCAACAGGATACGTGGCCACAATCAATGTAATTACACTCAATTAATCGAAATAAATTGATTTATGCATCGGAAGTTTTCGTCCAAGTGTTTAGTCAAGTATTTCGGTATAAATTCTCGCGATTTTCTGTTATGCAACTTCGTTCTATGAGTTTATTAAAAGTTTTACAACTATTCCAGCTTGTTACCTGCAGTAACTCCATTTATAAATGTGAAAAGTTAGATTGCAAAGTTTATTGGGGAATGCTAAATCTCGATAGTACTTAAAACAAAACATCAAGTGGAAACTGGAGGGTTTTTACCCGTAAACGAAATAATTAAATACAACGAAACTGTCAAAAACTTGGATTTTCTGAGTTTTAATCGATACAAAAATTTGGATTTTTCATTTAAATTTCGTTAAAAGTTGTTTTCATTAGTTGAATGAGGTGATCAAAAGTTGCCTTTTTTGCACTAAATTTAATGAAAAATTGTTATTTTCCAGTTTAAATTAAGTGGAAATATGAGTTTCCCAATTTTGTATCCCCAAAACTGCGATTTTTTCATTTGAGAGTTGTCAACAGCTGTTTTCCTGAAGTAAATGTTGTAAAAACTGCCTTTTTATTAAGAAAATTTGGTAAAAAATGGACTTTTCCTAGTTTAAATTACGTTGGAACAGACTTTTCCCATTTTGAATTTTCTAAAACTGTGATTTTCTGGGTTAAGTGTTGCGCAAACTGTCTTACCAAGTGAAAAATAGTGAAAAGTTCCAATTTTTGGTGCGAATTTAGTGAAAAATTGGCTTTGCGTAGTTTGAATAGAGTGAAATCACGCTTTTCCCTTTTTGTATTTCCTAAAACTGTGGTTTTCTGGGTTAAATCTTGCTCAAACTGTTTTACCAAGTGAAAAATAGTGAAAAGTTTCAATTTTTATTCGAATTTAGTGAAAAATTGGCATTGCGTAGTTCGAATAAAGTGAAATCACGCTTTTCCCATTTTGAATTTTCTAAAACTGTGATTTTCTGGGTTAAGTGTTGCGCAAACTGTCTTACCAAGTGAAAAATAGTGAAAAGTTTCAATTTTTGGTGCGAATTTAGTGGAAAATTGGCATTGCGTAGTTCGAATAAAGTGAAATCACGCTTTTCCCATTTTGAATTTTCTAAAACTGTGATTTTCTGGGTTAAGTGTTGCTCAAACTGTCTTACCAAGTGAAAAATAGTGAAAAGTTTCAATTTTTGGTGCGAATTTAGTGAAAAATTGGCATTGCGTAGTTCGATAAAGTGAAATCACGCTTTTCCCATTTTGAATTTTCTAAAACTGTGATTTTCTGGGTTAAGTGTTGCTCAAACTGTCTTACCAAGTGAAAAATAGTGAAAAGTTTCAATTTTTGGTGCGAATTTAGTGGAAAATTGGCATTGCGTATTTCGAATAAAGTGAAATCACGCTTTTCCATTTTGAATTTTCTGAAACTGTGATTTTCTGAGTTAAGTGTTGCTCAAACTGTTTTACCAAGTGTAAAATAGTGAAAAGTTGCAATTTTTGGTGCGAATTTAGTGAAAAATTGGCATTGCGTAGTTTGAATAACGTGAAATCACGCTTTTACCATTTGGAATTTTCTAAAACTGTGATTTTCTGGGTTAAGTGCTGCTCAAACTGTCTTACCAAGTGAAAAATAGTGAAAAGCTGCAATTTTTGGTGCGAATTTAGTGAAAAATTGGCATTGCGTAGTTCGAATAAAGTGAAATCACGCTTTTCCCATTTTGAATTTTCTAAAACTGTGATTTTTTTGGTTCGGTGTTGCTCAAACTGTTTTACCAAGTGAAAAATAGTGAAAAGTTGCAATTTTTGGTGCGAATTTAGTGAAAAGTTGGCATTGCGTAGTTCGAATAAAGTGAAATCACGCTTTTCCCATTTTGAATTTTCTGAAACTGTGATTTTCTGAGTTAAGTGTTGCTCAAACTGTTTTACCAAGTGTAAAATAGTGAAAAGTTGCAATTTTTGGTGCGAATTTAGTGAAAAATTGGCATTGCGTAGTTTGAATAACGTGAAATCACGCTTTTACCATTTGGAATTTTCTAAAACTGTGATTTTCTGGGTTAAGTGCTGCTCAAACTGTCTTACCAAGTGAAAAATAGTGAAAAGCTGCAATTTTTGGTGCGAATTTAGTGAAAAATTGGCATTGCGTAGTTCGAATAAAGTGAAATCACGCTTTTCCCATTTTGAATTTTCTAAAACTGTGATTTTTTTGGTTCGGTGTTGCTCAAACTGTTTTACCAAGTGTAAAATAGTGAAAAGTTTCAATTTTTGGTGCGAATTTAGTGAAAAATTGGCTGTGACTGTCTGTGATTTTTGAGCTGGTCTCGCCAAAAATTGTTTTTTGAATTAAATTTAGTGAAAAGTTGTTTTATCTAAATTGCAAATCAGTATAAACTCATCTACCTGAATCTGACTTCGACAAAAAATGGTTTTCCTCAAATGATATCAGTGAAAAATTAGATTTTCCAAGCCTAATGTCGCTAAAAATTGTTTCCTTGAATAATATATAATAAAAAGGAAGTTTTTCTGAACTAAATTCAGTTAGAAATTGGCTTTTGGCTGTTTAATATTAGTGCTTTTCCAATACTATCATTTTCTCAGTCAATTATCACCAAAAGTTATTTCTCTGAGTTAACTCAAGTCCGAATACGAATGTTTTCTTCTACCGGTAATACAGCTGACTAATTTCATCTCTTATTTGTTATATTCAAAAAAGAATTTTATATTAGAAAGGGATCGAATCAATAACGAAGCTCGTCAATTTATTTTTATTCTTGATAGACATTTTATAGCAAATATCGTCCTGATCCGTTTTAGGATTTCGAAATTTTTTTCTAGAAATTTTCCTTCTAGAGATGACTGATTCGCCCACAATTCGCAACGTTATTGACATTGGGATTTGTATGCTACGGTTCTGGCCAATAAATTGGAATTACCGTAATCTGGGAGATGTACAACAATGTGGCCAAAGGCTCAACCAACATTCGTCCTATTAGTGACTACGATTCGTTATATTCTATAAGAAACAAAAAAAAAACGAAAGTGGATCATTCAATTTTGTACGATTAGTTCATACAAATTTCACAATTAATATATTTTTCATAGAAATCCTAAAATAAATCTTATTTGTAGGGTTTTCAAAAAATAGCGAACTTTATCATTAAAACGAGGTATTAGAGAACGCAAATTTCAATTTTGTCGCCAAATTTTTGATATACGAGGGTAGTTTTGGATGTTCTACTATTCCACACTGATTCAAAGGTATTTTCACGAAATAAACTCAAAAATTTCTACTATTTCTAGAGTTTCAGGATATTATAAGGATTTTGTATCGAATTTATCGAGAAAAAGTTTGATTTCAATGTTTTATACAGGGGAAATTAAAAAAAACGGATTTTTAATTAGAGTTTTTAACAAAAGTGAATGTTCACCCTATATACACACAATTATATGATGTTAACATGTGGTTTTAGTGACGTTCCATCATTGTTCTAGAAGAAAATCGTCGTTTCTATACACGAAAAGAAATATTTAAACGTATATACGAGGGTATTTTTGAAACTTCAACTATTCAACAATAGTACACCCTGTATATAGACGATTATATGATATGAATTCCTAGTTTTATTGATGTTTCATTATTTTTCTAGGAAAAAATTGTCGTTTTTGAACGAAAAAATGTTTCAACGTATATACGAGGGTATTTTTGAAACTTCAACTATTCAACAATAGTACACCCTGTATATAGACGATTATATGATATGAATTCCTAGTTTTATTGATGTTTCATCATTTTTCTAGGAAAAAATCGTCGTTTTTGAACGAAAAAATGTTTCAACGTATATACGAGGGTATTTTTGAAAGTTTTACTATTCCACACTGATTCAAAGGTATTTTTACGAAATAAACTCAAAAATTTCTACAATTTCTCGAGTTTTAGCATATTATTAAGTTTTTGTATCGATTTTATCGAGAAAAAGTTTGATTTCGATGTTTTATACAGGGGAAATTAAAAAAAACGGATTTTTAATTAGAGTTTTTAACAAAAGTGAATGTTCACCCTGTATACACACAATTATATGATGTTAACATGTGGTTTTAGTGACGTTCCATCATTGTTCTAGAAGAAAATCGTCGTTTCTATACACGAAAAGAAATATTTAAACGTATATACGAGGGTATTTTTGAAACTTCAACTATTCAACAATAGTACACCCTGTATATAGACGATTATATGATATGAATTCCTAGTTTTATTGATGTTTCATCATTTTTCTAGGAAAAAATCGTCGTTTTTGAACGAAAAAATGTTTCAACGTATATACGAGGGTATTTTTGAAAGTTTTACTATTCCACACTGATTCAAAGGTATTTTTACGAAATAAACTCAAAAATTTCTACAATTTCTCGAGTTTTAGCATATTATTAAGTTTTTGTATCGATTTTATCGAGAAAAAGTTTGATTTCGATGTTTTATACAGGGGAAATTAAAAAAAAACGGATTTTTAACAAAAGTGAATGTTCACCCTGTATACACACAATTATATGATGTTAACTAGTGGTTTCTGAAATTAATACAATACAAAGTGTTGTTCATTACATTTTTCACTTATATTTACAGGGTGATTCATTCGAAACAAGATATAAAATTGATGAAATTGGTGTTTTTGGTACCTACGTTCTGTATATATAACCTGATAGGAACTAATCACGGTTTCCGTTATATTTTTCTTCAGTATATCGGAAACGAGAGAAGTCATTAGACGAGATTGTTTGCAAAAACAATCAAAAAACCTGACGTAGGATCTAGAAGAAATGAGATGTAGAGGAAAGAAATGACAAAAAAGCCCTTCGGTGAAATGTGAAGTTGATTAATTTTCCAGTTATCTAAAGAAATTGTATATCAAAGTCTTTTGAATGTCACTGAATTAGTGGTAAAAGAACAATAAACTTGTATATAGAGTGTCCCTTCTCTAACTTTTTATACGGAAATTTCTAATCACATTTCCGCCAATTTTATTCGATCTAATCTCTTGAATTTTCGCAAATTCTCTCATTCTTTTAGTGTTGATAGAGTAGAGATGATAAAACGATGAACTATTATACAGGGTGTCACGAAACTGACGTTATTTTTCGATTTTTTACGTGGAATTTTCTAATCACATTTCCACTAACTTTTACTCGATCTAATGACTCGAATTTTTGCATATTTTCTCGTTTTTTCAATGTAAATGAAGTAGTGATAACAAAACATTGAACTATTATACAGGGTGTCACGAAACTGACGTTATTTTTCGATTTTTTACGTGGAATTTTCTAATCGCATTTCCACTAACTTTTACTCGATCTAATGACTCGAATTTTTGCATATTTTCTCGTTTTTTCAATGTAAATGAAGTAGTGATAACAAAACATTGAACTATTATACAGGGTGTCACGAAACTGACGTTATTTTTCGATTTTTTACGTGGAATTTTCTAATCGCATTTCCACTAACTTTTACTCGATCTAATGACTCGAATTTTTGCATATTTTCTCGTTTTTTCAATGTAAATGAAGTAGTGATAACAAAACATTGAACTATTATACAGGGTGTCACGAAACTGACGTTATTTTTCGATTTTTTACGTGGAATTTTCTAATCACATTTCCACTAACTTTTACTCGATCTAATGCCTCGAATTTTTACGTACTTTCTCGTTTTTCCAATAAAAATGAAGTAGTGATAACAAAACATTGAACTATTATATAGGGTGTCACGAAACTAACGTTATTTTTCGATTTTTTACGTGGAATTTTCTAATCACATTTCCACTAACTTTTACTCGATCTAATGCCTCGAATTTTTACGTACTTTCTCGTTTTTCCAATAAAAATGAAGTAGTGATAACAAAACATTGAACTATTATATAGGGTGTCACGAAACTAACGTTATTTTTCGATTTTTTACGTGGAATTTTCTAATCACATTTCCACTAACTTTTACTCGATCTAATGACTCGAATTTTTGCATATTTTCTCGTTTTTTCAATGTAAATGAAGTAGTGATAACAAAACATTGAACTATTATACAGGGTGTCACGAAACTGACGTTATTTTTCGATTTTTTACGTGGAATTTTCTAATCACATTTCCACTAACTTTTACTCGATCTAATGCCTCGAATTTTTACGTACTTTCTCGTTTTTCCAATAAAAATGAAGTAGTGATAACAAAACATTGAACTATTATATAGGGTGTCACGAAACTAACGTTATTTTTCGATTTTTTACGTGGAATTTTCTAATCACATTTCCACTAACTTTTACTCGATCTAATGCCTCGAATTTTTACGTACTTTCTCGTTTTTCCAATAAAAATGAAGTAGTGATAACAAAACATTGAACTATTATATAGGGTGTCACGAAACTAACGTTATTTTTCGATTTTTTACGTGGAATTTTCTAATCACATTTCCACTAACTTTTACTCGATCTAATGACTCGAATTTTTGCATATTTTCTCGTTTTTTCAATGTAAATGAAGTAGTGATAACAAAACATTGAACTATTATACAGGGTGTCACGAAACTAACGTTATTTTTCAATTTTTTACGTGGAATTTTCTAATCGCATTTCCACTAACTTTTACTCGATCTAATGACTCGAATTTTTGCATATTTTCTCGTTTTTTCAATGTAAATGAAGTAGTGATAACAAAACATTGAACTATTATACAGGGTGTCACGAAACTGACGTTATTTTTCGATTTTTTACGTGGAATTTTCTAATCGCATTTCCACTAACTTTTACTCGATCTAATGACTCGAATTTTTGCATATTTTCTCGTTTTTTCAATGTAAATGAAGTAGTGATAACAAAACATTGAACTATTATACAGGGTGTCACGAAACTGACGTTATTTTTCGATTTTTTTACGTGGAATTTTCCAATCACATTTCCACTAACTTTTACTCGATCTAATGACTCGAATTTTCGCATATTTTCTCGTTTTTTCAATGTAAATGAAGTAGTGATAACAAAACATTGAACTATTATATAGGGTGTCACGAAACTGACGTTATTTTTCGATTTTTTACGTGGAATTTTCTAATCGCATTTCCACTAACTTTTACTCGATCTAATGACTCGAATTTTTGCATATATTCTCGTTTTTTGAATGTAAATGAAGTAGTGATAACAAAACATTGAACTATTATACAGGATGTCACGAAACTGATGTTATTTTTCGATTTTTTACGTGGAATTTTCTAATCGCATTTCCACTAACTTTTAGTCGATCTAATGACTCGAATTTTTGTATATTTTTTCGTTTTTTCAATGTAAATGAAGTAGTGATAACAAAACATTGAACTATTATACAGGATGTCACGAAACTGACGTTATTTTTCGATTTTTTACGTGGAATTTTCTAATCGCATTTCCACTAACTTTTACTCGATCTAATGACTCGAATTTTTGCATATATTCTCGTTTTTTGAATGTAAATGAAGTAGTGATAACAAAACAGTAAACTATTATACAGGGTGTCACGAAACTGACGTTATTTTTCGATTTTTTACGTGGAATTTTCTAATCACTTTTCCACTAACTTTTACTCGATCTAATGACTCGAATTTTTGGATATTTTCTCGTTTTTTTCAATGTACATGAAGTAGTGATAACAAAACATTGAACTATTATACAGGGTGTCACGAAACTGACGTTATTTTTCGATTTTTTACGTGGAATTTTCTAATCACATTTCCACTAACTTTTACTCGATCTAATGACTCGAATTTTTGCATATTTTCTCGTTTTTTCAATGTACATGAAGTAGTGATAACAAAACATTGAACTATTATACAGGGTGTCACGAAACTAACGTTATTTTTCGATTTTTTACGTGGAATTTTCTAATCACATTTCCACTAACTTTTACTCGATCTAATGCCTCGAATTTTTACGTACTTTCTCGTTTTTCCAATAAAAATGAAGTAGTGATAACAAAACATTGAACTATTATATAGGGTGTCACGAAACTAACGTTATTTTTCGATTTTTACGTAGAATTTTCTAATCACATTTCCACTAACTTTTACTCGATCTAATGCCTCGAATTTTTACGTACTTTATCGTTTTTCCAATAAAAATGAAGTAGTGATAACAAAACATTGAACTATTATATAGGGTGTCACGAAACTAACGTTATTTTTCGATTTTTTACGTGGAATTTTCTAATCACATTTCCACTAACTTTTACTCGATCTAATGACTCGAATTTTTGCATATTTTCTCGTTTTTTCAATGTACATGAAGTAGTGATAACAAAACATTGAACTATTATACAGGGTGTCACGAAACTAACGTTATTTTTCGATTTTTTACGTGGAATTTTCTAATCACATTTCCACTAACTTTTACTCGATCTAATGCCTCGAATTTTTACGTACTTTCTCGTTTTTCCAATAAAAATGAAGTAGTGATAACAAAACATTGAACTATTATACAGGGTGTCACGAAACTGACGTTATTTTTCGATTTTTTACGTGGAATTTTCTAATCACATTTCCACTAACTTTTACTCGATCTAATGACTCGAATTTTTGCATATTTTCTCGTTTTTTCAATGTACATGAAGTAGTGATAACAAAACATTGAACTATTATACAGGGTGTCACGAAACTAACGTTATTTTTCGATTTTTTACGTGGAATTTTCTAATCACATTTCCACTAACTTTTACTCGATCTAATGACTCGAATTTTTGCATATTTTCTCGTTTTTTCAATGTACATGAAGTAGTGATAACAAAACATTGAACTATTATACAGGGTGTCACGAAACTAACGTTATTTTTCGATTTTTTACGTGGAATTTTCTAATCACATTTCCACTAACTTTTACTCGATCTAATGCCTCGAATTTTTACGTACTTTCTCGTTTTTCCAATAAAAATGAAGTAGTGATAACAAAACATTGAACTATTATATAGGGTGTCACGAAACTAACGTTATTTTTCGATTTTTACGTAGAATTTTCTAATCACATTTCCACTAACTTTTACTCGATCTAATGCCTCGAATTTTTACGTACTTTATCGTTTTTCCAATAAAAATGAAGTAGTGATAACAAAACATTGAACTATTATATAGGGTGTCACGAAACTAACGTTATTTTTCGATTTTTTACGTGGAATTTTCTAATCACATTTCCACTAACTTTTACTCGATCTAATGACTCGAATTTTTGCATATTTTCTCGTTTTTTCAATGTAAATGAAGTAGTGATAACAAAACATTGAACTATTATACAGGGTGTCACGAAACTGACGTTATTTTTCGATTTTTTACGTGGAATTTTCTAATCGCATTTCCACTAACTTTTACTCGATCTAATGACTCGAATTTTTGCATATTTTCTCGTTTTTTCAATGTAAATGAAGTAGTGATAACAAAACATTGAACTATTATACAGGGTGTCACGAAACTAACGTTATTTTTCGATTTTTTACGTGGAATTTTCTAATCACATTTCCACTAACTTTTACTCGATCTAATGCCTCGAATTTTTACGTACTTTCTCGTTTTTCCAATAAAAATGAAGTAGTGATAACAAAACATTGAACTATTATATAGGGTGTCACGAAACTAACGTTATTTTTCGATTTTTACGTAGAATTTTCTAATCACATTTCCACTAACTTTTACTCGATCTAATGCCTCGAATTTTTACGTACTTTATCGTTTTTCCAATAAAAATGAAGTAGTGATAACAAAACATTGAACTATTATATAGGGTGTCACGAAACTAACGTTATTTTTCGATTTTTTACGTGGAATTTTCTAATCACATTTCCACTAACTTTTACTCGATCTAATGACTCGAATTTTTGCATATTTTCTCGTTTTTTCAATGTAAATGAAGTAGTGATAACAAAACATTGAACTATTATACAGGGTGTCACGAAACTGACGTTATTTTTCGATTTTTTACGTGGAATTTTCTAATCGCATTTCCACTAACTTTTACTCGATCTAATGACTCGAATTTTTGCATATTTTCTCGTTTTTTCAATGTAAATGAAGTAGTGATAACAAAACATTGAACTATTATACAGGGTGTCACGAAACTAACGTTATTTTTCGATTTTTTACGTGGAATTTTCTAATCACATTTCCACTAACTTTTACTCGATCTAATGCCTCGAATTTTTACGTACTTTCTCGTTTTTCCAATAAAAATGAAGTAGTGATAACAAAACATTGAACTATTATATAGGGTGTCACGAAACTAACGTTATTTTTCGATTTTTACGTAGAATTTTCTAATCACATTTCCACTAACTTTTACTCGATCTAATGCCTCGAATTTTTACGTACTTTATCGTTTTTCCAATAAAAATGAAGTAGTGATAACAAAACATTGAACTATTATATAGGGTGTCACGAAACTAACGTTATTTTTCGATTTTTTACGTGGAATTTTCTAATCACATTTCCACTAACTTTTACTCGATCTAATGACTCGAATTTTTGCATATTTTCTCGTTTTTTCAATGTAAATGAAGTAGTGATAACAAAACATTGAACTATTATACAGGGTGTCACGAAACTGACGTTATTTTTCGATTTTTTACGTGGAATTTTCTAATCGCATTTCCACTAACTTTTACTCGATCTAATGACTCGAATTTTTGCATATTTTCTCGTTTTTTCAATGTAAATGAAGTAGTGATAACAAAACATTGAACTATTATACAGGGTGTCACGAAACTGACGTTATTTTTCGATTTTTTTACGTGGAATTTTCCAATCACATTTCCACTAGCTTTTACTCGATCTAATGACTCGAATTTTCGCATATTTTCTCGTTTTTCCAATAAAAATGAAGTAGTGATAACAAAACAGTATACTATTATACAGGATGTCACGAAACTGATGTTATTTTTCGATTTTTTTACGTGGAATTTTCCAATCACATTTCCATTAACTTTTACTCGATCTAATGACTCGAATTTTCGCATATTTTCTCGTTTTTTCAATGTAAATGAAGTAGTGATAACAAAACATTGAACTATTATATAGGGTGTCACGAAACTGACGTTATTTTTCGATTTTTTACGTGGAATTTTCTATTCACATTTCCACTAACTTTTAGTCGATCTAATGACTCGAATTTTTGTATATTTTTTCGTTTTTTCAATGTAAATGAAGTAGTGATAACAAAACAGTAAACTATTATACAGGGTGTCACGAAACTGACGTTATTTTTCGATTTTTTACGTGGAATTTTCAAATCACATTTCCACTAACTTTTACTCGATCTAATGACTCGAATTTTCGCATATTTTTTCATTTTTTCAATCTAAATGAAGTAATGATAACAAAACAGTAAACTATTGTACAGGGTGTCACGAAACTGACGTTATTTTTCGATTTTTTACGTGGAATTTTCTATTCACAGTAGAACATCCGAAAATACCCTCGTATGTACATTGATACAATTCTATTCGCATGAAAATGACGATTTTTTCATCGTAAAATGATAAAAAATCATCAAAAACGTGATTTCCCATGATATAATTGCATGAATACAGGGTGAAACTCTACTTATGTAAATAATTAAGAATAATTTTTGATTTTTTCAAATATTTCCTATATTAATCATCGAAATAAACCTTTTTCTTGATGAAACCTATAGAAAAACGTCAGAATATTTTAAAAACGAAGAAATTTATAGGAATACTTAATCATTTTTTAAGAAAATACATTTGATCTACTGCGGAATAGTAGAATATTTAGACATACCCTCGTATGTACATTGAAACAATCCTATTCGCATTAATATGACGATTTTTTCATCGTAAAATGATAAAACATCAATAAAAACGTGATTTCCCATGATATAATTGCATGAATACAGGGTGAAACTCTACTTATGTAAATAATTAAGAATAATTTTTGATTTTTTCAAATATCTCCTGTATTAAACATCGAAATAAACCTTTTTCTTGATGAAACCTATAGAAAAACGTCAGAACATCTTAAAAACGAAGAAATTTGAAGGAATACTTAATCATTTCATAAGAAAATACTATGGAATTGTAGAACATTCAGACATACCCTCGTATATACCTTGAAATATTTCGGTTAATGATAACAGTGATTTAAAAATGTCGAAATTTTATAAATTTCGAGAAATCTCTGCGGATAATCCGTAAACTTTGATGAAATTTCATTTTTGAATCAAACTCGAATCGTAAAACTACTTGAAATACCCTCGTATATACATTAAAACATTTCCATTCTTATTTTATTTCAGAAAAATAATCACACATCAATATTTTCACGAATCTACATCATATAATCGCCTGTATACCGAGCGAATGAACTTAAAAGCAAAAATTCGAACCGAAACTTATATTCTTGGATATGCCCAAAGCATCTGACTTAGTCTGATTATAGATTCATACAAAAAAAAACGCGGTAAAAATAATTTTCAGTTTCTTGTATCATTTTCCGCTTCTATTTTATTTTGTAACGCTTTTTAGACCGATAAAATAATTATTGAAACTCAATTTTATTTTACCACAAGTTTACCCTTGGTATATTGTAAAATTGGGGGTAGATTCGGGTGATAGTGTGATCAAATCGTTCAATCAATTAATCAGGAATGGACGGAATTAAAAGAAATTCTTATTTCTGGGTATTTTCCTCGAGATTGAACTACCGAAGCCATCAATCACTTTCCCCCAATCAATCAAAAAGAAAATATTGGAAAAATGAACAAACAGGTGGTATTTTCTTTTATATACAAGGTGAGCAAATAATAAAGACCAAAATACGCCATTTCGAGGGTGGAAAGTGTTGTAGAGCTTATTTTGTACTAGAAATGATAATTAAGTGGTAGCCACCCCTTTTGGGTGAGATTCTATGATAGAAAACATTCTTGAAGAAAGTTTTTAAGGGTGGAAATATCAAATTAATGGTTTAAATTGGTTTTCGAAAGAATCTGGTTGTTTTCGGTCGAAATTAGAGTGATCTGAAAGGTATTGCACGGTTCTGAAGCGATCAAACCAGGTGTAAACCGGTCGGGGGATTATAACTTTTGCTATTGTGATTTATTGATGTCGGTATTGATCAAAATTACAATTTTGGGGTAATTAAATTGGGAAAAGTGTATTTTTACTCAAATTATATTGAAAAAATTTAATTTTTCACTAAATTTGGCTCAGAAAACGCTATATTTAACTAAGAAAAATACTGATGAAGATGTTAGGTTGTAAAAACTAGATTTTTATCATTCTTATCGCAGAAAAATCAATTTTTCTAGAAGTTGGATGAGGAAAATGGAGTTTCGCTGAATTTAAGCAAGAAAAATCGTGATTTTCACTATATTCAACTCAAAAAACTACTTTTCACTATATTTAACTTAGAAATATGTCATTTGATGATACCAAACTCAAAAAATCGCAATGTTGAGAAAGTCAAATTAAGAAAAGCGTTTTTCTACTCAAATTAATCGAATTTTCCGATGAATTTGAGACATTTAACTAAGAAAATCCTTTTTTTTCTGAGTCAAATAGAGAAAAATGATTTTTCACCCGAGTTTAGATGAAAAAAGTCAATTTTCCAGCACGCTTAGTCCAGGAAAAGCTACTTTCTATCAAGTTGAACTCAAAAAAACACTTTTCGACGATATTTAACTAAGAAAACCTAATTTTTAACTAAATTTGGCTCAGAAAATGCTACAATTTTCTATATTTAACTGAGAAATATACTTCTAGAGATCTTAGGTTGGGAAAACTCAGTTTTTATCATTCTAATCGCAGAAAAATCAATTTTCACAGAAGTTGGACGGGGAAAATGGAGTTTCAACAACAAAAATCGTAATTTTCATCATATTTAACTCAAAAAAACTACTTTTCACTATATTTAACTCAAAAATATATCATTTGATGATACCAAACTCAAAAAATCGTAATGTAGACAAAGTCAAATTAAGAAAAGCGTTTTTCTACTCAAATTAATCGAATTTTCCGATGAATTTGAGGCATTTAACTAAGAAAATCTTTTTTTTTTCTGAGTCAAATAGAGAAAAATGATTTTTCGTCCAAGTTTAGATGAAAAAAGTCAATTTTCCAGCACGCTTAGTCCAGGAAAAGCTACTTTCTATCAAGTTGAACTCAAAAAAACACTTTTCGACGATATTTAACTAAGAAAACCTAATTTTTAACTGAATTTGGCTCAGAAAATACTACAATTTTCTATATTTAACTGAGAAATACACTTCTGGAGATCTTAGGTTGGGAAAACTCAGATTTTTATCATTCTAGTGGCAGAAAAATCAATTTTTATAGAAGTTGGACGGGGAAAATGTAGTTTCAACAACAAAAATCGTAATTTTCATCATATTTAACTCAAAAAAACTACTTTTCACTATATTTAACTCAAAAATATATCATTTGATGATACCAAACTCAAAAAATCGTAATGTAGACAAAGTCAAATTAAGAAAAGCGTTTTTCTACTCAAATTAATCAAATTTTCCGATGAATTTGAGACATTTAACTAAGAAAATCCTTTTTTTTTGAGTCAAATAGAGAAAAATGATTTTTCACCCGAGTTTAGATGAAAAAAGTCAATTTTCCAGCACGCTTAGTCCAGGAAAAGCTACTTTCTATCAAGTTAAACTCATAAAAACCTTTTTCAATGGTATTGAACTAAGAAAACCCAATTTTTTAGCCACTTATACCCAGAAAATCCAATTTTTGTGACTGCAAAATGAATTTTCATTCAATTTGAAGCTATAAAGTCTGATTTTCTGCCCAATCAGACATACAAAAATCAATTTTATACTAAAAAAAAAACAAATTTCCGATTAATCAACAAATCAAAATAAAAAAAATTACCAAACCTCACTAAAAGGCTCATTTCAAGTGAAAAAAACTCGGTTTTCCTTATTTTCTTATTAAGAACGAAGTTTAAGGTTCGAAACGTTGTTTCCCAGACGTTTTTCCACTCGAATTTCCTCCTAACTACCATTTTGATTACACAAAGCATGTATCGTAACCTAACTCCATAATATGAACCATTTAATTTTCGGAGTTTCTTCCAACTTCGTTAAAGTTGAAGTTGAACTTCCCTAGGTCGGACGACACGCTCGAAATACGTCATAAAACGGCAATTTCAAATATAAGGACCGTTCCAGCTCTCGCCTTATTCATAAACAAATTAGCTTTTGGTTAACCGACAACAATCTGGGCTAACGCCCTAATCTAACATTAATTTGTTTGTATTTATGGTGACGTGTAAGGTCCCCTCGTAACTAGGTACATTTCGAAATTGTTTTTCGAGGTAGGAAAGTCGTTTAACAACGATTTAGAAACATTCCATTTTTGACTGGACTAATTGGAACACATTCCACTGTTGACTGGACTAATTTCAAAGTACAATTCGTTGTTGAAGTGAAAAATGCGAAATTGGGACTCGTCGTATTCCATTTATGACCTCATTACAACTTTTAGCTTCATAGGAACTTTGTTTGAACTTGCATGCCTAATTTGACCGGACTATAGTTTACTTTTTATTGTTGTCATTGTCGTAGGTGCCATTCAAGGTAGTTTCGACGAGTTTTATAAGTACTGGGTGGGTCAGAATTGATTTGAATCCAATGAAAAGTGATTGAAAATGAAATTTTGAGGTTATGTTCATTGTTTCAATGGATTCTCAATTTTATTCGTAGCATATAAGTTATTTCACAAGTTTGACCTATCCTGTAGTTTATTTTTGTAATAGCTTTATTGAAAAATTACCAAATTTCAAGTTATGTTCGCTATTTCATCAAATTTCTCATTTTTTTCGAAGCATTCGAGTTGTTCCACACTATTGATTCACCCTGTAGATCATTTTTATGGAAATTCTTTTAAAAATATGCCGAAATTGCGAAATTTGAGGTTATGTTCGTTATTCCATTGAATTTTCATTTTTATTCAAAACAAACAAATCGTTCCAAACTTTTTATCCCCCCTGTAGATCAAATACGTCAAAAATTATGAAATTTTAGGTTATGTTCATTATTTCATCAAATTTTCCTTTTTTTTCTAAGCATTCGAGTTGTTCCACACTATTGATTCACCCTGTAGATCATATTCATGGAAATTCTGTTAAAAATATGCCGAAATTGCGAAATTTGAGGTTATGTTCGTTATTCCATTGAATTTTCAATTTTATTCAAAACAAACAAATCGTTCCAAACTTTTTATCCCCCCTGTAGATCAAATACGTCAAAAATTATAAAATTTTAGGTTATGTTCATTATTTCATCAAATTTTCCTTTTTTTTCTAAGCATTCGAGTTGTTCCACACTATTGATTCACCCTGTAGATCATTTTTATGGAAATTCTGTTAAGAATATGCCGAAATTGCGAAATTTGAGGTTATGTTCGTTATTCCATTGAATTTTCATTTTTATTCAAAACAAACAAGTCGTTCCAAACTTTTTATCCCCCCTGTAGATCAAATACGTCAAAAATTATAAAATTTCAGATTATGTTCATTATTTCATCAAATTTTCCTTTTTTTTTCTAAGCATTCGAGTTGCTCCAAACTATTGATTCACCCTGTAGATCATTTTTATGGAAATTCTGTTAAAAATATGCTGAAATTGTGAAATTTGATGTTATTTTCGTTATTCCATTGGAGTCTCAATTTTCTTCAAAATTACGAAATTTGAGGTCATGTTCTTAATCCTTTGAATTTTGCATTTCACTCGAAAAATAAAATTTCGTTCCACACTTTCGACCAGCCCTGTGGATTTTAATAAAAATTTTGTCGAAACTATTCAGAATTTCACCTTATAGATAATTTTTATGAAAATTTTCTCAAAAATATGTCGAAATCATGAAATTTGAGGTTATTCCCTTGAATTTTCAATTTTGTTCAAAACAAACAAGTCGTTCCACTCTTTTAATCCACCCTGTAGATCAAATACGTCAAAAATTATAAAATTTGAGGTTATGTTACCATTTTCCGTGATTTTTCAATGTTTCTGTATCGTCCTTGCTGTAGATCCACCCTGTTAGTTTTATTAAATTTGAGGTTATGTTCGTTATTCCATTGAATTTTCAATTTTATTTAAAGCAAACAAGTCGTTTCACACTTTTAATCCACCCTATAGATCAAATACGTCAAAAATTATAAAATTTGAGGTTATGTTACCATTTTCCGTGATTTTTCAATGTTTCTGTATCGTCCTTGCTGTAGATCCACTCTGTTTGAGGTTATGTTCGTTATTCCAATAAATTTTAAATTTTGTTCAAAATAAATGAGTCGTTCCACACTTTTAATCCACCCTGTAGATCAAATACGTCAATAAATTATAAAATTTGAGGTTATGCTATCATTTTCTATAATTTTCCGACGTTTCGATATCGTCCTTTCTGTAAATTCACCCTGTATGTCATTTTGGAACGAAATACTCCTCCAAAAACGACCGTGATTACATGCCCCAACGGAAACGTGTGTATTGCGCCGCCATTTCTTTATTCATCCCTCCAACATGGATTTAAACCGCCAAATTACCATATTTTCTTATGCACTATATTGCACCATGTAATTTCACCCCTCGATTTCCTTTGAATATTTTAATCTATCGCTATAATTTATTACATTAAACGCCGTGCGTGGAAAATAGAGGTAAATAACCCTAATAATACAACCACACGACCTCGCGAACGCGAAATTTCTATTTTCTTTCATATCCCTTAATGGCTTGTTTTACTTTCAAATCTAACTTTACGAGGGGTCGGATTATAGCACAACAAACGCACGACCCTGTATAATATCAAGTTACATAACGAATTATTCGATGATCTCGTTTAACACAACGCACAACACTGTATAAGTTTGACGGCACGCCTAACGATTTATTCTATGATCTCAGTATATAAGTATGACCGGTTGCCTAACGAATTGTTCGATGATCCGAATACGAAGTTTCGTGTAACAAGACAAACGCTTGATACTGTATTATATACAAGTATGACTGGTTGCCTAACGAATTATTCGATTATCTCTGGAGAGAAATCCGGAGTTTGAAGTTCGACGTTCATTTGCACGTCGAGTTGTTATCATTAGCTTTGCCGTCTAGGGCTCTCGGGGGATTTCTTTCGGGAGTTTTCCTTTATTCCCCAACTTCTTTTCTTTACTCCCGAAGCCGACGAAGGAGATTATGTTATTTATATTAAAGCTGCTAGTCAACAGGGTATTTAGAACGATCAATTATGGTATTTAAAAGATCGTTGAAATTTCGAATGAATAAGATATACGAGGTTTGATCGAAAAGTATTGAAATTATTATATAGAATTAATTTTATGAATAAATAGAAAGTTGTACTATGAGCGACACCTATTGAATAGGCGATGACACTAATTATCATAGTCAGCCATTTTTAATCCGTTTAATCGTAAACTATAACAATATAGAAGTTGTCGTCCATTTTTAGTCCGTTTTAGTTGTTTAAATGAAATTTCTCATTAAATTTAGGGAATAAAACAATTTTATAGAAAAATCGTTTTTTTCTGATTAATTTGTCGATGCAAAGCATCAAAATGATTATAATTTATTATAAAAAAAATAATATACATCATATTTATTGAAGTTTATAATATTTAAGTATAAAATTAAATTTTTCAATTATATAATTGAATTTTTAATAATTAGAACGATCAAAAAGTATCAAAATGGTTGAAATTATATAGAAAAAATAAAATTTTTCTTTTTTCTTAAATTTAGTACTAGCAACGACATCTACTGAACGGGTATCTAATTTATGACATTCTAAATGAAAGTAGCCGGCCATTTTTAGTCCGTTCTGTGTGTTGTATAAATTTTTCATTAAATTTAAGTAGAAAAAAAAAACTATATTTATATATTTTATACAGAAACTTCTTTTTCCAAATAATTCGTGAATTTAAAGCTTCAAAATTATTGTTTTCATTGAAATTAGTACCATCAGCGACATCTACTGAGTAGGTGGCTTATTCATGAGACACTAATATAGAAATGGTCGGCCATTTTTAGTCCATTTTTTCTGTATAATTATTCTGACGCAGTTGAAAGTGACCCTATATGTTTAGAAGTATTTTCAAGTAAAAAATATTGAGGTTATGTTAAACATTTATCATTGTTATTATTCGAAACCGAAATAAATTGACCACTCGGTGTATATTTATTATTTAATCACACGTGAATCGTGAGAAATTTCAATTAAATCAATTCTTGGACGTAACAAAAAAAATATGGCGATAAATCAACTTCACGATTTAATAATATTTTCGTGAAAACGTCATTTATCTACTTCGACCTTTTATTTTATTTTATTCTATGACAAATATTGAATAACAAACTTTTCCATCAATTTCACTGGACGATAAATCACCTGGTGAAAAAAAAAATGTATATCCGGACATTTCATCTTCCGCAACGGACAAAAACCACGGGAAAATTTATGTGACTGTCCTCGTAACAATTCAATACGAAGTACAAGACAAAACGCGAGGAAATTCGTCATTTTTAACGCGGGAAATTGACGGAAATCGTTGAGGTACTTCAATTAAATAGTTTTTCACTCTTCTTCTTTCTTTCTTCTTCTTCTTCTTCTTCTTCTTCCACATAATATGTTGTTGATATTTATACAAACCCGAGGATGCGAAATGTTCTGTATCTAATCTGCGTTTTGTCCTGTAAATGGTTTTCAAAGTAGTATACCGTGACTTTCACGTCGGAAACGAGTCCTTCGTTTAAAGTTCGTAGACCCTACCGCAGGATATGACCCAGAATACTACCTTTGAAGAAAGTTGAAGTAAACTTTTGTTAATGGTAGTCCGACCGCGATGCTGCGAGAGAATCAGTATTCCCAGGATATTTATACAGGGCGATCGCGTTCTAAATAGACGATATCGGACGTAGATTGATCGTGATCGAGGAAATAATGAGCGAAACCTGGGAATTTCTTAGCAGAAAGCAAGAATTTGTTTCGGGAGAGCCTCAGAAAAGTTTGTTAACAACTTATGAATAATAAATGGATACAATTAGGAGTTTTCGCGGCGTCAGACACCAATATGACGAAAGAAACGGTCTACGAGGTACCTGGTGCCTAAAGTGGACGACATCTACGTCGTCTATTCGAGTCCTGTTAAAGGTTTATTTGAAATTAGTTAAAAATATACATCCTGGAGAACTTGAGATGTCGCTGAGCACGAATATACCAGCAGAAACAGTCTACATGGTACCTGGTGCCCAGGGTGGACGACATCTACATCGTCTATTGAAATCTCGACAAAATTCGTTATGAATTTGGCCAAATATATACATCTTGAGGTTTCTAGAACTCGTTGAATACTAATACGACGACAGAAACGGTCTACGAGGTACCTAGTTCCAAGGGTGGACGACATCTACGTCGTCTATTCGAGTCCTGTTAAAGGTTTATTTGAAATAGGTCAAAAATGTACATCCTGGAGAACTTTATATGTCGCCGAACACGAATATACCAGCAGAAACAGTATACAACGTACCTGGTGCCCAAGGTGGATGACTTCTACATCGTCTATTGAAATTTCGACAAAATTCGTTATGAATTTGGCCAAATATATACATCTTGAGGTTTCTAGAACTCGTTGAACACTAATACGACGACAGAAACAGTCTACAAGATACCTGGTGCCCAGGGTGGATGACATCTACATCGTCTATTGAAATCTCGACAAAATTCACTGTGAATTTGGCCAAATATATACATCTTGAGGTTTCTAGGAGTCGTTGAACAGTAATATAACGACAGAAACGGTCTACGAGGTACCTGGTGCCTAAGGTGGACGACATCTACATCTAATGGAGTCTCTACGAAATTCGTTATGAATTTGGTCAAGTACCTGGTGCACTGGGTGGACGATATTCACGTCGTATACTAGGAGTTTTTTTTCAATCTAATGTGAAAATATTCCGTACATCAAATATACTATACAGTACGTCACTTTATATATCTAGTACATTTGAAATCACTCTTAACCGCTTTAAAGGAATCTGTGTCACCTTGTAAGGAATGCTACTGACATTTCTATCTTAATTGAGTAAATTTTGGGAATAATGAAGTCCCGTAGCGAACTTCCGTAATGAAAATAGATAGAGGTGGACCGCATAGGGAAGAAAATCGAATCTGCCAAGTAGAGAACAACAGATATTAAAATTTGTTTCGACTAATGGAATTCAGTACGCCAAAAAAAAAAATTACCCCCTTTCCTTTGATACTGTATTTTTTTAAATCTAACAAACAAAACACGAAATTAACCAGCTACTTTATTGGTACCAGAACAAAACAAGCAAAATTAGAAAAATATTAAAATTTCATTTTGATGTGAACGAGAAATGGTATTTTTTTGAAAAATCTAACAAACAAAACAAGAAATTAACCAGCTACAAAGAAAATTATCATTATTTAGCGAAACATTAATACATGGGGGCTATTCGATAAGTTTAGATTGAAATAAGTGAAATAAAAATGACGCAAAACCAAAATTATATGGAAAGTTCAATTACGAGTGCGATTCAATAAGTTTAGACAGCAAAAAATAAGGAAATTATTCTGAAATTACGAGACAAGAATGATCTATTTATAACTAAATTCACTACGAGGGTGGTTTGAGCAAATTTGAAAGAAAAATGGAAGAAAACCATTATTTTTGAAAATATTTACATACGAGGGGAGTATGACAAGTTTGCAAATGAAAGAATTGACAAACATGACGCCAAACCAAGATTCTTAAAGAAATTTATATTACGAGGGCATTCCAATAAGTTAAAAAGAATAAATGTATGTTAATTAAGATATCATTATTTGAAAAATTTAATACGAGGAGAGATTGACAAATTGGAATATGAAAAAAATAGACAAACAAGACGAAAAATTAAGATTCTTCAAGAAATCTATATTACGAGGGCATTCCAACAAGTTTAAAAAGAGAAAAATGGATCTTAATGATGCAAAACGATGATTATTTAAAAACCTTCATTACGAGGGGAATTTGACAAGTTTGAATATAACTAAATGGACAAAAATTATGCAAACACTAAAATTTTCCAAAAAAAAATTATATTACGAGGGTATTTCAACAAGTTTGAGAAAAGATGGATCTTAATGATAGATTATTTGAAAAATTTTAATACGAGGGGAGATTTAGAAGTTGGAATATGAAACAAATAGACAAACATGACGCCAAACCAAGATTATTCAAGAAATTTATATTACGAGGGCATTCCAACAAGTTTAAAAAGAGAAAAATGGATCTTAATGATGCAAAACGATGAGATTATTTAAAAAAATTTATTACGAGGGGAATTTGATAAGTTTGAACATAACTAAATGGACAAAAATGATGCAAAAACTAAAATTTTCCAAAAAAAATTATATTACGAGGGTATTTCAACAAGTTTAAGAAAATATGGATATTAATGATATATTATTTGGAAAATTTCAATACGAGGGGAGTTTAACAAATTTGAATACAAAAAAATGGTCGCAAAACTATCAAAAAAATTTCATTACGAGGTTAAATTACAAAAAAAAAACAGTTTCTTAATGATTTTTAGCGCTACAAAGTTCGATTTCGAGTCCCTATAGCACAAACATAACTTTTTTCGATAAATTCCAATCGCCAAGTACATTAAAATGATTGTTACAACTATAGTTATCATAAATTCGATTCAATCTATCGGATTTGTGTGATTCGCGTTGCGTTTTCATCCAGGAAAACATCTGCTACAAATCAGATCAATTTTGATATCCGGTAGTGCTTTCCGAACCAATGCGCGAATTATATCACGATTCGACAACATCGTATACACGAGAGCTTTTAAATTATTATGATTTTATCCAAATATACTGGAAAATATCGAGTCAGTAAGCGTTGAAATTCATATACACTCCATCAAAATTAACGTAAGACAATATTAAAAAAATTATAGTGAATAAAATCATAAAAAAATGGATCGGAGTCTTTACCAGCTACATTATAAGCGTTTACGTAGTGGGATTGTGGCAAAATTAAACACCGAAGTGTACAAACTCTAATCTATATCCGAGCTTTGGATTCCTCGGCTACGAATTAATGAATTTTTAAAATTCCAACGCGTTTTCGGAGTGGGATTTGTGGTAAAATTAAATACCGAAGTGTACTAACTCTAATATATAACCGAGCTTCCGAATATTTACGTCTCCGACCATAATTTCGGTCCCAGATGATGAATACATAAGTATTCGAAAGCTCGGAAATATATTATAGTTAGTACACTTCGGTGTTCAATTTTTCCACTATCCGACGTTGTATTTTACATCTATTTTAATAGTTAGTAGTGTAGGACAATTTTTATATTTGCTATTATCATGGCACAATAATTAAAATTTCAATCTACAGGGTGTAGTATAATTAATTCGGTGACGTATTAAGTGTAATTAAATGTAGACCAACCTGTATATCGGTCTGCTGTGACCGTCACGATACCATAAGACCATGTACACCCTGTCTTCTTTGATATCAGGTTCTATGTCACATGGTAGAGTTGCGCTACGTGACAAAACGGCGTCCACCGATTGGAAAACTAAAAAAAAAAGAAGAAAAATAGTTAAATTTGGATTTTATCGTGATTTGAACAATAAAAATCTGATGATTTTTGTACAGAAATACCATTTAAAATGATTTATGTACGGCTTCAAGTGATTTTAGAACAAGAATATACAGAATACGGGGGTTGTTTGAGAAGTTTATATCTAAGAAATTAATATTCAGAAATATGTGTCGATTTTCACTTTAAATCCCCTGTATACTTCAATGAAATTGTATGTTTATGAGAAAAATCTTATTATGATGAAATATATACAGGGTTTAATGATAACGTTCACTTTTTTTTGTATTAATATCATTACAAAGATTTAATATTCGAACTCACCTCGTATATTCATTACGGGAGGAAGAATTTTTGAAAATTTTCCAATACGAGGCATATTCAACAAATTGGAATAGAGAATAATAGACAAAAGACGCAAAAAACAAGATTTTTCAAGGAAATTTGATTACGAGGGCGGTTCGACAAGTTTAAATCGCAAGAAATGATGAAAAAGATGCAGAAATCGAAATTTTTTGAATTACGAGGGTAGTTTAAGAAGTTTGAATAGAAAAAAAAATGAACAATACATATATAAATTTTATACGAGGGGAGTTTGACAAGTTGGAATGTGAAAAACTGGACAAATATGACTCAAAATTGGTGATTCTTCAACAAAATTATATTATGAGGGCATTTCAACAAGTTTAAAAAGAAAAAAAATTCGATTCTAATGATGTAATATACGAGGAGAGTGTGACAAGTTGGAAAATGAAAAAAATATACAAAAGACGCAAAAACCAATCTTTAATTACGAGTACAGTAAAATATGATTAAATTTATCTGAATACACGTGAAAATAATGATTTTTTTTATAATTAAATTCATAACGAGAGAAAAAATTCAATACGGGGGCTATTTGACAAGTTTAGATCGAAAAAAATTGACAAATATGACGCAAAAAAATAAATTCTTCAAGAAAAGTTTATTACGAGGGCGGTTCGACAGGTTTAGACAGTGAAAAATGATTGGGAGTATCTAAAATGACAGGGCGACAACAATTTGTTAATGAAATAGATAACGGGGGTAGTTTGACAAATTCCAATGAAAAAATCATGATTCTCCACAATAATTTCAATTGGACAAGTTTAGATGGAAAAAATGGGAAAAAAATTCGCAAAAAACCAAAATTCTTCGGAAAATTCAATTACGAGGGCTGTACAACAAGATAAGTATGATTTTTTCATAACTGAACTCATTACGAGGGTAGTTTGGCGAGTTTGAATGAAAAATGAAAGAAAATGACTATTTTTGAGCAAACCTTCGATACGGGGGTTATTCGACAAGTGCAGATAAAAAAAATCGACAAAAATAACGCAAAAACCAAGAATATTCGAATACGAGTGGAGCTTGACAAGTTTATATTGCAAAAAAGTGATAAAAATGATGCAACGGTCAAGTTATGTCGAACAAATTTAATTACGAGGGCTGTACAACAAGATAGGAATGATTTTTTCATAACTGAGCTCATTACGAGGGTGGTTTGGCGAGTTTGAATGAAAAAAGAAAGAAAATGACTATTTTTGAGCAAACCTTCAATACGGGGGTTATTCGACAAGTTCAAATCGAAAAAAATCGACATAAATAACGCAAAAATCAAGAATATTCGAATAATCAAATACGAGTGGGGCTTGACAAGTTTATATTGCAGCAAAGTGATGAAAATTATGCAACTATCCAGTTTTGTTGAACAAATTGAAATACGAGGGGTGTTTGATAGAATTTAATAGATAAAAATATACAAACACGTAGTGAAAACTGAGATTTTTCCATATAATATCATTATAAAGGTCTTTTTTACCTTGTATGAACGATACACTAAATTCATTATCAATCATACGTTAATGAACTTTCTCATTCGTTTGAAATAATAAAAAAAAATTGAATAAAACGATATAGAAAGTTTTGAACCGCCTCAGTTGGCTTTTAACTCGCCTCTTCATCCTACTAATTGTTCTCAGTATAATCCGCAAAACAATCCCGAAGACTGCTAGAATATTATATAAAGAAGTTTTTTTTTCCTCTCCGGCGTCTGGTATAAAATCTAAATTCCCCAAGACTTGAGCGAAATCAATTACTTGCCAGAAACTTAACTTTAAACTTCCAAACAGACAAAAAAAGAAGAAGAGGAAGAAGAAGAAGAGAAAGGATCTGTTCTATTCATCAGAAGCATCTGCGTCTATAATATCTTTGTAAGGGATTGAAAAATGACGTTTAAGGAAGGTTTCGATAAAATTTAAAATGAAATAGACATTTATTATCATATAATAAATGTCCTTATCCAGCCAGCCGCCTTTTAATACTTGTTGTGGGATGATACAGTCATAAATACTATTTTCTATTCACGTCGAGCTACGTACTGTTCTAGTCTCTACGACGATTATATGAAGGTGTTTTATAGCCCGAGTTTTTTAGTGTTTAGATGTTTTAAAGTTGGAATTTTTGTGTTTACATGTGTGTTTTTGGGTGTTTAAAGGTCTCGCTAATCGAATTTTGAAAATTTTATTGTTTTTTGTCGTGTTTTAATGATTTAAAGTTGAAATTTTTGTGTTTACATGTGTGTTTTTGGGTGTTTAAAGGTCTCGCTAATCGAATTTTGATAATTTTAGTGTTTTTTGTCGTAATTTCAGTGTTTTAATGATTCAAAGTTGGAATTTTTGTGTTTACATGTGTGTTTTTGAGAGTTTAAAGGTCTCGCTAATCGAATTTTGAAGATTTTAGTGTTTTTTGTCGTGTTTTCAGTGTTTTAATGATTTAAAGTTGGAATTTTTGTGTTTACATGTGTGTTTTTGAGTGTTTAAAGGTTTCGCTAATCGAATTTTGAAAATTTTAGTGTTTTTTGCCGTGTTTTCAGTGTTTTAATGATTTAAACTTGGAATTTTTGTATTTATTTGTGTATTTTTTGGTGTTTAAAGGTCTAGCTAATCGAATTTTGAAAATTTTATTGTTTTTTGTCGTGTTTCAATGATTTAAAGTTGAAATTTTTGTGTTTTTGGGTGTTTAAAGGTCTCGCTAATCGAATTTTGATAATTTTAGTGTTTTTTGTCGTATTTTCAGTGTTTTAAAGATTTAAAGTTGGAATTTTTGTGTTTACATGTGTATTTTTTGGTGTTTAAAAGCCTAGCTAATCGAATTTTGAAAATTTCAGTGTTTTTTGTCGTGTTTTCAGTGTTTTAATGATTTAAACTTGGAATTTTTGTATTTATTTGTGTATTTTTTGGTGTTTAAAGGTCTAGCTAATCGAATTTTGATAGTTTTAGTGTTTGTTGTCGTGATTTCAGTGTTTTAATGATTCAAAGTTGGAATTTTTGTGTTTTTGGGTGTTTAAAGGTTTCGCTAATCGAATTTTGAAAATTTTAGTGTTTTTTGCCGTGTTTTCAGTGTTTTAATGATTTAAAGTTGGAATTTTTGTGTTTACATGTGTATTTTCTGGTGTTTAAAAGCCTAGCTAATCGAATTTTGAAAATTTTATTGTTTTTTGTCGTGTTTTAATGATTTAAAGTTGAAATTTTTGTGTTTTTGGGCGTTTAAAGGTCTCGCTAATCGAATTTTGATAATTTTAGTGTTTTTTGTCGTATTTTCAGTGTTTTAAAGATTTAAAGTTGGAATTTTTGTGTTTACATGTGTATTTTTTGGTGTTTAAAAGCCTAGCTAATCGAATTTTGAAAATTTCAGTGTTTTTTGTCGTATTTTCAGTGTTTTAAAGATTTAAAGTTGGAATTTTTGTGTTTATATGTGTATTTTTTGGTGTTTAAAAGCCTAGCTAATCGAATTTTGAAAATTTCAGTGTTTTTTGTCGTGTTTTCAGTGTTTTAATGATTTAAACTTGGAATTTTTGTATTTATTTGTGTATTTTTTGGTGCTTAAAGGTCTAGCTAATCGAATTTTGATAGTTTTAGTGTTTGTTGTCGTGATTTCAGTGTTTTAATGATTCAAAGTTGGAATTTTTGTGTTTTTGGGTGTTTAAAGGTTTCGCTAATCGAATTTTGAAAATTTTAGTGTTTTTTGCCGTGTTTTCAGTGTTTTAATGATTTAAAGTTGGAATTTTTGTGTTTACATGTGTATTTTTTGGTGTTTAAAAGCCTAGCTAATCGAATTTTGAAAATTTTATTGTTTTTTGTCGTGTTTTAATGATTTAAAGTTGAAATTTTCTGTTTTTGGGCGTTTAAAGGTCTCGCTAATCGAATTTTGATAATTTTAGTGTTTTTTGTCGTATTTTCAGTGTTTTAAAGATTTAAAGTTGGAATTTTTGTGTTTACATGTGTATTTTTTGGTGTTTAAAAGTCTAGCTAATCGAATTTTGAAAATTTCAGTGTTTTTTGTCGTGTTTTCAGTGTTTTAATGATTTAAACTTGGAATTTTTGTATTTATTTGTGTATTTTTTGGTGTTTAAAGGTCTAGCTAATCGAATTTTGATAGTTTTAGTGTTTGTTGTCGTGATTTCAGTGTTTTAATGATTCAAAGTTGGAATTTTTGTGTTTTTGGGTGTTTAAAGGTTTCGCTAATCGAATTTTGAAAATTTTAGTGTTTTTTGCCGTGTTTTCAGTGTTTTAATGATTTAAAGTTGGAATTTTTGTGTTTACATGTGTATTTTTTGGTGTTTAAAAGCCTAGCTAATCGAATTTTGAAAATTTTATTGTTTTTTGTCGTGTTTTAATGATTTAAAGTTGAAATTTTTGTGTTTTTGGGCGTTTAAAGGTCTCGCTAATCGAATTTTGATAATTTTAGTGTTTTTTGTCGTATTTTCAGTGTTTTAAAGATTTAAAGTTGGAATTTTTGTGTTTACATGTGTATTTTTTGGTGTTTAAAAGCCTAGCTAATCGAATTTTGAAAATTTCAGTGTTTTTTGTCGTGTTTTCAGTGTTTTAATGATTTAAACTTGGAATTTTTGTATTTATTTGTGTATTTTTTGGTGTTTAAAGGTCTAGCTAATCGAATTTTGATAGTTTTAGTGTTTGTTGTCGTGATTTCAGTGTTTTAATGATTCAAAGTTGGAATTTTTGTGTTTTTGGGTGTTTAAATGTTTCGCTAATCGAATTTTGAAAATTTTAGTGTTTTTTGCCGTGTTTTCAGTGTTTTAATGATTTAAAGTTGGAATTTTTGTGTTTACATGTGTATTTTTTGGTGTTTAAAAGCCTAGCTAATCGAATTTTGAAAATTTTATTGTTTTTTGTCGTGTTTTAATGATTTAAAGTTGAAATTTTTGTGTTTTTGGGCGTTTAAAGGTCTCGCTAATCGAATTTTGATAATTTTAGTGTTTTTTGTCGTATTTTCAGTGTTTTAAAGATTTAAAGTTGGAATTTTTGTGTTTACATGTGTATTTTTTGGTGTTTAAAAGTCTAGCTAATCGAATTTTGAAAATTTCAGTGTTTTTTGTCGTGATTTCAGTGTTTTAATGATTTAAAGTTGGAATTTTTGTGTTTATATGTGTGTTTTTGGGTGTTTAAGGGTCTCGCTAATCGAATTTTGAAAATTTTAGTGTTTTTTGTCGTGTTTTAATGATTTAAAGTTGAAATTTTTGTGTTTTTGGGTGTTTAAAGGTCTCGCTAATCGAATTTTGATAATTTTAGTGTTTTTTGTCGTGTTCTCATTGTTTTAATGATTTAAACTAGAAATTTTTGTGTTTACATGTGTGTTTTTTGGTGTTTATAGGTCTCGCTCATCGAATTTTGAAAATTTCAGTGTTTTTTGTCGTGTTTTCATTGTTTTAATGATTTAAAGTTGGAATATTTGTGTTTTTGAGTGTTGAAAAGTTTGTGTTTTCGGAGTGTTAGAATTTTATTGTTATAATTGTTAAGTTTTAGTGTTTTTGAGAGTTTAAATGTTTGTGTTTTATTACTTCAATGTTTTCTTTGTTGAATATTAGTGTTTTTGAGTGTTGAAAAGTTTGTGTTTTCGGAGTGTTAGAATTTTATTGTTATAATTGTTAAGTTTTAGTGTTTTTGAGAGTTTAAATGTTTGTGTTGTATTACTTCAATGTTTTCTTTGTTGAATTTTAGTGTTTTTGAATGTTTGAATGCACTAATACACGTGTTCAAGTAACTTTTTCTGTTGATGCATTACCCTTTTACACAACACTTCTAATGACATTCAATTTTCAATTAAAATTTCAAAAATCCTTTTCAAATGGTTCCTACATAATTATTTTAACAATTAATTAAAGCGAAGCGGCACATTCTCGAAGAAGTTCCACAATAACTCGACGTTAAAATAAAGTGATTATTCTGAATAGAAGAGGAAGTAATCAGAGCGAAGCGACAGAGGTCACTTCTACGGTTACATCCGTTTCCTACCCGCAAACGGGACATGTTTATTCAGTCCCTCGGCTTCTGTAAGGGAAAATAAAAAAAGGAAATCGCATTTTTCAGTCACTAATAAAGCTTAAAATATACATATTCAACTATTAATAGCGATATTGATCGTTATTATATATTCATACGTAATGTACTGCCGACAACTTAATGAATAGTAATGAAAGCAAGAATTTCAATAAATCTCGAACACCCCCTATTCACAGAGAGCTTCTCTAATCAATTACTGTCACACACACACACATATAGGAGTATAGTTGTACAAAACAAGCGACTAACTCCTTGGAGGTGCTCTGACGCGACCTTTCGCTTAATTGTTAATTTAGTAGTTTGCCGCCATCTTATTTCGCGAGATAATTTGATTTACGCCTACCGAATCCGAGAAAATACCATCAAGAGCAGGATGACGTACGAATAATGAGTCGACTTGATTATTTACCTTTGGAATACGATTAAAATCGAAAAACAATCGCTACTCCGGTTATACGGCAGGACGGGCATGGTGTTGTATCGTCACGAAACGTTGTGAATATTCGAATTTTCGGGTGCAAAATTTCTGTTAACCTTTGATACATATGAATCAACTTTTTGTTATCATTATTTTTTGATGTTATACGAGGTATATCGAGAAGAAATTATTCGTTCGAGAGAAAAAAAAAACGGGATTTAATGGATATTCTGATTTGTGTACTTTCCAAATATGGAAAATGGAGAAACGAAGGAGAACTTGGATTCTGGTTGTACTATGAAATGTTAATTTTGGAAAAACAGCTAAAATATGGAAATTATCGGGAGTATATGTTACATAACTCTCTGTATAATTCAAAATTATTTCAAAAATGTACTTCGGAGACGTCTACTATTGTTGGTAATAAAGTTTTTTGTATTTTTGAGTGTTTCAATGTTGAATTGCTTGGATTATTGAGTTTTGAAATGTTTCAGTTTTCTGATTTTTGTGTTTTTTCATTTTTTGAATGCCTTAGTATTCTAATGTATATGTTTTTTCGATTTAAATCTATTTTAATGTTCGAATGATTGTATTTTTGTCTATTTTGGTGAACAAATGTTTGTTTTTTGAGTTTTTGTCTGTTTTGGTGTTTGAATTTCAGTGTTTTTTGAGTTTTGTCTATTTTGGTGTTTGAATTTCAGTGTTCTTTGAGTTTTGTCTGTTTTGATGTTCGATTTTTCGTGTTTCTTTTATTTGTTTTGTCTACTTTAGTATTCAAATGTTGGTGTTTTCTGAGTTTTTGTCGGCTTCAGTGTTTAATTGTTTGTGTTTTTCGAATTTTTGTCTATTTTAGTGTTTAAATATTTGTGTTTTTGAGTGTTTGAATGCTTTAGTATTCAAATATTAGTGTTTTTGAGGTTTTGTATATTTAAGTATTCGAATGTTTTTTTTTGAGTTTTTGTCTATTTTAGTGTTTGAATGCTTTAGTGTTCAATTGTTTTTGAGTTTATGTCTATTTTAGTGTTTGAATCTTTGTATTTTTGAGTTTATGTCTATTTTAGTGTTCGAATGTTTGTTTTCTGAGTTTTTGTCGGCTTTAGTGTTTGAATGTTTGTGTTTTTTGTGTTTTTTTCTATTTTAGTGTTTGAATGCATTAGTGTTCAATTGTTTTTGAGTTTATGTCTATTTTAGTGTTTGAATATTTGTTTTTTTGAGTTGTTGTCTATTTTGGTGTTCGAATATTTGTGTTTTTTGAGTTTTTGTCTATTTTAGTGTTTAAAAGTTAATGTTTTCGAGTGTTTCATAGCTTTAATGTTCAAATGTTTTTGTTTTTGTGTGTTTTAATGTTCGAGTTTCCATATTTTTTAGTGCTCGAATGTATTATAGTTTGGGTTTATGATTTTTTCAACGTCTACTGTTTCTCAGTATCTAAATGTTTGTGTTTTTGAGTGTTTGAATGTTTCACTGTTCAAATTTTTGTGTTCTTCTACGTTTTGTTGTTTTTCTGTCCGATTTTTCTCATTTTCCAGTGTTGAAATATATTATTGTTCAAGTTTTTGAGTTTAAACGTTCAGATTTTGTGTTTTTGTAGTGTTTCAATGCTTTAGTATTCTAATGTATATGTTTTTGCGATTTAAATATATTTTAATGTTCGAATGATTGTGTTTTTGTCAATTTTGGTGAACAAATGTTTGTTTTTTGAGTTTTTGTCTATTTTGGTGTTTGAATTTCAGTATTTTTTGAGTTTTGTCTATTTTGATGTTCGATTGTTCGTGTTTTTTTAATTTTTTTTTGTCTACTTTAGTATTCAAATCTTAGCGTTTTTTGAGTTTTTGTCTATTTTAGTGTTTAAATCTTTGTATTTTTGAGTGTTTGAATGCTTTAGTATTCAAATCTTAGTGTTTTCTGAGTTTTTGTCTATTTTAGTGTTTAAATATTTGTGTTTTTGAGTGTTTGAATGCTTTAGTATTCAAATCTTAGTGTTTTCTGAGTTTTGGTCTATTTTAGTGTTTAAATATTTGTGTTTTTGAGTGTTTGAATGCTTTAGTATTCAAATCTTAGTGTTTTCTGAGTTTTTGTCTATTTTAGTGTTTAAATATTTGTGTTTTTGAGTGTTTGAATGCTTTAGTATTCAAATCTTAGTGTTTTCTGAGTTTTTGTCTATTTTAGTGTTTAAATATTTGTGTTTTTGAGTGTTTGAATGCTTTAGTATTCAAATCTTAGTGTTTTCTGAGTTTTTGTCTATTTTAGTGTTTAAATATTTGTGTTTTTGAGTGTTTGAATGCTTTAGTATTCAAATCTTAGTGTTTTCTGAGTTTTGGTCTATTTTAGTGTTTAAATATTTGTGTTTTTGAGTGTTTGAATGCTTAAGTATTCAAATCTTAGTGTTTTCTGAGTTTTGGTCTATTTTAGTGTTTAAATATTTGTGTTTTTGAGTGTTTGAATGCTTAAGTATTCAAATCTTAGTGTTTTCTGAGTTTTGGTCTATTTTAGTGTTTAAATATTTGTGTTTTTGAGTGTTTGAATGCTTTAGTGTTCAATTGCTCTCGAGTTTATGTCTATTTTAGTGTTCGAATATTTGTGTTTTTTGAATTTTTGTCTATTTTAGTATTTAAAAGTTGTTATTGTTGTAGAAATTGTGGTTGTTACCAAAAAATGTTCATTTACCAGGTAGAGGATTCAGGTTGCAGCGAAAATATACAAGGAAATACCAAAATTATCCTTATTATTGACACGAACCGCCACTGGAATAATGAAAATCATGAAAACTTCAAGGTGATCTTACACTATATACATCTTTAATTAAAATTATTTTTGATGGTCCCTTTTTCTTCTTCTTTTATAGCTCCACTTTTGTATGGCGCTTAATGTAAACAAATCAAAAGAAGTGCTTCATAAAGGCATCAAAGAGATTCCGAAGAGGCTCTTTATTGAGGAACTAGTAAACAAAACATATCCTTTAAAGTAAACAGCGAAATTAATTGATTAATTTTCTTTTGGACGTGAACATGAAAGGAAATATTTTTTTTTTCAAATTAGCCTCCTTTGTATCTCATTGATTACGAATTTGCGTCGAAAATAGCATCATAAAATTTAATTTATGAATTTTAATAATTAAAAAAATGTAAATTCATTCAAAATATCACGTTATACGAGGGTGGTATGGTTTTTCGCGATGTTATTATATCATCAGATACAAAAATCTAACAAACAAAACAAGAAATTGATCAGTTACATTATTCATGAAACAAAACATTCATTTGTTTTATATTTTTGGTGTTTTTGACATTTTTGAAAAACAAAATTTGTTAATTTTGGGTCGAATATGCCAATTTTGGAGGGAAAGCTGTTAAATTCACAATTATCATCTATTTTGGGGAATAAGTTATTGATTCGACAAAGCTTCATGAATTTCTGAGAGGTAAATTGATTATTTCACAATACTCAATGAAATTTGGGGGGTGAGTTGTTCGTTTCTAGGCTCCCGATAACATTTCGGAGGATAAGTTCTGTATTTAACAATTCTCGATGAAGTTTTGGGGGTGAATTGTACATTTTACAATATTAAATGGAATTTTAGGACGTAACTGTTCATTTTACAGCTGTCACTGAAATTTTTGAGTGTCTATTGTTCACTTTATGATTTCCAAGGGGGACAAATTAACCATTCTACAATGCTTGGTGCAATTTTGGGGGTTGATTGTTCATTTCATAATTCTCAATGAAATTTGGGAGTTAATTTGTTCATTATACAGTTCTCAATGGAATTTTGGGGGGTAACGTGCTCATTTTACGGTATTAAATGGAATTTTGGGGGGTAAAGGGTTGATTTTACAACTCTCACATGAATTTTGATAGATATGTTGTTCATATTAAGAGCTCCAATGAAATTTTTGTTGGTTAGTTGATCATTTCATAATTCTCAATGAAATTTTGGAGGTAATTTGTTCATTATACAGATCTCAATGAAATTTTGGGGGGTAATTTGTTCATTATACAGATCTCAATGAAATTTTGGGGGGTAATTTGTTCATTATACAGATCTCAATGAAATTTTGGGGGGTAATTTGTTCATTATACAGATATCAATGAAATTTTGGGGGGTAATTTGTTCATTATACAGATCTCAATGAAATTTTGGGGGGTAATTTGTTCATTATACAGATCTCAATGAAATTTTGAGGGGTAACTTTTTAATTTCTAGACTGATTGAAATTTTTGATGATTAGTTGTTCGTTTTTAGCCCCCGAGGAAATCTTGGGGGTGAGTTGGTTTTTTTACAATTATCTATGACATTTTGGGGGGTAATTTGCTGATTATGTTAATCTGTTTAGACATTTTTCGATATAGAGATATTTGGGGGTATAATTTTTATTTGTGACATTCTGTATATTCAAAATATTGATATTTGTGCGCATTTTCCGGCTCCATATTAATATTTACTCATAAAATTATCATTATTTAACTAATATTTGACATAATCGTTGAATTTATTCGTTTTTTTTTGTTATAGTTAAAATGATTGATGTTTATTGTCGAACGAGCGCGAATTCGAAATTTAATTGACGTTTCTATAAATATAATTGTGTAAAATTGATGTAGAATCGCTTCTATGAATAACAAAATGGATTTATATTTTCCATTTCGAATGTTATATTCACAATTAACAATATTATGTTGATAATAATCGAATCACATGATATTTTGCACTTGTCGAATGTTATTCTCAACTTTTTTTATATATTGGAGTACATAGCAAACGCTCCAGGTCGGTAGGTTGTTCATTTTTCAATGTTCAATGGAATTTTTGAAAGTTAACTATTCATTTCATGAAATTTCGGTGACAAACTATTTCTTTCATTATTTCCAAAGAAGTTTTGAGAGTTTAATAAAATTTTGGGGGGTAACTTGTTCATTTTACAATGCTGAATGAAATATGGGGGGTAAATTATTCATTGTTTAATTTTCAGCGAAATTTTGGGAGGTAACTTGTTCATTTTACAACTTTCACAGAAATTTTGGTAAACTGTTCATTTCACAATGCTGGATGAAATATTGGGAGTGAATTATTCATTTTATAATTTCCAGTGAAATTTTGGGAGGTAACTTGTTCATTTTACAATTTTAACTGACATTTTAGGGGGTAAACTGTTTATTTCACAATGCTGAATGAAATATTGGGAGTGAATTATTCATTTTATAATTTCTAATCAAATTTTGGGAGGTAACTTGTTCATTTTACAATGCTGAATGGAATATGGGGGGTAAATTTTTCATTGAATAATTTTCAGTGAAATTTTGGGAGGTAACTTGTTCATTTTACAACTTTCAGAGAAATTTTGGGGGGTAAACTGTTCATTTCACAATGCTGAATGAAATATTGGGAGTGAATTATTCATTTTATAATTTCTAATCAAATTTTGGGAGGTAACTTGTTCATTTTACAATGCTGAATGGAATATGGGGGGTAAATTTTTCATTGAATAATTTTCCGTGATATTTTGGGAGGTAACTTGTTTATTTTACAACTTTCAGAGAAATTTTGGGGGGTAAACTGTTCATTTCACAATGCTGGATGAAATATTGGGAGTGAATTATTCATTTTATAATTTCTAATCAAATTTTGGGAGGTAACTTGTTCATTTTACAATGCTGAATGGAATATGGGGGGTAAATTTTTCATTGAATAATTTTCAGTGAAATTTTGGGAGGTAACTTGTTCATTTTACAACTTTCAGAGAAATTTTGGGGGGTAAACTGTTCATTTCACAATGCTGGATGAAATATTGGGGGTGAATTATTCATTTTATAATTTCTTATCAAATTTTGGGAGGTAACTTGTTCCTTTTCCAATGCTGAAAGAAATATGGGGAGTAAATTATTCATTGAATAATTTTCAGTGAAATTTTGGGAGGTAACTTGTTCATTTAACAACTTTCACTGAAATTTTGGGGGGTAAACTATTTATTTCACAATGCTGAATGAAATATTGGGAGTGAATTATTCATTTTATAATTTCCAGTGAAATTTTGGGAGGTAACTTGTTCATTTTACAATTTTCACTGACATTTTGGGGGGTAAACTGTTTATTTCACAATGCTGAATGATATATTGGGAGTGAATTATTCATTTTATAATTTCTAATGAAATTTTGGGTTGTAACTTGTTCATTTAACAACTTTCACTGAAATTTTGGGGAGTAATCTGTTCATTTCACAATGCTGAATGAAATATTGGGGGTGAATTATTCATTTTATAATTTCTAATCAAATTTTGGGAGGTAACTTGTTCATTTTACAATTTTCACTGACATTTTGGGAGGTAAACTGTTCGTTTCACAATGCTGAATGAAATTTTGGGGGGTAATTAGTTTATATTACAAGTTCTTGATGGAATTTTAAGGGGTAATTTGTTAGTTTTGCTATATTGAATTTTGGGAGGTATATGTTCATTCTACAATTTTGGGGGTTAACTTGTTTATTCCGAAAATATGATTATGATAATGTTTTTAAAGAGTATTATACAGGGTCTTCCATAAAGTACGTCTTAAAAGGGATAGATGAAAGGGATAATCTTTGCGGGTTGATTTTTCCAGAATTTTCGTCTAAATGAATCAGGAGATATTTTTTATTTTGAAAAAAATAATTCACGGCTCACCTCGTTTGTATAGGAATTATTATAAATTTAATAGACCAAAAATTGAGCGGGTTTCTTGGGAAATTATTTATTTTTTTTTTATAAATAAATTGGAGCAATAAATCATCGGGAAAAAATGAAAATCTAACCTAACTTTCTTAACTGATATAATTTTACATAAAAGTTTTCCGTAGTATTTAGATGGTTTACCGAGAAAATAAATTTTTCCGAACGAAAAAGTAATAATGAGTTCCGAGTTTTATCTTGAAATATCACAGAGCCCTCGGTGATTTACAGAGGGTAGAAGAATAAGGGCTGAAAATGAAATTTGCTGACCTTTTACGTACTAAGCTGAACGACTAATTTTGTGTATAAATATGATTGTATCCTTTTGTTGTCGATGGTTTAGTTAACTAGCGAGTTATCCATAGACAAATCTCCAGATATACGGGGTGTTTCGCAAGTTTCGAATTGATCAAAATCGATATCTGCAGTTTCATTTTGATCAGATCCTAGTTTTGAGCAAGAAGTTTCTAGGATACGTTGTTGCAAGGGAAAAATTGTTGAGGTTATTAGCTGTATTTAAAAAACGGACTCTACGAGGGTTGTTCCACAAGATTAGACCGAAAAAAATTTAGAGGAATGACTATTTATTTGAATATTTCTATTACAAGGGCGGGTGGACATGTTTAAATGTTATTTTACTCAAAAAATACGCATCTCTGCAAAAAAATTTGAATACGAGGGCGTTTCTACAAGTTTAGATTAGAAAAAAATGATAAATGGAGTAAACAAGATGATTTGTTGGAATATTTTGATTACGAGGGCGGTTAAACAAGTTTAAATGAATAAAATTAGGCAAATAAGATAATTTATTTGAATATTTCTATTACGAGGGCAGCTGGACAAGTTTAAATGAAGAGAAAACATAATTTTACTCAAAAAATAAGAATTTTTGCAAAAATTTAGATACAAAAGCGTTTCTACAAGTTTAAAAGAAAAAATGAGGCAAATAAGATGATTTCTTCGAATATTCCTATTACGAGGGCGGTTGAACAAGTTTAAATATAACAATAAGTGAATTTTGCTGGAAAAATACAAATCTCCAAAAAAATTTCAATACAAGGGCAATTCAACAAGTTTATATGAAAAATTACGTGCATTCCCTTTGGAAAAATACGATTTTTCAACATAATTTCATTACGAGGGCTGTTCAATAAGTTTAGACAGTGAAAAATAGTGTCTAGAATAAAAAATAATGATTTAATCATAAAAAAATTATCACGAGGGTGGTTCCACAAAATTAGACAGAAAAAAATTTAGAGGAATGACTATTTATTTGAATATTTCTATTACAAGGGCGGGTGGACGAGTTTAAATGGAAAGAAATGTTATTTTACTCAAAAAATACGCATCTCTGCAAAAATTTGAATACGAGGGCGTTTCCACAAGTTTAGATTGAAAAAAATTGATAAATGGAGTAAATAAGATGATTTGTTGAAATATTTTAATTACGAGGGCGGTTAAACAAGTTTAAATGAATAAAATTAGGCAAATAAGATAATTTATTTGAATATTTCTATTACGAGGGCGGTTGAACAAGCTCAAATGTAAAAATAAGTGATTTTGATGAAAAAATACGAATCTTCAAGAAAATTTCAGTACGAGGACAATTCAACAAGTTTATATGAAAAATTACGTGCATTCCCTTTGGAAAAATACGATTTTTCAAGATAATTTCATTACGAGCGCTGTACAATAAGTTTAGACAGTGAAAAATAGTGTCTAGAATAAAAAATAATGATTTAATCATAAAAAAATTATCACGAGGGTGGTTCCACAAAATTAGACAGAAAAAAATTTAGAGGAATGACTATTTATTTGAATATTTCTATTACAAGGGCGGGTGGACGAGTTTAAATGGAAAGAAATGTTATTTTACTCAAAAAATACGCATCTCTGCAAAAAAATTTGAATACGAGGGAGTTTCTACAAGTTTAGATTAGAAAAAAATGATAAATGGAGTAAATAAGATGATTTGTTGAAATATTTTGATTACGAGGGCGGTTAAACAAGTTTAAATGAATAAAATTAGGCAAATAACATAATTTATTTGAATATTCCTATTACGAGGGCGGTTGAACAAGCTCGAATTTAAAAATAAGTGATTTTGATGAAAAAATACGAATCTTCAAGAAAATTTCAGTACGAGGACAATTCAACAAGTTTATATGAAAAATTACGTGCATTCCCTTTGGAAAAATACGATTTTTCAACATAATTTCATTACGAGGGCTGTTCAATAAGTTTAGACAGTGAAAAATAGTGTCTAGAATAAAAAATAATGATTTAATCATAAAAAAATTATCACGAGGGTGGTTCCACAAAATTAGACAGAAAAAAATTTAGAGGAATGACTATTTATTTGAATATTTCTATTACAAGGGCGGGTGGACGAGTTTAAATGGAAAGAAATGTTATTTTACTCAAAAAATACGCATCTCTGCAAAAATTTGAATACGAGGGCGTTTCCACAAGTTTAGATTGAAAAAAATTGATAAATGGAGTAAACAAGATGATTTGTTGGAATATTTTGATTACGAGGGCGGTTAAACAATTTTAAATGAATAAAATTACGCAAATAACATAATTTATTTGAATATTCCTATTACGAGGGCGGTTGAACAAGTTCGAATTTAAAAATAAGTGATTTTGATGAAAAAATACGAATCTTCAATATAATTTCATTACGAGGGCTGTACAATAAGTTTAGACAGTAAAAAATAGTGTCTAGAATAGAAAATAACGATTTGATCATAATAAATATGTTACGAGGATGGTTTGATGAATTCGAATTAAAAATAATAGAAAATCACTATTCTTGAGAAAAATATCAATACGAGGGCGTTTCTACAAGTTTATAACGAAAAATATGGATGAAAATTATACAAAAACAGAGACAAAACTAATACGAGGGAGGTTCAACAAATTTGTATAGAAAATAATCAACAAAAATGACGAAAAAGCCACGATTTGTTAAAAAAAAGTATTGAGAAAATACAGAAATAGATGAAAATAGCCGGAATATTGAAAAAAAAAACTATTCCAAAGTTGTTTTTGTGCATAATATTCTTCTGAGTCCATATTATATTATTACGTCAGTTTTTCGACGATTTCACTCTATGAAACACCAAAAATAAAGAAATTATTCAGATTTAGACGAGATTTAGCACGACTGACATATTTATCAACTCCTAGGACACGTCGTTCTCCGAGGATAATTTGCGACCAATTTCTCTACATCGAAATGTGACATTCAGTTTCTAAGGAATCCTTATTGCCGCGCCATTTCGATGAGCTAGCAAACCGCCGATGTCATTGTGTCCCGATTGCTCAACTGCAACATAAAAGACCTAACCCTGACGGAATTAATATAATCGTTAACGTCGACTTTTCCACATACAGGGTGGCGTCGACACGAACCAACTCGATAAAAGTAGTATCTGGGCATAGAAAACGCCCGAAAAAAATTTTCCATTCCCGAAAGACGTCGACGAGGTTTCTATGGTGTATATCACCGGTTTTTTTTTCTTATCTCCCTCGAGAAGTTTCGATTAGAGAATGAAAGCGCCCGTAATGGAAAACTTCCACATTCTTTACGTCTAAAAAGGAGGATATTCGAATTCCCCAAGGCTCCAGACTCATATGCATACCATTGATGTATAAACGAATACCCAGATTGCTACACCTCCTCCACCCACCCCCTCCCTACCCCCCTTCCCTCCTCTCCACTCTTACTCGAGTCCAGGCAATTTTCCTATTGGAAAATTTAAATGGAAATTTCCAGGAGGGGCTTCATTTACATGTTTAATAGTCCTTTGGGCGCTAAATCGTCCCACTCTTCGCGACAAGTAATTTGGTACGTTTTATACGAGGGCGAAAGGAAATTTACTAGATTTTGAATTTCAACTTCATCCGATTCCGCCGATCAGATAAATCGTGTGTGTGTGTGTGTATTGAGAAACGATTTTTATGGAAAATGATTTTTTTTTTTTCGTATACGAAAGAAAAACCTTAAAAGCGTTTTCACATGCGAACGATTTTCTTTCGCGTGTAGTACATAAAACTCGTATCAAATTCATATTAAAATAATTCCAAGGACTCGATCCTATTTCGAGGAAAAAATACAAAAATGCGGTTATCAACATCGTTTTGAAAATTCCGTGTGAATTTAATGGAGAAAACATTCGATTATAGAAGAATAACATATGAATGAATCGATTATTGAATCTATAAATGACCATAACGAATGATTCAATCGATTAATTCATTGATAATTGACATGATAAACGAATGAATCGATTGATAAATCGACGAATAACTCAATATATCGATTATATGATTAATAAGTCAATGAAAAAATCCATTCCTGAGTCAATGAATCAATCGATTAATAAATTGATGAATGACTTGCTAAATGGATGATATATTTGATGAATAAATCGATTCAAGAGTCAATGAATGGATTCATCGATCATTAGATTGATAATTGACATGATAAACGAATGAATCGATTGATAAATCGACGAATAACTCAATATATCGATTATATGATTAATAAGTCAATGAAAAAATCCATTCCTGAGTCAATGAATCAATCGATTAATAAATTGATGAATGACTTGCTAAATGGATGATATATTTGATGAATAAATCGATTCAAGAGTCAATGAATGGATTCATCGATCATTAGATTGATAATTGACATGATAAACGAATGAATCGATTGATAAATCGACGAATAACTCAATATATCGATTATATGATTAATAAGTCAATGAAAAAATCCATTCCTGAGTCAATGAATCAATCGATTAATAAATTGATGAATGACTTGCTAAATGGATGATATATTTGATGAATAAATCGATTCAAGAGTCAATAAATGGATTCGTCGATCATTAGATTGATAATTGACATGATAAACGAATGAATCGATTGATAAATCGACGAATGACTCAATGTATCGATTATATGATTAATAAATCAATGAAAAATCCATTCCTGAGTCAATGAATCAATTGATTAATAAATTAATGAATGACTCTATTAATGGATGATATATTTGATGATTAAATCGATTCAAGAGTCAATAAATGGATTCATCGATCATTTGATTGATAATTGACATGATAAACGAATGAATCGATTGATAAATCGACGAATAACTCAATATATCGATTATATGATTAATAAATCAATGAAAAATCCATTCCTGAGTCAATGAATCAATCGATTAATAAATTGATGAATGACTTGCTAAATGGATGATATATTTGATGAATAAATCGATTCAAGAGTCAATGAATGGATTCATCGATCATTAGATTGATAATTGACATGATAAACGAATGAATCGATTGATAGATTAATGGATGACATAATAAATGAATGACAAATCGATTGATGACTTGATACACCAATGTATTAATGAACTAATCGATAAATGATTCAATTGAAGCACTGTAGATCAAACAGTGCGATCGAAAATTCGTATCCACACTGTTTTATATCGATTTGACGAAGAAAGTCCATTTCACTTTATTAACAATACAGAAAATAGCGGAAATATTTTGAATGATGTCGGGCTTGAGAATTCTCTGGAAACATCTAATAAAACATAAACCGAATTAATGTTTTCCTTGTTGAATTTGAAATTTTCCAGAGCCAATTTGCATTAATTAAATTTCGAGTTTCGATGGTTCTGCTTTATGAAATATGGTCTGTTTACATAGTTAAACTATTTCGAAACGGTCGGTCGGTCGACAATTTTTTTCTTATGATTGTATTTTCGTCCGAATTTGTACCGAAATGCACTCGACAGAATTCGTGGTAGTTTACGAAATTATGTAAACAAAGTGATAATTGATTTAAATCGAATTCAATTAATTTATATTACGTCAAATTTTTTGATTAGTCGCTTTCGAAATTTGTTGATGATGAATTTTAATTTCGTTCCAATGTATTTACACATTTTCTATTAAATTAAAACTTGTTTATAATTTGAAATCATTAATTTATACTTTCTAGCAGTTATCCATTGACCAATCACATAATTTGTGACATAAAGACGTTTGACGTGGAACATATGACATCTGTCGTGTGATAAATGACATTTTCTCGTGTCTTATGACGTCTAAAGTGTGACAATCAACATATTTCGTGATATAATGATGTTTGACGTATGACAGATGACATCTGACGTGTGATAAGTGACCATATCTCGTGTCTTATGGCGTCTAATATGTGAAAATCAACATATTTCGTAACATAATGACGTTTGATATGTGAGAGATGACATCTGACGTGTGATAAGTAACCTTATCTCGTGTCTTATGGCGTCTGAAGTTTGAAAATCGACTTATTTCGTGACGTAATGACGTTTGACGTGTGACAGATGACATTATTTCTTGTCGTATGACATCTGACGTGTGATAAGTGACCATATCTCGTGTCTTATAGCGTCTAAAGTGTGAAAATCGACTTATTTCGTGACATAATGACGTTTGACGTGTGACAGATGACATCTGACGTGTGATAAGTGACCATATCTCGTGTCTTATGGCGTCTAAAGTGTGAAAATCGACTTATTTCGTGACATAATGACGTTTAACGTGTGACAGCTGACATTATTTCTTGTCATATGATATCTGACGTGTAATAATTGACATTATTCTTAAACGTATATGTTTAATATATGAAATTCGACAAAATTTCTTGTAATATGTAATACACACATTTTCTATTAAATTAAAACTTGTTTATGATTCAAAATCATGAATTTACACTTTCTAGGATTTGTTCGTATTTCAAACCCTTATTTATATCAACTAATTAAATTTAAAATACCCTGTCACGTTTAACGTTTGACATCTGACATAATTTAGTGACATATCACGTTTAAGGTGTAACAATTGTCATTAATTCGTGACGTATATCGACTGGCGTTTGAAATTTGACTTTATTTAGTGACATGTGACGTCTGACGTGTGACAATTGATATTTTTTTGTCATATGACGTATAAAGAGTAACAATTAATTAATTTCGTGGCGTCCAAACTGTGAAAATTAACTTTTTCCGTGACATATGACGTCTGACATATGACAATTGACATTATTTCTTGTCACATGATATCTGACGTGTAATAAATATATGAATGATTCCTTGTAATATGTAATTTACACATTTTCTATTAAATTAAAATTTGTTTATAATTTAAAATTTGAATTTACACTTTCTAGGAGTTGTTCATGTTTGACATATCTTTGACATATGACAATTGATTTTATTTTTTGTCATATGACGTCTGAAGTTTGACTTTAACATTATTTCGTGACATGTGAAGTCTGACGTGTAACAACTGACATCATTTCTTGTCGTTCAACGGATAAACAGTGACAATTGACGTATGACATTATTTCTTGACTTATGGCGTTTGAAGTTTGACATTATTTCGTGACACATGACGTCTGTTACGGGTTACAAATGATATTATTTCTTGTCGTATGACGCGTTAAGAGTGAAAATTGATTTATTCGTGTCTTATGGCGTCCAAATTTGACGATTGACTTATTCTATGACATATGACGTATTTCGATATATATCAGGTCTGACGTTTGACGATTATTATGTGACGTATGACGTGAAAAGTATGACAATCGACTATATGACTTCTACCAAATGACATTTGACATCTAGTGATTTCGAACATGGAAAAATTTTATTTTCATTGCGATTTACTTGTTAATATACTTTTTGCGAAGGTGTTTGTTCAAATAATTGAGTTTCTTCGTAAACAATTGATAAAATTTTCTACGATTTTTGGGTATATTAACGAAAAAATCCACTTTCTGTTGATTTGAGGGCGGCAATGAACTGCGAACGAAAATAAAATTATTTCGGTTTTTTTTTTATTACCGCCTGCTCTATTTCACAGAAGTCGGTGGAAAAAGAGAGAGGGGAGAAGGGAGTGGGGGGAAATATGAAAAGTGTTTCATAAAGCAATCATCAGCGAGCTACTGAGAGCACAAAGTATGAAATATAGCCCATTAGCTCTAGCGCAAAACGGTGAAATGTGAATTTTTGAATGAGAAAGGTCTCTCGAAACTTTGACGCATTGTTTTTGGTTTTTCTTTCACGTATACTGTCTTCATAATGTTGGTCTATATTCAAGAAATATCATAAATTTGATGGAAAGAAGGTAATAAAGCTTGTATAATGATATTTCAACGTACTACTGGTAAGATTTTTATAACAGTAGTTTATTATTCAGTTCCGTGACGTCTGACATGTGACAAATGACGTATTTCGTGACATATGACATTTAAAGTGGGACAGTTGACATTATATCTTGTCATATAACCTCTGACGTGTAATAGTTAACATTATTGCTTGTCATATGACATCTAAAGAGTGATGAATGATTCTTTTCGTGATATATGACGTCTAACGTGTAATAGTTGACATTTATTCATGACTTATGTTCTGACAGTTGACGTATTTCGTGACATAAACGTTTAGCTTGTGACTATTGACTTGATTTATTGTGACGTAAACTCTGACGTGTTATAATCGAAATTTTGTCATAAGACATCTAAAAAGTGATAATTGACTCTTTTTGTGATATATAAAGTCAAACGTGTAATAATTTTAGTGACTTATGACTTCTAAATCGTGACCATTGACTGATTCTTTAAGTATGACGTCTGACATGTGACAAATGACGTATTTCGTGACATATGACATTTAAAGTGGGACAGTTGACATTATATCTTGTCATATAACCTCTGAAGTGTAATAGTTAACATTATTGCTTTTCATATGACATCTAAAGAGTGATGAATGATTCTTTTCGTGATATATAACGTCTAACGTGTAATAGTTGACATTAACTCATGACTTATGATGTGACAGTTGACGTATTTCGTGACATAAACGTTTAGCGTGTGACAATTGACTTGATTTATTGTGACGTAAACTCTGACGTGTTATAATCGAAACTTTGTCATATGACATCTAAAAAGTGATATTTGACTCTTTTTGTGATATATGACGTCTAACGTGTAATAATTTTAGTGACTTAAGACGTCTAAATCGTGACCATTGACTGATTCTTTAAGTATGACGTCTGACATGTGACGAATGACGTATTTCGTGACATGGCATTTGAATGACGTTTAAAGTATGACAATTTACTTATTTCGTGACATTTGACATGATTTCTCATCATATGACATTTGACATGTAATAATCGACATTATTTTGTGACATATATGTTTGATGTATGAAAATTGATATGATTTCTTGTAATATGATATTCCAAATGTGGTAATTGACATCTAACATATGACAATTGAATCATTTGACATTTTGACATGTAACAAATGACATCTGACGTGTAGTAAGTGACAATATCTCGTGTCCTATGGCGTCCAAATTGTGACCATCGACTTATTTCGTGTTTAATGTATGAAAATTGACGTGATTTCTTGTAACATGACATTTAAAACGTGGAAATCAACTTATTTCGTGATATATGATGTTTAAAGTATGACAAGTTACTTATTTCGTGACAGTTGACATGATTTCTTATCATACGACATTTGACATGTAATAATCGACATTATTTTGTGACATATATGTTTGATGTATGAAAATTGATATGATTTCTTGTAATATGACATTCCAAATGTGGTATTTGACATCTAACATATAAGAATTGAATAATTTCGTGACATGTTATTTTGACATGTAACAAATGACATCTGACGTGTGATAAATGACATTATCTCGTGTCTTATGGCGTCTAAAGTGTAACAATTGAATATTTCGTGACTTATGACGTTTGTCATTTGACAAATGACGTATATTTCGCTCAGCACGCAGTGATTTAGTCGTGAAATGAATGAATACTCTTCTCGACATTTTTTAATAAAAGAAAAACGTTATAAACAGAATTTAATGAAACAGTCAGTACTTCTGGTTCTCCATTTATTACAACGAACGAATTTGAAATTCAGACTTTCAGACAACACAAAAGGTTGGATTAATTACGTCACACGACGATGTGTGCTCCTCTTCTTCTTTCACCTACTTTCACATGAAAATCGATAGGCAAACACGACGTTCCCACTTTTATCATAAACTGGAAATCTAGGTACATAATTTTGAGTGAAATTCACTTTCATCTACGAAAATTTCTTCGATTTTCCACTGTTTAATTATACAGGGTGGACTACAGAAAACAATTCGTCTCGTTATTCTGTAAATTCAATGATAAACATCATCGTATCTTTTTTTTTTTATTTTATTTACGAAATTATGAGAATCGGCCGGCAATAAAAAGACGATTCTCGATAAAGTTCGACGGAAAATCTGATGGAAAACTTTACGAAACTTATAACCGTTTCCACACAGATAATTTGTCTATTTTCCAAACATATATTCACATGCATATAATAAGAAAAGGAGAGACCAATAAACGTCTAGAAAATATATTCATTCTTATAAATATGGGAAAACTTTCAAATGCGGCTCTCGGAGATTTACGTCTCGCTTGTTGAGAGGAGATAAAAACATTTATATAAATTACAGCTTTCCGGGGGTATTTACGTTGACAGTGGTATTCAAAATTCATGATTATATTGATTGGAAGCGTAAAAATTTTCCGTTCACATAAATATGGAAACGTACGACAGGAAACACGAGTTATATACATCCTCCATTTTGTGAAACGTAAACGAGAAACATCTCCCAAACCAACAACGTATGACAATTGACATTATTAATTGTCGTATGATGTGTCATTTCGTATCTAATGGCGTTAAAATTGTAATTATCCACTTATTCAATGACATATGACGTCTGATGTGTGACAATTGACATTATTTCTTGTCATATACCGTCCGAATTGTGGAAATTTACTCGTTTCGTAACATATGACATTTGACGTGTGATAATTGACACTTTTCTTGACTTATGACGTCTAAAATGTCACAATTGACATAAATTTGTGACATATGACATCTGACGACTAACAATTAACATTATTTCTTGTCATATAATGTCTGAATTGTAAAAATTGAGTTATTTCGTAACATATGACATTTGACGTATGATAGTTAACATTTTTCTTGACTTACGACGTCTAAAGTCTTACAATTGACATAAATTTGTGACACATGACATCTGACGAGTAACAATTAACATTATTTCTTATCATATACCGTCTGAATTGTGAAAATTTACTCGTTTCGTAACATATGACATTTGACGTGTGATAATTGACACTTTTCTTGACGTATGACGTCTAAAATTTTACATTTGACATAAATTTGTGACATATGACATCTGACGAGTAACAATTAACATTATTTCTTGTCATATACCGTCCGAATTGTGAAAATTTACTCGTTTCGTAACATATGACATTTGACGTGTGATAGTTGACACTTTTCTTGACTTACGACGTCTAAAATTTTACATTTGACATACATTTGTGACATATGACATCGGACGAGTAACAATTAACATTATTTCTTGTCATATACCGTCCGAATTGTGAAAATTTACTCGTTTCGTAACATATGACATTTGACGTGTGATAATTGACACTTTTCTTGACTTACGATGTCTAAAATGTCACAATTGACATTAATTTGTGACATATGACATCTGACGTGTTACAATCGACATTTTATCTTGTCGTATGACATGTAAAGAGTCACAATTAACTCATTGCGTTTATTTTGGCGTCCAAAATGTGACGATTAATTTATTCCATGACATATGACCTCTGTTCTCAGACTTGTGAGGTTAGGTTTACTTGTTTCTTCTTAAAATTTGTGGTGACTATCTCGAGGCTACTTTTCAGTCTCTTTTTTGCTTTTTTGTTTGTTTTTCGCCTATGATTAATAAAAAAAAAACAACCACGATATATTTGATATAATTAAACGTAACTTCTTCTTGGAATTGGAAATTCTGGAGTAAAATAAATTAGGCAGATGAAAGCAATAAGCATAAATATTCTAAGGGCTATATTTCAACGTATATTTCATATTTAAAATGGCACGAAAATACTGGTTATGAAAGGAAATATAAATCACAAATAGCAACGAAATTACCCCAGATGAAGGTGGATGTATATCAAAACAACTAATGTATTGATTTTCCACTAGAAACTTACAAGGGGTGTTCCAAAAGTATCCAATACAACAAAAAAATAATATTTCGAATCTATAGCAACCATCCATAACAAACCATCCAGGTCCTTCCACGTACAGGAAAATGTCATTAGAGGTTAGATCTGGTGAATATAGCAGATTGTTAACTACTTCTAAGTGGTCCAAAATGGCCGAAAATAAAAAAAGACCGATTTTCCCGCCGTACTCGTACTAAAACCTTGATATTAAAAATGTTGGAGTTGTTTTTATGACTCATATATGGAGGAAAAGGTCTGGAGATACCCCAACCACCTTATCTGCCAGATTTATTGCGCTTTCTCGTTACCAAAATCAAAATACCCTGCAGTTTCTTTGTCCTCTTTGAACCTGAACCACTTCTAGTCATTTTAGGTGCCCATAATGTGGAAATGGAGATGGAAAAGGTTCTAAAATACCCCCAACCACTTTATCGGCCAGATTTATCGCGCTTTCTCGTTACCAAAATCAAAATACCCTGCAGTTTCTTTGTCCTCTTTGCACCTGAACCACTTCTAGTCATTCTGGGTGCCCATAATGTGGAAATGGAGATGGAAAAGGTTCTAAAATACCCTCAACCACCTTATCGGCCAGATTTATCGCGCTTTCTCGTTACCAAAATCAAAATACCCTGCAGTTTCTTTGTCCTCCTTGCACCTGAAGCACTTCTAGTCATTCTGGGTGCCCATAATGTGGAAATGGAGATGGAAAAGGTTCTAAAATACCCCCAACCACTCTATCGGCCAGATTTATCGCGCTTTCTCGTTACCAAAATCAAAATACCCTGCAGTTTCTTTGTCCTCCTTGCACCTGAAGCACTTCTAGTCATTCTGGGTGCCCATAATGTGGAAATGGAGATGGAAAAGGTTCTAAAATACCCCCAACCACTTTATCGGCCAGATTTATCGCGCTTTCTCGTTACCAAAATCAAAATACCCTGCAGTTTATTTGTCCTCCTTGCACCTGAAGCACTTCTAGTCATTCTGGGTGCCCATAATGTGGAAATGGAGATGGAAAAGGTTCTAAAATACCCCCAACCACTTTATCGACCAGATTTATCGCGCTTTCTCGTTACCAAAATCAAAATACCCTGCAGTTTCTTTGTCCTCCTTGCACCTGAAGCACTTCTAGTCATTCTGGGTGCCCATAATGTGGAAATGGAGATGGAAAAGGTTCTAAAATACCCCCAACCACTTTATCGGCCAGATTTATCGCGCTTTCTCGTTACCAAAATCAAAATACCCTGCAGTTTATTTGTCCTCCTTGCACCTGAAGCACTTCTAGTCATTCTGGGTGCCCATAATGTGGAAATGGAGATGGAAAAGGTTCTAAAATACCCCCAACCACTTTATCGGCCAGATTTATCGCGCTTTCTCGTTACCAAAATCAAAATACCCTGCAGTTTCTTTGTCCTCTTTGCACCTGAAGCACTTCTAGTCATTCTGGTTGCTCATAATGTGAAAATGGAGATGGAAAAGGTTCTAAAATACCCCCAACCACTTTATCGGCCAGATTTATCGCGCTTTCTCGTTACCAAAATCAAAATACCCTGCAGTTTCTTTGTCCTCTTTGCACCTGAAGCACTTCTAGTCATTTTAGGTGCCCATAATGTGGAAATGGAGATGGAAAAGGTTCTAAAATACCCCCAACCACTTTATCGGCCAGATTTATCGCGCTTTCTCGTTACCAAAATCAAAATAATCTCCAGTTTCTTTGTCCTCTTTGCACCTGAAGCACTTCTAGTCATTCTGGGTGTTCATAATGTGGAAATGGAGATGGAAAAGGTTCTAAAATACCCCCAACCACCTTATCGGCCAGATTTATCGCGCTTTCTCGTTACCAAAATCAAAATACCCTGCAGTTTCTTTGTCCTCTTTGCACCTGAAGCACTTCTAGTCATTTTAGGTGCCCATAATGTGGAAATGGAGATGGAAAAGGTTCTAAAATACCCCCAACCACCTTATCGGCCAGATTTATCGCGCTTTCTCGTTACCAAAATCAAAATACCCTGCAGTTTCTTTGTCCTCTTTGCACCTGAACCACTTCTAGTCATTCTGGGTGCCCATAATGTGGAAATGGAGATGGAAAAGGTTCTAAAATACCCCCAACCACCTTATCTGCCAGATTTATCGCGCTTTCTTGTTACCAAAATAAAAATAATCTCCAGTTTCTTTGTCCTCTTTGCACCTGAAGCACTTCTAGTCATTCTGGGTGTTCATAATGTGGAAATGGAGATGGAAAAGGTTCTAAAATACCCCCAACCACCTTATCTGCCAGATTTATCGCGCTTTCTCGTTACCAAAATCAAAATACCCTGCAGATTCTTTGTCCTCTTTGCACCTGAAGCACTTCTAGTCATTCTGGGTACCCATAATGTGGAAATGGAGATGGAAAAGGTTCTAAAATACCCCCAACCACCTTATCTGCCAGATTTATCGCGCTTTCTCGTTACCAAAATCAAAATACCCTGCAGTTTCTTTGTCCTCCTTGCACCTGAAGCACTTATAGTCATTCTGGGTGCTCATAATGTGGAAATAGAGATGGAAAAGGTTCTAAAATACCACCAACCACCTTATCGGCCAGATTTATCGCGCTTTCTCGTTACCAAAATCAAAATACCCTGCAGTTTCTTTGTCTTCCTTGCACCTGAAGCACTTCTAGTCATTTTAGGTGCCCATAATGTGGAAATGGAGATGGAAAAGGTTCTAAAATACCCCCAACCACCTTATCTGCCAGATTTATCGCGCTTTCTCGTTACCAAAATCAAAATACCCTGCAGTTTCTTTGTCCTCCTTGCACCTGAAGCACTTCTAGTCATTCTGGGTGCCCATAATGTGGAAATGGAGATGGAAAAGGTTCTAAAATACCCCCAACCACCTTATCGGCCAGATTTATCACGCTTTCTCGTTACCAAAATCAAAATACCCTGCAGTTTCTTTGTCCTCCTTGCACCTGAAGCACTTATAGTCATTCTGGGTGCCCATAATGTGGAAATGGAGATGGAAAAGGTTCTAAAATACCCCCAACCACCTTATCGGCCAGATTTATCGCGCTTTCTCGCTACCAAAATCAAAATACTACCAGTGGACATTCTCTAAGTTATTTAGTTTTGATTTGTAGATACGTTGTCTTGAATTTAATTATAAATGGATAGAAAAAAGGGCCTAAAGCATCGAAAAGAATGAATTTGGAAAACTATTTGGTTTGAGAAATGTTTTTCAGACTACCTCCTGTATAAAACGGTCTACAATTCCTACAAGAACGAATTTGAAAGACGAGTTGGCTCGAGGGCAATAATAGAAATCGATCTTTCACTAAAATTAATTAACGAATGCCAAAAAAAAAATTATAATGGCAGATTATTTAATTACCAACATGGGGATGGTGAAATTATTTATAAACACGGTACCAGGTGGTGGATAAAGCAGTAAATCATCGAGATTATAATATATAAATTACCATAGATAATTCCGCAATATTTAGCATCAACTCGAAATAATATTTATTTTGATTCGAAAGCCCTTTTTGGCACGAAAACATGGAAGGTCTTTTCTACGTTTACCCTTAAATATTTTCAATGATTTTAATATGATAATATACAGTGTGTACTACTAATAGAAAAAGCTCTACGAAATTCCAGTTTCTATTTTTGGAGATTCAGAAATTTCAACGAAGCAGGACCGTATTGAGAAAAAATTGGGGGAGACACCTAGGGACACATTATATACAGTATGTTTATCATTAAAATGTCGAGGAATAATGTTGATCCATCCAAAATTTTTTAATTGAAGATAATAGTGAATATTCCGGATTGATTGAACAAAGTTTTACATTCGAATTGGATTGAAAGCAGTGGAAAATAATCTTTGCGCTCGACAAGTTACTGCTTTTCGTATCAAAAGCAGATATTGAAACTCAAACCGCAGTCAATTAACATCGGGAATAAAATACGTTCAATAATCAAAGGAAGTTTACATCAAATCCTCGCGGGAGTTTCGTTAAATAGTCTCACAGGGACGTACTGGCATTCCAATATTAGTTTTGGATAGTAGAAAAATATATTCGAAAGATATAAATTTGATAAGCAGCTAGAATTTTCTTGATTGAATACACTGGTCCGCACAATTTGTGTAATACACGTCAAATAATTATTTTTGATGAAACCTTCCAGATATTTCCAATACAGAAGTTGCTTAAGCCACATTTTACTGTGCAAAAAGAAAGAAAGAAATTTAGAGGTGTACAAGGGTTTTAAAGACCGTTGCTCACGATTCTATCGAGAGTTTTGACAAAACAAAATGGCGCCTTCAAAATGGCAGTCCACAGTGCTGAAAAACAAACAAAATGGCGACTAGAAATGTTAACAGAAACATTAATTTCCAAAGAAATTTGTATACAAGTTGCTGATTACGAATTCGAGAACAGTTTTAAGGAAAACAAAATGGTAGCTTCAAAATGGCGGCTGAGAAAGTTAGAAGAACATTATTTTCTTGATGAAATTTGAATTCGGGCGTTTTTGAAGTTGCTAATTACGAATCCGTTAACAGTTTTAAGGAAAACAAAATGGTAGCTTCAAAATGGCGGCTGAGAAAGTTAGAAGAACATTATTTTCTTGAAGAAATTTGAATTCGGGCGTTTTTGAGGTTGCTGATTACGAATCTGTCAACAGTTTTTAGGAAAACAGAATGGTAGCTTCAAAATGGCGGCTGAGAAAGTTAGAAGAACATTATTTTCTTTATGAAATTTGAATTCGGGCGTTTTTGGGGTTGCTAATTACGAATCCGTTAACAGTTTTTAGGAAAACAGAATGGTAGCTTCAAAATGGCGGCTGAGAAAGTTAGAAGAACATTATTTTCTTGATGAAATTTGAATTCGGGCGTTTTTGAGGTTGCTGATTACGAATCCGTTAACAGTTTTCAGGAAAACAAAATGGTAGCTTCAAAATGGCGGCTGAGAAAGTTAGAAGAACATTATTTTCTTTATGAAATTTGAATTCGGGCGTTTTTGGGGTTGCTGATTACGAATCTGTCAACAGTTTTTAGGAAAACAAAATGGTAGCTTCAAAATGGCGGCTGAGAAAGTTAGAAGAACATTATTTTCTTGATGAAATTTGATTTCGGGCGTTTTTGGGGTTGCTAATTACGAATCCGTTAACAGTTTTTAGGAAAACAAAATGGCAAGTTCAAAATGGCAGCTAGAAATGTTGTTAAAAACATTGATTTCTTGATGAAATTTCATTACGGGCGTTTTTGAAGCTGTTGATTACGAATCTGTCAACTGTTTTTGAAAAACAAAATGGCAGGTTCAAAATGGCTGCAAGAAATGTTGATAAAAACATTGATTTCTAGATGAAAAGTTTTTGAGAAACAAAATGGCAACTATAAATGCTGAAAAATACTTTATTTTCTAATGAAATTTGAATTTTGGGGCTGCTGATTACAAAACCATTGACAGTTTTTAGGAAAACAAAATGGTAGCTTCAAAATGGCGGCTAGAAATGTTGATAAAAACATTGATTTCTTGATGAAATTTTATTACGGGCATTTTTGAAGCTGTTGGCTACGAATCTGTCAACAGTTTTTGAAAAACAAAATGGCAGGTTCAGAATGGCCGCTAAAATTGTTAAAAATACATTATTTTTCAAAGTAATTTGTATACGGGGGTTTTTGGAGTTGCTGATCACGAATCCATCAATAGTTTACAAAAAAGAAAGTGGCATCCTCAAAATGGCGGCTAGAAAAAACATTATTTTCTAATCAAATTTTGTAATTGGGTGTTCTCAAGATCGCTGCTTACGAATCCATCAACAGTTTTTCAAAAAACAGAATGGCGGCTTCAAAATGACGTACGGCCACCAATATTAAAAAATCTTCATACCCTACTGAAGCTTGGTATGCAGAAGTTTTCGAGGTCGATGATTACAAATCCGTCAACAGTTTAAAAAAAAACAAAATGGCGGCTAGAGACTTGTCTTAAGGATGTGTATTATATCTTTTTATAATCTTTCAATTAAGAATAGATAAAATAGAAGAACCAAAATTGCTTATAAAATGTTATACCTATCTCTATATACTTATTCCATAGCCCTACATTTTTTCCCATGTCTTACAAATAATAGTCGGTAGTTGATGATGCATAGTGTCGTTTTGCCCCTTCCATACCATCACATCACTTTTTCTATCCACATTCAACCTAGTCAAGATAACTAAATGGCGCAGTCAATAGGATGAATTTTTGGTATCATTAGATACTTATTTTCTTCATACCAACTGATAAAAATAATTCCACCTCTATTCTCTTAGTAATAAACGAATATTTTCAGTATACAGAACGCATATATGAACTCGGCTCAATAATCAATTCCGAATTTATCACTGATGCTTCAGAAAATGTTCTTATATATTCACATGCACGTCAGATATCGATAAACGTGAAATATTTGCAATATAAGTTTGATTTCCAACATTTCGATATCTATTCTAATAGATTTCATAGTACAAGCGTTGGTTATCGAATATTTTTCAATATTCGAACTCGAAAAAATATAAAAAAATTACCAGGAAGATTTTATGATAGTTAATAGTCGATTTAATGATAATTCTCGATGGTTTTTGGTTATAATGTAAAACCTCGAATGTTGTACAGGAAGTTTCTAGCCTCAACGTCTGACGTCTGACGTCTGTCAGCTGTCAGATGTCAGATCAAGGTAGTATTGACAAGGTTCGAGCAAAATTCACAACTGTGAAGAAAAGTCAAGACAGTGGATTGCGTAGGACGTTCTAGTTCCGAAAAAAGATAAAAACTTAGGTTAGGTTCCACCAGATTTGACCCCAAGTGATTTTATCCTTGCAGGAAAGATTTTCATCCAACTAGGACGATATCAAAGGTGTGTTTCAAGGAGAAATATTGAATGGAAAGGGAAAATCGAAATCGAGCAAAAAGCTCCCGTACTATAAAGAAAATCTTTGTTCTCGATACATTTCTTTACGCAAATCGCACATTGTTGCCAACTAATACACTTTTATTGGACAATATACGTAAATATCAATACGTACATCATTATAAGTTTACTTTTAGAATGAATGCAAGTTTTCTACGAAGTTCACGATTCGGGGCAATAAGATCCGAACTTTTACGTTTTTTTTTTCGATTTTTACACCGATAAAGTTTCGACATAACAAACACATAAACAGTTAAGTGGGTTGTTATGAAACTCGCGATAAAATTTGAAATCGCGTCGTAATTTTTCAGCTCTAGGCATAAATTGGCGAATAAGGCGTTAGGAAGTGATTAAATACTCGCCCTGTATACACTTTTTCACATGATTTTTATTAATGATAGAGTAATAAAATGATGAAGCATTCGTAATACAACAGAGACCAAAATTTAGACTTGATTATCATTAAATTATTGAAGTGTTCGTGCTCTACGATTCTGTAGAAATAGTGAGAAACGTTTCATCTTTTTCTATGAATAGAAATCGTAATGAATCGAATTAAAAATCGATTGTAATTTGTAGTGTTTATCTATGAACGGAACAAATATAAATTTGAGCGTATATATTCAATGAATCCGGGCAAATCAACATCGCGTTATGAAATTATTATCTAACGCCGTTCTACCTAACACATATTGTTACCAATTTTGTTGGGGGCACGTTCCATCCAAGCGAAATTATTCAAATTACAAACAAAGCATCGGACAATGGGGATGAGATAAGCCCTGCATCGGTGCTTATACGTCCCCTTGTTAAATGATACTATGGTTCTTTCTATATACTGGTTTAGAGTCGTTCGAACCACTATACTGGATGTTTGATGAACTAGATACATTTTCAGTACTGAAAAAAGTGATTTGCATGTTGAATGTGAACTTGAGAAATTTTTTTCCAAAATACGTTAACTTCCACTACCATTTTTTCATTCTATCGTCTCCATATTTCCAGGTAAGCGAACAGCCACCCAACAGTTCAGATTTAAACCCTATAGAGTACTTTGAAATACGTTTCGACGTCATATTACTTGATGTATAAATTGACGTGGTGGAAAAACGTTTTTCTTCAACTAATTTTCCTTCGTCTTTATATTTATTCTGATTTTTTATAATTAGGATTTTTATTTAGTTCGTGATTGATCTTTTTTTTTTTTTTTGAAAAAATGGCTTGTTGGAATTCAATCGCCACGTTGTAATAATTAGATTATTATCTGGTATGCATTGATCCATTTGTTAATCTACCTAACGGAGCTCGGAAACTAATTTCGATGATCCTGTTTAAACCACAGGACACATGTTAATATTACGTTTACAAAATGGGATTTAATGATAAGGATTTCCAAAAAACAGTGGGTAACTTGGTGAATATATGTAAATTGGGAACGAAAAATGTGTAGTTTGGATGTTAAACTTGGGGGATTTAGTGTTGAAGGTCATAAAACAACTTTTTTCTGTTGGTCATGAAGCAATTTATTTCCTTCGAAGCAAACTAAAGTTAGAAAGTTCCTTTTTGGTAGAAAGTTTTCTGTCGGTCATAAAGCAACTTATTTCCTTCGAAGCAAACTAAAATTAGAAAGTACCTTTTTGGTAGAACGTCTTCTGTTGGTCATAAAGCAACTTATTTCCTTCGAAGCAAACTAAAGTTAGAAAGTACCTTTTTGGTAGAACGTCTTCTGTTGGTCATAAAGCAACTTATTTCCTTCGAAGCAAACTAAAGTTAGAAAGTACCTTTTTGGTAAAACGACTTCTGCTGGTCATAAAGCAACTTATTTCCTTCGAAGCAAACTAAAGTTAGAAAGTACCTTTTTGGTAGAACGTCTTCTGTTGGTCATAAAGCAACTTATTTCCTTCGAAGCAAACTAAAGTTAGAAAGTTTCTTTTTGGTAAAACGTCTTCTGTTGGTCATAAAGCAACTTATTTCCTTCGAAGCAAACTAAAGTTAGAAAGTTCCTTTTTGGTAAAACGACTTCTGCTGGTCATAAAGCAACTTATTTCCTTCGAAGCAAACTAAAGTTAGAAAGTTCCTTTTTGGTAGAACGACTTCTGTTGGTCATAAAGCAACTTATTTCCTTCGAAGCAAACTAAAGTTAGAAAGTTCCTTTTTGGTAAAACGACTTCTGTTGGTCATAAAGCAACTTATTTCCTTCGAAGCAAACTAAAGTTAGAAAGTTTCTTTTTGGTAAAACGACTTCTGTTGGTCATAAAGCAACTTATTTCCTTCGAAGCAAACTAAAGTTAGAAAGTACCTTTTTGGTAGAACGTCTTCTGTTGGTCATAAAGCAACTTATTTCCTTCGAAGCAAACTAAAGTTAGAAAGTTCCTTTTTGGTAAAACGACTTCTGCTGGTCATAAAGCAACTTATTTCCTTCGAAGCAAACTAAAGTTAGAAAGTTCCTTTTTGGTAGAACGACTTCTGTTGGTCATAAAGCAACTTATTTCCTTCGAAGCAAACTAAAGTTAGAAAGTTCCTTTTTGGTAAAACGTCTTCTGTTGGTCATAAAGCAACTTATTTCCTTCGAAGCAAACTAAAGTTAGAAAGTACCTTTTTGGTAGAACGTCTTCTGTTGGTCATAAAGCAACTTATTTCCTTCGAAGCAAACTAAAGTTAGAAAGTACCTTTTTGGTAGAACGTCTTCTGTTGGTCATAAAGCAACTGATTTCCTTCGAAGCAAACTAAAGTTAGAAAGTTTCTTTTTGGTAAAACGACTTCTGTTGGTCATAAAGCAACTTATTTCCTTCGAAGCAAACTAAAGTTAGAAAGTTCCTTTTTGGTAGAAAGTTTTCTGTCGGTCATAAAGCAACTTATTTCCTTCGAAGCAAACTAAAGTTAGAAAGTTTCATTTTGGTAGAACGACTTCTGTTAGTCGTAAAGCAACTGATTTCCTTCGAAGCAAACTAAAGTTAGAAAGTACCTTTTTGGTAGAACGTCTTCTGTTGGTCATAAAGCAACTGATTTACTTCAAAGCAAACTAAAGTTAGAAAGTTCCTTTTTGGTAAAACGACTTCTGTTGGTCATAAAGCAACTTATTTCCTTCGAAGCAAACTAAAGTTAGAAAGTTTCTTTTTGGTAAAACGACTTCTGTTGGTCATAAAGCAACTTATTTCCTTCGAAGCAAACTAAAGTTAGAAAGTACCTTTTTGGTAGAACGTCTTCTGTTGGTCATAAAGCAACTTATTTCCTTCGAAGCAAACTAAAGTTAGAAAGTTCCTTTTTGGTAAAACGTCTTCTGTTGGTCATAAAGCAACTTATTTCCTTCGAAGCAAACTAAAGTTAGAAAGTTCCTTTTTGGTAAAACGTCTTCTGTTGGTCATAAAGCAACTTATTTCCTTCGAAGCAAACTAAAGTTAGAAAGTTTCTTTTTGGTAAAACGACTTCTGCTGGTCATAAAGCAACTGATTTCCTTCAAAGCAAACTAAAGTTAGAAAGTTCCTTTTTGGTAGAACGACTTCTGTTGGTCATAAAGCAACTTATTTCCTTCGAAGCAAACTAAAGTTAGAAAGTTCCTTTTTGGTAGAACGACTTCTGTCGGTCATAAAGCAACTGATTTCCTTCGAAGCAAACTAAAGTTAGAAAGTTCCTTTTTGGTAAAACGACTTCTGTTGGTCATAAAGCAACTTATTTCCTTCGAAGCAAACTAAAGTTAGAAAGTTCCTTTTTGGTAAAACGACTTCTGTTGGTCATAAAGCAACTGATTTCCTTCGAAGCAAACTAAAGTTAGAAAGTTTCTTTTTGGTAAAACGACTTCTGTTGGTCATAAAGCAACTTATTTCCTTCGAAGCAAACTAAAGTTAGAAAGTTCCTTTTTGGTAGAAAGTTTTCTGTCGGTCATAAAGCAACTTATTTCCTTCGAAGCAAACTAAAGTTAGAAAGTTTCATTTTGGTAGAACGACTTCTGTTAGTCGTAAAGCAACTGATTTCCTTCGAAGCAAACTAAAGTTAGAAAGTACCTTTTTGGTAGAACGTCTTCTGTTGGTCATAAAGCAACTGATTTACTTCAAAGCAAACTAAAGTTAGAAAGTTCCTTCGAAGCAAACTAAAGTTAGAAAGTTTCTTTTTGGTAAAACGACTTCTGTTGGTCATAAAGCAACTTATTTCCTTCGAAGCAAACTAAAGTTAGAAAGTACCTTTTTGGTAGAACGTCTTCTGTTGGTCATAAAGCAACTTATTTCCTTCGAAGCAAACTAAAGTTAGAAAGTTCCTTTTTGGTAAAACGTCTTCTGTTGGTCATAAAGCAACTTATTTCCTTCGAAGCAAACTAAAGTTAGAAAGTTCCTTTTTGGTAAAACGTCTTCTGTTGGTCATAAAGCAACTTATTTCCTTCGAAGCAAACTAAAGTTAGAAAGTTTCTTTTTGGTAAAACGACTTCTGCTGGTCATAAAGCAACTGATTTCCTTCAAAGCAAACTAAAGTTAGAAAGTTCCTTTTTGGTAGAACGACTTCTGTTGGTCATAAAGCAACTGATTTCCTTCGAAGCAAACTAAAGTTAGAAAGTTCCTTTTTGGTAAAACGACTTCTGTTGGTCATAAAGCAACTTATTTCCTTCGAAGCAAACTAAAGTTAGAAAGTTCCTTTTTGGTAAAACGACTTCTGTTGGTCATAAAGCAACTTATTTCCTTCGAAGCAAACTAAAGTTAGAAAGTTCCTTTTTGGTAAAACGACTTCTGTTGGTCATAAAGCAACTTATTTCCTTCGAAGCAAACTAAAGTTAGAAAGTTCCTTTTTGGTAGAACGACTTCTGTTGGTCATAAAGCAACTGATTTCCTTCGAAGCAAACTAAAGTTAGAAAGTTCCTTTTTGGTAAAACGACTTCTGTTGGTCATAAAGCAACTTATTTCCTTCGAAGCAAACTAAAGTTAGAAAGTTCCTTTTTGGTAAAACGACTTCTGTTGGTCATAAAGCAACTTATTTCCTTCGAAGCAAACTAAAGTTAGAAAGTTCCTTTTTGGTAAAACGACTTCTGTTGGTCATAAAGCAACTTATTTCCTTCGAAGCAAACTAAAGTTAGAAAGTTCCTTTTTGGTAAAACGTCTTCTGTCGGTCATAACGTAACTGATTTCCTTCGAAGCAAACTAAAGTTAGAAAGTTCCTTTTTGGTAAAACGACTTCTGTTGGTCATAAAGCAACTGATTTCCTTCGAAGCAAACTAAAGTTAGAAAGTTCCTTTTTGGTAAAACGTCTTCTGTCGGTCATAAAGCAACTGATTTCCTTCGAAGCAAACTAAAGTTAGAAAGTTCCTTTTTGGTAGAACGACTTCTGTTGGTCATAAAGCAACTTATTTCCTTCGAAGCAAACTAAAGTTAGAAAGTTCCTTTTTGGTAAAACGTCTTCTGTCGGTCATAAAGCAACTGATTTCCTTCGAAGCAAACTAAAGTTAGAAAGTTCCTTTTTGGTAAAACGTCTTCTGTCGGTCATAAAGCAACTGATTTCCTTCGAAGCAAACTAAAGTTAGAAAGTTCCTTTTTGGTAAAACGTCTTCTGTCGGTCATAAAGCAACTGATTTCCTTCGAAGCAAACTAAAGTTAGAAAGTTCCTTTTTGGTAAAACGTCTTCTGTCGGTCATAAAGCAACTGATTTCCTTCGAAGCAAACTAAAGTTAGAAAGTTCCTTTTTGGTAAAACGTCTTCTGTCGGTCATAAAACAACTGATTTCCTTCGAAGCAAACTAAAGTTAGAAAGTTCCTTTTTGGTAGAACGACTTCTGTCGGTCATAAAGCAACTTATTTCCTTCGAAGCAAACTAAAGTTAGAAAGTTCCTTTTTGGTAAAACGTCTTCTGTCGGTCATAAAGCAACTTATTTCCTTCGAAGCAAACTAAAGTTAGAAAGTTTCTTTTTGGTAAAACGACTTCTGTTGGTCATAAAGCAACTGATTTCCTTCAAAGCAAACTAAAGTTAGAAAGTTCCTTTTTGGTAGAACGACTTCTGTTGGTCATAAAGCAACTTATTTCCTTCGAAGCAAACTAAAGTTAGAAAGTTCCTTTTTGGTAAAACGTCTTCTGTCGGTCATAAAGCAACTGATTTCCTTCGAAGCAAACTAAAGTTAGAAAGTTCCTTTTTGGTAAAACGTCTTCTGTCGGTCATAAAGCAACTGATTTCCTTCGAAGCAAACTAAAGTTAGAAAGTTCCTTTTTGGTAAAACGTCTTCTGTTGGTCATAAAGCAACTTATTTCCTTCGAAGCAAACTAAAGTTAGAAAGTTTCTTTTTGGTAAAACGACTTCTGTTGGTCATAAAGCAACTGATTTCCTTCGAAGCAAACTAAAGTTAGAAAGTTTCTTTTTGGTAAAACGACTTCTGTTGGTCATAAGGCAACTTATTTCCTTCGAAGCAAACTAAAGTTTTTGGTAAAACGTCTTCTGTTGGTCATAAAGCCACTTCAGTGGTTTTTTTTTGGGAAATTATTCATTTCTAATATAGTTTTGATCAATATTTCTCATTTTATACAGAAAGAATCATACTTTATCACAACCTTAATGCTTTCAAGGTAATTTGTCGAATGGACTATACATTTTTATACAATTCCACCAAATTATATATCAAGTAATAATTATTATTGATAAATTTCAATCAGGGTGAGGAATCTAATGGAATTATACAAAAAAAGTTTGTCGTCCAATAGTTCTTTAGAATTCCGAAATATATAACTAGATATAGAAACTTTTTTCATCACCAAATTGACTTGTGATTAAAGATAAAATTATATGAAATATTTCTATCGACGTCACGTAAGAATCTTCATTATATATACAGGGTATTGTAACAAAACTTATCAGTAATTGGCCACTGGATAATATATCGAGTGGTATTCGTTTAAATTTCGAGACACGCCGTATAAAATCTCCAATATGTCAACGATCCTAAACGGGTTTACCTAAGACCACTTCTATTTTTATTTATATCCTAAATTAAAATTTCAGATGAGTTCGTTCGGGAAGTGGCATCGAGTGGTTTCCATCCCAGCTGACATAGCAACTTTCGGTTGAAAAATAATACTTTTAAAGTTGATCGTATTATATCGAAACGTAAGAAAAATTGCGTGTTAACTGTTAATATACAGAGTGAAGTACGAAAAACGAACCAATCTGATATATGAACTTCACTAGATCCGTGGACTTGGAAGGCTTGATGGAAATAAATCCAATCTGCAATGGGACTCCCATACTTGGGACTAGGATCGAACTTTGCTTTATAATAATGAAGTTATCTAGACGAGATCTCCTTCAAAACAGCCTTAAGTTCACAATAGCCTTTCTGGTTGAAGGTTTGAAGACTTAGTGCATCCTATCAGGACCTTCAAGGTTTGTGGGCAGATAGACGAAAGTTTTAGAGATCTTCCTGCAGTGGGACTTCCATATTCGCTTGGGAAAGTCATCTAACTGAAAACAGACCAAGGATTTCATGGTTAATGACACATAAATGTCCTTAGGATTAGTCAAGGATAATGAGGAGCTAAGATCGAACTTTGCTTTATAATAATGAAGTTATCTAGACGAGATCTTCTTCAAAACAGCCTTAAGTTCGAAATAGCCTTTCTGGTTGAAGGTTTTTCGCTGGCCTTGAAGACTTAATGCATCCTATCAGGACCTTCAAGGTTTATGAGCAGATAAACGAAAGTTTTAGAGATCTTCCTGCAGTGGGACTTCCATATTCGCTTGGGAAAGTCATCTAACTGAAAACAGACCAAGGATTTCATGGTTAATGACACATAAATGTCCTTAGGATTAGTCAAGGATAATGAGGGGCTAAGATTGAACTTTGCTTTGTAATAATGAAGTTATCTAGACGAGATCTCCTTCAAAACAGCCTAAAGTTCGAAATAGCCTTTCTGGTTGAAGGTTTTTCGCTGGCCTTGAAGACTTAATGCATCCTATCAGGACCTTCAAGGTTTATGGGCAGATAAACGAAAGTTTTAGAGATCTTCCTGCAGTGGGACTTCCATATTCGCTTGGGAAAGTCATATAACTGAAGACAGACCAAGGATTTCATGGTTAATGACACATAAATGTCCTTAGGATTAGTCAAGGATAATGAGGAGCTAAGATCGAACTTTGCTTTGTAATAATGAAGATATCCAGACGAGATCTCCTTCAAACCAGCCTAAAGTTCGAAATAGCCTTTCTGGTTGAAGGTTTTTCGCTGGCCTTGAAGACTTAATGCATCCTATCAGGACCTTCAAGGTTTATGGGCAGATAAACGAAAGTTTTAGAGATCTTCCTGCAGTGGGACTTCCATATTCGCTTGGGAAAGTCATATAACTGAAGACAGACCAAGGATTTCATGGTTAATGACACATAAATGTCCTTAGGATTAGTCAAGGATAATGAGGAGCTAAGATCGAACTTTGCTTTGTAATAATGAAGATATCCAGACGAGATCTCCTTCAAACCAGCCTAAAGTTCGAAATAGCCTTTCTGGTTGAAGGTTTTTCGCTGGCCTTGAAGACTTAATGCATCCTATCAGGACCTTCAAGGTTTATGAGCAGATAAACGAAAGTTTTAGAGATCTTCCTGCAGTGGGACTTCCATATTCGCTTGGGAAAGTCATCTAACTGAAAACAGACCAAGGATTTCATGGTTAATGACACATAAATGTCCTTAGGATTAGTCAAGGATAATGAGGAGCTAAGATCGAACTTTGCTTTGTAATAATGAAGATATCCAGACGAGATCTCCTTCAAACCAGCCTAAAGTTCGAAATAGCCTTTCTGGTTGAAGGTTTTTCGCTGGCCTTGAAGACTTAATGCATCCTATCAGGACCTTCAAGGTTTATGAGCAGATAAACGAAAGTTTTAGAGATCTTCCTGCAGTGGGACTTCCATATTCGTTTTGGAAAGTCATATAACTGAAAACAGACCAAATATTTCATGGTTAATGACATAGGATTTGTCAAGGATAAAGAAAGTCCTTCAAAATTGACAAAAGTTTGATATAACCATGGTTTGGGGTACATTGAAAGCAAAACTAACTCAAAGTGGGATACAAAATGAAAACATACGCTAAACAAGATAAAAAATAATGCAGAATAAGGATAAAACCAAAATATGGGGTCTAGATTGCGATGAGGTGATGCTTTTAGCGTTTCCATGAGTTCGTTACAAATTTTCCGGCATTTTCATCCGAGATAACCCGCAGGAGAAGTCAATAATTTCACGTTTTCCCCCACAAGTTGAAATACAAAGAAAAACTTTCGACAGGAAACAATAATTGAAAGTTGAATATTTAAGTCGAACCAATAGCAAAATCCTCACGGTATATTAAAGAAAAAACCCCAAAGTACACAAGAAATTATTTTTTTCCTCTTTCTTCCGTTTCCTTTGTTCTTTTCACTCTCATTCCGAAATAAACTGTCACTCAGAAATTGGACTCTTGAATAGGACAATTAATTTTTCACACAATGGCCTCAGTTTTTTTTTTTTGTGTGTGTGTGTGTCTTTCAAAGCGAGTTTTTCAGAAATTGCATGCTGAAACTTTTCTACGGAAGTCGTAAGTCAACAACACGGCAATATTTTCATTAACCTTCGAGGAAAATTCGCGTACAAGGACCCAATTTAAAACTAAAAGGGTTTTTCCTTGTTTATATACGTCAGATGTTTTTTTTTTCCTTCTGGATTCTTTTCGAAAATGGAATTTTGAAATACGAGCACGTATAAACAGGGACACACTCATATAAGTATTTATACAGGATGTCCCCTCAATCCAAATGGGTTAAATCACCAGATTTACTTCATGGAGATCACCAAAAATTTGATACAACTCTGGAATCGTTTCTATAGTTTTCGTCTTTGTTTTTTCTTCGTTTTTATGTCGTTACGTCATATCCTGTCAGTTTTTTTCAATTATCGATTCCTTCACAACCTTCTCAAGTATACAGGGTTCTTGGAAAGTATCTTTTTTAATTAATTTATCATATCAAAATATAATTTTGATTATATCGAAATGAATTTCGAGGGCCGGTCCTGTAAAAGGCTGTAATAGGAATTAATGAACGTCTGAGTTGAAATAATGGCGAGAGGGTAGAGGGTAACTAGTCATTCTTTATATATATGTCTGACTGTTGTTCATTACGTTAGCCACATTTGTATTTACTACGAATTCAACACGGAATGTTTTATTTTCGACCCCTGTTAACTTTTCCCCGACATGTTCCAAGTTTTTTGTATTAGAATTAATTTTGGTTACACATGTAACGTAAAAAATATTAGATACACCCTGTATATTGCAATATTGGATGATATGAAATTTTTTTTTACCGTGTAAGTAGGAAATACTTGAGAGACATCTTGGTGAATGCATTCCGACCCTTATGCTGACGTTAAACGAGACATTGAAACACGTGTCGAGTGCAGATTCTCATTATTACTTCCTTAGTCAGGTAATTCTGGAAAATATTAAGTTCGGTCTCGTTGCCTTTATGAGACAATGGAGATTTCGTTAGTTTCAGGTGGATAACTTTGATGGTTTTTTGTTAAAAACAGAAAAAAAATTAAAATTACGTTTTTTTGCTTTTATTTCGAAAATGAAGACAGGTACAGAAATTTTTATTCTTTTCTTTTTTGGAGACCGTTAAATTCTGCATCCATACATATGCTTAACATTGAAATCGGTTGACAAATTATTGAGCTATAGGCGTTCAAATATAACTGTTACTGTTATTTTTCATTTAGCAGTTATTCCCATCTCTAGCTTATCAAGAATATCTGTTTTCTTGATAAGTTGATTAATTTCTACGTTCCAATGAGCTTATGGACTTTTTAATGTTGAATAAAAAAATTTTTCACGGAAAATTCGTTAGAAATAGAGAAAATACAAAATTTTGTAATTTTTTTAGTTGTTTTCGCTTATATTTCGAAAACAGAGCCTCGTACAAAAATTTCTACTCCTTACTTTTTTAGAGACTATTAAATTCTGCATTTATACATGTGCTTAACATCGAAATCGACTGACAGATTTTCGTGTTATAGGCGTTCAAATATAACTGTTACTGCTATTTTTAATTTAGCAGTTATTCCCATCTCTAGCTTATCAAGAATATCTGTACTCTTGATAAGTTGGTTAATTTTTTTGTCAGTACGTTCCAATGAGTTTTTTGACTTTTTAATGTTGAGTAACAAAAATTTTTCACGGAAAATTCGTTAGAAATAGAAAAAATACAAAATTTTGTATTTTTTACGGTTTTTTGCTTATATATCGAAAACAGAGCCTCGTACAAAAATTTCTACTCTCTACTTTTTTAGAGACTTTTAAATTCTGTATTTATACATGTGCTTAACATCGAAATAGAATGACAGATTTTCGTGTTATAGGCGTTCAAATATAACGGTTACTGTTATTTTTCATTTAGCAGTTATTCCCATCTCTAGCTTATCAAGAATAACTGTTTTCTTGATAAGTTGATTAATTTCTACGTTCCAATGAGCTTATGGACTTTTTAATGTTGAATAAAAAAATTTTTCACGGAAAATTCGTTAGAAATAGAAAAAATACAAAATTTTGTAATTTTTTTTGTTGTTTTCGCTTATATTTCGAAAACAGAGCCTCGTACAAAAATTTCTACTCCTTACTTTTTTAGAGACTATCAAATTCTGCATTTATACATGTGCTTAACATCGAAATCGACTGACAGATTTTCGTGTTATAGGCGTTCAAATATAACGGTTACTGTTATTTTTCGTTTAGCAGTTATTCCCATCTCTAACTTATCAAGAATATCTGTTTTCTTGATAAGTTGATTAATTTCTACGTTCCAATGAGCTTATGGACTTTTTAATGTTGAATAAAAAAATTTTTCACGGAAAATTCGTTAGAAATAGAAAAAATACAAAATTTTGTAATTTTTTTTGTTGTTTTCGCTTATATTTCGAAAACAGAGCCTCGTACAAAAATTTCTACTCCTTACTTTTTTAGAGACTATTAAATTCTGCATTTATACATGTGCTTAACATCGAAATAGAATGACAGATTTTCGTGTTATAGGCGTTCAAATATAACGGTTACTGTTATTTTTCGTTTAGCAGTTATTCCCATCTCTAGCTTATCAAGAATATCTGTACTCTTGATAAGTTGGTTAATTTTTTTGTCAGTACGTTCCAATGAGTTTTTTGATTTTTTAATGTTGAATAACAAAAATTTTTCACGGAAAATTCGTTAGAAATAGAAAAAATACAAAATTTTGTAATTTTTTTACGGTTTTTGCTTATATTTCGAAAACAGAGCCTCGTACAAAAATTTCTACTCTTTACTTTTTTAGAGACTATTAAATTCTGCATTTGTACATGTGCTTACCATTGAAATCGTTTGACAGATTTTCGAGCTATAGGCGTTCAATCATAACTGTTGCTGTAATTTTTAATTTCGTAGACTCGTTCCCATCTCTAATTTATCGAAAATACAGATTTTTTTCTACCGGTACGTCCCGATGAGATTTTTGACTTTCTAGTTGTTGAGTAACAAAAATTTTCCACGGAAAATTCATTAGAAATAGAGAAAATACAAAATTTTGTAATTTTTTTACGGTTTTATGCTTATATTTCAAAATTAAGGCCTCGTACAAAAATTTTTATTCTCTACTTTTTTAAAGACTATTAAATTCTGCATCAATGCATATGCTTAACATCGAAATCATTTGACAGATTTTCGAGCTATAGGCGTGCAAACATAGCTGTTACTGTAATTTTCAATTTCGTAGACTCGTTCCCATCTCTAACTTATCGAGAATACAGATTTTTTTCTACCGGTACGACCCGATGAGATTTTTGACTTTCTAGTTGTTGAGTAACAAAATTTTTTTACGGAAAATTTGTTAGAAATAAAGAAAATACAAATTTTTGAAATTTTTTTACGGTTTTTTGCTTATATTTCGAAATTAAGGCCTCGTACAAAAATTTTCATTCGTATCTTTTTTGAAGACTATTAAATTCTGCATTTGTACATATGCTTACCATTAAAATCGGTTGACAGATTTTCGAGTTATAGGGTTTCAAACATAACTGTTACTGTAATTTTTAATTTCGTAGACTCGTTCCCATCTCTAACTTATCGAGAATACAGATTTTTTTCTACCGGTACGTCCCGATGAGATTTTTCACTTTCTAGTTGTTGAGTAACAAAATTTTTTACGGAAAATTCGTTAGAAATAGAGAAAATATCAAAATTTTGAGATTTTTTGCAGATATCTCGAAAATAGAGCCTCGTACAGGAAATTTCATCCTTTTCTTTTTTAGAGAACATAAAATTCTACGTTCATCCATGGGTATAATTTCCAAACTAGCTCAGGATTGTTGATTATATACGCGTTCAAATGTGGTTACTATTGTTATTTTCAATTTAGCAGTTATTCCCATCTCTATTCTAACTAAAATAGAGGTTTTGCCAATCTGGTACGTTCCTCATTATTTCTCTCATTTCATAATATTGATTAACATACATTTTTAAACATAATTTTCGTTAGAATTTGAAAAATTCGAAAATTTTGGAATTTTCAGAATTTTTGCTTATATTTCGAAAATAGAGCTTAGTACAAAAAATTTCATTTCTGTATTTTTTAAAAAACATCCATTTACGCTTCCATTTATGTATAAAACATTGAAATATGTCCAGGGGTATTGATGCTATACGCGTTCAAATATAGTTACTACTGTTATTTTGAATTAAGCAGCTATTCCCATCTCTATCCCATCCAAAATATAACATCGACATATCCAATAACGTTTTTTAGTGAAATAATCGAAATTTTAATTATAAAAAAGCAGAAAAAAATTACGAGGGGCACAAAAAATAATTTCAATCGTGATTATAAAAAAAAACACGATAACCGATTAAAAAAAATATTTTTGGACGCACTTAACCAAACTTTCCAACTGTTATTTGATATTTTTTAAAACGCCTGTTTGTTTTTCGTTTACCGAATTCACATTTTTCATTTTTGTTGCCAACAAACTCTAACGATATCCCTCGAATACGATCGATCCGAAAAGGGCCACGAAAACGTTCGGGAAAGTTCTTCTTCGTTCCACCACATTGTTAATCACTGTATAAATACCCCGCCACCGTCATTGTTAGGGTAGTTTCGTAGGGTCATTTATATTCATCATAACAATGATGTAGTTTACCGATTAGATAGCCCTAACCTGTTTATACATGTATATAAATGTAAATAGAAAATAACATTTTTTTCGCTATTCACTATTTACTACACTAATTTATTTAAACACATTTAAATTTTTTACTGACTATCCGAGTAAATTACGTTGATAAATAAATATTTCTTTACACAATTTTTGTGTCTTCTTTGTCGGGGCGATCCTCCTACACTTTCTAGAAGATTCGATTTCTTGGAAATTTGCCTTAAGCTCCTAGAAATTGTTTATAAAAATTCCACAACATGAAGTAGACAGTTCATGAAAAATCGAAGAAATATAGTAAATATCCCACCAAACTTCAACATCGATTAACATAACCGAACAGAACCGGCTTCACCTTGTATATAATCTGAAATCGTCATCATACAGTTTGAAATTTCTTATAATGAACGTACTTAAATATTTGTTATCACTTATTACTGTATATTGTCACCAACTCGTCCACGACATGAACCGTGGAGCTGGTCTTGTGATGGAACTTTGAAATTTGGCTTCTAAAAGCAGCAGCGAGTTTTTTATATTATTTTTTCAGCATTAATTCCTGGAAAAATCTATTTATTTTTTTGTTTCGTTACTTTATTTTCTAGAATTTTCGAGAAATTCATTTTGGGTATAGAAACGAGTATGTGTTAGTTGATAATAAATAGTCAGAGTGAGGAGACCGAAATGGAAAAGTAACCAATAGATTTAAATAAATTAGTGAAGTGGTTATAAAGTGTATATAAGTATAAATATTATATAAATCAGCTAGTGTTAATAAAAAATGCAAAGAAATGTAGGAAATATGCCACCAAACTCCAACAGCGATTATCATAATCGAACAATCATCACTTATTACTGTATATTGTTATCAACTCGTCCACGACATGAACCGTGGAGCCGGTCTTGTACGGTTGTAACGGAATTTTTGAGAAATTCATTTTGGGTATATAAACGAGTATGTGTCAGTTGATGATAGTCAGAGTGAAAAGACCGAAATGGATTTAAATAAATTTAAATAAATTAGTGAATCAGTTAGGTATAGTGTAAATGTTTAAATAGGTATGATAAAGGGTTTAAAAATTCACCACGCAGCTAGAAAACAATTTATGTTACCAACTCGTCCACGACATGAACCGTGGAGCCGGTCTTGTACGGTTGTAATGGAATTTTTGAGAAATTCGTTTTGGGTATATAGACGAGTATGTGTCAGTTGATAATAGTCAGAGTGAAAAGACCGAAAAGGATTTAAATGAATTAATAAATAAGAAAAGCTATAACAATGCATTAAATTAATTTTTTGTTTCATCTGACGCGTTTTAAATTCTACAATAAAAAATTGTGTTGCTTCTGCTAATTAAATCGGGTCGTTTCACTTTTAACTTTTTTATATCGGGGCGGAAAATTTATACCGTAAAAGAAAATTGAGTTTGTTCGCTTTACACCGTTTTTGTTTAAAGCGAAGTTGTCGGTAATTATATTTTAAGCAAATTTCTAACCTTTACTTTGATTAATGAAGTACGCAGACATTTCTGTACGTCTCGTGATGCACCCAATTAAAATTCGTGAAATTTTCCCTTTCAGAAATTCAGAAAAACATTCCAGTTTACTCACTCTCCAAAAACTATTTGATCAGGAACGTGACTTATCGTTGAGAGCATCCCAAAACTATTTTAGAATCTTCGTAATCGTCTCAAATTAAATATTTTCAATTCTATCGCAACAACAATCTGTATAAAGGTCTATTTTATACAGGGTGTCCCGAGACTTGTTGCAAAAAATTCGTTATAGGCCTTTCAAGCTGCGAAATATGAGGTTTTATTAAAGAATATTTTCTAAATTATACATTCGAACATTATGAATTTTTAATGGACGAAGTTTTATTAGGACAACCTGTACAATATAAAATAATTAGCAGAAATGAATTATTTCCTTATGTAAGTAACACGATGTTCGAAAGAAACGCAGTTCGAATAGAAATGTTTGTGTTTCGATGAATAATTAAAATTTGTGGTGATTTTTTTCAGAATGTTTCTTTATGGCGAACGATCTAAAACTGTACATATCTCCTAAACCGTAAATTTTATCGAGTTGAACAAAGAGTAACTTTTTGTTAAAAAACGATTGAAAAATCCATTTTTGCTATTTTTATATCGTACAGATTGTCCCTGTGAAAGTTACAGATTGAGTAGAATTGAGGCCTATAATTCAGAAACGAGGGGCCGTACGAGAAAATTTTCTTCATGTCACGTTATCTAACGATTTTTTTGCATCCCGAAACACCCTATAAAACATAAGAAAAATAGTCTAGTGAACGACGAAATATTTTTTGGTGATTGTCATCGGTAGTCCGACTCTGGATGGGTAATGGAAGGCCCATTGAGATGAAAGGTAAATGGTAGCGGGAAGGTGGAATTCCGAAGGTGTTTAGCTCTCGGTATAGAGCCATTAGCGTTAGGATAAATCTAATTTTCCGCCTTAATTACATTGTCGCCGGATTCGGGGCAGAATCATCAACGTGACCTTTCACATCTAATTAAGGTCCGTAATTACTGTATAAATATCGACGGAATCGATTTAATTGTTTTTTCGTGCCTTATCGAATCTATTACGAATATATCGTATTTTTTCGGCTATTTTTATCGAATTCCGTATCCAAATAAAAATTATTTTACACGAAGAAATTTCATTCTATTGAATATTCTTTTTTTTTGAAGGAAACACGTCGTAAGATTTGACCAGTTTCGATTTTTGGGTCTCATCAGCACAACTACAACTAATTTTCATGTAAATACATTCCAGTTGGGGCGATTTTGTTTTTTAAAGACGTTTATTATGAAGCAAAATTGAGAAAAATTTTGTGTACACAGAGAACTTGGAAAATTCTTTACTAAACTCATTTTTCACAAATATTTTCACAAATTTTTGACAAATATCAATTTTTTTGAATATCTGTATTGAAAATTTATGTTTTGTGGAATCTACTTGTATATATACGAGGGAAATACTAAAATTACAGGAATTAACATTTATTAGCAAATTCGGGAAGAAAATTTCATTTCCCACGTATATTTTTCTAAATATTTATCAAGTGTGGAATTTTTTGAAAATGTCTATATTGAAAATTTATAATTTTGTTGAATTCACTTGTTCAGATACGGGGGAAATATTGAATTTAGAAGAATTTCCATTCATTAATCAATTCGTAAGGAAAATTTGAGTTTTCTTGCGAATTTCCTTCAAATTTTGATAATTCGTCGAGATTTTCGAATTTTCCTATTGGAAATTTATATTTTGGTTGAATCTACTTGTATAGATACGAAGGGAATGCTATATTTTCAGAATTTTTAGAAATTCGTCCAAAAAACCTGTTTTTCCACAGATATTTTCACAAATTTTGATCAATTATCAATTTTTTCGAATTTTTCTATCGACAATTCATGTTTTTGTTACATCTACGTACATAAATGTACGAGGGTAATGGAAAAATTATATAAATTCCACACTCATAACCAAAGTCATTAGGAAAATTTGATTTTCCACAGATATTTTCAAAAATTTTTATCAATTATCAATTTTTTCGAATTTTTCTATTAACAATTCATGTTTTTGTTACATCTACGTATATAAATATACGAGGGTAATGGAAAAATTATATAAATTCCACATTCATAACCAAAGTCATTAGGAAAATTTGATTTTCCACAGATATTTTCACAAATTTTGATCAATTATCAATTTTATCGAATTTTTCTATCGACAATTCATGTTTTTGTTACATCTACGTATATAAATATACGAGGGTAATGGAAAAATTATATAAATTCCACATTCATAACCAAAGTCATTAGGAAAATTTGATTTTCCACAGATATTTTCACAAATTTTGATCAATTATCAATTTTTTCGAATTTTTCTATTAACAATTCATGTTTTTGTTACATCTACGTTTATAAATATACGAGGGTAATGGAAAAATTATATAAATTCTACACTCATAACCAAAGTCATTAGGAAAATTTGATTTTCCACAGATATTTTCACAAATTTTGATCAATTATCAATTTTTTCGAATTTTTCTATCGACAATTCATGTTTTTGTTACATCTACGTACATAAATGTACGAGGGTAATGGAAAAATTATATAAATTCCACACTCATAACCAAAGTCATTAGGAAAATTCAATTTTCCACAGATATTTTCACAAATTTTGATCAACTATCAATTTTTTCGAATTTTTCTATCGACAATTCATGTTTTTGTTACATCTACGTATATAAATATACGAGGGTAATGGAAAAATTATATGAATTCCACACTCACAACCAAAGTCATTAGGAAAATTTGATTTTCCACAGATATTTTCACAAATTTTGATCAATTATCAATTTTTTCGAATTTTTCTATCGACAATTCATGTTTTTGTTACATCTACGTACATAAATGTACGAGGGTAATGGAAAAATTATATAAATTCCACACTCATAACCAAAGTCATTAGGAAAATTTAATTTTCCACAGATATTTTCACAAATTTTGATCAATTATCAATTTTTTCGAATTTTTCTATCGACATTTCATGTTTTTGTTACATCTACGTTTATAAATATACGAGGGTAATGGAAAAATTATATAAATTCTACACTCATAACCAAAGTCATTAGGAAAATTTGATTTTCCACAGATATTTTCAAAAATTTTTATCAATTATCAATTTTTTCGAATTTTTCTATTAACAATTCATGTTTTTGTTACATCTACGTATATAAATATACGAGGGTAATGGAAAAATTATATGAATTCCACACTCACAACCAAAGTCATTAGGAAAATTTGATTTTCCACAGATATTTTCACAAATTTTAATCAATTATCAATTTTTTCGAATTTTTCTATCGACAATTCATGTTTTTGTTACGTCTACGTACATAAATGTACGAGGGTAATGGAAAAATTATATAAATTCCACACTCATAACCAAAGTCATTAGGAAAATTTAATTTTCCACAGATATTTTCACAAATTTTGATCAATTATCAATTTTTTCGAATTTTTCTATCGACAATTCATGTTTTTGTTACATCTACGTTTATAAATATACGAGGGTAATGGAAAAATTATATGAATTCCACACTCACAACCAAAGTCATTAGGAAAATTTGATTTTCCACAGATATTTTCACAAATTTTGATCAATTATCAATTTTTTCGAATTTTTCTATCGACAATTCATGTTTTTGTTACATCTACGTACATAAATGTACGAGGGTAATGGAAAAATTATATAAATTCCACACTCATAACCAAAGTCATTAGGAAAATTTAATTTTCCACAGATATTTCCACAAATTTTGATCAATTATCAATTTTTTCGAATTTTTCTATCGACATTTCATGTTTTTGTTACATCTACGTTTATAAATATACGAGGGTAATGGAAAAATTATATAAATTCTACACTCATAACCAAAGTCATTAGGAAAATTTGATTTTCCACAGATATTTTCAAAAATTTTTATCAATTATCAATTTTTTCGAATTTTTCTATTAACAATTCATGTTTTTGTTACATCTACGTATATAAATATACGAGGGTAATGGAAAAATTATATGAATTCCACACTCACAACCAAAGTCATTAGGAAAATTTGATTTTCCACAGATATTTTCACAAATTTTGATCAATTATCAATTTTTTCGAATTTTTCTATCGACAATTCATGTTTTTGTTACGTCTACGTACATAAATGTACGAGGGTAATGGAAAAATTATATAAATTCCACACTCATAACCAAAGTCATTAGGAAAATTTAATTTTCCACAGATATTTTCACAAATTTTGATCAATTATCAATTTTTTCGAATTTTTCTATCGACAATTCATGTTTTTGTTACATCTACGTTTATAAATATACGAGGGTAATGGAAAAATTTTATAAATTCCACATTCATGACCAAAGTCTTCAGGAAATTTTGATTTTCCACAAATATTTTCACAAATTTTCATCATATATCGAATTTTCCAATCCCATTTTCTATGTAATGAACTCATAAATTAAAAAAGTTCCTCGAAAAGCAAAGTTGTAAAACCAAATCGACAAGCTTAACGGATATACAAAGAAAAATGAATTCAAATCAAATCCGGGATATTGTCTGAAACTGAAACACGCCAAAAGGGCCGCATACGTCCTCCAATTATCGCAGTAATTTTTTCCGCTACCCTGTATATCCTAAAATCCCAAATTTGAAGCCCGTCCGCTGGAATCTCATTTCAGACCAACTGGATCGCAGATCTAATTCCGTTTGACTTTATTGTGAAAAGGGTGGACAAACAAAAATCAAATTTTTCTCGCTAGCAAATAATTTAGAATATTCAGAATACGGACGGATCACTGTGTATACGTATTCACGCAACGATTATTCGGTACAAGACGCAAACAAAACGGCCTTTAGGAAACTTCGGTTTCACACAAAACATTCAACCTCTCGGAAACGGAAACAAACAAGTTTAAGCTTCCGGAAATTGAAACCCGACGATTGATTAATGGCCTCTGGTAGCGATTGACCCCGAGAGCAGTTTTGCATCTGAACTTCGACTCGCGAAATAATTTATCAAAATAAATTTTCGGGGGGATTCCTTACCGTGAATGTGTGTTTATATAATTTCCTTTGGTCTCCATCGCAAGAAAAATTGCCGCGATTTTCTCCCGACTGCTTTTCCTCGCGCGGAAACGCTAGATGAAAACGAAATTTGTTTTCCCGAAAGCGACAAGTGATTTATTCGAAAAGAAAAAGGCGACCGGCGGTGTCAAAATGGAAATGTGTTCGCCCTTTATGAATCTACTCGAAATTTCAAAGTCGACGGAATTCGATTGAAGCGTCCGCCCTTTTCGGACTTACCCCCGGTTTAATTATCTAATTGGCAAACAACGAGACATTCGAGTACCATCGAACTACTTCGAGTTAAGTGCTGTACGGACGTTTGAGTCAACAAGCCAATTCTCTGGTGCTTCAAATAGAACAACGTTCGATCTAGTAGATTTAGAGCGTTGGAAAATGTGGGATATTCGCTTGAAAAGATACAACATGAAGTGAGCGGATTTGTAAAACTGATTTCCCTGCTACTTAACTACTTTTTACAAATTGCACTTAATAAATTAGTTAACATTTCCTTAAAATTGATCTAAATTAATTTCTGTCAATTTTGAACACGATTTACATTTACATTCATATTTATTTGTGATTTTAGCTCATAATTATTTACCAAAAAACATTTTTTTTTTGTATTTTCAACATCACCAAACTCTATTATAGAAATTAATCGGAAAAGTTCATTTTTTTCTCGCCCCGTATAAACAAGCTAGTCAATTAATCCTGCTATAATTATTTAGAATATCGGATAATATTACTATATGTAATAAATTAATATTTGATCGATATTTATATACGGAATGTCCTATTTCGGAAATATTTCGATTAAAAATAATTATAGCTATAAAAATGGTCATATCTTTTCGAATACCCAGTATATTCGATGCAATTTCATTTTATAAGAACGATTATTGTAGGAACGATCTAAACATAAGTGAATATACAGGCTGTCGCGTGTAAAAAACGTATTTTTACTTTAGTACGTAATAATGATCCACCCCGTATAAATATACATGTTTTATTGTTGTTATATTCATTTCCAGATTAAGAAGATATTCATCAGAATACTACGTGAGATGAAAAATCATTTAATCAATATTTATATACAGAATGTCCCATTTTGGAAATATTTTGATATAAAAATTAATATCTATAAAAATGGTCATATGTTTTCCAATACCCCGTATATTCGATGCAATTTCATTTTATAAGAACGATTATTGTAGGAACGATCTAAACATAAGAGAATATACAGGTTGTCGCGTGTGAAAAACGTATTTTTACTTTAGTACGTAATAATGATTCACCCCGTATAAATATACATGTTTTATTGTTGTTATATTTATTTCCAGATTAAGAAAATATTCATCATAATACTACGTGAAATGAAAAATCATTTAATCAATATGTATATACAGAATGTCCCATTTTGGAAATATTTTGATATAAAAATTAATATCTATAGAAATGGTCATATGTTTTCGAATACCCTGTATATTCGATGCAATTTCATTTTATAAGAACGATTATTGTAGGAACGATCTAAACATACGAGAATATACAGGTTGTCCCGTGTGAAAAACTTATTTTTACTTTAGTACGTAATAATGATTCACCCCGTATAAATATACATGTTTTATTGTTGTTATATTCATTTCCAGATTAAGAAGATATTCATCAGAATACTACGTGAAATGAAAAATCATTTAATCAATATGTATATACAGAATGTCCCATTTTGGAAACATTTTGATATAAAAATTAATATCTATTAAATGGTCATATGTTTTCGAATACCCTGTATATTCGATGCAATTTCATTTTTCAAGAACGATTATTATGGAAACGATCTAAACATAAGTGAATATACAGGCTGTCGCGTGTAAAAAACGTATTTTTACTTCAGTACGTAATAATGATCCATCCCGTATAAATATACATGTTTTATTGTTGTTATATTCATTTCCAGATTAAGAAGATATTCATCAGAATACTACGTGAAATGAAAAATCATTTAATCAATATTTATATACAGAATGTCCCATTTTGGAAATATTTTGATATAAAAATTAATATCTATAAAAATGGTCATATGTTTTCGAATACCCTGTATATTCGATACAATTTCATTTTATAAGAACGATTATTGTAGGAACGATCTAAACATACGAGAATATACGGGTTGTCGCGTGTGAAAAACGTATTTTTACTTTAGTACGTAATAATGATTCACCCCGTATAAATATACATGTATTATTGTTGTTATATTTATTTCCAGATTGAGAAAATATTCATCAAAATACTACGTGAAATGAAAAATCATTTAATCAATATTTATATACAGAATGTCCCATTTTGGAAATATTTCGATATAAAAAAGGTCATATCTTTCAAATAACCCTGTATATTCGATGAAATTCCATATTATAAGAAAGATTATTATAGGAACGATCTAAACATAAGAGAATATACAGGCTGTCGCGTGTAAAAAACGTATTTTTACTTCAGTACTTAATAATGATCCACCCCGTATAAATATACATGTATTATTGTTGTTATATGTATTTCGAAAAACGAACAATCTTCATCAGCTCACTACATGTTATAAATAATAATTTTCTCACTATTTTTATACAGAATGTCTTATTTCGTAATTATTTCAATATAAAAATAGGCATATCTTTTCAAACACCCTGTATATTCGATGGAATTCCTTATCATAGTAATCGTATTTTCAATAGCCATTCAGATATGAAGTAATATACAGGATACGGTATAAATAACGTTTCAAAATAAACATTATTATAAATAATACGAAAGAATCCAGAAAAAGACAAACTGTATAATATTCTCCAAATTTTAATATTACTAATACTAGCATTGCAATGATGGAATATAATAAGATATATCACGTGACATAACGGTGATACTTTCCATATATTTTCAAATAGTTTATGCGTTAATTATACGGGGGTAAGTCGTATATATCTATCTCGAGATTTTTATATAATAATAATAAAGTGAATTATTTCAATTGATTCGAATTCCCGATGCTATTAAAGCCAATTTCGTATTGGAAATTCTCCCAATCGAGCAATTCGTCGTGGAATTCGGAACTCCGGTCGCTTCTATTCTGTCTTCCAGTATTTCTAGACCGCGAAGTTTCGTACTGCCCGACACGTAATTTGAAATCCCGACTCGACTCTATTGGAAATTGGACGCATTTTGATATAAAACGATGGAATTTCCTGTATAATGTTTAAATATTGGCGAAAGCGCGCGTTGTTCTCGGAAAATAAGGTTCTAGTTCAAATTTCGCTGGTGGAATTCGGACTCGATTCCGAGGAAAGAACGAGTAAATTAGTGTATAGTGGTGATTGAAATGTGAATTGAGGAATTGTGTAGAATGAGATTTGATGATTTTTTATTGGGAAATTCGATCGGAAAATCTGATTTTCCAGGTATATTTTTTCGGAATTTGAAATTTTTCCATTTTGCACTTTGGAAATGGAAATTAAATTTATTTACTGCGGAATTTACGTGTATATATAAGTATAAAAAGAAAATGCAAAATTTACTTGGCTGGAAAAATCTGATTTTCCGGATTGTTTGCTCAAATTTTTATCATTTGACAAATTTTTGGCATTTTGACATTGAAAAACTTTGTTTTCATTAAAACTACGTGTTTAAATACGAGGGACATACGAAATCTATAAGAATTTTCCACTTCTCAAGAAAATCATCTGGAAAATACGAATTTTCATATAAATTCTGCAAATATCGAATTTGACACATCAAAAGTTCCATAGAAATTTCATGTTTTTATTGAATCTACATGTATTAATACGAGGGACATACGAAATCTATAAGAATTTTCCACTACTCAAGAAAATCATCTGGAAAATACGAATTTTCATATAAATTCTGACAATATCGAATTTGACACATCAAAAGTTCCATAGAAATTTCATGTTTTTATTGAATCTACATGTATTAATACGAGGGACATACGAAATCTATAAGAATTTTCCACTACTCAAGAAAATCATCTGGAAAATACGAATTTTCATATAAATTCTGCAAATATCGAATTTGACACATCAAAAGTTCCATAGAAATTTCATGTTTTTGTTGAATCTACATGTATAAATACGAGGGACATACGAAATCTACAAGAATTTTCCACTTCTCAAGAAAATCATCTGGAAAATACGATTTTTCATATAAATTCTGCAAATATCGAATTTGACACATCAAAAGTTCCATAGAAATTTCATGTTTTTATTGAATCTACATGTATTAATACGAGGGACATACGAAATCTATAAGAATTTTCCACTACTCAAGAAAATCATCTGGAAAATACGAATTTTCATATAAATTCTGCAAATATCGAATTTGACACATCAAAAGTTCCATAGAAATTTCATGTTTTTGTTGAATCTACATGTATAAATACGAGGGACATACGAAATCTACAAGAATTTTCCACTTCTCAAGAAAATCATCTGGAAAATACGATTTTTCATATAAATTCTGCAAATATCGAATTTGACACATCAAAAGTTCCATAGAAATTTCATGTTTTTGTTGAATCTACATGTATTAATACGAGGGACATACGAAATCTACAAGAATTTTCCACTTCTCAAGAAAATCATCTGGAAAATACGAATTTTCATATAAATTCTGCAAATATCGAATTTGACACATCAAAAATTCCATGAAAATTTCATGTTTTTGTTGAATCTACATGTATAAATACGAGGGACATACGAAATCTACAAGAACTTTCCATTTCTCAAGAAAATCATCTGGAAAATACGATTTTTCATATAAATTCTGCAAATATCGAATTTTACACATCAAAAGTTCCATAGAAATTTCATGTTTTTGTTGAATCTACATGTATAAATACGAGGGACATACGAAATCTATAAGAATTTTCCACTTTTCAAGAAAATCATCTGGAAAATACGAATTTTCATATTAATTCTACAAATATCGAATTTTACACATCAAAAGTTCCATAGAAATTTCATGTTTTTGTTGAATCTACATGTATAAATACGAGGGACATACGAAATCTATAAGAATTTTCCACTTTTCAAGAAAATCATCTGGAAAATACGAATTTTCATATTAATTCTACAAATATCGAATTTTACACATCAAAAGTTCCATAGAAATTTCATGTTTTTGTTGAATCTACATGTATTAATACGAGGGACATACGAAATCTACAAGAATTTTCCACTTCTCAAGAAAATCATCTGGAAAATACGAATTTTCATATAAATTCCACAAATATCGAATTTTACACATAAAAAATTCCATAAAAATTTCATTTTTTTGTTGAATCTACATGTATTAATACGAGGGACTTACGAAATCTACAAGAATTTTATTATTCTCAAGAAAATCATCTGGAAATTACGAATTTTCATATTAATTCTACAAATATCGAATTTTACACATCAAAAATTCCATAAAAATTTCATGTTTTTGTTGAATCTACATGTATTAATACGAGGGACATACGAAATCTACAAGAATTTTCCACTACTCAAGAAAATCATCTGGGAAATACGAATTTTCATATAAATTCTGCAAATATCGAATTTGACACATCAAAAATTCCATAAAAACTTTGTTTTCGTTTAATCCACGCCAAATTATACAAGGGACATAGAAAATTTACGAAAATTTACGAAAATTTTCCACTTCTCAAGAATATCCTCTGGAAAATAAAAATTTCCGTATAAATTTTACAAATATCGAATTCTCCACTTAAAAAATTATATTCAAACCTCATGTTTTTGTTAAATTTACTAGTGTTAATACCGGGGATATACAAGATTTACAAATATTTTCAATTTTCAATGGAATTTCCCGGAAAATCGATTTTATCATACAAATTTTACAAATTTCGTGTTTTCCATATCAAAAATGGAATCCAAAGCAATGATTCTGTTAAATGTACATTCATTAATACGGGGGTAAAGCAAAATTTACCATATATTTTGGAGAAACTACGAATTCTCCACATAAAACCATTTATTTTCACGTAAAAAATATTCATATTTATACGGGGGCGATTCAAATTATTTTCTGTTCCATTTAATGTGTTATTTGTAGTATTTGTCTCAAAAAACTTACGATAGAATCAAAAAATTCATCAAAATGGAAAAAAAATTGTCAAAACACGTTTGAACTTTCTCAGTACGCCGCTGGCGACACCAATGAAGTAAGTAAGCGAACTCTCTTCTGTTTCTAAGTTATTCGGGAGGTTTTTCCGAACTCCAAAGGTTAAACAGCCCGAGGCGCGTCTTTTAACTCGAAACATCCTTCGAAATTATCCGAATAGCTTTGTTTTCTTTCCCCTCGAACACTTCAGCAAACAGAATTTCCCAGTTTATGTATTTTGAATAAAAGTTTGATATAGTTTTTATTTTCACCCCTGTATAAAATAAAGAATCGAAATAAATTAGGATAACTCCATTCCTGGGACATTAAGCTATAATTTCACAAAAAAATATTAGCAGAAAATGAAATTGAAACTTCGTTCTCTTCTTACAAGTCATACCTCCCTCGTATATTGGAGATTCTTGTACGTATTCATATTCCTGAGTTTTGAAGATACAATTTTATGAAAAAAATGCGGAGATCAACGAATAATTCAACGAAAAAAAAGAACAGCAAATTTTTGAAAAATGTTTTAAACTATTTAAAAGTCATACCTCCCTCGTATATTGGAGATTCTTGTACGTATTCATATTCCTGAGGTTTGAAGATACAATTTCATGAAAAAATGCGGAGATCAACGAATAATTCAACGAAAAAAAAGAACAGCAAACTTTGAAAAATGTTTTAAACTATTTAAAAGTCATACCTCCCTCGTATATTGGAGATTCTTGTACGTATTCATATTCCAGAGGTTTGAAGATACAATTTTATGAAAAAAATGCGGAGATCAACGAATAATTCAACGAAAAAAAAGAACAGCAAACTTTGAAAAATGTTTTAAACTATTTAAAAGTCATACCTCCCTCGTATATTGGAGATTCTTGTACGTATTCATATTCCTGAGTTTTGAAGATACAATTTTATGAAAAAAATGCGGAGATCGACGAATAATTCAACGAAAAAAAAACCAGCAACCTTTGAAAAATGTTTTGAACTATTTAAAAGTCATACCTCCCTCGTATATTGGAGATTCTTGTATGTATTCATATTCCTGAGGTTTGAAGATACAATTTCATGAAAAAATGCGGAGATCAACGAATAATTCAACGAAAAAAAAGAACAGCAAACTTTGAAAAATGTTTTAAACTATTTAAAAGTCATACCTCCCTCGTATATTGGAGATTCTTGTACGTATTCATATTCCTGAGTTTTGAAGATACAATTTTATGAAAAAAATGCGGAGATCGACGAATAATTCAACGAAAAAAAAACCAGCAACCTTTGAAAAATGTTTTAAACTATTTAAAAGTCATACCTCCCTCGTATATTGGAGATTCTTGTACGTATTCATATTCTTGAGTTTTGAAGATACAATTTTATGAAAAAAATGCGGAGATCGACGAATAATTCAACGAAAAAAAAGAACAGCAAATTTTTGAAAAATGTTTTAAACTATTTAAAAGTCATACCTCCCTCGTATATTGGAGATTCTTGTACGTATTCATATTCCTGAGGTTTGAAGATACAATTTTATGAAAAAAATACGGAGATCGACGAATAATTCAACGAAAAAAAAGAACAGCAAACTTTGAAAAATGTTTTAAACTATTTAAAAGTCATACCTCCCTCGTATATTGGAGATTCTTGTACGTATTCATATTCCTGAGTTTTGAAGATACAATTTTATGAAAAAAATGCGGAGATCGACGAATAATTCAACGAAAAAAAAACCAGCAACCTTTGAAAAATGTTTTAAACTATTTAAAAGTCATACCTCCCTCGTATATTGGAGATTCTTGTACGTATTCATATTCTTGAGTTTTGAAGATACAATTTTATGAAAAAAATGCGGAGATCGACGAATAATTCAACGAAAAAAAAGAACAGCAAATTTTTGAAAAATGTTTTAAACTATTTAAAAGTCATACCTCCCTCGTATATTGGAGATTCTTGTACGTATTCATATTCCTGAGGTTTGAAGATACAATTTTATGAAAAAAATACGGAGATCGACGAATAATTCAACGAAAAAAAAGAACAGCAAACTTTGAAAAATGTTTTAAACTATTTAAAAGTCATACCTCCCTCGTATATTGGAGATTCTTGTACGTAATCATATTCCTGAGGTTTGAAGATACAATTTTATGAAAAAATGCGGAAATCAACGAATAATTCAACGAAAAAAAAGAACAGCAAATTTTTGAAAAATGTTTTAAACTATTTAAAAGTCATACCTCCCTCGTATATTGGAGATTCTTGTACGTATTCATATTCCTGAGGTTTGAAGATACAATTTTATGAAAAAAATGCGGAGATCGACGAATAATTCAACGAAAAAAAAGAACAGCAAACTTTGAAAAATGTTTTAAACTATTTAAAAGTCATACCTCCCTCGTATATTGGAGATTCTTGTACGTAATCATATTCCTGAGGTTTGAAGATACAATTTTATGAAAAAATGCGGAAATCAACGAATAATTCAACGAAAAAAAAGAACAGCAAATTTTTGAAAAATGTTTTAAACTATTTAAAAGTCATACCTCCCTCGTATATTGGACATTCTTGTACGTATTCATATTCCTGAGGTTTGAAGATACAATTTTATGAAAAAAATGCGGAGATCGACGAATAATTCAACGAAAAAAAAGAACAGCAAACTTTGAAAAATGTTTTAAACTATTTAAAAGTCATACCTCCCTCGTATATTGGAGATTCTTGTACGTAATCATATTCCTGAGGTTTGAAGATACAATTTTATGAAAAAATGCGGAAATCAACGAATAATTCAACGAAAAAAAAGAACAGCAAATTTTTGAAAAATGTTTTAAACTATTTAAAAGTCATACCTCCCTCGTATATTGGAAATTCTTTTACGTATTCATATTCCTGAGGTTTGAAGATACAATTTTATGAAAGAAATGTGGGGATCGACGAATAATTCAACGAAAAAAAAAACAGCAAACTTTGAAAAATGTTTTAAACTATTTAAAAGTCATACCTCCCTCGTATATTGGAGATTCTTTTACGTATTCATATTCCTGAGGTTTGAAGATACAATTTTATGAAAAAAATGCGGAGATCAACGAATAATTCAACGAAAAAAAAGAACAGCAAATTTTTGAAAAATGTTTTAAACTATTTAAAAGTCATACCTCCCTCGTATATTGGAGATTCTTGTACGTATTCATATTCCTGAGGTTTGAAGATACAATTTGATGAAAAAAATGCGGAGATCGACGAATAATTCAACGAAAAAAAAAGAACAGCAAACTTTGAAAAATGTTTTGAACTATTTAAAAGTCATACCTCCCTCGTATATTGGAGATTCTTCTACGTATTCATATTCCTGAGGTTTGAAGATACAATTTTATGAAAAAAATGCGGAGATCAACGAATAATTCAACGAAAAAAAAGAACAGCAAACTTTGAAAAATGTTTTGAACTATTTAAAAGTCATACCTCCCTCGTATATTGGAGATTCTTGTACGTATTCATATTCCTGAGGTTTGAAGATACAATTTTATGAAAAAAATGCGGAGATCGACGAATAATTCAACGAAAAAAAAAGAACAGCAAACTTTGAAAAATGTTTTGAACTATTTAAAAGTCATACCTCCCTCGTATATTGGAGATTCTTGTACGTATTCATATTCCTGAGGTTTGAAGATACAATTTTATGAAAAAAATGCGGAGATCGACGAATAATTCAACGAAAAAAAAAGAACAGCAAACTTTGAAAAATGTTTTGAACTATTTAAAAGTCATACCTCCCTCGTATATTGGAGATTCTTGTACGTATTCATATTCCTGAGGTTTGAAGATACAATTTTATGAAAAAAATGCGGAGATCGACGAATAATTCAACGAAAAAAAAAGAACAGCAAACTTTGAAAAATGTTTTGAACTATTTAAAAGTCATACCTCCCTCGTATATTGGAGATTCTTGTACGTATTCATATTCCTGAGGTTTGAAGATACAATTTTATGAAAAAAATGCGGAGATCGACGAATAATTCAACGAAAAAAAAAGAACAGCAAACTTTGAAAAATGTTTTGAACTATTTAAAAGTCATACCTCCCTCGTATATTGGAGATTCTTGTACGTATTCATATTCCTGAGGTTTGAAGATACAATTTTATGAAAAAAATGCGGAGATCGACGAATAATTCAACGAAAAAAAAAGAACAGCAAACTTTGAAAAATGTTTTGAACTATTTAAAAGTCATACCTCCCTCGTATATTGGAGATTCTTCTACGTATTCATATTCCTGAGGTTTGAAGATACAATTTTATGAAAAAAATGCGGAAATCAACGAATAATTCAACGAAAAAAAAGAACAGCAAACTTTGAAAAATGTTTTGAACTATTTAAAAGTCATACCTCCCTCGTATATTGGAGATTCTTGTACGTATTCATATTCCTGAGGTTTGAAGATACAATTTTATGAAAAAAATGCGGAGATCGACGAATAATTCAACGAAAAAAAAAGAACAGCAAACTTTGAAAAATGTTTTGAACTATTTAAAAGTCATACCTCCCTCGTATATTGGAGATTCTTGTACGTATTCATATTCCTGAGGTTTGAAGATACAATTTTATGAAAAAAATGCGGAGATCGACGAATAATTCAACGAAAAAAAAAGAACAGCAAACTTTGAAAAATGTTTTGAACTATTTAAAAGTCATACCTCCCTCGTATATTGGAGATTCTTGTACGTATTCATATTCCTGAGGTTTGAAGATACAATTTTATGAAAAAAATGCGGAGATCGACGAATAATTCAACGAAAAAAAAAAGAACAGCAAACTTTGAAAAATGTTTTGAACTATTTAAAAGTCATACCTCCCTCGTATATTGGAGATTCTTGTACGTATTCATATTCCTGAGGTTTGAAGATACAATTTTATGAAAAAAATGCGGAAATCAACGAATAATTCAACGAAAAAAAAGAACAGCAAACTTTGAAAAATGTTTTGAACTATTTAAAAGTCATACCTCCCTCGTATATTGGAGATTCTTGTACGTATTCATATTCCTGAGGTTTGAAGATACAATTTTATGAAAAAAATGCGGAGATCGACGAATAATTCAACGAAAAAAAAGAACAGCAAACTTTGAAAAATGTTTTGAACTATTTAAAAGTCATACCTCCCTCGTATATTGAAGTTTTTTGTACAAATTCTTATTTCCTTCTATTCGTCATTCATTTTTATCGATATAAAGCTCTAAAATACATTAGAAAATTGCGATTTACCTTTCCGATTCTTCCAAATTCAGAATTAATATCTCTATCCATTTCCATGTAATCGTTAGTGGAAACTTTAACATTTATCTTGATTTATACCCTCGTAGATGTCATATTACTACCATCTGAATAAATTTTGACTGAATTATTGTTAACCACCCCGTATTTTTAGTTTAATATGACCAATATATCATTCGATAAGGTCAATGAACTTTTGAATCATTTCTCGATTAAAATTCGGACGCACCTCGTATTCAATGTACTCAAACGAATCAAAATGGCCGAAACAATAACAAAGACGTTCGGAATAATCCGAAATTACGGATTTATTCTGGCAATCAGTATGAAAATTGAGTCATTAAAGGAGTATTTTCATTGAAATATACAAGATGTCCTCGCAACTAACATTTACGAACAATTAGGTTGAGAGTTTCTACAATATGTCTCCTAATTGGTTGGGGATTATTTTCAGTTGCCATCAAAGTTGAATGAAAGTAGCTGAATAGGAGAAAATGACGACATCGTCGAGGCCTAATTAGTTTGTTTTCGTTTCAAGGATTCAGGGAATTTGATTCTAGGAACGAAAGGATCGTTTAGTGCGACGATGATAAATTCCACCAGAACTGGAAGCAGATCTTAATCGATACACTAATAGCTTAATTATGAAATTATATACTCAATAATTTAAGAGATATAAACGAAATTATGAGATGAGGAATCGGTTTAAAAAATTTAGTTATCAAGATTTATATAACACACTGTATATTGGTAACGAATTGTAAAATAAGAATGAATCGTTACTAAGGTGGTTGAACTGCTTATTTTAGGTATATAGACCAATTATATCGCTCAATTTTATTTTTTTTTTTTTCGGGAAAATGAGCAGAATTATGAAATGCGATCGTTTTCGTAATGAATCGAATGATAACTATTTTTGACTCACTGTGTATTTATAATCAGTGGAAATAAGAGCATACGTTTGTTTTTTAACCATAATACAATTGTACTTAGAGCTATACAGCTCAAAAAATGAACTCTATCTTAATTATTTTCGGAAATATAAACAAAGTTATATAATCAGAATATTTTCTTATTGAATTGTTTATGTTTTACGCCCTGTATATTAGAAATAAGTGATCGTAGATACAAGAATTCTTTTTTAATCCATATAACAGATCTTTTAAGAGCTATAGAGCTCGAAAAATTAACCCTACTTCCATTATTTTCGGAAATATAAACAGAGTTACATAATCAGAATATTTTCTTATTGAATTGTTTATGTTTTACGCCCTGTATATTAAAAATAAGTGATTGTAGATTCAAGAATTTTTTTTAATCCATATAACAGATCTTTTAAGAGCTATAGAGCTCGAAAAATTAACCCTACTTCCATTATTTTCGGAAATATAAACAAAATTATATAATCAGAATATTTTCTTATTGAATTGTTTATGTTTTACGCCCTATATATTGAAAATAAGTGATTGTAGATGCAAGAATTCTTTTTTAATCCATATAACAGATCTTTTAAGAGCTATAGAGCTCAAAACATGAACTCTATATTCATTATTTTCGGAAATATGAACAAAGTTATATAATCAGAATATTTTCTTATTGAATTGTTTATGTTTTACGCCCTATATATTAAAAATAAGTGATTGTGGATGCAAGAATTCTTTTTTAATCCCTATAACAGATCTTTTAAGAGCTATAGAGCTCGAAAAATTAACCCTACTTCTATTATTTTCGGAAATATGAACAAAGTTATATAATCAGAATATTTTCTTATTGAATTGTTTATGTTTTACGCCCTGTATATTGAAAATAAGTGATTGTAGATACAAGAATTCTTTTTTAATCCATATAACAGATCTTTGAAGAGCTATAGAGCTCAAAAAATGAACTCTATATTCATTATTTTCGGAAATAAGAACAAAGTTATATAATCAGAATATTTTCTTATTGAATTGTTTATGTTTTACGCCCTGTATATTGAAAATAAGTGATTGTAGATACAAGAATTCTTTTTCAATCCATATAACAGATCTTTTAAGAGCTATAGAGCTCAAAAAATGAACTCTATATTCATTATTTTCGGAAATAAGAACAAAGTTATATAATCAGAATATTTTCTTATTAAATTGTTTATGTTTTACGCCCTGTATATTAAAAATAAGTGATTGTAGATGCAAGAATTCTTTTTTAATCCATATAACAGATCTTTGAAGAGCTATAGAGCTCAAAAAATGAACTCTATATTCATTATTTTCGGAAATATGAACAAAGTTATATAATCAGAATATTTTCTTATTGAATTGTTTATGTTTTACGCCCTGTATATTAAAAATAAGTGATTGAAGATACGTGAACTCTTTTCAATTCATATAACAGATCTCTTTAGAGTTATAGAGCTCAAAAAATGAACTCTATCTTCATTATTTTCGGAAATATGAACAAAATTATATAATCAGAATACTTTTTTGTTAAATCACATGGAATCTATGTTTTGCACCCTGTATATAACACGGAATAAGTGATAGTAGGTGCATGTATTCATTCTGTATTCATAGACAATTGTTTTTGGAGTTAAGGAGCTCTAAACTCATAATTTTTCAAGATTATGTGCAAAATTATAAAAAATTTTCAATATGAACCAAATATAACAATTTAAACACCCTGTATATTCAAAACTAGTGATAATAGGAACAAGAATTTATTCTTTATTCATAGAACAATTATTTTTATTACCATAGAGCTAAAAAAATGAAATCCAACCCCTTTATTTTCGAAAGTAAACACAAAATTATAGAAAATTTTCAATATGAATCAAATATAACAATTTAAACACCCTGTATATTCAAAACTAGTGATAATAGGAAGAAGAATTCATTCTCCATTCATAGAACAATTATTTTTAGTACCATAGAGCTAAAAAAATGAAATCTAATTCCATTATTTTCGAAAATAAACATAAAATTATGGAAAATATTCATGAATCAAATCTAACAATTTAAACACCCTGTATATTCAAAACTAGTGATAATAGGAACAAGAATTTATTCTTTATTCATAGAACAATTATTTTTAGTACCATAGAGCTAAAAAAAAGAAATCCAACCCCTTTATTTTCGAAAATAAACACAAAATTATGGAAAATTTTCAATATGAATCAAATATAACAATTTAAACACCCTGTATATTCAAAACTAGTGATAATAAGAACAAGAATTTATTCTCCATTCATAGAACAATTATTTTTAGTACCATAGAGCTAAAAAAAAGAAATCCAACCCCTTTATTTTCGAAAATAAACACAAAATTATGGAAAATTTTCAATATGAATCAAATATAACAATTTAAACACCCTGTATATTCAAAACTAGTGATAATAAGAACAAGAATTTATTCTCCATTCATAGAACAATTATTTTTAGTACCATAGAGCTAAAAAAATGAAATCTAATTCCATTATTTTCGAAAATAAACATAAAATTATGGAAAATATTCATGAATCAAATCTAACAATTTAAACACCCTGTATATTCAAAACTAGTGATAATAGGAACAAGAATTTATTCTTTATTCATAGAACAATTATTTTTAGTACCATAGAGCTAAAAAAAAGAAATCCAACCCCTTTATTTTCGAAAATAAACACAAAATTATGGAAAATTTTCAATATGAATCAAATATAACAATTTAAACACCCTGTATATTCAAAACTAGTGATAATAAGAACAAGAATTTATTCTCCATTCATAGAACAATTATTTTTAGTACCATAGAGCTAAAAAAATGAAATCTAATTCCATTATTTTCGAAAATAAACATAAAATTATGGAAAATATTCATGAATTAAATCTAACAATTTAAACACCCTGTATATTCAAAACTAGTGATAATAGGAACAAGAATTTATTCTTTATTCATAGAACAATTATTTTTAGTACCATAGAGCTAAAAAAAAGAAATCCAACCCCTTTATTTTCGAAAATAAACACAAAATTATGGAAAATTTTCAATATGAATCAAATATAACAATTTAAACACCCTGTATATTCAAAACTAGTGATAATAAGAACAAGAATTTATTCTCCATTCATAGAACAATTATTTTTAGTACCATAGAGCTAAAAAAAAGAAATCCAACCCCTTTATTTTCGAAAATAAACACAAAATTATGGAAAATTTTCAATATGAATCAAATATAACAATTTAAACACCCTGTATATTCAAAACTAGTGATAATAAGAACAAGAATTTATTCTCCATTCATAGAACAATTATTTTTAGTACCATAGAGCTAAAAAAATGAAATCTAATTCCATTATTTTCGAAAATAAACATAAAATTATGGAAAATATTCATGAATTAAATCTAACAATTTAAACACCCTGTATATTCAAAACTAGTGATAATAGGAACAAGAATTTATTCTTTATTCATAGAACAATTATTTTTAGTACCATAGAGCTAAAAAAATGAAATCTAATTCCATTATTTTCGAAAATAAACATAAAATTATGGAAAATATTCATGAATTAAATCTAACAATTTAAACACCCTGTATATTCAAAACTAGTGATAATAGGAACAAGAATTTATTCTTTATTCATAGAACAATTATTTTTAGTACCATAGAGCTAAAAAAATGAAATCTAATTCCATTATTTTCGAAAATAAACATAAAATTATGGAAAATATTCATGAATTAAATCTAACAATTTAAACACCCTGTATATTCAAAACTAGTGATAATAGGAACAAGAATTTATTCTTTATTCATAGAACAATTATTTTTAGTACCATAGAGCTAAAAAAAAGAAATCCAACCCCATTATTTTCGAAAATAAACACAAAATTATGGGGTCAGAACTTTTTTTTCACTTATAGAATGAAAACTATATTGAATACCCTGTATATTTAGAACAAAAACTCAATTTCATATTAAATTCGTACAACAGTTCTTTCCGAAGGTTTCTAGGTAAATAATGATGCTCTGTTATACTTAAATTTAGAATTATTATTATTACAAGCGAGTCGAGCAAGTGTTCATGACAAGCCATTTTCAAATCCCTTTTTCCATACAATTCAAACGTTAACCTCCACCCCCCCATAAAGAAATTAATTAATCCAGACGTGAGATATTTTATTTCTAAACAGTTTCGTCAAATTACAAAACGAAAATATCGTTTCATAAACAGATCCGGACTCGCCTCGGAATCATTATCTCAAATATTCGATATACCCTCGTATATACGATGTTGGCGAAAAATCCCGCGACCGAAATCCATAATCCGATCTACGAGGAATCTTTATTGAATACGATAAGCATAAACGTGATCTGTTGTGTCTATAATAAGAGAGGAAATCGCGGAAAACGCTTTTCTTGTACGAGTAAAACGATATTCGAAACGAGTAATATTGAATTGATTTCAAAAATTCATCCTCGACGCTTATTAATCGCAATAATTCGTTTCCGGATGGAATTTACGACATATGTTTATATATTCATGATGTTAGCTAGCTAGAAACAACTCGTAATTGCCAGGTCTCTCGTCAACAATACCTTCATATAAATTATATATAAATCCACCTTAGACACGCTGATTACATTGTATATGTTTTAATATGAATTAGTAGCATTCGTATGGAGTCGAAGCATCTTCTGTATCATGTAAATTTCAAGCCGGTATCTAGAGAGAACGCTGGATCTACTCAAATGGAAATTTGTTACTGATTTAGCCTTGGGAATACATTTATATATTGAGCTGAACTACGAGGAGATTCTAATTGAATTTAACGTGCGATTTAAATCAAGATATCTCTATAGTGAACAAGGAAGTTTTGGTTGGAATATCTTTTTTGAGATTCGAAAATAATCAGATACTAGTGGTATTCGATTTTGTAGATAATGAGACGTTAGTTATAGTGTAGGGGCTCGGTTTGTACATACGGCGGGGTTAGAGACTGTCTTTCTCGTGGATCAAACTATTTTTCTCAAAATCATAACAAAACTTGTCTTCCAAATGCTTTTTTTTTATAAAAGAAGCTGTCTTTTGTATTAAGAGACTATTTTTCTCATAAACCAAACTGTCTTTTGTATTTAGAAACTTTCTTTTTTAAAACCAAATCAAATACTGTCTTTACAGGCTGTGTTTTTCAAAAACTAAGCAGTCGTCTGTCTTTAGAGACTGTCTTTCTAAAAAAAAAAAAAGAAGAGTTATCTTCAAAAACTATATTTTCTATAAACCAAACTGTCATCTGTCTTTAGAGACTGTCTTTTCTCAAAACCAAACGAGATACTATCTTTAGAGGCTGTGTTTTGCAAAAACCAAGCAGTCGTCTGTCTTTAGAGACTGTCTTTCTCAAAATAAGGAAGAGTTATCTTCAAAAACTATATTTTCTATAAACCAAACTGTCATCTGTCTTTAGAGACTGTCTTTTCTCAAAACCAAACCAGATACTATCTTTAGAGGCTGTGTTTTGCAAAAACCAAGCAGTCGTCTGTCTTTAGAGATTGTCTTTCTCAAAAAAAAAGAGGAAGTTATCTTCAAAAACTTTATTTTCCATAAACCAAACTGTCATCTGTCTTTAGAGACTGTCTTTTCTCAAAACCAAACCAGATACTATCTTTAGAGGCTGTGTTTTGCAAAAACCAAGCAGTCGTCTGTCTTTAGAGACTGTCTTTCTCAAAATAAGGAAGAGTTATCTTCAAAAACTATATTTTCTATAAACCAAACTGTCATCTGTCTTTAGAGACTGTCTTTTCTCAAAACCAAACCAGATACTATCTTTAGAGGCTGTGTTTTTCAAAAACCAAACTGTCATCTGTCTTTAGAGACTGTCTTTTCTCAAAACCAAACGAGATACTATCTTTAGAGGCTGTGTTTTGCAAAAACCAAGCAGTCGTCTGTCTTTAGAGACTGTCTTTCTCAAAATAAGGAAGAGTTATCTTCAAAAACTATATTTTCTATAAACCAAACTGTCATCTGTCTTTAGAGACTGTCTTTTCTCAAAACCAAACCAGATACTATCTTTAGAGGCTGTGTTTTGCAAAAACCAAGCTGTCATCTGTCTTTAGAGACTGTCTTTCTCAAAAAAAAAGAGGAAGTTATCTTCAAAAACTTTATTTTCCATAAACCAAACTGTCATCTGTCTTTAGAGACTGTCTTTTCTCAAAACCAAACCAGATATTGTCTTTAGAGGCTGTGTTTTGCAAAAACCAAGCTGTCATCTGTCTTTAGAGACTGTCTTTCTAAAAAAAAAAGAAGAGTTATCTTCAAAAACTATATTTTCTATAAACCAAACTGTCATCTGTCTTTAGAGACTGTCTTTTCTCAAAACCAAACCAGATATTGTCTTTAGAGGCTGTGTTTTGCAAAAACCAAGCTGTCATCTGTCTTTAGAGACTGTCTTTCTCAAAAAAAAAGAGAAGTTATCTTCAAAAACTTTATTTTCCATAAACCAAACTGTCATCTGTCTTTAGAGACTGTCTTTTCTCAAAACCAAACCAGATATTGTCTTTAGAGGCTGTGTTTTGCAAAAACCAAGCTGTCATCTGTCTTTAGAGACTGTCTTTCTCAAAAAAAAAGAGAAGTTTTCTTCAAAAACTTTATTTTCCATAAACCAAACTGTCATCTGTCTTTAGAGACTGTCTTTTCTCAAAACCAAACCAGATATTGTCTTTAGAGGCTGTGTTTTGCAAAAACCAAGCTGTCATCTGTCTTTAGAGACTGTCTTTCTCAAAAAAAAAGAGAAGTTATCTTCAAAAACTTTATTTTCCATAAACCAAACTGTCATCTGTCTTTAGAGACTGTCTTTTCTCAAAACCAAACCAGATATTGTCTTTAGAGGCTGTGTTTTGCAAAAACCAAGCTGTCATCTGTCTTTAGAGACTGTCTTTCTCAAAAAAAAAGAGAAGTTATCTTCAAAAACTTTATTTTCCATAAACCAAACTGTCATCTGTCTTTAGAGACTGTCTTTTCTCAAAACCAAACGAGATACTATCTTTAGAGGCTGTGTTTTGCAAAAACCAAGCAGTCGTCTGTCTTTAGAGACTGTCTTTCTCAAAATAAGGAAGAGTTATCTTCAAAAACTATATTTTCTATAAACCAAACTGTCATCTGTCTTTAGAGACTGTCTTTTCTCAAAACCAAACCAGATACTATCTTTAGAGGCTGTGTTTTGCAAAAACCAAGCTGTCATCTGTCTTTAGAGACTGTCTTTCTCAAAAAAAAAGAGGAAGTTATCTTCAAAAACTTTATTTTCCATAAACCAAACTGTCATCTGTCTTTAGAGACTGTCTTTTCTCAAAACCAAACCAGATATTGTCTTTAGAGGCTGTGTTTTGCAAAAACCAAGCTGTCATCTGTCTTTAGAGACTGTCTTTCTAAAAAAAAAAGAAGAGTTATCTTCAAAAACTATATTTTCTATAAACCAAACTGTCATCTGTCTTTAGAGACTGTCTTTTCTCAAAACCAAACCAGATATTGTCTTTAGAGGCTGTGTTTTGCAAAAACCAAGCTGTCATCTGTCTTTAGAGACTGTCTTTCTCAAAAAAAAAGAGAAGTTATCTTCAAAAACTTTATTTTCCATAAACCAAACTGTCATCTGTCTTTAGAGACTGTCTTTTCTCAAAACCAAACCAGATATTGTCTTTAGAGGCTGTGTTTTGCAAAAACCAAGCAGTCGTCTGTCTTTAGAGACTGTCTTTCTCAAAAAAAGGAAGAGTTATCTTCAAAAACTTTATTTTCCATAAACCAAACTGTCATCTGTCTTTAGAGACTGTCTTTTCTCAAAACCAAACCAGATACTATCTTTAGAGGCTGTGTTTTTCAAAAACCAAGCTGTCGTCTGTCTTTAGAGACTGTCTTTCTCAAAAAAAGGAAGAGTTATCTTCAAAAACTATATTTTCTATAAACCAAACTGTCATCTGTCTTTAGAGACTGTCTTTTCTCAAAACCAAACCAGATACTGTCTTTACAGGCTGTGTTTTTCAAAAACCAAGCTGTCGTCTGTCTTTAGAGAGTGTCTTTCTCAAAATAAGGAAGAGTTATCTTCAAAAACTATATTTTCCATAAAACAAACTGTCATCTGTCTTTAGAGACTGTCTTTTCTCAAAACCAAACCAGATACTGTCTTTACAGGCTGTGTTTTGCAAAAACCAAGCTGTCGTCTGTCTTTAGAGAGTGTCTTTCTCAAAATAAGGAAGAGTTATCTTCAAAAACTATATTTTCCATAAAACAAACTGTCATCTGTCTTTAGAGACTGTCTTTTCCCAAAACCAAACCAGATATTGTCTTTAGAGGCTGTGTTTTGCAAAAACCAAGCTGTCGTCTGTCTTTAGAGAGTGTCTTTCTCAAAATAAGGAAGAGTTATCTTCAAAAACTATATTTTCCATAAAACAAACTGTCATCTGTCTTTAGAGACTGTCTTTTCTCAAAACCAAACCAGATACTGTCTTTACAGGCTGTGTTTTTCAAAAACCAAGCTGTCGTCTGTCTTTAGAGAGTGTCTTCCTCAAAAAAAAGAGAAGTTATCTTCAAAAACTTTATTTTTCATAAACCAAACTGTTATCTGTCTTTAGAGACTGTCTTTTCTCAAAACCAAACCAGATACTGTCTTTACAGGCTGTGTTTTGCAAAAACCAAGCTGTCGTCTGTCTTTAGAGAGTGTCTTCCTCAAAAAAAAAAGAGAAGTTATCTTCAAAAACTATATTTTCTATAAACCAAACTGTCATCTGTCTTTAGAGACTGTCTTTTCTCAAAACCAAACCAGATACTGTCTTTACAGGCTGTGTTTTTCTAAAACCAAGCTGTCGTCTGTCTTTAGAGAGTGTCTTCCTCAAAAAAAAAGAGAAGTTATCTTCAAAAACTTTATTTTTCATAAACCAAACTGTTATCTGTCTTTAGAGACTGTCTTTTCTCAAAACCAAACCAGATACTATCTTTAGAGGCTGTGTTTTGCAAAAACCAAGCAGTCGTCTGTCTTTAGAGAGTGTCTTCCTCAAAAAAAAGAGAAGTTATCTTCAAAAACTATATTTTCTATAAACCAAACTGTCATCTGTCTTTAGAGACTGTCTTTTCTCAAAACCAAACCAGATACTATCTTTAGAGGCTGTGTTTTGCAAAAACCAAGCAGTCGTCTGTCTTTAGAGAGTGTCTTCCTCAAAAAAAAAGAGAAGTTATTTTCAAAAACTATATTTTCTATAAACCAAACTGTCATCTGTCTTTAGAGACTGTCTTTTCTCAAAACCAAACCAGATACTATCTTTAGAGGCTGTGTTTTGCAAAAACCAAGCAGTCGTCTGTCTTTAGAGAGTGTCTTCCTCAAAAAAAAAAGAGAAGTTATCTTCAAAAACTATATTTTCTATAAACCAAACTGTCATCTGTCTTTAGAGACTGTCTTTTCTCAAAACCAAACCAGATACTATCTTTAGAGGCTGTGTTTTGCAAAAACCAAGCTGTCGTCTGTCTTTAGAGAGTGTCTTCCTCAAAAAAAAAGAGAAGTTATCTTCAAAAACTATATTTTCTATAAACCAAACTGTCATCTGTCTTTAGAGACTGTCTTTTCTCAAAACCAAACCAGATACTGTCTTTAGAGGCTGTGTTTTGCAAAAACCAAGCAGTCGTCTGTCTTTAGAGAGTGTCTTCCTCAAAAAAAAAGAGAAGTGATCTTCAAAAACTATATTTTCTATAAACCAAACTGTCATCTGTCTTTAGAGACTGTCTTTTCTCAAAACCAAACCAGATACTGTCTTTACAGGCTGTGTTTTGCAAAAACCAAGCAGTCGTCTGTCTTTAGAGACTGTCTTTCTCAAAAAAGGAAAAGTTATCTTCAAAAACTATATTTTCCATAAAACAAACTGTCATCTGTCTTTAGAGACTGTCTTTTCTCAAAACCAAACCAGATACTGTCTTTACAGGCTGTGTTTTTCAAAAATCAAGCAGTGGTCTGTCTTTAGAAACTATTTTTCTCAAAATCAAAACAAAACTTGTGTTCCAAATGCTTTTTTGTATAAAAGAAGCTGTCTTTTGTATTAAGAGACTGTTTTTCTCATAAACCAAACTATTTTCTGTCTTTAGAAACTTTCTTTTTCAAAACCAAATCAAATACTGTCTTTACAGGCTGTGTTTTTCAAAAACCAAGCTGTCGTCTGTCTTTAGAGACTGTCTTTCTCAAAACCAAACCAGATACTATCTTTAGAGGCTGTGTTTTTCAAAAATCAAGCAGTCGTCTGTCTTTAGAGACTGTGTTTCCAGAAACAAAACCAAAATTTGTCTTTAGAAACTGTCTTTCTCATGGATCAAATTGTCAGCTGTCTTTAGAAACTATTTTTCTCAAAATCAAAACAAAACTTGTGTTCCAAATGCTTTTTTTTTATAAAAGAAGCTGTCTTTTGTATTAAGAGACTGTTTTTCTCATAAACCAAACTATCTTCTGTCTTTAGAAACTTTCTTTCTCAAAACCAAACACTATACTGTCTCTAGAGACTGTTTTCCTCAAAAACTGGAACGTCATCTGTCTTTAGAGGCTGTCTTCATCAAAAACAAAACAAAATTCGTTTTTCAAAGATTTTTTTTCTTATAAAACGATATGTCGTCTGTCCTATCCACCAAAAATTATTCTTTAATAACTTTATTTTTCATAAAATAAGCTGTTATCTGTCTTTTGAGGCTGTCTTTCTCAAAAACAAACCAAACCTGTCTTTAGAGACTGTCTTTCTCAAAAAAAAAGAAAAATTATCTCCAAAAACTATATTTTTTATAAAACAAACTGTCTTCTGTCTCTACAGACTGTGTTTTTCGAACCGCAAATCGCAATTTATCGTTAAAGACTGTCTTTCTCATAAACCAAACTGTCTTCTGTCTTCAGATACTGTCTTCTGTCTTCAGATACTGTCTTCTGTCTTCAGATACTGTCTTCTGTCTTCAGATACTGTCTTCTGTCTTTAGATACTGTCTTCTGTCTTCAGATACTGTCTTCTGTCTTTAGATACTGTCTTCTGTCTTCAGATACTGTCTTCTGTCTTTAGATACTGTCTTCTGTCTTCAGATACTGTCTTCTGTCTTCAGATACTGTCTTCTGTCTTCAGATACTGTCTTCTGTCTTCAGATACTGTCTTTTTTCAAAGCCAAACCAGATACTGTCTTTAGAGGCTGCGTTTTTCAAAAACCAAGCAGTCGTCTGTCTTTAAAGACTGTGTTTCCCGGAACAAAACCAAAATTTGTCTTTAAAAACTGTCTTTTTCAAAAACAAAAAAAACTTGTTTTCAAAAACTATTTTTTCCATAAAACAAGCTGTCATCTATCTTTAGAGATTATTTTTTTTACGAAAGCAGCTCAAGAATCAACATTTTTTTATTTTTTAAAATGTTACAAAAATTTCCAATAGATGTGGCTAGTTACGTCATTTAGGGGTGAGCGGCGCAAAAACAAATTAATACGTGATTAGATACGTAAAGGTTTAGTATACCAATTGTATAATTGTAACACAAAATGGGGGCAGCGCCATTATGAAATTTGAAGAAAATGGTCGTGTGACAAAACTGTGCAGTGACAAAAAAAACAAATGATAAAACTTTCTTCAATTTTGTATGAAAATCATCAACGCCTTTAAAAATTCCAAATACATATGACAATAATGTTTAGAGTTGACATAATCACCGAATTTATATCGTGGTTTCTATAATAATTGGCAAGTGATTGTGCATTTTTTGCATTGTAAAATATTGAGCCCTTAACTAATTCTAATGTCTCTTAATGATAAAAACCAATTCCGAATGATTTATCATCGAATTTTATAGATAATTCGAGCAACTTTTCCTTTTATAATATCACAAAATAACCGAGCCTACATAAATTTAAATAATAGAACGAGTCTCCCTAACGTATGAAAAGTTATGGAACACATCTACAACCGTTCTATCAGTGAGGCAGAATTAATTATTTTTATCTAAATTAATACATAAAACACCTGGGTACTCATAACTTACAGTCATTGTTAATTACACATTCCCTAAAAGGGGTTCATATAATCTAACAAACAAAAGAAGAAATTGATCAGCCACGTCTCCAAGTGGAGATATATACAAATATAAACGTTATCGAAGCAAAAACTTGAACTGTTTATATTTAGAAATATTGATTGATCAATTTTTCATATTTTATCTCAATTTAATTCGTTAATTTGAACGTTAGACGCTGCTGAAATCTCTAAAACATCATTTTGCGCTTTAACTCTTGTAAATTGGGTTAATAAGAGCGAGCTTTCCATCGGTATCAGTCAATAGCGGCACCTAACTTCCGAATAATTTTCATATACGTGAATTATCCGTTTTCTCGGCTATAATTTATCTTGGATTAGTTAAATGACGTATCAAAAAATTTCTATAACGAAACCTCAGTCGATTTAATGTTCATCTGGGTCCTATTCATCGTATCTTTTGTTGTGGTTACGAAGAAGGGAATGGCGTATATGCAAATGTGGGCCTCATAATTCGAATTCCTTATAGTCCAGCGTCAAGAAATCATCGGGAACTGTTTGAAAATGACACGTATAATAAAAGGTTGTCATCGATTGAGAAAATGATAAAAACGACAAAAATAAATCTGTAGGTAAGTACATGATAATAATATTACCACAATCATAGAAAGAGCCTGAAAAGAGAGGGGGATAGAGAACCAGAGAAAGAAAATCCAAGACAGAAAGAGAAAGAAGCAGAAAAAGATACATAGAGATAGAGAGCAAGGCCAGAACGTAGAGTAAGATACGTAAAGATAGAGAAAGAAGGTCTATCTCTATATAGAGATAGATAGAGAGCCAGTGAGGCAGAAAGAGAGAGAGAAGCAAAGAAAGGTACGTAGAGACAATGCCTGAAAGTAGAGAAAGATACGCAGAAATAGAGAAAAAAGGCCTCAAAGAAGAGAAAGATACATAGAGATAGAGAAAAAGGCCTCAAAGAAGAGAAAGATACATAGAGATAGAGAAAAAGGCCTAAAAGAAGAGAAAGATACATAGAGATAGAGAAAAAAGGCCTGAAAGAAGAGAAAAATACGCAGAAATAGAGGAAAAAGGCCTGAAAAAAGAGAAAGATACGCAGGGATAGAGAAAAAAGGCCTCAAAGAAGAGAACGATACATAAAGATAGAGAAAAAAGGCCTGAAAGAAGAGAGAGACACATAAAGATAGAGAAAAAAGGCCTGAAAGAAGAGAGAGACACATAAAGATAGAGAAAAAAGGCCTGAAAGAAGAGAAAGATACATAGAGATAGAGAAAAAAGGCCTGAAAGAAGAGAGAGACACATAAAGATAGAGAAAAAAGGCCTGAAAGAAAAGAAATACACATAGAGATAGAGAAAAAAGTTTTTAATTCCTCGAGCTATGAACATCATTCGATGTTCGTATTGATAAAAACGTCAAGGAAACCAATAAGTCCTTTATTCCTCGAGCTATGAACATCATTCGATGTTCGTATTGATAAAAACGTCAAGGAAACCAATAAGTCCTTTTCTACTCGAGCTATGAACACCATTCGAGGTTCGTATTGATAAAAACGTCCAGGAAACTAATAAGTCCTTATTGTGTTTTTTTCCTGCATCGTCCTTCATACCTGATAACGATTTACGATTATTTGAAGCGTAGATTTTAGTTACGAAATCTTAAAAAATAATTTGAAAATAACAACCGAAGTTTTCCCATTAGAGTAAATCGTTTTTCTTCTTTTTTTTTTACGCGGCATCCTCTCTATATTCATAATGTCAGATTTAGAAAAAGTTATAGGAACTTTCGTCGAGTTCATGAAAGTAGGGGTTGGGAAAAAGGGGTGTTTAGGGTAAGCGTTGAACTTTACTAATACACATGTCGACGAAAAATGTTTGGTGTTTAAATATCATATTGAAGTTTATTGTTTTGGGTTTGTCATGTGATTTGAGATCTAGAAACTTTCTTTATACGATTTATAGTCGATCCCACCACTTTTTTTTTATCAACGGTAACGATCTGATTTATAGTTTTAATAGAAAAGTGATAGGTGTTCAACCATCGATGGACAAAATGTTTTAACGTTCAGAACGGTTAAATTTATTGAAAAAAAAAATGATATTCTTCACTAATACATAGTAGACATTCCAAAAAATTTGAATTGCTACTTCATGCATCCCAATTGCCAGATTTAGTCCCCTCGGACTATTTTTTGTTCCTAGACTTGGGTGGTTCAAAGATTTATATTAATTTTACTTCAAAATACGCTTAAGTTTAAGCAATGTCTTCTTTGAACCTTTTTTTTTAATCAGAGACTAGCTGCTGGTCACTGGGAGTCAGATCTGTATTAAAAGGTGGATGAGGAAGTCCAACATCGTAGTGGTCGACCAAATGAGACAAATATCGAAGAAAATCCACTGGAAAATCGTCTACTGAAAGTGCGCTAGCTAGCAGACCTAGTAGACATTCCAAAATGTTTGAATTGCTACCCTATTTGCCAGATTTGACCCCCACGGACTATTTTCTGTCCCCAGACTTGAGTGGTTCAAAGACTTATGGTAATTTTGCCTCAAAATACGCTTCAGTTCAATCAATGTCTTATTTGAACCTTTTTTTTTAAATCAGAGACTAGCTGCTGGTCACTGGGAGTCAGATCTGTATTAAAAGGGGGATGAGGAAGTCCAACATCGTAGTGGTCGACCAAATGAGACAAATATCGAAGAAAATCCACTGAAAAATCGTCTACTGAAAGTGCAAGAGCTTGCAGACCTAGTAGACATTCCAAAAAGTTTGAATTGCTACCCTATTTGCCAGATTTGAACCCCACGGACTATTTTCTGTCCCCAGACTTGAGTGGTTCAAAGATTTATAGTAATTTTGCCTCAAAATACGCTTCAGTTCAATCAATGTCTTATTTGAACCTTTTTTTTTAAATCAGAGACTAGCTGCTGGTCACTGGGAGTCAGATCTGTATTAAAAGGTGGATGAAGAAGACCAACATCGTAGTGGTCGACCAAATGAGACAAATATCGAAGAAAATCCACTGGACAATCGTCTACTGAAAGTGCGCTAGCTAGCAGACCTAGTAGACATTCCAAAAAGTTTGAATTGCTACCCTATTTGCCAGATTTGAACCCCACGGACTATTTTCTGTCCCCAGACTTGAGTGGTTCAAAGATTTATAGTAATTTTGCCTCAAAATACGCTTCAGTTCAATCAATGTCTTATTTGAACCTTTTTTTTTAAATCAGAGACTAGCTGCTGGTCACTGGGAGTCAGATCTGTATTAAAAGGTGGATGAAGAAGACCAACATCGTAGTGGTCGACCAAATGAGACAAATATCGAAGAAAATCCACTGGACAATCGTCTACTGAAAGTGCGCTAGCTAGCAGACCTAGTAGACATTCCAAAAAGTTTGAATTGCTACCCTATTTGCCAGATTTGACCCCCACGGACTATTTTCTGTCCCCAGACTTGAGTGGTTCAAAGATTTATAGTAATTTTGCCTCAAAATACGCTTCAGTTTAAGCAATGTCTTCTTTGAACCTTTTTTTTTTAAATCATATAATAGCCGCTGGTCACTAGCAGTCAGATCTGTATTAAAAGGTGGATGAAGAAGACCAACATCGTAGTGGTCGTTCAAATGAGACAAATATCGAAGAAAATCCACTGGAAAATCGTCTACTGAAAGTGCAAGAGCTTGCAGACCTAGTAGACATTCCAAAAAGTTTGAATCGCTACCCTATTCGCCAGATTTGGCCCCCTCGGACTATTTTCTGTTCCCAGACTTGGTTGGTTCAAAGATGTATAGACTCAAAAATCCTGTTTTTAGGTTAGGTAGAAAACTTTTCGGATCACCCTTGTATATACAAATTACTAGCACATTTTCATAATTATCGCCGTGGGAAATAACATCATATTACATTATAAATATGATACCTACGCGAGTTTTTTTTTATTAACATATTTCTTAATAAAATGTATTTTCTGTCTCGATTGAATATTCCGTTTTTCCGGTGAAAATTTCCAATATTCTCCAGTGGAAAATTGTTTTCTCTTTTATCTGTTTGTATTACTTCCAATTCACATAAACTTTTTGTCGGTAAAAAAAAATGTTTGACGGTTTATTTTTTGTTCTATATTTTTGTCGCACCCTGTAAATTAAATATTGGACCTTGAGATGGATGATTTCTGTGGATTTTTCGTTCCGGAAAATCGGACGGAAAGGTAATACTGAAGGCAATTTTTTACAAGTGGTCTGCATTGACAATAAACTGGAAAATAAATTTGACAGGCTCCATATATTTTTAATAGGACCATTGAATCCTTGACAAGGATAATACATTAAATGCCTGGCTTCGTTTTCTATACTGTTGGTATTTTAATATTCGTTCATTTCGATATTTAAACGAAATCGATAATTCTATATAAAATAATCGAATGAAGTTTATGTGAAAATTAATTATCGCACCATAGAATCCCATAAATCAGTGATGGGTGATTGATAGAATGGAATTATTCATGTCAAAATGGCTGAAGAGCAAACGGATTTTTCGAAACTAGCATGAAAAATTTTTATACATCGAAAAATGTGAAAAATTTAACTCGTGTTAATTCAAAATTTTTTATCCCAGCTTTATTGCTAAGTATTTTTGAGTGATTTAATCATTTCGTTGAACGAAATTTGATATTTTATGGACCACAAAACATAGAATATACAAAAAGACGTGTGTCATTTGTCATATGTCATTATAATTCTATGGAAAACGTGAATTGTAGTCGATCTATAAATCTAGTTTCCATTTGAATGTTACAGCCATCGAATTTCTCGAATTTGATGTTTTATGGACCACAAAACATGAAGTAATAATAAAATGACATGTTTCATTTGTCACTTGTCATTATAATTCTATGGAAAACGTCAATTGTAGTCTATCTATAAATCTAGTTCCCATTTGAATGTTACAGCCATTCGAATTTCTCGAATTTGATGTTTTATGATCCACAAAACATGAAGTAATAATAAAATGACATGTTTCACTTGTCATATGTCATTATAATTCTATGGAAAACGTCAATTGTACTCGATCTTTAAATATCTAGTTTCCATTTGAATGTTACAGCCATTCGAATTTCTCGAATTTGATGTTTTATGGACCACAAAACATGAAGTAATAATAAAATGACATGTTTCATTTGTCACTTGTCATTATAATTCTATGGAAAACGTCAATTGTAGTCGATCTATAAATCTAGTTTCCATTTGAATGTTACAGCCATTCGAATTTCTCGAATTTGATGTTTTATGGACCACAAAACATGAAGTAATAATAAAATGACATGTTTCATTTGTCACTTGTCATTATAATCCTATGGAAAACGTCAATTGTACTCGATCTATGATTCTAGTTCCCATTTGAATTTCAAAACCATTTAAATTTCTCGAATTTGATGTTTTATGGACCACAAACTATGAAGTAATAATAAAATGACATGTTTTACTTGTCATTTATCATTATAGTTCTATGGAAAACCTTGATTAAAGTCGTATACGATTCTAGTTTTCATTAGAGTATTTAAACCAATTGAATTTCTCAAATTTGATGTTCTATGGATCACAAAACATAGAATATACAAAATGACACGTTTCACTTGTCACTTGTCAGTATAGTTCCATGGAAAAAGTCGATTGTAGTCGATGTACTATTCTAGTTTCCATTTGAATGCTATGGATAATCGAATTTTTCGAATTTAATTTTCCAAGGACCACAAAACTTGTAGTAATAATATAATGACAGTTTTAAGTTGTCATTTGTCATTATAGTTCTATGGAAAACGTCGATTACAGTCAACTACTATTGTAGTTTTGATTTGAGTGTTAAAACCATCCGAAATCCTCGAACTTAATTGGTCCAAGGACCACAAAACATAAAGAAATAATAAAGTGACATGTTTCACTTGTCACTTGTCATTATAGTTCTATGAAAATTCCAACTATAGTCGATTTACGATTCTAGTTTCCATTTGAGTGTTAAAATCATGTAAAATTATCGAATTTAATGTTCTATGGATTACAAATCGTACAGTAAGAAACAAATGACATGTTTCACTTGACATTTGTCATTATTATTCAATGTAGTCGACTTACGATGTTAGTTTCAATGTGACTGTTGAGACCATTAGAATTTTATCAAATTCTATGGTCCACAGAACATAAAGCTATAAAAAAAATCGTGATATTTCCGTACAGGTTTATAATCATGACGTTTAACGTTTTCGAACTCGAAAAATCCATTTATCGATATCTGAGACATCAGAAATTAGCACTTTCACCAATAATTAGATTTTCTGTCGGTCTGGTTTGGTTATTTGATCTCAGATTTGGAAAAATATATTTTATTTCAATTAAGATAACCTAACCTAAGTTTGATTGAACATAACCTAATCGAAGCCAAACTAATTGTAACCTAACCTAACTTAACCTAACCTAATTCATCGTAAATGGAAAATGGATAAGTTTTTCGGACTTATTAACAACATTAAGATATAGTAACTTAATAGGAGGTGTGTAAAACGTCTTTACCCTTTCCAGACTAGCCCAAATTACAAAAAAAAATGAAAATTTTCACGTCATTCATAAATCTAGTTAAAAAAATTTAACAGGAAGTAAAAAAACACAATAATCGATGATATTATTAGTGTGAGGACTAGATAAATGGATTCTACGATCTGGAAAACGCTAAACCAACGTTTACGATATGAATATGAACGGAATAATCGGATAAATACGGAATTATAGTGAAAAAATATTCTATTTTGTTAATTGACGTTTGGAAAACCAAATTCATCACGATCTAAATAGTAAAAAGTTCATTAAACTTCGTTTTTACGAAAGATTTATAAAAATGTTGTTCAATAAATGACCCGAGGGCGACGTGGAGTAATTTCGCGACGAGGATATAAAATATCGAAAGAAATTGAAAGGTCATTCGTTAATGTTACACCTAGAAACAGTCTTTCACTTAATAGAGCCCCAAAGATATAAACTCGGTGTAATTTATAATAGTCGCTATGGACATCGTCGTCGAAGGGATGTTGTTCTTTTAAAATTAAATTTTATTAATTTCCGCCTCAACGGAAAAGCCGCCGCAATATTTGTTGTACGAGGTGTGAATGAAAGTAATTTTTGTACCGGCATTATACGGTGTGATAAATAAATGCGGGCGTGTCTTGTCACTATTTATTTGCAACGAACGAATAGGATTTGATTATCGAAAATTGAAAATATCATCATAGTGTGTATTGTATATAAATATGGAAATATTGGAAATTATTTACATAATTGAATCAATTAACCTTTAATTATGGTATTCTGAGTTTGTAATGAATTATGATTCATAGAAACATATGAATATTGAGTTTATTGAATTTTGTAGATTTCAATTAGTTCATAGTTTTTTGTAATATTTTCTGGTATTCTTACAATTTTAGTCGCTTTTTATAGTTTTTTTTTTAAATTTTATTCAATTTTTCGTTTTATACTGTCAGCTTTAGTCGCTATTTTGTACAATTCTGTAGTACTTTGTGAGTTTTAATCGCTTTTTTCTGGTATTTTTACAGTTTTAGTCGCTCTCTGAAGTTTTTTATCAGTTTCAGTCGCATTTTGTAGTGTTTTGTCAACTTTACTCGCTTTTTTGTAGTATACTGACAACTTTAGTCGCTATTTTGTACAATTCTGTAGTATTTTGTGAGTTTTAATCGCTTTTTTCTGGTACTTTTACAGTTCTATTCGCTCTCTGAAGTTTTTAATCAGTTTCAGTCACTTTTTGTAGTGTTTTGTCAACTTTACTCGCTTTTTTGTAGTATACTAACAACTTTAGTCGCTATTTTGTACAATTCTTTAGTATTTTGTGAGTTTTAGTCGCTTTTTTGTGTTATTTTTACAGTTTTAGTCGCTTTCTTGAAGTTTTTAATCAGTTTCAGTCACTTTTTGTAGTATTTTGTCAACTTTACTCGCTTTTTTGTAGTATACTAATAACTTTAATCGCTATTTTAAACAATTCTGTAGTATTTTGTGAGTTTTAATCGCTTTTTTCTGGTATTTTTACAGTTTTAGTCGCTCTCTGAAGTTTTTAATCAGTTTCAGTCGCATTTTGTAGTGTTTTGTCAACTTTATTCGCTTTTTAGTGTACTGACAGCTTTTGTCGCTATTTTAAACAATTCTGTAGTATTTTGTGAGTTTTAGTCGCTTTTTTCTGGTACTTTTACAGTTCTAGTCACTCTCTGAAGTTTTTGATCAGTTTCAGTCACTTTTTGTAGTGTTTTGTCAACTTTACTCGCTTTTTTGTAGTATACTAACAACTTTAGTCGCTATTTTGTACAATTCTTTAGTATTTTGTGAGTTTTAGTCGCTTTTTTGTGTTATTTTTACAGTTTTAGTCGCTTTCTTGAAGTTTTTAATCAGTTTCAGTCACTTTTTGTAGTATTTTGTCAACTTTACTCGCTTTTTTGTAGTATACTAATAACTTTAATCGCTATTTTAAACAATTCTGTAGTATTTTGTGAGTTTTAATCGCTTTTTTCTGGTATTTTTACAGTTTTAGTCGCTCTCTGAAGTTTTTAATCAGTTTCAGTCGCATTTTGTAGTGTTTTGTCAACTTTATTCGCTTTTTAGTGTACTGACAGCTTTTGTCGCTATTTTAAACAATTCTGTAGTATTTTGTGAGTTTTAGTCGCTTTTTTCTGGTACTTTTACAGTTCTAGTCACTCTCTGAAGTTTTTGATCAGTTTCAGTCACTTTTTGTAGTGTTTTGTCAACTTTACTCGCTTTTTTGTAGTATACTAACAACTTTAGTCGCTATTTTGTACAATTCTTTAGTATTTTGTGAGTTTTAGTCGCTTTTTTGTGTTATTTTTACAGTTTTAGTCGCTTTCTTGAAGTTTTTAATCAGTTTCAGTCGCATTTTGTAGTGTTTTGTCAACTTTACTCGCTTTTTTGTAGTATACTGACAATTTTAGTCGCTATTTTGTACAATTCTGTAGTTTTTTGTGAGTTTTAATCGCTTTTTTCTGGTATTTTTACAGTTTTAGTCGCTCTCTGAAGTTTTTTATCAGTTTCAGTCGCATTTTGTAGTGTTTTGTCAACTTTATTCGCTTTTTAGTATACTGACAGCTTTAGTCGCTATTTTGTACAATTCTGTAGTACTTTGTGAGTTTTAATCGCTTTTTTCTGGTATTTTTACAGTTTTAGTCGCTCTCTGAAGTTTTTTATCAGTTTCAGTCGCATTTTGTAGTGTTTTGTCAACTTTACTCGCTTTTTTGTAGTATACTGACAACTTTAGTCGCTATTTTGTACAATTCTGTAGTATTTTGTGAATTTTAGTCGCTTTTTTGTGTTATTTCTACAGTTTTAGTCGCTCTCTGAAGTTTTTTATCAGTTTCAGTCGCATTTTGTAGTGTTTTGTCAACTTTATTCGCTTCTTAGTATACTGACAGCTTTTGTCGCTATTTTCAACCATTCTGTAGTATTTTGTGAGTTTTAGTCGCTTTTTTGTGTTATTTCTACAGTTTTAGTCGCTTTCTGAAGTTTTTTTATCAGTTTCAGTCGCTTTTTGTAGTGTTTTGTCAACTTTACTCGCTTTTTTGTAGTATACTGACAACTTTAGTCGCTATTTTGTACAATTCTGTAGTATTTTGTGAGTTTTAGTCGCTTTTTTGTGTTATTTCTACAGTTTTAGTCGCTTTCTGAAGTTTTTTTATCAATTTCAGTCGCTTTTTGTAGTGTTTTGTCAACTTTACTCGCTTTTTTGTAGTATACTGACAACTTTAGTCGCTATTTTGTACAATTCTGTAGTATTTTGTGAGTTTTAATCGATTTTTTCTGGTATTTTCACAGTTCTAGTCGCTTTCTGAAGTATTTTTATCAGTTTCAGTCGCTTTTTGTAGTGTTTTGTCAACTTTACTCGCTTTTTTGTAGTATACTGACAACTTTAGTCGCTTTTCTGTAAGATTATGTGAGTTTTAATCACTTTTTGTGGTATTCTTACAGTTCTAGTCGCTTTTTTAAAGTCTTTTATCATTTTCAGACGCTTTTTCGTAGTATTCTATCAGCTTCAGTCAATATTTTATACAATTCTGTAGTATTTTGTGAGTTTTAGTCACTACTTTATGATATTTTCAGTCGCTGTTTGTAGTATTATGTCAATTTTCTTAGTTTTTTGAAGTATATTGTAAGTTTATAGTCGTTTTTTGTAATACTTTGTCAATTTTAGTCGTTTTCTCATTCTATTTTGTCAGTTTTAGTCTCTTTTCTGTGATATTCGCTCACTTTTAACATTTTTCCAAATTTCTGTCTGTTTTTTCTACTATCATGTCAGTTTCAGACGTTTTTTAGTAATATTCTGAAAGACGTTGAATTCATATAGCCGTTTGTACGTTTTCTTTGAAATAACTCCTGTCATTTTGACATACAGGTCTTATAATTGTTTCATTGGGTTGGATTTTGGCCTCCCCTGAAAAAGTTTTTTGCTCCCAGTACTTTAAATAGTGTTACTTCGTACAACTCGCTCATCTATCTTATTTACTTTCAAAATTCGTACATAGAATCGCTTTATGGTAAAATATAAAGCCCATTGCTTTTATTTCAATATATAACATGAAATATGCCTCGTATGAGTCGTTTTCCACTATAAATTCACCTCATAAATAGTGTCGCCATTAAAATTTTATTTCTAGCATTGGCAAGGGTCATCCGAACGAGATTTCTGAATGTTTTTTTAGTATTTCAAAGCTCCCTCTGACGTTTCGTCGGTACACCAGTAAATTTTCATCGGCAAAACTTTCTCACGACTTCATAAAATACCTAACTCTTATAAAAGTAGTTTCCCCGTCTCATTTATGTTGTTTGTCGACTATATCGAACGATTTATAGTCACCGAAAGTTTTTTTTTTGCCCGGACAGCGCGTTTTCCTAATCTCCAAAGTGATTTTTCATACCGAAATTCCGCTTTTCCCATGTCACAAATATTTACGTCATACAGATACGCCTAATTAAACTTTAATAGGAGTTTTCCAAAACTTGGAAAATCCTATTTATCCAACGAAGTTTGTTATTTCGAATCGCCCAGCATACTTGATGGTATATAACTTCCGTTTCGTGGTTCGACATAGTTTTCTGAATAGTTATTCATTGAATTTCATTCATAAAATGTGTATTTAGAGGAAGAATACGCATAATTGTAGACCGGTTTTGATATATTCGAACCTCTTCAGCGCAAATCACGACTTTTGTAGTTATCCTCCAGTTAATTGTAGTTTCTGTCTCTTTTTGTGGCTTTCTCAATCATACTTTCCTTTTTTGTGGTTTTTTAAAGAATACTTCCACTTTTTTGTAGTATTCTGACAATTTTATGTTGTTTCTGTATACTTATGTCGTTTTAGTTACTTTTTTATACTATTATGTCAATATTAGTCGCTTTTGAGTACTAATTCGTCAGTTTTAGTTGCTTTTTAGTACGATTTCGTTATTTTTATTTACTTTTTAGTACTATTTTGTCAGTTTTAGTCGCTTTTAGTTCTATATTTCCGGTTTTATTCACTTTTAGTACTATATAGCCAATTTTAGACGCTTTGTACTATTATTTTGTCAAATTTAGTCGCTTTTCTGTCGTATTTCATCAGTTTTAGTCGCTTTTTATTAATATATTTCCAATTTTATTCGCTTTTTAATACTATGTTGCCAGTTTTAGTCACTCTATAGTAGTATTTTTCAGTTTTAGTCGCTTTTTGGTATTATTTCATCAGTTTTAGTCGCTTTTTAGTACTATTTCATCAGTTTTAGTCGCTTTTTAGTAATATATTTCCAATTTTATTCGCTTTTTAATACTATGTTGCCAGTTTTAGTCACTCTATAGTAGTATTTTTCAGTTTTAGTCGCTTTTTAGTACTATTTCATCAGTTTTAGTCGCTTTTTAGTACTATTTCATCAGTTTTAGTCGCTTTTTAGTAATATATTTCCAATTTTATTCGCTTTTTAAAACTATGTTGCCAGTTTTAGTCACTCTATAGTAGTATTTTTCAGTTTTAGTCGCTTTTTGGTATTATTTCATCAGTTTTAGTCGCTTTTTAGTACTATTTCATCAGTTTTAGTCGCTTTTTAGTAATATATTTCCAATTTTATTCGCTTTTTAATACTATGTTGCCAGTTTTAGTCACTCTATAGTAGTATTTTTCAGTTTTAGTCGCTTTTTGGTATTATTTCGTCAGTTTTAATCGCTTTTTAGTACTAGATTTTCAATTTTATTTGCTTTTTAATACTAGATTTCCAATTTTATTCGCTTTTTAATACTATGTTGCCAGTTTTAGTCACTCTATAGTAGTATTTTTCAGTTTTAGTCGCTTTTTGGTATTATTTCATCAGTTTTAGTCGCTTTTTAGTACTATTTCATCAGTTTTAGTCGCTTTTTAGTAATATATTTCCAATTTTATTCGCTTTTTAATACTATGTTGCCAGTTTTAGTCACTCTATAGTAGTATTTTTCAGTTTTAGTCGCTTTTTGGTATTATTTCGTCAGTTTTAATCGCTTTTTAGTACTAGATTTTCAATTTTATTTGCTTTTTAATACTATATTTCCAATTTTATTCGCTTTTTAATACTATGTTGCCAGTTTTAGTCACTCTATAGTAGTATTTTTCAGTTTTAGTCGCTTTTTGGTATTATTTCGTCAGTTTTAATCGCTTTTTAGTACTAGATTTTCAATTTTATTTGCTTTTTAATACTAGATTTCCAATTTTATTCGCTTTTTAATACTATGTTGCCAGTTTTAGTCACTCTATAGTAGTATTTTTCAGTTTTAGTCGCTTTTTGGTATTATTTCATCAGTTTTAGTCGCTTTTTAGTACTATTTCATCAGTTTTAGTCGCTTTTTAGTAATATATTTCCAATTTTATTCGCTTTTTAATACTATGTTGCCAGTTTTAGTCACTCTATAGTAGTATTTTTCAGTTTTAGTCGCTTTTTGGTATTATTTCGTCAGTTTTAATCGCTTTTTAGTACTAGATTTTCAATTTTATTTGCTTTTTAATACTATATTTCCAATTTTATTCGCTTTTTAATACTATGTTGCCAGTTTTAGTCACTCTATAGTAGTATTTTTCAGTTTTAGTCGCTTTTTGGTATTATTTCGTCAGTTTTAATCGCTTTTTAGTACTAGATTTTCAATTTTATTTGCTTTTTAATACTAGATTTCCAATTTTATTCTCTTTTTAATACTATGTTGACAGTTTGTGTCACTCTATAGTTGTATTTTGTCAGTTTTAGTCGCTTTTAGTTCTATATTTCCGGTTTTATTTACTTTTAGTACTATAAAGCCAAGTTGAGACGCTTTGTACTATTATTTTGTCAGTTTTAGTCGCTTTTCAGTAGTATTTCATCAGTTTTACTCACTTTTTAGTACTATTTCGTCAGTTTTAGTCGCTTTTTAGTATTACATTTCAAATTTTATTTGCTTTTTATAGTATATTGCCAGTTTTAGTCACTTTATAGCAGTATTTTGTTAGTTTTAGTCGCTTTTTAGTACTATTTCTTCAGTATTAGTCGTATTTTAGTATTATTTTGGGACTTCTAGTCGCCATTTCATACTGTTTCGTCAGTTTTAGTCACCATTGCATACTATTTTGTCAGATATAGTCGCTTTTTAGTACTAGTTTCTCAGTTTTAGTCGGTTTTTAGTACTATTTGGCAGTTTCAGTCGCTTTTTCATAATACTTTCTCAGTTTTAGTCGCATATAAGTACTCATTTGTTAGTTTTAGTCAGGTTTTAGTACTATTTGGCAGATTTAGTCGGGTTTTAGTACTATTTGGCAGCTTTAGTCGGGTTTTAGTACTATTTGGCAGTTTTAGTCGGTTTTTAGTACTATTTGGCAGTTTCAGTCACTTTTTTGTACTACTTTCTCAGTTTTAGTCGCATATAAGTACTCATTCGTTAGTTTTAGTCAGGTTTTAGTACTATTTGGCAGTTTTATTCGGGTTTTAGTACTAGTTTCTCAGTCTTTATCGCATATAAGTACTAATTTATTAGTTTTAGTCGGTTTTTAGTACTATTCTGTCAATTTTAGTCGTATTTTAGTAGTTAAATCAGCTTAGGATCAATTCGGGGATATATTTCGATAATAAAACGGCAAACACCCTGTACGCCGTCAAATACTAATAATACGTTAATACGTATAAAATAATTTGTCATTTAGATTAATTAGTCCCAACGGTTTTTTTTTGCTATACACTCGACCCGTAGTCTCTATTTCATCCCTGCAATCCGAACTCAGAATAAGCTCCATTTACCCCTAGAGAGCGATCTGTTTTCTAGTTCGAAAGATATCATAATTAATTGAAAATTGGTGGCCATCGATTGGCAGCGGCATTGACCGTTCGAACCTAAAGGAACAAAAAGTTGTCGAATGGGAGGCGGTATCTTTATCACACCCCCGAATTAGAAATTCATGGGAGTTAGTTGTGCAACGTAGGGCGATGAATGTTAATAATTCGACTTCGTATTCATAGAGACGGGATCATTAAATCGAGATCGAGTTTAGATTAAAAAATATTTTTATCGCAAATTTGAATTACCGTCTTTTTCTAAGGGTATAACAATAATAATGTACCGAGGGTGATCTAATTCGTAATAAAAAAAGCACTAGCTCTGCAATAAATAAGATAAAGTTGCTTGTTTCGTGGCGTAATTCGTTTTTAAAGGCATCGATGGGAGCAGTTGTGTCCCTAATGCGTCCCGCAATATTTTTCAAACGATTTTTAAAACGACTACACTTTTCATGATCGTGGTTTTTATTGCGGGGCGAAGTGGGATTCGTATTGTGCAATATCAACGGTATATTTTAAAAGAAAACATCGAAATTCTATTGAAAATTAACCAAAATACGAAATACTTGACGTTCGATAAGCGAAAAATTAATCGAGAATCCGTTCGAGGAAGCGGGACAATTTCGTAAGGATCACGAACGATAAAAACTGAATTCGACATGCCCTGTATATTCTTCAACGAAGAAAATGATAATTTGAAGTGCCTGTCACGAGCATCACTTCCTGTTAACGTCAATTCAATATCAAAATGGACATATAGTCATATACGACACTAATATATGTCATCTGTCATATCTGTCACGATTTCTATTGGAGCTATACGTCACCTGGTATATTATACGTCATTTGTCAGCAATATGTGTCATCTGTCATACATTCTACGAATCCTATGTGTGTTATGTCACCAATTATTTGATATTTTGTCTTTCATACGTACTATGATATAATCTTGTTTATGTCATATGTCATCAGTTATCTTGTAAGTCATTTGTCACCGATATATGTCATCTGTCATATATTCCACGATTTCTTTGGGATCTACACGTCACCTGGTGTATTATAAGTCATTTGTCACCAATATGTGTCATCTGTCATACATTCTACGAATCCTATGTGTGTTATGTCACCAATTATTTGATATTTTGTCTTTCATACGTACTATGATATAATCTTGTTGATGTCATATGTCATCAGTTATCTTGTAAGTCATTTGTCACCGATATATGTCATCTGTCATATATTCCACGATTTCTTTGGGATCTACACGTCACCTGGTGTATTATAAGTCATTTGTCACCAATATGTGTCATCTGTCATACATTCTACGAATCCTATGTGTGTTATGTCACCAATTATTTGATATTTTGTCTTTCATACGTACTATGATATAATCTTGTTTATGTCATATGTCATCAGTTATCTTGTAAGTCATTTGTCACCGATATATGTCATCTGTCATATCTGTCACGATTTCTATTGGAGCTACACGTCACCTGGTATATTATACGTCATTTGTCAGCAATATGTGTCATCTGTCATACATTCTACGAATCCTATGTGTGTTATGTCACCAATTATTTGATATTTTGTCTTTCATACGTACTATGATATAATCTTGTTTATGTCATATGTCATCAGTTATCTTGTAAGTCATTTGTCACCGATATATGTCATCTGTCATATATTCCACGATTTCTTTGGGATCTACACGTCACCTGGTGTATTATAAGTCATTTGTCACCAATATGTGTCATCTGTCATACATTCTACGAATCCTATGTGTGTTATGTCACCAATTATTTGATATTTTGTCTTTCATACGTACTATGATATAATCTTGTTTATGTCATATGTCATCAGTTATCTTGTAAGTCATTTGTCACCGATATATGTCATCTGTCATATATTCCACGATTTCTTTGGGATCTACACGTCACCTGGTGTATTATAAGTCATTTGTCACCAATATGTGTCATCTGTCATACATTCTACGAATCCTATGTGTGTTATGTCACCAATTATTTGATATTTTGTCTTTCATATGTACTATGATATAATCTTGTTTATGTCATATGTCATCAGTTATCTTGTAAGTCATTTGTCACCGATATATGTCATCTGTCATATATTCCACGATTTCTTTGGGATCTACACGTCACCTGATGTATTATACGTCATTTGTCACCAATATGTGTCATCTGTCATACATTCTAAGAATCCTATGTGTGTTATTTGTCACCAATTATTTAATATTTTGTCCTTCATACGTACTATGATATAATCTTGTTTATGTCATATGTCATCAGTTATTTTGTAAGTCATTTGTCACCGATATATGTCATCTGTCATATATTCCACGATTTCTTTGGGATCTACACGTCACCTGATGTATTATACGTCATTTGTCACCAATATGTGTCATCTGTCATACATTCTAAGAATCCTATGTGTGTTATATGTCACCAATTATTTAATATTTTGTCTTTCATACGTACTATGATATAATCTTGTTTATGTCATATGTCATCAGTTATCTTGTAAGTCATTTGTCACCGATATATGTCATCTGTCATATATTCCACGATTTCTTTGGGATCTACACGTCACCTGATGTATTATACGTCATTTGTCACCAATATGTGTCATCTGTCATACATTCTAAGAATCCTATGTGTGTTATTTGTCACCAATTATTTAATATTTTGTCCTTCATACGTACTATGATATAATCTTGTTTATGTCATATGTCATCAGTTATTTTGTAAGTCATTTGTCACCGATATATGTCATCTGTCATATATTCCACGATTTCTTTGGGATCTACACGTCACCTGATGTATTATACGTCATTTGTCACCAATATGTGTCATCTGTCATACATTCTAAGAATCCTATGTGTGTTATATGTCACCAATTATTTAATATTTTGTCTTTCATACGTACTATGATATAATCTTGTTTATGTCATATGTCATCAGTTATTTTGTAAGTCATTTGTCACCGATATATGTCATCTGTCATATATTCCACGATTTCTTTGGGATCTACACGTCACCTGATGTATTATACGTCATTTGTCACCAATATGTGTCATCTGTCATACATTCTAAGAATCCTATGTGTGTTATATGTCACCAATTATTTAATATTTTGTCCTTCATACGTACTATGATATAATCTTGTTTATGTCATATGTCATCAGTTATCTTGTAAGTCATTTGTCACCGATATATGTCATCTGTCATATATTCCACGATTTCTTTGGGATCTACACGTCACCTGATGTATTATACGTCATTTGTCACCAATATGTGTCATCTGTCATACATTCTAAGAATCCTATGTGTGTTATATGTCACCAATTATTTAATATTTTGTCCTTCATACGTACTATGATATAATCTTGTTTATGTCATATGTCATCAGTTATCTTGTAAGTCATTTGTCACCGATATATGTCATCTGTCATATATTCCACGATTTCTTTGGGATCTACACGTCACCTGATGTATTATACGTCATTTGTCACCAATATGTGTCATCTGTCATACATTCTAAGAATCCTATGTGTGTTATATGTCACCAATTATTTAATATTTTGTCTTTCATACGTACTATGATATAATCTTGTTTATGTCATATGTCATCAGTTATCTTGTAAGTCATTTGTCACCGATATATGTCATCTGTCATATATTCCTCGATTTCTATAGGAACTACACGTCACCTGGTGTATTATACGTCATTTGTCACCAATATGTGTCATCTGTCATAGATTCTACGAATCCTATGTGTGTTATATGTCACCAATTATTTAATATTTTGTCTTTTATACGTACTATGATATAATCTTGTTTATGTCGTATGTCATTAGTTATCTTGTAAGTCATTTGTCACCGATATATGTCATCTGTCATATATTCCACGATTTCTATAGGAACTATACGTCACCAGGTATATTGTACGTCATGTGTCGGAAACATATGGCATTTGTCTGTATACTATAATTCCCTTTTTAATTGATATGTCACCTGTCATACTATCTTATGTATGCTCAAAATCCACATCTTGTCGTCTGTCATATATTCCATTATTCTATTTGGTCTAAATCGATATATCGTCAGTCTCTTGTGCGTCATCTGTCACCCGTCATATATTCTATGATATTTGTGTGTGTCAAATGTCATATGTCACGTTTTTTAGTAGGACAAAATGGTGCGCTATGGTTCGTATCGAGTTTTATTTTTACTTTTGTCGGAATCCCAAACATAAAAAAAAAATAATCCAGAAGTTATAAAACTTTTAAAATAAAATTTATTGCCGCGGCTGTTTCCCTTTTTTCGGGTCATTCTCTTTTATCTGCGCAATTTTTTTTCTAATTATCCTTCTGGTGTCGTAAGATCGGCCATTTAGCGAGTCATCAATCTTTTCTTTATTGGTAGTTAAGAGGTTCAACAATTATTAATGTTCTCACAATTTTTCTAACAATCTTGAATTTATCTCGGTCGAAACGTTGTCTGTTGTAACAATCGTTTAACGACGTACTGATAGCGAAAACGTTATCTCGAAATTTACATTTCCACTAGAAGCGCGATGTAAAGTTTTACTTTCTCCCCCTGCTCGGGCTCGCAGATATCGAATAACCTCGGATTTTACATAGTATTGGAAAGATTCTACTTCAATAATTTACTCTATATGGATGTTATTAGATGTTTTCGACTTATATTGTATGTATATTTAGGCCCGTTTTACTTTATAAGCTCCTCTTGAACTTTATGAATAAATTCTGAACGATTTGAGCCATAGAACTATATTAAATTTTGATGTATTTTCATTATTTCGAACATGCAATCACACACTAAATAACAATTTATTTAGTTCGATGATTTAGATAAAACAACGTACAACTTTCACTTTAAATCATCTGATTATAATGAAAAGTGTGATTTTTTCATGTATTTCCATGATTATAACCACAGATCTATAATAAAAACTGCTACATAATTTATATCGATGATCAAGACTATAGATCTACAACATAAAGTGATATTATAATTAGTGAGATAATTTGAACCATAGAGCTATACTGATTCTTGATTTATTTCGATGATTTGGACCATAGACCTATAGTATTAAGCGGAAATTTGATTTATTTCGGTGATACTGAATCGATTACGATTATTAAGATCATAGAACTACCACATAAAGTAATATTATAATTAGTGAGATAATTTAAACCATAGAACTATACTGATTCTTGATTTATTTCGATGATACGAATCATAAAATTACGATATTAGATGACAATTAATCTATTTCGGTGATTTACATTCCAAATACAGTTTTAAACCATAGAACTATACTGACTCTTAACTATTTCGATGATTTGGACCATAGACCTATAGTATTAAGCGGAAATTTGATTTATTTCGGTGATACTGAATCGATTACGATTATTAAGATCATAGAACTACAACATAAAATGATATTATAATTAGTGAGATAATTTAAACCATAGAACTATACTGATTCTTGATTTATTTCGATGATACGAATCATAAAATTACGATATTAGATGACAATTAATCTATTTCGGTGATTTACATTCCAAATACAGTTTTAAACCATAGAACTATACTGACTCTTAATCTATTTCGATGATTTGGACCATAGACCTATAGTATTAAGCGGAAATTTGATTTATTTCGGTGATACTGAATCGATTACGATTATTAAGATCATAGAACTACAACATAAAGTGATATTATAATTAGTGAGATAATTTAAACCATAGAACTATACTGATTCTTGATTTATTTCGATGATACGAATCATAAAATTACGATATTAGATGACAATTAATCTATTTCGGTGATTTACATTCCAAATACAGTTTTAAACCATAGAACTATACTGACTCTTAATTTATTTCGATGATTTGGACCATAGACCTATAGTATTAAGCGGAAATTTGATTTATTTCGGTGATACTGAATCGATTACGATTATTAAGATCATAGAACTACAACATAAAATGATATTATAATTAGTGAGATAATTTAAACCATAGAACTATACTGATTCTTGATTTATTTCGATGATACGACTCATAAAATTACGATATTAGATGACAATTAATCTATTTCGGTGATTTACATTCCAAATACAGTTTTAAACCATAGAACTATACTGACTCTTAATCTATTTCGATGATTTGGACCATAGACCTATAGTATTAAGCGGAAATTTGATTTATTTCGGTGATACTGAATCGATTACGATTATTAAGATCATAGAACTACAACATAAAATGATATTATAATTAGTGAGATAATTTAAACCATAGAACTATACTGATTCTTGATTTATTTCGATGATACGACTCATAAAATTACGATATTAGATGACAATTAATCTATTTCGGTGATTTACATTCCAAATACAGTTTTAAACCATAGAACTATACTGACTCTTAATCTATTTCGATGATTTGGACCATAGACCTATAGTATTAAGCGGAAATTTGATTTATTTCGGTGATGCTGAATCGATTACGATTATTAAGATCATAGAACTACAACATAAAGTGATATTATAATTAGTGAGATAATTTAAACCATAGAACTATACTGATTCTTGATTTATTTCGATGATATGAATCATAAAATTACGATATTAGATGACAATTAATCTATTTCGGTGATTTACATTCCAAATACATTTTTAAACCATAGAACTATACTGACTCTTAATCTATTTCGATGATTTGGACCATAGACCTATAGTATTAAGCGGAAATTTGATTTATTTCGGTGATACTGAATCGATTACGATTATTAAGATCATAGAACTACAACGGGAAGTGATATAATGACTATTTGGATGGTTTAAACCACAAAATTACATTTTTTTTTCAATATATTTTGATGATTTAGATGACAACTTGAAAATTGCAGTTTTTTGCTTTGAATTGACTAAATTTCGATATATTAACCATAGATCTACAATGAAAAGAAATACTTGATCGATTTCGATCATTTACACCATAGAACTATAACCCAACGTAATATCATAATCAGTTAAACGATTTAAACCACAGAACTACAATATTAGGCGATAATTTATCTATTTCGGTGATTTAAGATTTAAATACAATTCAAAGTGTAACTTTTTCTTTCATTTCGATGATTTTGATCATAAATTTATAAGCGTTATAAGTGTAAACTGATAGATTACAATGATTTGAATCACAGAACTACAACGTGAAGTTACATCACAATCAGTTAGACGATTTAAGTTACAGAACTATACCGACACTCAATCTATTTCGATGATTTGGGCCCTAGAACTACAACTTAACGTAATATCATAAGTTAGACGATGTAAACCACAGAATTATACTTACTCTCTATCTATTTCTATGATTTGGACTATAGACCTACAGTATTAAGCGGAAATTTGATCTATTTCGGTGATACTAAATTGATTACGATGATTAAGATCATAGAACTATAACGTTAAATGATATAATTGCTATTTAGATGATTTGGACCACAAAATTACATTGTTTTTAAGTAAATTTCGATTTTTAACTTTGGATTGATCAAATTACAATGATTTTAACCATAGATCTACATTCATACCATAGAACAACAACCCAACGTGATATGATCAGTTAGACCACAGAACTATACTGAGTCATAATCTGTTTCTATGATTTGGACCATAGATCTACAGTATTGACTGAAAATGTATCTATTTCGATGATAATAAATGTATTACTGTGATTGATACCACAGAACTGAAACATAGAGTAATTTTATAACTATTTAGATGATTTAGACCATAGAACTATACTTTTCGGATGATTTAGAAAAACAAACTAAAAATGTCGTTTTAAATTGTCTAAATACTACGTAATTTGTTATTTTTTTTCTCTACATCTATAGTATGGATCAAAAATTCATTCCTCATGATTTAAATCGATTAATATTAGACTTTGTTTTGTCTTTTTGCTGTTTTCCTTCAGTTTTTTCTTATTTTTTGTCTTTGTCTTACTGCAGGCATTGTCGATGTTTGTTTTGATTCTATTGGAGCGCCAATGATTGTGCAACCAATTTTAACTGCATCTTATTGAGCATCGATAGATTTGATCTAATTTGTCGACTTTAATACGTATTATAATTTGTATTATTAATTCGAATTGTTATTTTAGATTATCTAATTTGGAATCGTATCGCTTTGTTCACATTTTGTAAACAAATTTTTGTTGTATTACCAACTTACGTCACAATAAGGACGAATTTAGCATACATATTAGTCCCTACAATTCAAAATATACAAAAGAAAATCTATCTCGATTTAATTTAAGTAAAACGTACGACAGACGTTATATTATTTTTGTTTGTTTTCTTTTATATAGAATTTTCTTGACAATATTGACTATACTCCAAAATAAACTGAATTGAAAACTGAACGAAATAAAATAAAATCCACCGGAATGAATAGAATATTAAACAGACATGTTTTGATAGATATTTTCGAAAGCACGTCTAAAGAAAAACAAAAAATATCTCAGGTATTGGTTGAAATGCTTGTGGTGTACAAAACCATAATTGTATTATTTATTAAATTAATGTTATTTAAACTACATACAATAATAAAAGGTTCCATAATTAGGCTGAAACAAGGATTATCCATCCCTTAACCAATACTGAATCATTGGTGAACGATTTAAGAACCAGGAATGACCTACTGCTGGAAAAATCAGCTTTTCCGTTTGGATAGTCAATTGGAATTTGCTCAAAATCGTTTGACTTTGCTTTGGTCGAATTTGAGCTCGTATATGCTTGGGAAAAAATTGATGGAATCAGTTATAACAAATCTAAAAGGGTCAAAGTATAGAGGACTCAGATCTGCAGCCTTGAATGGTACGGAAAAATCTGTTCGATTGGTTTCTGTCTTTGAACTAATATCTAGAGGAATCATAATGATATCTGAGCTTGGATCAGAAGTGGATTTTCGGGGAATCTAGATAATGAGATTGATTGATGAGTCTGTAGAGATTGTCTTCTTCAAAAACCAAACTTTATTTTGATTTTAGAGACTGTCTTTGCCTAAATAAAACCAAATTGTTGTTTTCGGAGACTGTATTTTTCAGAAACCAAACCAAAATGTGGATTTTAAGACTGTGTTCTTTAGAAACCAAACTAAAGTCTGAATTCGGAAAAAGTCTTCTTGAAAAACAAACCCAAATTTCAATTTAGAAACTGTCTCTTGTGGAATACGCTAAAAATATGTCTGGAGAGACTGTCTTCTTTGTAACTACACCCAAATTAGTCTTTAGAAACTCCCTTCTTCAAAAACCAAATTAAAATTTGGCTTTAGACACTGTTTTTTCGAAAATAAAACCAAAATATGTCTCCAGACACTGTCTTTTCTAATATCCAAACCAAAATTTGAGTTCAGAGACTGTCTTCTTTGTAACTACACCCAAATTAGTCTTTAGAAACTCCCTTCTTCAAAAACCAAATTAAAATTTGGCTTTAGAGACTGTTTTTTTCAAAATAAATTCAAAATTTGTATTTGGACACTGTTTCATAACAACCGAACCAAAATTTGAGTTCAGAGACTTTCTTCTTCACAACCCAAACCCAAAATTGATTCTAAAGACTTCCTTTTTTAGAATCCAAATTGGAATTTGGCTTTAGACACTGTTTTTTCGCAAATAAAACCAAAATCTGTCTTCAGACAGTGTCTTTTCTAACATCCGAACCAAAATTTGAGCTCAGAGACTTTCTTCTTCAAAAACCAAACTCAAATTTGATTTCAAAGACTCTCTCCTTTAAAAACCAAATTAAAATTTGGCTTCAGAGACTGTTTTTTCGAAAATAAACAAAATCTGTTTTCAGACACTGTCTCTTCTAACATCCGAACCAAAATTTGAGCTCAGAGACTTTCTTCTTCAAAAACCAAACTCAAATTTGATTTCAAAGACTCTCTCCTTTAAAAACCAAATTAAAATTTGGCTTCAGAGACTGTTTTTTCGAAAATAAACAAAATCTGTTTTCAGACACTGTCTCTTCTAACATCCGAACCAAAATTTGAGTTCAGAGACTTTCTTCTTCAAAAACCAAACTCAAATTTGTTTTCAAAGACTCTCTCCTATAAAAACGAAATTAAAATTTGGCTTCAGAGACTGTTTTTTCGAAAATAACCAAAATCTGTCTTCAGACACTGTCTTTTCTAACATCCAAACCAAAATTTGAGTTCAGAGACTGTCTTCTTCAAAAACCAATCTCAAATTTGATTTCAAAGATTCTCTCCTTTAAAAACCAAATTAAAATTTGGCTTCAGAGACTGTTTTTTCGAAAATAACCAAAATCTGTTTTCAGACACTGTCTTTTCTAACATCCGAACCAAAATTTGAGTTCAGAGACTTTCTTCTTCACAACCCAAACCCAAAATTGATTCTAAAGACTTCCTTTTTTAGAATCCAAATTGGAATTTGGCTTTAGACACTGTTTTTTCGCAAATAAAACCAAAATCTGTCTTCAGACAGTGTCTTTTCTAACATCCGAACCAAAATTTGAGCTCAGAGACTTTCTTCTTCAAAAACCAAACTCAAATTTGATTTCAAAGACTCTCTCCTTTAAAAACCAAATTAAAATTTGGCTTCAGAGACTGTTTTTTCGAAAATAACCAAAATCTGTTTTCAGACACTGTCTTTTCTAACATCCGAACCAAAATTTGAGTTCAGAGACTGTCTTCTTCAAAACCCAAACCCAAAATAGATTTTAAAGACTTCCTTTTTTGAAATCCAAATTGAAATTTGGCTTTAGCGACTGTTTTTTCGAAAATAACCAAAATCTGTTTTCAGACACTGTCTTTTCTAACATCCAAACCAAAATTTGAGTTCAGAGACTTCCTTCTTCAAAAACCAAATCCAAAATTGATTTTAAAGACTCCCTCCCTTAAAAACCAAATTAATATTTGGCTTCAGAGACTGTTTTTTGAAAATAACCAAAATCTGTCTTCAGACACTGACTTTTCTAATATCCAAGCCAAAATTTGAGTTCAGAGACTGTCTTCTTCAAAACCCAAACCCAAAATAGATTTTAAAGACTTCCTTTTTTTAAATCCAAATTGACATTTGGCTTTAGCGACTGTTTTTTCGAAAATAAAACCAAAATCTGTCTTCAGACACTGTCTTTTCTAACATCCGAACCAAAATTTGAGTTCAGAGACTTTCTTCTTCAAAAACCAAACTCAAATTTGATTTCAAAGACTCTCTCCTTTAAAAACGAAATTAAAATTTGGCTTCAGAGACTGTTTTTTCGAAAATAACCAAAATCTGTTTTCAGACACTGTCTTTTCTAACATCCGAACCAAAATTTGAGTTCAGAGACTTTCTTCTTCAAAAACCAAACTCAAATTTGATTTCAAAGACTCTCTCCTTTAAAAACCAAATTAAAATTTGGCTTCAGAGACTGTTTTTTCGAAAATAAAACCAAAATATGTCTCCAGACACTGTCTTTTCTAATATCCAAACCAAAATTTGAGTTCAGAGACTTTCTTCTTCGAAAACCAAATCCAAAATTGATTTTAAAGAATCCCTCCCTTGAAAACTAAATTAATATTTGGCTTTAGAGACTGTTTTTTCGAAAATAAAACCAAAATATGTCTCCAGACACTGTCTTTTCTAATATCCAAACCAAAATTTGAGTTCAGAGACTGTCTTCTTTGTAACTACACCCAAATTAGTCTTTAGAAACTCCCTTCTTCAAAAACCAAATTAAAATTTGGCTTTGGAGACTGTTTTTTTCAAAATAAATTCAAAATTTGTATTTGGACACTGTTTCATAACAACCGAACCAAAATTTGAGTTCAGAGACTGTTTTTTCGAAAATAACCAAAATCTGTCTTCAGACACTGTCTTTTCTAACATCCGAACCAAAATTTGAGTTCAGAGACTTCCTTCTTCAAAAACCAAATCCAAAATTGATTTTAAAGACTCCCTCCCTTAAAAACCAAACTGAAATTTGGCTTCAGAGACTGTTTTTTCGAAAATAACCAAAATCTGTCTTCAGACACTGTCTTTTCTACCATCCAAGCCAAAATTTGAGTTCAGAGACTGTCTTCTACAAAAACCAAACCCAAAATTGATTCTAAAGACTTCCTTTTTTAAAATCCAAATTGAAATTTGGCTTTAGCGACTGTTTTTTCGAAAATAAAACCAAAATCTGTCTTCAGACACTGTCTTTTCTAACATCCAAGCCAAAATTTGAGTTCAGAGACTGTCTTCTACAAAAACCAAACCCAAAATTGATTCTAAAGACTTCCTTTTTTAAAATCCAAATTGAAATTTGGCTTTAGCGACTGTTTTTTCGAAAATAAAACCAAAATCTGTCTTCAGACACTGTCTTTTCTAACATCCAAGCCAAAATTTGAGTTCAGAGACTGTCTTCTACAAAAACCAAACCCAAAATTGATTCTAAAGACTTCCTTTTTTAAAATCCAAATTGAAATTTGGCTTTAGCGACTGTTTTTTCGAAAATAAAACCAAAACCTGTCTTCAGACACTGTCTTTTCTAACATCCAAGCCAAAATTTGAGTTCAGAGACTCCAAGATAAAACCCGTACCTACAGACTGTTTTTGTTTTTTAAAATCTAATCAAACTTCGACACGGAGACCATATCACAAGCTCCACACATAACGCTATTTAATAAATACCCTATAAAGGAGTAATTGCAATATTTATTGATGTAAACCGGGCTTTCGACCAAATTTTATTGCAAGATATTCAAGGTCGAATATCGCGAAATATCTCCTTAACTATATGGTTCCATAGCATCAGTCGTAAAGTACATTGGAGTAGCTATTAATATATTTCCACTTAAAATTTCCACCTGCTCGCAATTTCATAGCCCACAACATTAATTTTTTAGAGGACACTCTCCCCTATTTATATTCATATAATTCCTCTAACCCTTTTACAAGCATTGGGCGTGTTCGGAAGATAATGCATCGAGAAATTAAAATTTTCTACCAGTAGAAAATTTGTACAGAAAAAATATTTAATTTCAGTAAAATTTTCATAGTTGTGGAAGTTAATTATTTATACACCCCCCTGTGACATTAATAACGTCAAAAAAACAGCTTTCATTCGAAGTTTCTTCCAAAATATTACTTATACAGGGTGATTCAAAAAAAGGTGATCCAATCTCGTATACACTGCCCTACAAAATACTCAAAATGAAAGTCAGAAATTTCGACCGAATAATTAACACAATAAATCGTGCTATTGACACACAGATGGCGCTGCAACAATTTATCATTGCTTCTTGATGAGAAAAAATATTATGCAAGCTCAGTAATGGCTTCAAAAGTGTTAAAAGGACTCTGCTCTATCGGAAAGACCTAACCAAACTTGGTCGTAAAGACCCCGATGATGGTGAACGTTCTGTTCGTCAATTTGAGGTGGTTACACCATAAAACATCGAAACAATCCACAGATTGGTTACATCTAATCGAAAATTGAAATCATCTGAGTGGACTGCAGTCGGTGAACTAGGTCCGAAGCGGACAAAAGCACAATGGTCAATTGAGAAGTTTATAACTTTTCCAAAAGAGAGAAACAATCAATAATGAATACTGAATTGAGTTGTTGGATCGTCTGAATGGAAATTCACTGAAAATACACCGATTTACTGTTTTTTCCAGAAATTAACGAAATTTTGACCTTGTAAACAATCTTCTTGAAAAACCAAACCCAAATTGGATTATAGAGACTGTTTCTTTCAAAATCAAAACCCGAATTTGACTTTAGAGACTATCTTTGCCAAAATAACCTCAAAATCTGTCCTCAGAGACTGTCTTTTTTAGAAATCAACGAAATTTTGAACTTGGAGACAGTTTTCTTGAAAAACCAAACCCAAATTTGACTTACGAGACTGTGTTTGCCAAAATAACACCAAAATCTGTCCTCAGAGACTGTCTTTTTTAGAAATCAACGGAATTTTGTCCTTGGAGACAGTTTTTTTGAAAAACCAAACCCGAATTTGACTTTAGAGACTATCTTTGCCAAAATAACCTCAAAATCTGTCCTCAGAGACTGTCTTTTTTAGAAATCAACGAAATTTTGAACTTGGAGACAGTTTTCTTGAAAAACCAAACCCAAATTTGACTTACGAGACTGTCTTTGCCAAAATAACACCAAAATCTGTCCTCAGAGACTGTCTTTTTTAGAAATCAACGGAATTTTGAACTTGGAGACAGTTTTCTTGAAAAACCAAACCCAAATTTGACTTTGGAGACTGTCTTTGCCAAAATAACACCAAAATCTTTCCTCAGAGACTGTCTTTTTTAGAAATCAACGGAATTTTGAACTTGGAGACAGTTTTCTTGAAAAACCCATCCCAAATTTGACTTACGAGACTGTGTTTGCCAAAATAACACCAAAATCTTTCCTCGGAGACTGTCTTTTCTAGAAATCAACGAAATTTTGTCCTTGGAGACAGTTTTTTTGAAAAACCAAACCCGAATTTGACTTTAGAGACTATCTTTGCCAAAATAACTTCAAAATCTGTCCTCAGAGACTGTCTTTTTTAGAAATCAACGGAATTTTGAACTTGGAGACAGTTTTCTTGAAAAACCCATCCCAAATTTGACTTACGAGACTGTGTTTGCCAAAATAACACCAAAATCTTTCCTCGGAGACTGTCTTTTCTAGAAATCAACGAAATTTTGTCCTTGGAGACAGTTTTTTTGAAAAACCAAACCCGAATTTGACTTTAGAGACTATCTTTGCCAAAATAACCTCAAAATCTGTCCTCAGAGACTGTCTTTTTTAGAAATCAACGAAATTTTGAACTTGGAGACAGTTTTCTTGAAAAACCAAACCCGAATTTGACTTTAGAGACTATCTTTGCCAAAATAACCTCAAAATCTGTCCTCAGAGACTGTCTTTTTTAGAAATCAACGAAATTTTGAACTTGGAGACAGTTTTCTTGAAAAACCAAACCCAAATTTGACTTACGAGACTGTCTTTGCCAAAATAACACCAAAATCTGTCCTCAGAGACTGTCTTTTTTAGAAATCAACAGAATTTTGTCCTTGGAGACAGTTTTTTTGAAAAACCAAACCCAAATTTGACTTACGAGACTGTCTTTGCCAAAATAACACCAAAATCTTTCCTCAGAGACTGTCTTCTTTAGGAATCAACGAAATTTTGTCCTTGGAGACAGTTTTTTTGAAAAACCAAACCCGAATTTGACTTTAGAGACTATCTTTGCCAAAATAACTTCAAAATCTGTCCTCAGAGACTGTCTTTTTTAGAAATCAACGGAATTTTGAACTTGGAGACAGTTTTCTTGAAAAACCCATCCCAAATTTGACTTACGAGACTGTGTTTGCCAAAATAACACCAAAATCTTTCCTCGGAGACTGTCTTTTCTAGAAATCAACGAAATTTTGTCCTTGGAGACAGTTTTTTTGAAAAACCAAACCCGAATTTGACTTTAGAGACTATCTTTGCCAAAATAACCTCAAAATCTGTCCTCAGAGACTGTCTTTTTTAGAAATCAACGAAATTTTGAACTTGGAGACAGTTTTCTTGAAAAACCAAACCCGAATTTGACTTTAGAGACTATCTTTGCCAAAATAACCTCAAAATCTGTCCTCAGAGACTGTCTTTTTTAGAAATCAACGAAATTTTGAACTTGGAGACAGTTTTCTTGAAAAACCAAACCCAAATTTGACTTACGAGACTGTCTTTGCCAAAATAACACCAAAATCTGTCCTCAGAGACTGTCTTTTTTAGAAATCAACAGAATTTTGTCCTTGGAGACAGTTTTTTTGAAAAACCAAACCCAAATTTGACTTACGAGACTGTCTTTGCCAAAATAACACCAAAATCTTTCCTCAGAGACTGTCTTCTTTAGGAATCAACGAAATTTTGTCCTTGGAGACAGTTTTTTTGAAAAACCAAACCCGAATTTGACTTTAGAGACTATCTTTGCCAAAATAACCTCAAAATCTGTCCTCAGAGACTGTCTTTTTTAGAAATCAACGAAATTTTGAACTTGGAGACAGTTTTCTTGAAAAACCAAACCCAAATTTGACTTACGAGACTGTTTTTGCCAAAATAACACCAAAATCTGTCCTCAGAGACTGTCTTTTTTAGAAATCAACAGAATTTTGTCCTTGGAGACAGTTTTTTTGAAAAACCAAACCCAAATTTGACTTACGAGACTGTTTTTGCCAAAATAACACCAAAATCTTTCCTCAGAGACTGTCTTTTTTAGAAATCAACAAAATTTTGTCCTTGGAGACAGTTTTTTTGAAAAACCAAACCCGAATTTGACTTTAGAGACTATCTTTGCCAAAATAACCTCAAAATCTGTCCTCAGAGACTGTCTTTTTTAGAAATCAACGAAATTTTGAACTTGGAGACAGTTTTCTTGAAAAACCAAACCCGAATTTGACTTTAGAGACTATCTTTGCCAAAATAACCTCAAAATCTGTCCTCAGAGACTGTCTTTTTTAGAAATCAACGAAATTTTGAACTTGGAGACAGTTTTCTTGAAAAACCAAACCCAAATTTGACTTACGAGACTGTCTTTGCCAAAATAACACCAAAATCTGTCCTCAGAGACTGTCTTTTTTAGAAATCAACAGAATTTTGTCCTTGGAGACAGTTTTTTTGAAAAACCAAACCCAAATTTGACTTACGAGACTGTCTTTGCCAAAATAATACCAAAATCTTTCCTCAGAGACTGTCTTCTTTAGGAATCAACGAAATTTTGTCCTTGGAGACAGTTTTTTTGAAAAACCAAACCCGAATTTGACTTTAGAGACTATCTTTGCCAAAATAACCTCAAAATCTGTCCTCAGAGACTGTCTTTTTTAGAAATCAACGAAATTTTGAACTTGGAGACAGTTTTCTTGAAAAACCAAACCCAAATTTGACTTACGAGACTGTTTTTGCCAAAATAACACCAAAATCTGTCCTCAGAGACTGTCTTTTTTAGAAATCAACAGAATTTTGTCCTTGGAGACAGTTTTTTTGAAAAACCAAACCCAAATTTGACTTACGAGACTGTTTTTGCCAAAATAACACCAAAATCTTTCCTCAGAGACTGTCTTTTTTAGAAATCAACAAAATTTTGTCCTTGGAGACAGTTTTTTTGAAAAACCAAACCCGAATTTGACTTTAGAGACTATCTTTGCCAAAATAACCTCAAAATCTGTCCTCAGAGACTGTCTTTTTTAGAAATCAACGAAATTTTGAACTTGGAGACAGTTTTCTTGAAAAACCAAACCCGAATTTGACTTTAGAGACTATCTTTGCCAAAATAACCTCAAAATCTGTCCTCAGAGACTGTCTTTTTTAGAAATCAACGAAATTTTGAACTTGGAGACAGTTTTCTTGAAAAACCAAACCCAAATTTGACTTACGAGACTGTCTTTGCCAAAATAACACCAAAATCTGTCCTCAGAGACTGTCTTTTTTAGAAATCAACAGAATTTTGTCCTTGGAGACAGTTTTTTTGAAAAACCAAACCCAAATTTGACTTACGAGACTGTCTTTGCCAAAATAACACCAAAATCTTTCCTCAGAGACTGTCTTCTTTAGGAATCAACGAAATTTTGTCCTTGGAGACAGTTTTTTTGAAAAACCAAACCCGAATTTGACTTTAGAGACTATCTTTGCCAAAATAACCTCAAAATCTGTCCTCAGAGACTGTCTTTTTTAGAAATCAACGAAATTTTGAACTTGGAGACAGTTTTCTTGAAAAACCAAACCCAAATTTGACTTACGAGACTGTTTTTGCCAAAATAACACCAAAATCTGTCCTCAGAGACTGTCTTTTTTAGAAATCAACAGAATTTTGTCCTTGGAGACAGTTTTTTTGAAAAACCAAACCCAAATTTGACTTACGAGACTGTTTTTGCCAAAATAACACCAAAATCTTTCCTCAGAGACTGTCTTTTTTAGAAATCAACAAAATTTTGTCCTTGGAGACAGTTTTTTTGAAAAACCAAACCCAAATTTGACTTACGAGACTGTTTTTGCCAAAATAACACCAATATCTGTCTTCAGAAATTGTATTTTTCATAAATCAATGAAATTTTGACCTTGTAAACAATCTTCTTGGAAAACCAATCCCAAATTTGACTATAGAGACTGTTTCTTTCAAAAACCAAACCCGAATTTGACTTTAGAGACTTTTTTTGCCAAAATAACATCAAAATCTCTCCTCAGAGACTGTCTTTTTTAGAAATCAACGAAATTTTGAACTTGGAGACAGTTTTCTTGAAAAACCAAACCCAAATTTGTCTTTTTTAAAAACCAACTGTCTTTTTTGGAAAACAGATCAAAATTTGATTGCCAAGACAGTCGTTCTAAACCCTAATTTGACTTACGAGACTGTCTCTTTTAAAATAAAACAATAATTTGTCTTTAGAGACTATCTTCTTCAATAAACCCAATCCAAATTTCAAAATTAAGACAAAATTCATCTTCAGAGTCTGTTGTTTCCAAAAACCTAACCAAAATTTGACGTAAGATATTGTCTATTTAAAAAAAAAAAAAGATCCGAAAACTTCTTTACTCTAATTACCCAATTTTCAACGTTTAAATAGAGATTTTCTCAAGATATTCCAATAATTTTGAGGTGAGTTTTAATATAACTCGATAAGGCTGTTACTTAAACTTATAAGTAACGAATCAGCTCGTGAAATGAGTCCTTAGGCCGGCCCTGTCCACCTACAAACGGAATTTCAAAATTCGGCGAACTCGCGCTCCGTTTTTCACATTTTTTATTGCAATCGGTGAAACTGAAGCCCATTTTGAGAAAAAAAAGATGAATCCTTCTACAAGAATGACATCGAGTAGTTAAAGAAGCGTTGGAATGATTGTATTCGTCTCAAAGGAGATTGAATTGAGGACTATAATCGATTTTTGTGCAGACATCTATATAATTTTCGATCTTAACTTCGTCATTTTAATATCTGGTATATTCGTTTCGTAAAACACAATTTTCAGAGTGTTTCTTACTATATAGAACCGTTTCATAAATCAGTAGCAGAACTAATGAAAGAAGCTGTATATTACGGGGGTTTTAATAAGTAAAATGTTCGTAGGCTTTCTACGCAAGTATATAAAATAATGAACGTTGTTTGGGGAGAGAGAAAATGATGGGAAAATGATTGAGTCGGTTGAAACTTTTAGAGACAATGTTTCTTTGATGAAGAAACATAAATTTCTTCAATTTCTTAGATCTTTTGATATATAAATGCTTCCAAATGGTCTGTGCCCAAAAATATTATAAAAATTGTGGAAATAACTAATTCAAGTGACTGTTTTTTTCTCTAATTACCCAATTTTTAACGTTTGAATAGAGATTTTCTCAAGATAGCTCAATAATTTCGAGGTGGGCTTCTATAGCTTTGATATAGCTCGATAAGGTTGTGAATCAGCTCGTGAAATGGGTCCTTAGTCCGGCCCTGTCCACCTACAATGGAATTTTAAAATTCGGCTTCAGGAACTGTCTTTTTCATAAATCAACGAAATTTTGACCTTGGAAACAATTTTCTTCAAAAACCAAAACCAAATTTGACTTTGGAGACTGTCTTTGCCAAAATAACACCAAAATCTGTCTTCGGAGACTGTCTTTTTCATAAATCAACGAAATTTTGACCTTGGAAACAATTTTCTTCAAAAACCGAAACCAAATTTGACTTACGAGGCTGTCTTTGCCAAAATAACACCAAAATCTGTCTTCGGAGACTGTCTTTTTCATAAATCAACGAAATTTTGTCCTTGTAGACAGTTTTCTTCAAAAACCAAAACCAAATTTGACTTTGGAGACTGTCTTTGCCTAAATAACACCAAAATCTGTCTTCGGAGACTGCCTTTTTCATAAATCAACAAAATTTTGACCTTGGAGACAGTTTTCTTGAAAAACCAAAACCAAATTTTACTTTGGAGACTGCCTTTGCCAAAATAACACCAAAATCTGTCCTCAGAGACTGTATTTTTTAGAAATCCACGAAATTTTGACCTTGTAGACAGTTTTCTTCAAAAACCAAACCCAAATTTGACTTTAGAGACTGTCTTTGCAAAAATAACCCCAAAATCTGTCTTCGGAGACTGTCTTTTTTAGAAATCCAGGAAATTTTGACCTTGTAGACAGTTTCCTTCAAAAACCAAAACCAAATTTGACTTTGGAGACTGTCTTTGCTAAAATAATACCAAAATCTGTCTTCGGAGACTGTTTTTTTCATAAATCAACCTTGGAGACAGTCTATCACATTTTTTATAAATGGTGAAAGCTTTTTATTATAGCAGACGGTTTATTTATAGTATTTCTTCTAAATAATTTCTATTTATTTATTTCTTATTGTTCTAAAACTTTTTAGAATTTTATTTAGGTATATAAATGATTTGTGTAAACGCAGTTAGTTTAGTTTTAAATAAATAGTCGTAGTTAAAAGAACGCATTAGCGAAAGTAATCATTTTACTGATATTTATAAGTAAATTATTATAAGTTAAGTGCATTGTTTGGTGTGTTGAATCAGTACGCGCGCGTAAAGAAAAAAGATAATCAACGAAATGTCGAAAGCTACGGCTTTACATAATTTCGGAGACGAATCCGATAGGTAATAATTAGATGGTGCCTAATACGACATTTAACCATTAAACATCCAAAAAGATGAAACGTATTTTCAACGTTTGAAGGACCAATCGAGGAAGCAGCTAAATTTCACGACTTCGTCTTTGAAATACTGAAATACGTTGAAGCGAAAAAGCCGTAGTCTCGTCGAAACTCTAGTTTTACCAAGATAATGATTAACTGAATTGAAGAAATAACTGCATTTGGAACGGGGTAACTGTTCAAGTGTTTGCTCAGCAGCTATGACAGGAAAAGTTGAAGGCCTTATAACTAAGGTTGCTGGAAAAAAACATGGAAAAAACATTGGAAAACGTACAGGGACTGAAACAGGCAAAGACTCTTCAGGGCAATTATAACCAGAGGAGATCTGAGGATGAGACCTCTATCAACATTCTGCACGAATCTCTGGAACAAGTGAAGAAATCCCAGAAGTGGGATTGATAGAACTGCTGCAGACACTGGATAATCCGGTATCCTAGGAAGAAATGGTCAAACCGAACAATCTCTTGGTAACTTTGGTAAATTCTGGAAACATCAGACTCGTGATCAGCCCAAGATGAAACCGGGAAGTGAGATTTGATGGATCTGGTGATTGAGGCCTTCCCACGTTCTACAAGAAGTGGGATTGATAGAACTGCTGCAGACACTGGATTATCCGTTATCCCAGGAAGAAATGGTCAAACCGAACAATCTCTTGGTAACTTTGGTAAATTCTGGAAACATCAGACCCGTGATCAGCCCAAGATGATACTGGGAAGTGAGATTTGATGGATCTGGTGATTGAGGCCTTCCCACGTTCTACAAGAAGTGGGATTGATAGAACTGCTGCAGACACTGGATTATCCGGTATCCCAGGAAGAAATGGTCAAACCGAACAGTCTCTTGGTAACTTTGGTAAATTCTGGAAACATCAGACTCGTGATCAGCCCAAGATGAAACCGGGAAGTGAGATTTGATGGATCTGGTGATTGAAGCCTTCCCACGTTCTACAAGAAGTGGGATTGATAGAACCGCTGCAGACTCTGGATTATCCGGTATCCCAGGAAGAAATGGTCAAACCGAACAATCTCTTGGTAACTTTGGTAAATTCTGGAAACATCAGACTCGTGATCAGCCCAAGATGAAACCGGGAAGTGAGATTTGATGGATCTGGTGATTGAGGCCTTCCCACGTTCTACAAGAAGTGGGATTGATAGAACTGCCGCAGACACTGGATAATCCGGTATCCTAGGAAGAAATGGTCAAACCGAACAATCTCTTGGTAACTTTGGTAAATTCTGGAAACATCAGACTCGTGATCAGCCCAAGATGAAACCGGGAAGTGAGATTTGATGGATCTGGTGATTGAGGCCTTCCCACGTTCTACAAGAAGTGGGATTGATAGAACTGCTGCAGACACTGGATAATCCGGTATCCTAGGAAGAAATGGTCAAACCGAACAATCTCTTGGTAACTTTGGTAAATTCTGGAAACATCAGACTCGTGATCAGCCCAAGATGAAACTGGGAAGTGAGATTGATGGGTCTGGTGATTGAAGCCTTCCCACGTTCTACAAGAAGTGGGATTGATAGAACTGCTGCAGACACTGGATTATCCGGTATCCCAGGAAGAAATGGTCAAACCGAACAGTCTCTTGGTAACTTTGGTAAATTCTGGAAACATCAGACTCGTGATCAGCCCAAGATGAAACCGGGAAGTGAGATTTGATGGATCTGGTGATTGAGGCCTTCCCACGTTCTACAAGAAGTGGGATCGATGGATGATCTGGGTTCCCCTGGGGGACAGAATATAACCTTTTGGGCTGCAGTTGAATTATTTCAATTTTAATAAAATTTCGAATCCATGGAATTGCAACAATTTCTTTTGTCGTCCCGTATATATGTGACCCCGATTCGGGGGAGTATATAAATCGCGAGTTTCAATGGTTGGGTTATATTCACGCTTGATGCGACCACAATTACCGGTAGGACTACCCAACACTGAGGAAGTGCACAATTCTACGGTAGACTACACTTAAAACCGTTCACGAAAAGGGCTTATCGGACATAATCTCGAGTCTTTTCTATAGAATATGTCGGCGGGTTCGTTTTATACGATGTTTGGTTGAGCGTTATCAAGAAAATTTGACGAATTTTCCTTATTTTGGTAGTACGCGATGCGAAGTTTCTATGTATTAATACGAAATATTTAATCAGAGCACTTTATCGGTTATTTTATTTTACTGGATGAAGTATGAAGTGTTTATTGTGGGGGGTTTGCTAATAGGTTCGTAATCGACTTAATAAAGGACATTTTAACTACCGATACACGTTCGGCCACTAAACCGCCCCCAAATCTAATAGTATTTTACCGAAATATGGAATTCGACGTATTTTGTAATAAGTGAATAGTTTACGAACTGTATTTTGGAAATTATATACATATATATATCCCGCGGGAATTTAACGAATTACCGATATACGTGGTCCCAAACCGTTTAAATAAAGGTTAGGAATTGTACAAGGACTGTTCAATGTAAATTTTATATAATTTGCTTTCAACTATATGAAATTAGTTTCGAATTTGTTAAAATTTTATAAAAAAAACACATTGTATCGAGTGTTTTTTACGAATCAAAGGTTCATTTTTTGTCTTAGGATAAAGTCTTTTCAGAATATCTTTAAAAACGGAATTTGTCTTAAGAAACTATTATTTGTTATTAGAGACCGTCTTTTCTAGGACCGAAAGCAAAATTTGTCTTCAGAGACTGTCTTTTTTGAAGAACATATCAAAATTTGAGATAGTAGACTGTCTATTCAAAAAATGAACCATCTTTTCTCATTAGAGACTGTCTTTCGTCGTTGGAGACTGCCGTTTGTCGTTGGAGTTTGTCTTTTGTCGTTCGTGTCTGTCTTTCGTCGTTGGAGACTGCCTTTTGTCGTTAGACTTTGTGTCTTTTGTCGTTGGAGTCTGTTTTTCGTCGTTGGAGACTGCCGTTTGTCGTTGGAGTCTGTCTTTTATCGTTAGAGACTGCCGTTTGTCGTTGGAGTCTGTCTTTCGTCGTTGGAGACTGCCTTTTGTCGTTAGACTTTGTGTCTTTTGTCGTTGGAGTCTGTCTTTCGTCGTTGGAGACTGCCGTTTGTCGTTGGAGTCTGTCTTTCATCGTTGGAGACTGCCGTTTGTCGTTGGAGTCTGTCTTTCGTCGTTGGAGACTGCCTTTTGTCGTTAGACTTTGTGTCTTTTGTCGTTGGAGTCTGTCTTTCATCGTTAGAGACTGCCGTTTGTCGTTGGACTTTGTGTCTTTTGTCGTTGGAGTCTGTCTTTCGTCGTTGGAGACTGCCGTTTGTCGTTGGAGTCTGTCTTTCGTCGTTGGAGACTGCCGTTTGTCGTTGGAGTCTGTCTTTCGTCGTTGGAGACTGCCTTTTGTCGTTAGACTTTGTGTCTTTTGTCGTTGGAGTCTGTCTTTCGTCGTTGGAGACTGCCGTTTGTCGTTGGAGTTTGTCTTTTGTCGTTGGAGTCTGTCTTTCGTCGTTGGAGACTGCCGTTTGTCGTTGGAGTCTGTCTTTCGTCGTTGGAGACTGCCTTTTGTCGTTAGACTTTGTGTCTTTTGTCGTTGGAGTCTGTCTTTCGTCGTTGGAGACTGCCTTTTGTCGTTAGACTTTGTGTCTTTTGTCGTTGGAGTCTGTCTTTCGTCGTTAGAGACTGCCTTTTGTCGTTAGACTTTGTGTCTTTTGTCGTTGGAGTCTGTCTTTTATCGTTAGAGACTGCCGTTTGTCGTTGGAGTCTGTCTTTCGTCGTTGGAGACTGCCTTTTGTCGTTAGACTTTGTGTCTTTTGTCGTTGGAGTCTGTCTTTCGTCGTTGGAGACTGCCGTTTGTCGTTGGAGTTTGTCTTTTGTCGTTGGAGTCTGTCTTTCATCGTTGGAGACTGCCGTTTGTCGTTGGAGTCTGTCTTTCGTCGTTGGAGACTGCCTTTTGTCGTTAGACTTTGTGTCTTTTGTCGTTGGAGTCTGTCTTTCGTCGTTGGAGACTGCCTTTTGTCGTTAGACTTTGTGTCTTTTGTCTTTGGAGTCTGTCTTTTGTCGTTAGAGACTGCCATTTGTCGTTGGAGTTTATCTAAAGTCGTTGGAGTCTGTCTTTCGTCCTTGGAGACTGCCGTTTGTCGTTGGAGTTTGTTTTTTGTCTTTGGAGTCTGTCTTTTGTCGTTAGAGACTGTCGTTTGTCGTTGGAGTCTGTCTTTTATCGTTAGAGACTGCCGTTTGTCGTTGGAGTCTGTCTTTCGTCGTTGGAGTCTGTCTTTCGTCGTTGAAGACTGCCGTTTGTCGTTAGACCTTGTGTCTTTTGTCGTTGGAGTCTGTCTTTCATCGTTGGAGACTGCCGTTTGTCGTTGGAGTTTGTCTTTGGAGTCTGTCTTTTATCGTTAGAGACTGCCGTTTGTCATTGGAGTCTGTCTTTCGTCGTTGAAGACTGCCGTTTGTCGTTAGACCTTGTGTCTTTTGTCGTTGGAGTCTGTCTTTCATCGTTGGAGACTGCCGTTTGTCGTTGGAGTTTGTCTTTTGTCTTTGGAGTCTGTCTTTTATCGTTAGAGACTGCCGTTTGTCATTGGAGTCTGTCTTTCGTCGTTGAAGACTGCCGTTTGTCGTTAGACCTTGTGTCTTTTGTCGTTGGAGTCTGTCTTTCATCGTTGGAGACTGCCGTTTGTCGTTGGAGTTTATCTAAAGTCGTTGGAGTCCGTCTTTCATCGTTGGAGACTGCCGTTTGTCGTTGGAGTTTGTCTTTTGTCGTTCGTGTCTGTCTTTCGTCGTTGGAGACTGCCGTTTGTCGTTGCAGTTTGTCTTTTGTCGTTGGAAACTGTCTTTTATCGTTAGAGACTGCCTTTTCTAGAGCTAAAAGCAAAATGTGTTTGCAGGGACTGTCTTCTTTGAAAATCAAAGCCAAATTTGAATTTGGAGACAAAATAACACCAAAATATGTCTTCAGAGACTGTCTTCTTCAGAAATCAAACGAAATTTTGACCATGGAGAAAGTCTTCTTCAAAAATCAAATCTAAATTTAGAGACTTTTTTGGAAAACTATCAAAATTTTACTGCTAAGACTGTCTTTTTCAAAAATTGAACTGTTATTTGTCGTTAGAGAAGAACAAATCAAAATTTTGTTGCCAAAACTGTCGTTTCAAACTCAAATTTGACTGCCTTCTCCAAAATCAAAACGAAATTTGTTGTTTTCATTAAAGCTGAACCAAAATTCGTCTTCAAAGACTCTCTTATTTGAATAACAATCAAAATTTTCCCTAAGACACCATCTTTTTCAAAAACAATTCAAAATCTGTCTTTTTCAACAATCATATTAAAATTTAATTCCAGAGACTGAAACGATGCTCAAATTCGACTATAGAGACTGTATTCTATAAAAACCAATCTCAAATTTGACTTTCTCTTTCAAAATAAAATCAAAATATGTCTTTAGAGACTCTGTTTTTTTAAAATTCATACCAAAATTCAAAACCAACTCAAAATTGGTATTTAGAGAATGTCTTTTTATAAACCGTACAAAAATTTGTATTTATTCTATTGTCTACGGGGGAGTTTAAAGTTTGTATTTACGAAACGAACTTTTAATCAGCATCAAACAATCGCAACCCGGCGCTTTGCAGATAAGAGGATCTATGAAATATAAACAATCCTTTAGCGTCTAGGTGTATGGAAGGAGTTTTGTGTGTCATTGGGAGTTAATAGTCGTTAGATGGAGCGTAGAAATCGTAATGAAATTAGCCAGGTGAAGGGTGAAGATAGCGAGTGATTAAACGTCCAGGAAATAAAACTCATCCCGTCTTTCGCGTATCAAAGTGACTAATAAAAACATTGCACGTGTCGTGAGCTTCAACGGCATCTACGAAAGTGCCCAATCAATCATCAGAAAACGGTCGAGCAAAATGATTAATTTGTTTGATAATTTTTCATTCCGATTGCGTTACCTTTTTTTTTATTACAGAACCGTACAGGTTTCTAGTTCTCTTTTCCCGAGTTTCTCCGGCTGTTTCGCAAAATTCCATGTAAAATACTTCGATTTGTGCGTGCTTTTTATTATCGCCGCCTCCACCTGAGTCGAATCTGGGTAAACGTATTGAATATTACGTAATCAATATCGGTATAAAATGCGAATATTACGGCTATTAAGCAGACATATGCGCAGAATGTTACTGTTATATCATTTTAGGCAGATTTTTTCATTTCGTTTTATTTTTTTGTTTCATTAATTACTCACCAAACAACAAAGATTTCGGATCATTTGGAATATCAAACCGAATGTTCGATATAGTTTCCATTTTGCTTTCATGACCTTTTGCAATCTTTCTTTTCGCCTCACGATTCCGCGCTCATAAAATTTCTGATACTTATCAGCAAAAAACTGAACCAGGTTCGATTAAAGTGCAAACTTGGAAATAAATGGTAATCAGATGGAGCCAGATCAGGGCTATATGGAGGATGAGCATCACTTCCCATCCAAGCTCCAATATTTGCCAAACATGAGTGAGGACTTGAATTACCATTTTGGAACACTAAACTTTTCCGGTTCGACAATTCTGACCGTTTTTCTTTGATTGCTTCTTCATCCAGTTTCATTAATTGTTGACAGTAAACATCGGAATTGATCGTTTGGTTTCTTGGAAGCAGCTTAAAAACACAACGCCTTCGTAACCTCACTAAACTGACAGCATGAGCTTCTTATGTAATTTTTCAGCTTTCGATGTGGTTTGTTCTGGTTCATCGTGTTTGCTCCATGATCGTTTTCGAACTATGTCATTGTACAGAACCCATTTTGCATCACCTGTGACTTTTGTCGCTCGTTCTATACCAAATTCTTCATGTTCTCCTGATACCAACTTTGATTGAATGAGGAAGAAACGCAAGAAATTATTGCTCCTGTTAATCAGAACACCTCCTCGTTGCCCTATTACTTCAAAATCCTACTCGATGCTCTGTTCCCCTGATACAAAGTTTGATTTTCATGAAGTTAAGGAAACAACGCACTTTTGTACGCTATTATGGCTCCTGTTACTTGGGATACCTCCTCGTTTCGCTATTCTCCTGATAAAAATATGATTCACATCTAATTAATGGAGGAACGCATCTTAATAATGGAATTGTTACTTCAAAATCCTACTCGTTGTTCTGTTCCCCTAATACAAAGTTTGATTTTCATGGAATTAAGGAAACAACGCACTTTTGTACGGTATTATTGCTCCTGTTACTTGGGATACCTTCTCGTTTCGCTATTCTCCTGATAAAAATATGATTCAAATCTAATTGATGGAGGAAAGCATCTTAATAATAGAATTGTTACTTCAAAATCCTACTCGTTGTTCTGTTCCCCTGATACAAAGTTTGATTTTCATGAAATTAAGGAATCAACGCACTTTTGTACGGTATTATTGCTCCTGTTACTTAGGATACCTTCTCGTTTCGCTATTCTCCTGATAAAAATATGATTAACATCTAATTAATGGAGGAAAGCATCTTAATAATAGAATTGTTACTTCAAAATCCTACTCGTTGTTCTGTTCCCCTGATACAAAGTTTGATTTTCATTAAGTTAAGGAAACAACGCACTTTTGTACGCTATTATGGCTCCTGTTACTTGGGATACCTCCTCGTTTCGCTATTCTCCTGATAAAAATATGATTCACATCTAATTAATGGAGGAACGCATCTTAATAATAGAATTGTTACTTCATAATCCTACTCGTTCTTCTGTTCCCCTGATACAAAGTTTGATTTTCATGAAATTAAGGAATCAACGCACTTTTGTACGGTATTATTGCTCCTGTTACTTGGGATACCTCCTTGTTTCAATGTTCTCCTGATAAAAATATGATTCACATCTAATTAATAGAGAAACGCATCTTAATAATGGAATTGTTACTTCAAAATCCTACTCGTTGTTCTGTTCCCCTGATACAAAGTTTGATTTTCATGAAATTAAGGAATCAACGCACTTTTGTACGGTATTATTGCTCCTGTTACTTGGGATACCTCCTCGTTTCGCTATTCTCCTGATAAAAATATGATTCCCATCTAATTAATGGAGGAACGCATCTTAATAATAGAATTGTTACTTCATAATCCTACTCGTTCTTCTGTTCCCCTGATACAAAGTTTGATTTTCACGTAATTAAGGAATCAACGCACTTTTGTACGGTATTATTGCTCCTGTTACTTGGGATACCTCCTTGTTTCAATGTTCTCCTGATAAAAATATGATTCACATCTAATTAATAGAGAAACGCATCTTAATAATGGAATTGTTACTTCAAAATCCTACTCGTTGTTCTGTTCCCCCAATACAAAGTTTGATTTTCATGGAATTAAGGAAACAACGCACTTTTGTACGGTATTATTGCTCCTGTTACTTGGGATACCTCCTTGTTTCAATGTTCTTCTGATAAAAATATGATTCATATCTAATTAATAGAGGAACGCATCTTAATAATAGAATTGTTACTTCAAAATCCTACTCGTTGTTCTGTTCCCCTGATACAAAGTTTGATTTTCGTGAAATTAAGGAAGCAACGTACTCTTTGTACGGAATTATTGCTCCTGTTACTCAGAATACCTCCTCTTTTCGATATCGCCCCAATAAAAAGTCTGATTTCCATCAAATTAATGGAAGAACAGATCTCAATAATTGAATTGTTGCTCCTATTACTTCAAATTCCTCTTTTCTTCTGTTCCCCTTACACAAAATTTGATTGTCTCATGAAATTGGGGAAGCAACGCACTTTTTGTAGAAAATTATTGTTCCTGTTAATTAAAACACCCCCTTGTTTCGCTATTCTCCTGATATCAAATCGAATTTCCAACGAATTTGTAAAGGACCGCATCTCATTTAAATTGCTTTGAAATTTTTCTATTCTCCTGATGAAAATTTCGATTTTTATGAACTTCCATCTTCTATATAACCCTTATTGGGAGTAATAGATACAAAAACCCTTTCTAATTGGGATATTGAATCATAAAAGGATCTACTGTCCAAATTACAACGCATATTGTGAGCTTTTCCTAGTGAACTAACTAGTTCCGGTTAATTTCTTGATGTTTTTCTTTTCTCTAGGTAGCCATGATAAATAAAAATTTGAGAAATGTGTATAACGAAAGCTAAATCCCCGTCAATTTCCATTTTCTCCCGAAGAGATCCCGAATGTCGTATGTTTCAAACGTTAAATAGATTTTCCTCTTCGACGCGATCTTGGTTGGGATTTACCAGTGAAAAGTCAATTCCGCATTTCGGTTAAATAGACGCAATGAAAATCAAACAGACACTCTCGTGAAATCACAAAAGCGCATAATTTGAAATAAATTGAAGATTTTGAATATATATACTTCAAAATTCAATGTATTTTTACTGCACCTTGTATAACATCCTACAATATACCTCCTTAAATGCCTTAATCAATTCGTACGTATGTTATCCTGATCCTATTTAATAAATAGGAAACTTTTCAACAGAATCCTGTCTCTCAGAATACCTCCTCGTTTACTAATTCTCCTGATACGTAAACTGATAACATATTACTTCAAATTTCTCTTTAATTTTCATGTTTTCCTGATACAAAATCAAGGATTTAGGAGGACGTTAATATGTCTACTTGAAATTCGGCGTAGCTTTCACTGCACAGTGTATTTCGAAAGTTGTTTCGTACGTCTGTTATCCTGATCCTATTTAATAAATAAAGGGAACTATTCAACAGAATCCTGTCACTTAGAATACCTCCTCGTTTTCCAATTCTGCTGATACGTAAACTGATAACATATTACTTCAAATTTCTCTTTAATTTTCATGTTTTCCTGATACAAAATCAAGGATTTAGGAGGACGTTAATATGTCTACTTGAAATTCGGCGTAGCTTTCACTGCACAGTGTATTTCGAAAGTTGTTTCGTACGTCTGTTATCCTGATCCTATTTAATAAATAAAGGGAACTATTCAACAGAATCCTGTCACTTAGAATACTCCTCGTTTTCCAATTCTGCTGATACGTAAACTGATAACATATTACTTCAAATTTCTCTTTAATTTTCATGTTTTTCTGATACAAAATCAAAGATTTAGGAGGACGTTAATATGTCTACTTGAAATTCAGCGTAGCTTTCACTGCACAGTGTATTTTGAAAGTTGTTTCGTACGTCTGTTATCCTGATCCTATTTAATAAATAAAGGGAACTATTCAACAGAATCCTGTCACTTAGAATACCTCCTCGTTTTCCAATTCTGCTGATACGTAAACTGATAACATATTACTTCAAATTTCTCTTTAATTTTCATGTTTTCCTGATACAAAATCAAGGATTTAGGAGGACGTTAATATGTCCACTAGAAATTCGGCGTAGTTTTCACTGCACAGTGTATTTCGAAAGTTGTTTCGTACATCTGTTATCCTGATCCTATTTAATAAATAGGAAACTTTCCAACAGAATCCTGTCTCTCAGAATACCTCCTCGTTTACTAATTCTCCTGATACGTAAACTGATAACATATTACTTCAAATTTCTCTTTAATTTTCATGTTTTCCTGATACAAAATCAAAGATTTAGGAGGACGTTAATATGTCTACTTGAAATTCAGCGTAGCTTTCACTGCACAGTGTATTTTGAAAGTTGTTTCGTACGTCTGTTATCCTGATCCTATTTAATAAATAAAGGGAACTATTCAACAGAATCCTGTCACTTAGAATACCTCCTCGTTTTCTAATTCTCCTGATACGTAGACTGATAACATATTACTTCAAATTTCTCTTTAGTTTTCATGTTTTCCTGATACAAAATCAAGGATTTAGGAGGACGTTAATATGTCTACTTGAAATTCGGCGTAGCTTTCACTGCACAGTGTATTTCGAAAGTTGTTTCGTACGTCTGTTATCCTGATCCTATTTAATAAATAAAGGGAACTATTCAACAGAATCCTGTCACTTAGAATACCTCCTCGTTTTCCAATTCTGCTGATACGTAAACTGATAACATATTACTTCAAATTTCTCTTTAGTTTTCATGTTTTCCTGATACAAAATCAAGGATTTAGGAGGACGTTAATATGTCTACTAGAAATTCGGCGTAGTTTTCACTGCACAGTGTATTTTGAAAGTTGTTTCGTACGTCTGTTATCCTGATCCTATTTAATAAATAAAGGGAACTATTCAACAGAATCCTGTCACTTAGAATACCTCCTCGTTTTCTAATTCTCCTGATACGTAAACTGATAACATATTATACTTCAAATTCCTCTTTGATTTTCATATTCTCCTGATACAAAATCATGTATTTCTTGGCTACACCTCGTATATCAGTTTATTAGAGAAAACTTCAACATTATAACCACAGACAAATTTCATCACGAGTTTATTTAAGTACTGAATTATTTTGATATATAAAAAATATCAAAAGAAAAATCAGTTATGACCATTTCGTGACTTAATTGCCCTTCGACTCATAAAAATGTAGGGACTAAAATAGTTTTCTAAACCGTTTAGTTTTTAGTATACGTACAAATCGATAGAGAACACCGCTGTAGCTCGATTTAAGACATTTTCTCGACGCAATGAAAGAAGTTTACTAACAAAATTTTAAGGTTCGAATTTATTGCCCTACATTTTCGTAAACTTCGTCGAGCGAACGTACAAATTATTTATGAAGGGCATATTTCGAACTAAATATTAACATCGGATTAATCGCGGTCTCGGACTGTGGATTTTGATGAACAATGCAACAGAGATAGAGAGATTAATTAAGAGATATACGAATGAAAACTTATGTTTGATGTGAATAAAGCCATATATGTATCCGAATGGAAATACACTCTATCATTCTCGTGATATTCATTGAGATATTTCTCGAAATATAAGTAGAATAGATAAAATTTAAAACCAATATGACGTTCGGCACGCGATACGTGACGTTTTACGTTCGACATGTGACGTTTGACGAACGTAACTTGACATTTGACGTATGACATATATAAGTTAACCATTTAAGTGTGACTAGTGACGTTTGACGTGCATTATATGACGTTCGACATATGAAATTTGACTTTTGACGTACAATTAGTGATGTTTGACTCATAAAATCGTGTGACACGAGACGTTTGAAACTTGACTTTTGACATACAATACGTGACGTTTGATATATGAAGCTTGACTTTTGTCACATGACATATGTATCTGGATTTACCAAGGGTGACACGAGACTTTTGACGTTTGAAACTTGACTTTTGACATGCAATACTTAACGTTTGATATATGAAGCTTGACTTTTGACACATGACATATGTATCTAGATTTACCAAGGGTGACACGAGACTTTTGACGTTTGAAACTTGATTTTGACATACAATACGTGACGTTTGATATATGAAGCTTGACTTTTGACACATGACATATGTATCTGGATTTACCAAGGGTGACACGAGACTTTTGACGTTTGAAACTTGACTTTTGACATGCAATACTTAACGTTTGATATATGAAGCTTGACTTTTGACACATGACATATATATCTGAATTTAACAAGGGTGACACGAGACTTTTGACGTTTGAAACTTGACTTTTGACGTGCAATACGTGACGTTTGATATATGAAGCTTGAATTTTGACACATGACATATGTATCTGGATTTAACAAAGGTGACACGAGACTTTTGACGTTTGAAACTTGATTTTGACATGCAATACGTGACGTTTGATATATGAAGTTTGACTTTTGACACATGACATATGTATCTGGATTTAACAAAGGTGACACGAGACTTTTGACGTTTGAAACTTGACTTTTGACGTGCAATACGTGACGTTTGATATATGAAGCTTGACTTTTGACACATGACATATGTATCTGGATTTACCAAGGGTGACACGAGACTTTTGGCGTTTGAAACTTGACTTTTGACATGCAATACTTAACGTTTGATATATGAAGCTTGACTTTTGACACATGACATATGTATCTGAATTTACCAAGGGTGACACGAGACTATTGACGTTTGAAACTTGACTTTTGACATGCAATACTTAACGTTTGATATATGAAGCTTGACTTTTGACACATGACATATATATCTGAATTTAACAAGGGTGGCACGAGACTTTTGACGTTTGAAACTTGACTTTTGACGTGCAATACGTGACGTTTGATATATGAAGCTTGACTTTTGACACATGACATATGTATGTAGACTTTTCAAGTATGACTCGAGGTCTTTGACGTTCGAAGTTTGATTTTTGACTTGCCATAAGTGACGTTTAACATACTTATCTCGACTTTATACATGACACTACACATTTGACATAAAATACGTGGCTTTTAACTTATGAAACTTGAAATCTGACGTGAAATACGTGACATTTGACATATGAAACATGATTTTTTACGTGCGACTCGTGATGTTTGACATTTAATACGTTACATTTCCGTATTAACTTTTGACGTTTGGATCTTGACGTTTGATATTTTCATACTATTACAACAACTTCTTAAAGTTCAATTTAAATCAGACACATTTCCATATTATGTCATATATTTTATAGTTTGTGACGTTTGGTATACGATTTTTGACTTTTGACGTACGACACTTGATGTAAGACATATGAAACTCAATTATTGACGTATGACACGTGACGTTTGACAATTTAATACGAATAAAACAAGTTTTATATATCTAAATGTTAGTGGTAATATATTATGTGATTATATAGTCATGAATAAATATGAAGAATGAGTTTTTCGTGACATTATATAGTTTTATAATGAAAGGAAATGGATCTCGAGGTTACTTAGCATAATTTTCGTCTCACCCAGTAGACGAATTATTGTACAAAATTCGTAATGTGTATATTTTTCTAATTTAAATGCAGTTTTTCGTCGAAACATATGTTCAATCCCTTTTGATAAGAGTCAATGATGCCGTGATAAAGAGCAGTATTTCTGAAACAACCCCCGAACTCTTCTCGGTCACGATATACTAATAAAAGCTGACTGGGGGTGAGAAACCAGGTGTTCAGGTAAGAACAAATTACATAAAATTATTTTAAACAGAAATTATTCCGAGAAAATATGTAAACAGCAAAATGTGTTATTTGAATTGAATAGGGGATGGTATAATTTATTTATCTTCTGAAAAATTTCCCGACCAATTCGAAATTTATCAAAAAACGTTCTAATGTCATCCCCATCCTGGTAGATAAGGATCAATTGCTCCTTTTATTGGTTATCCAAACTATTCCTGATACCACGGCTATACCGATTTGTTCACAATGCCGTTAATTCCGATATCATATTTAGTACAAACACCTCGTACATTGCGAAGACTTTTACAACCCCAAAATGCGTTTTCCCAATATCCTACGTTGAACAATTATTTTCCTTACATATTTTGGACGCGAATAGGGCGAGAGTTTTTAATGGATTCCAAAATTGTTCTGCTCCCCTTTACCTTCCCGTTCCCTAATCATCATTATCGTATACGGAGAAATCGAACTACATTAGTCCCTAATAACGCGCCCCCGCTAGGTAGTTGGGGGGGTTTCGGTCGAATTTTAAATGCCATTTTCCGTATATTTCTCAAATTTTCTCTAACAAATGTCCTAATTATACTTAAATCTGTTCAAATGTTCGCAAAAAGCCGTTTTACACACTCGAAACTTAATTTCGTGCTACAGCAAAGACGATCCTGGCCAGGATAATAGCATAAATTTATGAAATTATCATTTGTTAATAACATTCGATTCTAATATTCAATATAGAAGCGTTGGATGGCGATATAACGATCATCTTGATGTCTAAAAACAGGAAAAAGTCACTAAGAATCAGATCTGGGGTATACGACGGATACTAAATCAATTCGGAGCCCAATTTATACGATTTTGACATCGTTACCACAGATTATGGATATTTAAATTCGGATTTATCAATATAGATGAGTTTATGTAACTGAAGACGGTTATTTAATCATAGAAACGTTCACACAACCCTCATTATGTAATTAATAATTCAACGTATCACTTGTTGTTATTGCTTTCAGTTTGGTAGTTTGTTTCGACCTCTAAACGAACGGACTATAATTCGTTTTTTCTATAATTATTCCGCTTTAACAGTATACCGAGTGTTAGATCTACTAAAACCGTTTTAATTATGAATAGAGTATATTAAAGACGTGTTTCTAGTCAGACGTCTCATGAATTATTCAATAGGACATTAATTATTAAATCTAGTGCCGAATATCGATCTGAGAAGAAGGAAATTAGAAATTTGTTGAGATAGTATTGGGGAAAAAACACCCTGTATAGGTAGTACGTTTGAAACTTGACTTTTGACGTGCAATACGTGACGTTTGATATATGAAGCTTGACTTTTGACACATGACATATGTATCTGGATTTAACAAGGGTGACACGAGACTTTTGACGTTTGAAACTTGACTTTTGACGTGCAATACGTGACGTTTGATATATGAAGCTTGACTTTTGACACATGACATATGTATCTGGATTTAACAAAGGTGACACGCGACTTTTGACGTTTGAAACTAGACTTTTGACGTGCAATACGTGACGTTTGATATATGAAGTTTGACTTTTGACACATGACATATGTATCTGGATTTAACAAAGGTGACACGAGACTTTTGAAGTTTCAAACTAGACTTTTGACGTGCAATACGTGACGTTTGATATATGAAGCTTGACTTTTGACACATGACATATGTATCTGGATTTAACAAGGGTGACACGAGACTTTTGAAGTTTGAAACTAGACTTTTGACGTGCAATACGTGACGTTTGATATATGAAGTTTGACTTTTGACACATGACATATGTATTTGGATTCAACAAAGGTGACACGAGACTTTTGAAGTTTGAAACTAGACTTTTGACGTGCAATACGTGACGTTTGATATATGAAGCTTGACTTTTGACACATGACATATGTATCTGGATTTACCAAGGGTGACACGAGACTTTTGATATTCGAAACTCGACTTTTGACGTGCAATACGTGACGTTTGATATATGAAGCTTGACTTTTGACACTCGACATATGTATCTGGATTTACTAAGGTTAACACGAGACTTTTGACGTTTGAAACTTAACTTTTGACGTGCAATACGTGACGTTTGATATATGAAGCTTGACTTTTGACACATGACATATGTATCTGGATTTAACAAGGGTGACACGAGACTTTTGACGTTTGAAACTTGACTTTTGACGTGCAATACGTGACGTTTGATATATGAAGCTTGACTTTTGACACATGACATATGTATTTGGATTTAACAAGGGTGACACGAGACTTTTGATGTTCGAAACTTGACTTTTGACGTGCAATACGTGACGTTTGATATATGAAGCTTGACTTTTGACACATGACATATGTATCTGGATTTACCAAGGGTGACACGAGACTTTTGATGTTCGAAACTTGACTTTTGACGTGCAATACGTGACGTTTGATATATGAAGCTTGACTTTTGACACATGACATATGTATCTGGATTTACCAAGGGTGACACGAGACTTTTGACGTTTGAAACTTGACTTTTGACGTGCAATACGTGACGTTTGATATATGAAGCTTGACTTTTGACACATGACATATGTATTTGGATTTAACAAAGGTGACACGAGACTTTTGATGTTCGAAACTAGACTTTTGACGTGCAATACGTGACGTTTGATATATGAAGTTTGACTTTTGACACATGAAATATGTATCTGGATTTACCAAGGGTGACACGAGACTTTTGATGTTCGAAACTTGACTTTTGACGTGCAATAGGTGACGTTTGATATATGAAGCTTGACTTTTGACACATGACATATGTATTTGGATTTAACAAAGGTGACACGAGACTTTTGATGTTCGAAACTAGACTTTTGACGTGCAATACGTGACGTTTGATATATGAAGCTTGACTTTTGACACATGACATATGTATTTGGATTTAACAAAGGTGACACGAGACTTTTGATGTTCGAAACTTGACTTTTGACGTGCAATAGGTGACGTTTGATATATGAAGCTTGACTTTTGACACATGACATATGTATTTGGATTTAACAAAGGTGACACGAGACTTTTGATGTTCGAAACTTGACTTTTGACGTGCAATACGTGACGTTTGATATATGAAGCTTGACTTTTGACACATGACATATGTATTTGGATTTAACAAAGGTGACACGAGACTTTTGATGTTCGAAACTTGACTTTTGACGTGCAATAGGTGACGTTTGATATATGAAGCTTGACTTTTGACACATGACATATGTATTTGGATTTAACAAAGGTGACACGAGACTTTTGATGTTCGAAACTTGACTTTTGACGTGCAATAGGTGACGTTTGATATATGAAGCTTGACTTTTGACACATGACATATGTATTTGGATTTAACAAAGGTGACACGAGACTTTTGATGTTCGAAACTTGACTTTTGACGTGCAATACGTGACGTTTGATATATGAAGCTTGACTTTTGACACATGACATATGTATCTGGATTTACCAAGGGTGACACGAGACTTTTGATGTTCGAAACTTGACTTTTGACGTGCAATACGTGACGTTTGATATATGAAGCTTGACTTTTGACACATGACATATGTATCTGGATTTACCAAGGGTGACACGAGACTTTTGACGTTTGAAACTTGACTTTTGACGTGCAATACGTGACGTTTGATATATGAAGCTTGACTTTTGACACATGACATATGTATTTGGATTTAACAAAGGTGACACGAGACTTTTGATGTTCGAAACTAGACTTTTGACGTGCAATACGTGACGTTTGATATATGAAGTTTGACTTTTGACACATGAAATATGTATCTGGATTTACCAAGGGTGACACGAGACTTTTGATGTTCGAAACTTGACTTTTGACGTGCAATAGGTGACGTTTGATATATGAAGCTTGACTTTTGACACATGACATATGTATTTGGATTTAACAAAGGTGACACGAGACTTTTGATGTTCGAAACTAGACTTTTGACGTGCAATACGTGACGTTTGATATATGAAGTTTGACTTTTGACACATGAAATATGTATCTGGATTTACCAAGGGTGACACGAGACTTTTGATGTTCGAAACTCGACTTTTGACGTGCAATACGTGACGTTTGATATATGAAGCTTGACTTTTGACACTCGACATATGTATCTGGATTTACTAAGGTTAACACGAGACTTTTGACGTTTGAAACTTAACTTTTGACGTGCAATACGTGACGTTTGATATATGAAGCTTGACTTTTGACACATGACATATGTATCTGGATTTACCAAGGGTGACACGCGACTTTTAACGTTTGAAACTTGACTTTTGACGTGCCAGACGTGACGTTTGATATATGAAGCTTGACTTTTGACACATGACATATGTATCTGGATTTACCAAGGGTGACACGAGACTTTTGACGTTTGAAACTTGACTTTTGACGTGCAATACGTGACGTTTGACATATGAAGCTTGACTTTTGTCCCATGAGTCAATAGAGTATATTAAAGAGGTGTTTCTAGTCAGACGTCTCATGAATTATTCGATAAGACATTAATTATTAAATCTAGTGCCGAATATCGATCTGAGAAGAAGGAAATTAGAAATTTGTTGAGATAGTATTGGGGAAAAAACGCCCTGTATAGGTAGTACGTTGAATATTCCACTTGAAAGTAATGGTGAAAACGCCAGAAGGTTCGGTAAATTCCCTAAATAAATTAAAGATATATATACACCTGGAAATCTACAAATCTACCCCTCATTTGCATTCTACATTTGGATTTGTATTTCAATCCTTTTACAACATCAAGACCGTGGAATATTGTCAACACGGATGAGATTTACGGATCTAGAATCCTTTTTTTTTGCCCGCGATTTTATTTTTTTCTAATTTCGAATTTTTTTCATTCAAATTAGGGTTGATTTTTTATATTCCCTGTATAATTTACTGTATATAGAAAATGATACGAATTGAAATGAAAAATTGTTAATTGATTATCATTTTTATACAATTTAATGGTACAGTAACTTTTTCCAGTCTTCTTGTCTTATACCAAACGCCATATCCATAAATTCCCACGGGAATATACCATCTAATACCGATAAATTAACAGAGTCGTATCCTGATTTTATGATCCTAACTGAACCGAATAAAATATAATGTTCATGAAAAGATGTTAACTTTATGAAAGTCGAAATCATTTTTACAAGATTTTGTATCAGGAGATCAAGAGAATCAGGAGTTTTTCTGAGTAACAGGAGCAGCAGTTGCTCAGTTATTTTGATGTGAATCAAATTCAGTATCAAGAGAAATTGATAATAAATAAATCAAGTATCAGGAGAACAACAAAAACTAGAAGAATTTGAAATAATATGACGTCAGATTTCGTATCATGAGAGGAGGTGAACAAGAAGGTGTTTTGAGTAACAGGAAACAATTTTTTTGAAACATTTCTCAGGAAAATCCAAAAAGATCATCGAGCTTTCTAAAAAATTCTAATCGTGCGAAAATTTTCTAAAATTCAGTAACAGGAGAGCAGGAGAGAGAAAGAGGAGGCATTCAGAGTAACAGGAGCAGCAGTTGCTCAGTTATTTTGATGTGAATCAATTTTAGTATCAAGAGAAGTTGATAATAAATAAATCAAGTATCAGGAGAACAGCAAAAACTAGAAGAATTTGAAATAATATGACGTCAGACTTCGTATCATGAGAGGAAGTGAACAAGAAGGTGTTTTAAGTAACAAGAAACACAATTTTTTTGAAACATTTCTCAGGAAACTCCAAAAAGATCATCGAACTTTCTAAAACATTCTAATCGTGCGAAAATTTCATAAAATTCAGTAACAGGAGAGCAAGAGAGAGAGGAGGCATTCAGAGTAACAGGAGTAGCAGTTGCTCAGTTATTTTGATGTGAATCAAATTCAGTATCAAGAGAAATTGATAATAAATAAATCAAGTATCAGGAGAACAACAAAAACTAGAAGAATTTGAAATAATATGACGTCAGATTTCGTATCATGAGAGGAGGTGAACAAGAAGGTGTTTTGAGTAACAGGAAACAATTTTTTTGAAACATTTCTCAGGAAACTCCAAAAAGATCATCGAACTTTCTAAAACATTCTAATCGTGCGAAAATTTCATAAAATTCAGTAACAGGAGAGCAAGAGAGAGAGGAGGCATTCAGAGTAACAGGAGCAGAAGTTGCTCAGTTATTTTGATGTGAATCAAATTCAGTATCAAGAGAAATTGATAATAAATAAATCAAGTATCAGGAGAACAACAAAAACTAGAAGAATTTGAAATAATATGACGTCAGATTTCGTATCATGAGAGGAGGTGAACAAGAAGGTGTTTTGAGTAACAGGAAACAATTTTTTTGAAACATTTCTCAGGAAAATCAAAAAATATCATCGAACTTTCAAAAAATCCAAATTGTGGCATAACTTTCATAAGATTCGAGAGAAATTGATAACATATGAATCAAATATCAGGAGAGCAGCAAAACCAATGAGAATTGCAAATAATCTGACGTCAGACGTATCAGGAGAATAAGTGAACAAGAAGTTCTTCTGTGTAACAGGAAAAAAATTTCTTAGATAATCCAAATCGTATGCAAAACTTTCATTCATCAAGATTTTGTACCAGGAGAGCAGGAGAAGGAGAACAAAGCTATAATTTTCTCAAGAAATGAGTTAATTTTTGTAAGTCAGATTTTATGTCAGGAGCATTCGATAAGAATCAAATCCAGAATCAGGAGAAGAGAAGTTTCGAAAGAGCTAATAGAAGGAAACATACACAAATATAGAAACATTCAAATTATATATTTATTTGTACGAATGGACTATAGAAAATTCCCTTTCGGTTGCACACAGAAATGTTTACATGTAGATACATACAAATAACACAAATGACTCAAACGTGTCACGTGTCAAAGTGATTCGCACGAATATAAACGACACACGTGATATGAAAAACTTTTTGATACTATTTGTTAAATAAGCACTTTTGAAAATTGAAAATATACGAAATCGATTATTGTATCAGGTCTGTTTTCATACAGGGAAAGTCGTTGTTATATTACTTTCCCTGGACTATAAAAAGTCGTGGATAAGTAATTGCAACAAATGATCAAATCAAAATCAATTATAAACCGTATACAGGGTGAGTCGTTACTGTGTCTTGAATAATTTCAAAAATATTTTGAAAAAACGTTCGTCAGCTGATAAAATGTGATATAAATCACTTTTCCTGGACTATAAAAAGTCTTTGATAAGTGATAGCAACTCATGATCAAATCAAAATCAATTATAAAACGCATACAGGGTGAGTCGTTACTGTGTTTTAGTTAATTTCAAAAATATTTTGAAAAAACGTTCGTCAACTGATACAATGTGATATAAACCACTTTTCCTGGACTATAAAAAGTCGTTGATAAGTGATTGCAACAAATGATCAAATCAAAATCAATTATAAAACGCATACAGGGTGAGTCGTTACTGTGTCTTAAATAATTTCAAAAATATTTTGAAAAAACGTTCGTCAACTGATACAATGTGATATAAACCACTTTTCCTGGACTATAAAAAGTCGTTGATAAGTGATTGCAACAAATGATCAAATCAAAATCAATTATAAATCGTATACAGGGTGAGTCGTTGCTGTGTCTTGAATAATTTCAAAAATATTTGGAAAAACGTTCGTCAGCTGATAAAATGTGATATAAACCACTTTTCCTGGACTATAAAAAGTCGTTGATAAGTGATTGCAACAAATGATCAAATCAAAATCAATTATAAATCGTATACAGGGTGAGTCGTTACTGTGTCTTGAATAATTTCAAAAATATTTGGAAAAACGTTCGTCAACTGATAAAATGTGATATAAACCACTTTTCCTGGACTATAAAAAGTCGTTGATAAGTGATTGCAACAAATGATCAAATCAAAATCAATTATAAATCGTATACAGGGTGAGTCGTTACTGTGTCTTGAATAATTTCAAAAATATTTGGAAAAACGTTCGTCAACTGATAAAATGTGATATAAACCACTTTTCCTGGACTATAAAAAGTCGTTGATAAGTGATTGCAACAAATGATCAAATCAAAATCAATTATAAATCGTATACAGGGTGAGTCGTTACTGTGTCTTGAATAATTTCAAAAATATTTGGAAAAACGTTCGTCAACTGATAAAATGTGATATAAACCACTTTTCCTGGACTATAAAAAGTCGTTGACAAGTGATTGCAACAAATGATCAAATCAAAATCAATTATAAAACGCATACAGGGTGAGTCATTACTGTGTCTTGAATAATTTCAAAAATATTTGGAAAAACGTTCGTCAACTGATAAAATGTGATATAAACCACTTTTCCTGGACTATAAAAAGTCGTAGATAAGTGATTGCAACAAATGATCAATTCAAAATCAATTATAAAACGTATACAGGGTGAGTCGTTACTGTGTCTTAAATAATTTCAAAAATATTTGGAAAAACGTTCGTCAACTGATAAAATGTGATATAAACCACTTTTCCTGGACTATTGAAAAAGAGTTTGTGGTAATTTACATATAACTTTCGGACTGCCATTCCGAGGAGAATCCTTCCAGTGTCTTTCGTTCACTCAATGGCAGAGTTCTAAATCCCTCCAATTTAGCGTTTAAACCCTTCATTTGTTCGAAATTTATTTCCGAGTTGAGAATCTAATTTTTTACGAAAAAAATCGAACCTCACCTGCTTGAAATGAAAATTTATTTCGAATGGAAAAATATTCTTCATAAAAAATATTGTATGTTTATGAAAGATAATTAGAAATTGATAATTTCGTAAATTTGTATCATTATCGAAGCCAGGTCATCGAGTTTAACATAGATTTTGGACGCGATCTTAATGAATCCAATTTTCGGCAAAATTAGCATCAAAAAGGCATTTTTTAGCGAAAAGTTGTTTTTTTTTGGAGAAATTGATTCTAGAAATGTCAAATTTTGACATAATTGCACTTGAAAAAACCTAATTTTCGAACTAATTGAGATTGGAAATGGCATTTTCCACTAAGGTAACCCAAAAAAACAATTTTTAACCAATTTAACGTTGATGTATACAATTTTTGACGAAACATTGTAAAAAAACTGACAATTAATCATATAACAACTAAAAGGAAGTCAATTTTTGACTAAATAAAGTAAGAAAAGTCAATTTTCTACTCAACTGGACTTGTATGGGCCAATTTTTGACAAAAACAAACCAAGAATAACCAATTTTGTGCAAAATTAATATAGTATTTTGAATTTGACCAAATTAAGTTTGAGAAAGTCGATTTTTGACGAAATTGAATCCAAAAAAAAAAAATTTTTAACTGAATTGAGTTTGGAAACCAAAAATTTTAACCTTACTGAAATTTTTAAGGCCATGTTTCACTTAGTTAAGCCAAAAGAAAACAATTTGTGACAAAATTAACGTTGGAATAACAATTTTTGACAAAATTTTGTATTAAAAATCTGAATTTTGGCCAAAATATAACTAAAGTATCAATTTTTGATAATATGATTTCAATAAAGGACAATTTTTAAGCAAACTGAAGTTGGAATATCTAATATTGAACAAAATGAAAATGGCGAAAACCAATTTTTGATAAAACTGACCGAGAAAAGCCAATTTTTACCAAACAAAAGTGAGAAAAACCAATTTCTAACCAAATGAAAAAGAAAGAATTATTTTTGAGCAAGTCAAACTGAAAAACAATTTTTTAACGACGAAACTCGATTAAAGTCAATTTTTGATCAAATGAATTCGAAAACAGTCAATTTGTAACCAAATAAACCTGAAAAAAGACAATTTGGAACCAAACGAAATTGAGAAGAACCAATTTTTGACCAAATCAAATAAAAATAGAATTTTTGAACGTGTCAAACTGGAAAAAACCAATTTTTTAATAGGGACACTCGATTAAAACCAATTTTTGACCAAATGAATCCGGAAACAGCGAATTCGTAACCAAATAAACCTGAAAAAGCCAATTTCGGACCAAATCAAATGAAAATAGAATTTTTGAACGTGTCAAACTGAAAAAACCAATTTTTTAATAAGGAAACTCGATTAAAACCAATTTTTGACCATATGAATTCGGAAACAGCGAATTTCTAACCTAATAAACCTTTTTTAATCCAATTTTTGACCAAATGAAATTGATAAGAACCAATTTCTGACCAAATAAAATAGAGAGAATTATTTTTGAACAAGTCAAACTAAAAAAAAACAATTTTTTAACAAGGAAACTCGATTAAAGTCAATTTTTGATCAAATGAATTCGAAAACCGTCAATTTGTAACCAAATAAACCTGTAAAAGCCAATTTCGGATCAAATCAAATGAAAATAGAATTTTTGAACGTGTCAAACTGAAAAAAACCAATTTTTTAATAAGGAAACTCGATTAAAACCAATTTTTGACCATATGAATTCGGAAACAGCGAATTTCTAACCTAATAAACCTTTTTTAGTCCAATTTTTGACCAAATGAAATTGATAAAAACCAATTTCCGACCAAATAAAATAGAAAGAATTATTTTTGAACAAGTCAAAATAAAAAAAAAAACAATTTTTTAACAAGGAAACTCGAATAAAGTCAATTTTTGATCAAATGAATTCGAAAACCGTCAATTTGTAACCAAATAAACCTGAAAAAGCCAATTTTGGACCAAATCACATGAAAATAGAATTTTTGAACGTGTCAATCTGAAAAAACCAATTTTTTAATAAGGAAACTCGATTAAAACCAATTTTTGACCATATGAATTCGGAAACAGCGAATTTCTAACCTAATAAACCTTTTTTAATCCAATTTTTGACCAAATGAAATTGATAAGAACCAATTTCTGACCAAATAAAATAGAGAGAATTATTTTTGAACAAGTCAAACTAAAAAAAAACAATTTTTTAACAAGGAAACTCGAGTAAAGTCAATTTTTGATCAAATGAATTCGAAAACCGTCAATTTGTAACCAAATAAACCTGTAAAAGCCAATTTCGGATCAAATCAAATGAAAATAGAATTTTTGAACGTGTCAAACTGAAAAAAACCAATTTTTTAATAAGGAAACTCGATTAAAACCAATTTTTGACCATATGAATTCGGAAACAGCGAATTTCTAACCTAATAAACCTTTTTTAGTCCAATTTTTGACCAAATGAAATTGATAAGAACCAATTTCTGACCAAATAAAATAGAAAGAATTATTTTTGAACAAGTCAAAATAAAAAAAAAACAATTTTTTAACAAGGAAACTCGAATAAAGTCAATTTTTGATCAAATGAATTCGAAGACAGCCAATTTGTAACCAAATAAACCTGTAAAAGCCAATTTCGGATCAAATTAAATGAAAATAGAATTTTTTAACGTGTCAAACTGGAAAAATCCAATTTTTTAGTAGGGAAACTCGATTAAAACCAATTTTTGACCATATGAATTCGGAAACAGCGAATTTGTAACCTAATAAACCTTTTTTAGTCCAATTTTTGACCAAATGAAATTGATAAGAACCAATTTCCGACCAAATAAAATAGAAAGAATTATTTTTGAACAAGTCAAAATAAAAAAAAAACAATTTTTTAACAAGGAAACTCGAATAAAGTCAATTTTTGATCAAATGAATTCGAAAACCGTCAATTTGTAACCAAATAAACCTGAAAAAGCCAATTTTGGACCAAATCACATGAAAATAGAATTTTTGAACGTGTCAAACTGAAAAAACCAATTTTTTAATAAGGAAACTCGATTAAAACCAATTTTTGACCATATGAATTCGGAAACAGCGAATTTGTAACCTAATAAACCTTTTTTAGTCCAATTTTTGACCAAATGAAATTGATAAAAACCAATTTCCGACCAAATAAAATAGAAAGAATTATTTTTGAACAAGTCAAAATAAAAAAAAAACAATTTTTTAACAAGGAAACTCGAATAAAGTCAATTTTTGATCAAATGAATTCGAAAACCGTCAATTTGTAACCAAATAAACCTGAAAAAGCCAATTTTGGACCAAATCACATGAAAATAGAATTTTTGAACGTGTCAAACTGAAAAAACCAATTTTTTAATAAGGAAACTCGATTAAAACCAATTTTTGACCATATGAATTCGGAAACAGCGAATTTGTAACCTAATAAACCTTTTTTAGTCCAATTTTTGACCAAATGAAATTGATAAAAACCAATTTCCGACCAAATAAAATAGAAAGAATTATTTCTGAACAAGTCAAAATAAAAAAAAAATTAATTTTTAACAAGGAAACTCGATTAAAGTCAATTTTTGATCAAATGAATTCGAAGACAGCCAATTTGTAACCAAATAAACCTGTAAAAGCCAATTTCGGATCAAATCAAATGAAAATAGAATTTTTGAACGTGTCAAACTGAAAAAAAAACAATTTTTTAATAGGGAAACTCGATTAAAACCAATTTTTGACCAAATGAATTCGGAAACAGCGAATTTGTAACCTAATAAACCTTTTTTAGTCCAATTTTTGACCAAATGAAATTGATAAAAACCAATTTCCGACCAAATAAAATAGAAAGAATTATTTTTGAACAAGTCAAAATAAAAAAAAAACAATTTTTTAACAAGGAAACTCGAATAAAGTCAATTTTTGATCAAATGAATTCGAAAACCGTCAATTTGTAACCAAATAAACCTGAAAAAGCCAATTTTGGACCAAATTACATGAAAATAGAATTTTTGAACGTGTCAAACTGAAAAAACCAATTTTTTAATAGGGAAACTCGATTAAAACCAATTTTTGACCAAATGAATTCGGAAACAGCGAATTTGTAACCAAATAAATATGAAAAAGCCAATTTCGGACCAAATCAAAAGAAAATAGAATTTTTGAACGTGTCAAACTGAAAAAAACCAATTTTTTAATAGGGAAACTCGATTAAAACCAATTTTTGACCAAATGAATTCGGAAACAGCTAGTTTGTAACCAAATAAACCTTTTTTAGTCCAATTTTTGACCAATCTAGAAACTCCCCTTAAAATCAACTGCATTTGATATAAAAATTTTATTTTTCATAATAAAATCATCCCCATATCATGAATAATTTCATATTTTGGAGTTTTATCAACCACAAAAACATATTTTCCCATTTTCTCTAACTGTAATTAATCATTTTACGAAATAAACAGCAACAAAAACAACCAACTTGGATACTAGCAATAAGTTTAATTGTACTGCAGTGACCTCTATGGGATTATATAGATAATTCACTAGCCGCACATAATATTTCGAGGGTGAGATTTTTTTTTTTCATAAATATCAACGTTATAAACAATAAAATTGAGTTGGAAAAAAAGTGCCGAAAACATTCTTGTTTCATAAAACTTTTCGGAAATTTTTCGAACTGAAAATATGGTACTACGAGACCGTTACGTTCAACCAATGAAATTGGTTATTGGTAAGGTTAAACGTAGTGTATTGGTCAAGCATACAACAGCTTAAAAAGTGATAAATCATCGAACCAAACCTCGTTTTACGATTTTACATATTATTATAAAAAAATCCTGACCTGTTTCGGTTTCTTCTTCTTCAGGTATACTTGTCTGGCCATAGACAAAAGAAAAATATAAAACAGCTCCCACAAACAATTTCATTTCCAAAAAAAAAACACTTTCCGAAAACCACAAAGTTTCCACTAACACGAAAACTCGGTTTACCAAAAATCGCGATGTAGCGGCGCGAAGTATTCAAATTTCCCAGAAAAAAAACACAAAGAGGATGAAAACCTACCCCTAACGTTATACTTCGCAGCACTGACGCCACGCATTCTGGCCGTACGACGAAGGAAACCCGACACGACGTCCAACGAGAAAAAGCGACTAGAGTCGATTCGATGAATTTTCTCACCTGAAAATTTCTTCCAACATCAATTTCGGGGGGGCGTGTTGATGCTAAATTCGAAACGTTTGACAAATATTTACTCGAAATTATTTCGAAATACTGAAAACGGGGTGCCATATACAGGGTACTAAACTAATTTGAAACATGTAAGCCCGTATTTCCGAACGACGCAAAATAAGGGTGGAAATTTATCACGTTTCGGGATTTTCTACGAATGTATATAATGAAATTCAATTATCGAAACATGGAAAGCGGAATCGGCAATATGGAAAATGTTGCAAAAATATTTAATCTACGAAAAAATCGCAATTTCCTTTGTTTATAGGTAAATGAAGGCAAATCAAACTTTCAGCACGTTTCAGCTTGTTAGGTCAGTTTTCCCATGAACTTTGACGTCCTAGATGATCACTCGGATGCTTTTTTAACAAAAATTAGCCTCTTAAATCACTATTAGCCTCTTAAATCACTATTAGCCTCTTAAATCACAATTAGCCTCTTAAATGTTCATACAATAAATTATAACACCACTTGAATCACTATTTGAAAACATTCGCAATTTTTTAAACAGATTTTCCGCTAACTTCTCCTCCTAGATGATTTTTTAACATATTATAGCCTCTTAAATAGCATTTTTAAGGAATAATAGCCTCCTAGATATCATGGCAATGAATTAAAGCCACCAAAATCAAACTTTCAGCACGTTTCAGCTTGTTAGGTCAGTTTTTCTGTGAACTTTGTCGTCCTAGATAATCACTCGGATGCTTTCTCAACAAACATTAGCCTCTTAAATCACTATTAGCCTCTTAAATGTTCATACAATAAATTATAACACCACTTGAAACACTATTTGAAAACATTCGCAATTTTTTAAACAGATTTTCCGCTAACTTTTGCTCCTAGATGATTTTTTAACATATTATAGCCTCTTAAATAGCCTTTTTGAGGAATACTAGCCTCCTAGATGTTCACAATGAATTAAAGTCCCCAAAATCAGACTTTCAGTACGTTTCAGCTTGTTAGGTCAGTTTTTCTGTGAACTTTGTCGTCCTAGATGATCACTAGGATGCTTTCTTAACAAACATTAGCCTCTTAAATCACTATTAGCCTCTTAAATGTTCATACAATAAATTATAACACCACTTGAAACACTATTTGAAAACATTCGCAATTTTTTAAACAGATTTTCCGCTCACTTTTGCTCCTAGATGATTTTTTAACATATTATAGCCTCTTAAATAGCCTTTTTGAGGAATACTAGCCTCCTAGATGTTCACAATGAATTAAAGTCCCCAAAATCAGACTTTCAGTACGTTTCAGCTTGTTAGGTCAGTTTTTCTGTGAACTTTGTCGTCCTAGATGATCACTAGGTTGCTTTCTTAACAAACATTAGCCTCTTAAATCACTATTAGCCTCTTAAATGTTCATACAATAAATTATAACACTACTTGAATCACTATTTGAAAACATTCGCAATTTTTTAAACAGATTTTCCACTCACTTTTTCTCCTAGATGATTTTTTAACATATTATAGCCTCTTAAATAGCCTTTTTAAGGAATACTAGCCTCCTAGATGGTCACAATGAATTAAAGTCCCCAAAATCAAACTTTCAGTACGTTTCAGCTTGTTAGGTCAGTTTTCCCATGAACTTTGTCGTCTTAGATGATCACTCGGATACTTTCTCAACAAATGTTAGCCTCTTAAATCACTATTAGCCTCTTAAATGTTCATACAATAAATTATAACACTACTTGAATCACTATTTGAAAACATTCGCAATTTTTTAAACAGATTTTCCACTCACTTTTTCTCCTAGATGATTTTTTAACATATTATAGCTTCTTAAATAGCCTTTTTAAGGAATACTAGCCTCCTAGATGGTCACAATGAATTAAAGTCCCCAAAATCAAACTTTCAGTACGTTTCAGCTTGTTAGGTCAGTTTTCCCATGAACTTTGTCGTCTTAGATGATCACTCGGATACTTTCTCAACAAATGTTAGCCTCTTAAATCACTATTAGCCTCTTAAATCACTATTAGCCTCTTAAATGTTCATACAATAAATTATAACACTACTTGAATCACTATTTGAAAACATTCGCAATTTTTTAAACAGATTTTCCACTCACTTTTTCTCCTAGATGATTTTTTAACATATTATAGCCTCTTAAATAGCCTTTTTGAGGAATACTAGCCTCCTAGATGTTCACAATGAATTAAAGTCCCCAAAATCAGACTTTCAGTACGTTTCAGCTTGTTAGGTCAGTTTTTCTGTGAACTTTGTCGTCCTAGATAATCACTCGGATGCTTTCTTAACAAACATTAGCCTCTTAAATCACTATTAGCCTCTTAAATGTTCATACAATAAATTATAACACTACTTGAATCACTATTTGAAAACATTCGCAATTTTTTAAACAGATTTTCCACTCACTTTTTCTCCTAGATGATTTTTTAACATATTATAGCCTCTTAAATAGCCTTTTTGAGGAATACTAGCCTCCTAGATGTTCACAATGAATTAAAGTCCCCAAAATCAGACTTTCAGTACGTTTCAGCTTGTTAGGTCAGTTTTTCTGTGAACTTTGTCGTCCTAGATGATCACTAGGTTGCTTTCTTAACAAACATCAGCCTCTTAAATCACTATTAGCCTCTTAAATGTTCATACAATAAATTATAACACCACTTGAATCACTATTTGAAAACATTCGCAATTTTTTAAACAGATTTTCCACTCACTTTTTCTCCTAGATGATTTTTTGACATATTATATCCTCTTAAATAGCCTTTTTAAGGAATACTAGCCTCCTAGATGTTCACAATGAATTAAAGTCCCCAAAATCAAACTTTCAGTACGTTTCAGCTTGTTAGGTCAGTTTTCCCATGAACTTTGTCGTCTTAGATGATCACTCGGATACTTTCTCAACAAATGTTAGCCTCTTAAATCACTATTAGCCTCTTAAATCACTATTAGCCTCTTCAATGTTCATACAATAAATTATAACACTACTTGAATCACTATTTGAAAACATTCGCAATTTTTTAAACAGATTTTCCACTCACTTTTTCTCCTAGATGATTTTTTAACATATTATAGCCTCTTAAATAGCCTTTTTAAGGAATACTAGCCTCCTAGATGTTCACAATGAATTAAAGTCCCCAAAATCAGACTTTCAGTACGTTTCAGCTTGTTAGGTCAGATTTCCCATGAACTTTGTCGTCCTAGATGATCACTCGGATGCTTTCTTAACAAACATTAGCCTCTTAAATCACTATTAGCCTCTTAAATGTTTATACTTACCTCCCAGGTACTTTTAAGATAAAGCATAGCCTTCAAAATCAGTAGCCTCTTGAGTAACTTCTTCACAAGCCTCCTGAAATACTTTTATAACAAATACTAGCCTCTAATAGCTTTCTAGACACTTTCAACTACTTTTAGCAACCTGAAGATTCTTTTTTCATCAATCTTTTGGTTTCTAGACAAGTTTCAAACAAATCCTAGCCTCCAAGATGTTTTTTTAATTAGTTTTAGCCTTCTGTAACTTTCTAGACACTTTCAACTATTTCTAGCAACCTGAAGATTCTTTTTTCATCAATCTTTTGGTTTCTAGACAAGTTTTCAACAAATTCTAGCCTCCAAGATGTTTTTTTTAATTAGTTCTAGCTTTCTGTAACTTTCTAGACACTTTTAACTACTTCTAGCAGCCTGAAGATTCTTTTTTCATCAATCTTTTGGTTTCTAGACAAGTTTCAAACAAATCGTAGCCTCCAAGATGTTTTTTTAATTAGTTTTAGCCTTCTGTAACTTTCTAGACACTTTCTCAACAAACCCTAGCCTCCAAGATGTTTTTTTAATTAGTTTTAGCCTTCTGTAACTTTCTAGACACTTTTAACTACTTCTAGCAACCTGAAGATTCTTTTTTCATCAATCTTTTGGTTTCTAGACAAGTTTCCAACAAATTCTAGCCTCCAAGATGTTTTTTTTAATTAGTTCTAGCCTTCTGTAACTTTCTAGACACTTTCAACTACTTCTAGCAACCTGAAGATTCTTTTTTCACCAATCTTTTGGTTTCTAGACACTTTCTCAACAAACCCTAGCCTCCAAGAGGTTTTTTTAATTAGTTCTAGCCTTCTGTAACTTTCTAGACACTTTTAACTACTTCTAGCAACCTGAAGATTCTTTTTTCACCAATCTTTTGGTTTCTAGACACTTTCTCAACAAACCCTAGCCTCCAAGATGTTTTTTTAATTAGTTCTAGCCTTCTGTAACTTTCTAGACACTTTTAACTACTTCTAGCAACCTGAAGATTCTTTTTTCATCAATCTTTTGGCTTCTAGACAAGTTTCAAACAAATCCTAGCCTCCAAGATGTTTTTTTAACTAGCCCTAGCCTCATGGAGCTTTCTAGACACTTTTAACTACTTCTAGCATACTGAAGTTTCTTTTTTCATCAATCTTTTGGTTTCTAGACAAGTTTCCAACAAATCCTAGCCTCCAAGATGTTTTTTCAAATAGCCCTAGCCTCATGGAGCTTTCTAGACACTTTTAACTACTTCTAGCAACCTGAAGATTCTTTTTTAATCAATCTTTTGGTTTCTAGACAAGTTTCCAACAAATCCTAGCCTCCAAGATGTTTTTTCAAATAGCCCTAGCCTCATGGAGCTTTCTAGACACTTTTAACTACTTCTAGCAACCTGAAGTTTCTTTTTTCATAAATCTTTTGGTTTCTAGACAAGTTTCCAACAAATCCTAGCCTCCAAGATGGTTTTTTAACTAGCTCTAGCCTCATTATATATCTGATTTCTAAATACTTTGCTAACAAATCCTGACTTTTTAACGTCCTGCTAGCCTCCTGGAGTTTTCTAAACTTTCTCAACTACTTCTAGTCTCCCCTCAGAGCCTTTTTCAAACTATTTCTAGTTTTGCATCCCGTGATTCGATTAATTTATTGTGATAAGTCATATTGACATATCGAAATGAATTACAGGCGAACGAGAATCGTAGATCATCAAGGGAAATTGGAATCGATCGTTTCGAATCTAATCCAGACTTACAAACAATCAAAATCGCGTTTAAAAAAAAAACAGATTTCCCTCCACAACACGACAGTTTCCACGAAAATCATCCGGATACTTTTCCACGTGAAATCGAAGTTAATTATGAAAAAATATCATTAGAACAGATCAGTAAATTTAACAATGTAATATCATCGACTCGTAAACTCATCAGAATTTAATAAAAACAAAGAGTGAATTCCGTCGAAACGTTTTAAGCATCTCTCCGGTTGGCGTGTGTATCACAGACGAAAAGAACAAACGCGATCGTTCTCGAAATGTAAAGATAATTAAAGCAAAAAGCAAATTAAGTTAAAGTTCAGAAGAGAACTTGGAAATATTTCGAAACGGAAATGTTTTAATTATATACCAGATGATATCCCGGATTCACAATCTCTACTCGGATATAAAATGATTGCCCGGATTTTTATAATGAAATTTATATAGAATACTTTCGAAGTTTACGGAAAAATTATGAGTGACAGGTGTTTAAACGTCAATTTGACAACATTTATGTGTGTGGGTGTCGTATTTTTACTAGGAGGAACACAAAATTTGGTAAAAGTATGAAATAACACAAGATTCCGTCCTCTACAACAGTCTATTATCGCATCACATACAAATCCCAGCCTCCTAGATCAGTTTTCTAATAAACCATAGCCTCCTAAATGTTTCTACACAGATACTAGCCCCCTAGATCAATTTTTCAATAAACTCGAACCACCTAAGTGTTTTTTTCAAAATATTCTCCTCCTGGGACATTTTTTAAACACATATTAGCCTCCTTTATACTTTCGAAACAGATTATAGCCATATAAATCAGTATTTAAGCATATTATATCGACCTAGACGAGTTTTCTAATAAAACATAGCCTCCTAGACCAGTTTTCTAATAAAACATAGCCTCCTAGATGAGTTTTCTAATAAAACATAGCCTCCTAGACCAGTTTTCCAATAAACCATAGCCTCCTAGACCAGTTTTCTAATAAACCATAGCCTCCTAGATGTTTCTACACAGATCCCAGCCTTCTGGATCATTTTCTAAACAAGTATTAGCCCCCTAAATCAATTTTCCAATAAACTCAAACCACCTAAATGTTTTTTCAAAATATTCTCCACCTGGGACATTTTTTAAACACATACTAGCCTCCTTTATACTTTCGAAACAGATTATAGCCATATAAATCAGTATTTATGCATATTATATCGACCTAGACTAGTTTTCTAATAAAACATAGCCTCCTAGACCAGTTTTCTAATAAACTATAGCCTCCTACATGAATTTTCTAATAAACCATAGCCTCCTAGACCAGTTTTCTAATAAAACATAGCCTCATAGACGAGTTTTCTAATAAACCATAGCCTCCTAGACCAGTTTTCTAATAAAACATAGCCTCCTAGACCAGTTTTCCAATAAACCATAGCCTCCTAGACCAGTTTTCTAATAAAACAGCCTCCTAGACGAATTTTCTAATAAACCATAGCCTCCTAGACCAGTTTTCCAATAAACCATAGCCTCCTAGACCAGTTTTCTAATAAAACAGCCTCCTAGACGAATTTTCTAATAAACCATAGCCTCCTAGACCAGTTTTCCAATAAACCATAGCCTCCTAGACCAGTTTTCTAATAAAACAGCCTCCTAGACCAGTTTTCCAATAAACCATAGCCTCCTAGACCAGTTTTCTAATAAAACATAGCCTCCTAGACCAGTTTTCTAATAAAACATAGCCTCATAGACGAGTTTTCCAATAAACCATAGCCTCCTAGACCAGTTTTCTAATAAACCATAGCCTCCTAGACCAGTTTTCCAATAAACCATAGCCTCCTAGACCAGTTTTCTAATAAAACAGCCTCCTAGACGAATTTTCTAATAAACCATAGCCTCCTAGACCAGTTTTCCAATAAACCATAGCCTCCTAGACCAGTTTTCTAATAAAACAGCCTCCTAGACCAGTTTTCCAATAAACCATAGCCTCCTAGACCAGTTTTCTAATAAAACATAGCCTCCTAGACCAGTTTTCTAATAAACCATAGCCTCCTAGACCAGTTTTCCAATAAACCATAGCCTCCTAGACCAGTTTTCTAATAAAACATAGCCTCCTAGACGAGTTTTCTAATAAACCATAGCCTCCTAGATGTTTCTACACAGATCTCAGCCTCCTGGAAAATTTTTTTAACAGATATTAGCCTCCTAGACCAATTTTTTATTAAAATAGAACGATTTTCTTTTAGTATTATCAAGCTACCAAAATAACTTTAATTCTAGTGACAATTTCCCAAATTTGAGTTCGGAAACTTTTTAGATAACCCTCGTATTATTAAAAAATCTCTAATTAATCGGTTTTAGAGCTTGTTACTTCTTTATAGTCCACCAAATAATTATATACGTTTAAGTAATTGTTTCGGAGCGTCCCTCGTAACTAAATTTTTCCACGTTCGTAAACGTGCTATTAAAAATATGATTCGAACTAAAAGTGTAGGTAGATCGTATGCCAGTAAAAGGGTTTTTCAAGGACAACGCTTTCAAGAAAATGTATTCCAGACAAAGGAATGTAGTTTCAATAAAAAAAAAACACTTTGAAAATCTTTTTTACGTAATTTTCTATTTCAAATGATTTCGAAAATATTTAATGGACAAATATAATGCTATAAAAACCGACGTTTTGACTACCGGGGTTATACGGAAATAATAAAATTGATAAAAAGATATTATTGTAAATACTAGCACCCCGAATCCCCATTTCAACAAATAATATCTCCATGTGATCCCACAACCAAACACAAACACCCAGATCATATTTCCAATAAACTCCAGCGTCCTAAATGCTTTTCCACAAATATTATAGCCTCCTATACTAGTTTTCTACTAAGTTATAGCCTCCTAGATGTTTCTTCACATGCTCTAGCCTCCTAGACCAGTTTTCTACTAAGATATAGCCTCCTAAATGTTTCTTCACATGTTCTAGCCTCCTGGATCATTTTCCAAACAGATACTAGCCTCCTAGACGAGTTTTCTAATAATCCATAGCCTCCTAGACCAGTTTTCTATTAAGCTATAGCCTCCTAGATGTTTCTTCACATGCTCTAGCCTCCTAGACCAGTTTTCTACTAAGATATAGCCTCCTAAATGTTTCTTCACATGTTCTAGCCTCCTGGATCAATTTCCAAACAGATACTAGCCTCCTAGATGAGTTTTCTAATAATCCATAGCCTCCTAGACCAGTTTTCTATTAAGCTATAGCCTCCTAGATGTTTCTTCACATGCTCTAGCCTCCTAGACCAGTTTTCTACTAAGATATAGCCTCCTAAATGTTTCTTCACATGTTCTAGCCTCCTGGATCATTTTCCAAAGAGATACTAGCCTCCTAGACGAGTTTTCTAATAATTCATAGCCTCCTATACCAGCTTTCTATTAAGCTATAGCCTCCTAGATGTTTCTTCACATGGTCTAGCCTCCTAGACCAGTTTTCTACTAAGATATAGCCTCCTAAATGTTTCTTCACATGTTCTAGCCTCCTGGATCATTTTCCAAACAGATACTAGCCTCCTAGACGAGTTTTCTAATAATCCATAGCCTCCTAGACCAGTTTTCTATTAAGCTATAGCCTCCTAGATGTTTCTTCACATGCTCTAGCCTCCTAGACCAGTTTTCTACTAAGATATAGCCTCCTAAATGTTTCTTCACATGTTCTAGCCTCCTGGATCATTTTCCAAACAGATACTAGCCTCCTAGACGAGTTTTCTAATAATCCATAGCCTCCTAGACCAGTTTTCTATTAAGCTATAGCCTCCTAGATGTTTCTTCACATGCTCTAGCCTCCTAGACCAGTTTTCTACTAAGATATAGCCTCCTAAATGTTTCTTCACATGTTCTAGCCTCCTGGATCAATTTCCAAACAGATACTAGCCTCCTAGATGAGTTTTCTAATAATCCATAGCCTCCTAGACCAGTTTTCTATTAAGCTATAGCCTCCTAGATGTTTCTTCACATGCTCTAGCCTCCTAGACCAGTTTTCTACTAAGATATAGCCTCCTAAATGTTTCTTCACATGTTCTAGCCTCCTGGATCATTTTCCAAAGAGATACTAGCCTCCTAGACGAGTTTTCTAATAATTCATAGCCTCCTATACCAGCTTTCTATTAAGCTATAGCCTCCTAGATGTTTCTTCACATGGTCTAGCCTCCTAGACCAGTTTTCTACTAAGATATAGCCTCTTAAATGTTTCTTCACATGTTCTAGCCTCCTGGATCATTTTCCAAACAGATACTAGCCTCCTAGACGAGTTTTCTAATAATCCATAGCCTCCTAGACCAGTTTTCTATTAAGCTATAGCCTCCTAGATGTTTCTTCACATGCTCTAGCCTCCTAGACCAGTTTTCTACTAAGATATAGCCTCCTAAATGTTTCTTCACATGTTCTAGCCTCCTGGATCAATTTCCAAACAGATACTAGCCTCCTAGACGAGTTTTCTAATAATCCATAGCCTCCTAGACCAGTTTTCTACTAAGATATAGCCTCCTAAATGTTTCTTCACATGTTCTAGCCTCCTGGATCATTTTCCAAACAGATACTAGCCTCCTAGACGAGTTTTCTAATAATCCATAGCCTCCAAGGCCAGTTTTCTATTAAGCTATAGCCTCCTAGATGTTTCTTCACATGTTCTAGCCTCCTGGATCATTTTCCAAACAGATACTAGCCTCCTAGACCAATTTTTTGATAAAATCTCGCCTCATAAATGCTTTTCCACATAACTTCTCCTATTGCGACATTTTTTGGACACCTACTAGCCTCCTATATACTCTCAAAACAAATTTAAGTCCTCGAAACCTCGAAATCATTTTTTCAATACATATTAAACTCCTAGACCAGGTTTTCGTGTACCGATATCGATCGTGAAGCCTTTTTTGTTCCAAAACGTTGCCGAAGCTAAATTTTGGTGGATGCGCCTATTATACGGCGACAATTTCTTTGTATTGTTTTTATACCATGTTTACATTATATTGTGACCGTTATAATAGACGATTTCTAAGGAAATCTTCTCATTTATCGACGACAAACTATAGATTTCCAGGAATCGAAGTTTCTAGAATGTGATGTTAGTATATAAAACGATTTTATAGTAACCGGAGAGGTTAAGTGAACAATTTGATGCGTAAATAATCAAGTTTTTGAATGAAATTGTTGAAATTACATCATATTATAGCGGATAAACGGTGAAAAAATGTGATTCGGATACCCCCCTGGAGAAAATAGAAGATTCCACGTTATGTAGAAAAGGGATACGAAGGGTCTCCGTCGGAGGCTTATCGCCTACTATCATTATTTATGAATGAGGTTGGTAGCAAATATTTGTACAATTATACAATTAACAATTCGAATTGCGGCTAAAGGAAACCATGAATTTATGGTCATTTCAGGTAAAACGAGTGGGGTCGTCGCATAAAAATGATTAATTTGTTTGAACTAGGTACGAGGGAAATATAGCTGATATACGCAGAAGCGCTTTCGAGGAAAATGTAATAAAATACAGGGTGTTGAAAGAAGCGACTTATAAATTATTTAAATTGTACTTATAGGCTGTTGAATAAGACACCCTGTATATAAATATCGATGAATTTGATGTGGTAAGTTAACAATCAGACGTTTGTTGTTTATTGGTTATAATTTCACGTCACTAGGCTCGATATTAACGGAGATATCGTTGATCAAAGTAGACTAGGAATTTTTCGAAATTTTGAAAAAAATTTAAGTAAATATCTTTGGTACAAAAACTTCATATACATATTATCATCCACCATCTAGAGTTTCGTAATTTAACCTTCAATAAATTGACAGGAAACTTTTCGTTTTACTCACTCTCCAAAAACTAATTACTCCTATTATAAAAAAAATTGAATCCTGGAATTGAAATGGGAGGAAATTTATTTTTCAAAATTTCTTTGGAAAGTAGGGACCCACTTTTGATTTAAGCTTACATTCTGTATATTTAACAACAATTCTATTCATTTGACTTCATTAATTTACGAGGTATAAGGTTTTAAAGTTTCAATCATTTTTCTTGTTTATCAAATTCGAAAAATCTTTTAGCTTTGTTCATATTTCCTAAGCCCCTGTATATAATAATTTGAACTTATACTTGGTATATTAAGCATCAATGTATGTATTAATTCACGATTTTTCATATATTAAACGCTATTAATTCACGAGATATAATAATCTAAAGTTGAAATTAATTTCTTATTGAGAAAATTCCAAAACATATTATAATTCTGTTCATATTTCCTGAACCCCTGTATATAATAATTTGAGCTCAAGCTCTATATATTGAGCATCGATATATTTATAAATTCCCAGAATTTCATCCTTTTAACTCCACTTATTTACGAGATATAAGGTTCTACAGTTGAAATTAATTTTTTATTGAGCAAATTCCAAAATATTCTATAATTTTGTGTATATTTTATAAACCCCTGTATATAATAATTTGAGCTCAAGCTCTGTATATCGAGCATCGACTGCTCTATGAATTCTCAAAATTTCATGCTTTCAACTCTACTTACTTACGAGATATAAGGTCCTAAAATTAAAATTAATTTTTTATTGAGTAAATTCCAAAATATCCTATAATTTTGTGCATATTTTATAAACCCCTGTATATAATAATTTGAGCTCAAGCTCTGTATATCGAACATCGACTGCTCTATGAATTCTCAAAATTTCATGCTTTCAACTCTACTTACTTACGAGATATAAGGTCCTAAAGTTAGAATTAATTTTTTATTGGGCAAATTCCAAAACATCTTATAATTTTGTGCATATTTTATAAACCCCTGTATATAATAATTTGAGCTCAAGTTCTGTATATCGAGCATCGACTGCTCTATGAATTCTCAAAATTTCATCCTTTTAACTCTACTTATTTACGAGATATAAGGTCCTAAAATTAAAATTAATTTTTTATTGAGCAAATTCCATAATATCTTATAATTTTGTGCATATTTTATAAACCCCTGTATATAATAATTTGAGCTCAAGTTCTGTATATCGAGCATCGACTGCTCTATGAATTCTCAAAATTTCATCCTTTTAACTCTACTTATTTACGAGATATAAGGTCCTAAAATTAAAATTAATTTTTTATTGAGCAAATTCCATAATATCTTATAATTTTGTGCATATTTTATAAACCCCTGTATATAATAATTTGAGCTCTAGTTCTGTATATCGAGCATCGACTGCTCTATGAATTCTCAAAATTTCATGCTTTCAACTCCACTTATTTACGAGATATAAGGTCCTAAAGTTAGAATTAATTTTTTATTGAGTAAATTCCAAAACATCTTATAATTTTGTGCAAAATTCTGCTCTGGAAATTGTTTGGAAAAACTCCAGATCATAAAAATGACCATCAATTGAACAATCTTTTACCACAGTTGCACGTGGGTCTATTTCTGTGAACGAGATCTCTGATTTTGAATAAAGATCTAAGCATGTTAGGTCTGGAGATGTGGGTGGTTGACTTAACAGACTTTCCTGGGAAACTATAACCAGAGAAGATTTTTTGAATGATTCAGCTCGAGTACAAACAACCTACGAATACTTTTCAGGAGGATACATCATTTGAGTTGCAGTTTATATACGAGGAAGGTCCCAAAAGTACCTCGCCTGACCTAGAGATTAGTATTTGATTGGAAGCCGTCAAAAGTGATGAAAAAGACTGTTCCTTAGAATATTTGGAAATTTGACAGCTGAGGAGGGAATGTCTAAGGTTTAATTTCGTCATAATTTTTTTCCCTGAAGCTTTACATACATTATTATGGCTATTTCCCACCATATAAACATTGAAACTCAAATTTCGTTTAATATTTCTAATAAAATCCAGTTATTTATGATTGTACCTCGTATAAAACGAATAAAAAAACTAAATAAGTACTTAGTAACAATTTGGATTGTGGAGAAGTTCGTGAAAAATGTTTTTCTGAAGTAGAAAACTGCTTCGCCAGATGGTATATCTGGCGAAGTTGTTTTTACGTTCAAAGATATTTGTCACTATTTTATAAAGAATTACTGGATGCCGAGAAAACGAGAAAAGTGCATTTAGTTGGAAGGCTAACACTGTCTCTCTTACGTATCATTAAGAATTATCACTTTGTTTTATTTAGATTAATTTCTTCTTCTTTTTTCACTCGATGTCTGTCGCGAGGAACTTCTTCGCACATTTCACTCAATTTATAACAAAAAATTATCTATTTAGGGGATGAAATACATCAGAAAATGTGAATTAGTAACCTCCAAGGACTTTCAACATATCCTTGGCTGCTGTTCCAGATCCTCTTAAGATTATACCATGGAATGTAGACTTGGAGGACATTCGCGTTTTGATTTTTCAAAATTCCTCTGAAAAGTAGGGTCTCCCTTTGATTTTAGCTCATAGTATATCAAACAACAATTGTGCAAATTGTTGAATTTTCATTTTTTTGACGTCATAAATTCACGAGTTATAAGGTTTTAAAGTTTTAATCATTTTTGTTGTTTATCAAATTCGAGAAATCTTTTAGCTTTGTCCATATTTCCTAAACCCCTGTATATAATAATTTGAAGTTATACTTGGTGTATTAAGCATCAATGTATGTATTAATTCACAATTTTTCATCTATTAAACGCTATTAATTCACGAGATATAATGTTCTAAAGTTGAAATTAATTTTTTATTTAGAAAATACCAAAACATTTTATAATTCTGTTCATATTTCCTGAACCCCTGTATATAATAGTTTAAACGCACACTCCTCATATTGAGCATCGATTTATTTATATATTCCCAGAATTTCATCCTTTTAACTCAACTTATTCACGAGATATAAGGTCCTAAAGTTGAAATTAATTTTTTATATAGAAAATACCAAAACATTTTATAATTCTGTTTATATTTCCTGAACCCCTGTATATAATAGTTTAAACGCACACTTCTCATATTGAGCATCGATTTCTTTATATATTCTCAGAATTTCATCCTCTTAACACAACTTATTTACGAGATATAAGGTCCTAAAGATGAAATTAGTTTTTTATTGAGAAAATTCCAAAACATCTTAAAATTGTGTCCATATTTTCTAAGCCCCTGTATACAATATTTCAAACTCGCACTATATATATTAAGCATCGATTGCTCTATGAATTCCCAGAATTTCATCCTTTTAACTCAACTTATTCACGAGATATAAGGTCCTAAAAATGAAATTAATTTTTTATTGAGAAAATTCAAAAACATATTATAATTTTGTTCGTATTTCCTAAACCCCTGTATATAATAATTAAAACTCACACTCTGTATATTAAGCATCGATTGCTCCGTGTATATCAAAATTTTATGCTTCCAAATCCACTTATTTACGAGATATAAGGTCGTAAAGTTGAAATTAATTTTTTATTCAGTAAATTCCAAAACATCTTGTAATTGTGTTTATATTTTATAAACATCTGTATAAAATAATTTGAGCTCACACTCTGTATATTGAGCATCGACTGCTCTATGAATTCTCAAAATTTTATGCTTCCAACTCCACTTATTTACGAGATATAAGGTTCTAAAGTTGAAATTATTTTTTTATTGAGAAAATTACAAAACATTTTATAATTCTGTTCATATTTCCTGAACCTCTTTATATAATGATTTAAACGCACACTCTGTATATTGAGCATCGACTTATTCATATATTCCCAGAATTTCATCTTTTTAATTCAACTTATTTACGAGATATAAGGTCCTAAAGTCAAAAATTAATTTTTTATTGAGCAAATTCCAAAACATTTTATAATTCTATTCATATTTCCTGAACCCCTGTATATAATAGTTTAAACGCACACTCCTTATATTGAGAATCGATTTATCTATGTATACCCAGAATTTCATCCTTTTAACTCAACTTATTTACGAGATATAAGGTCCTAAAGTTGAAAATAATTTTTTATTGAGTAAATTCCAAAACATCTTATAATTCTGTTCATATTTTATAAACCCCTGTATATAATAATTTGAACTCACACTCTGTATATTAAGCATCGATTGTTCCATGAATTTTCAAAATTTTATGCTTCCAACTCCACTTATTTACGAGATATAAAGTCCTAAAGTTGAAAATAATTTTTTATTGAGTAAATTCCAAAACATCTTATAATTCTGTTCATATTTTATAAACCCCTGTATATAATAATTTGAACTCACACTCTGTATATTAAGCATCGATTGCTCCATGAATTTTCAAAATTTTATGCTCTCAACTCCACTTATTTACGAGATATAAGGTCCTAAAGTTGAAAATAATTTTTCATTGAGTAAATTCCAAAACATCTTAAAATTGTGTTCATATTTTATAAACCCCTGTATATAATAATTTGAACTCACACTCTGTATATTAAGCATCGATTGCTCCATGAATTTACAAAATTTTATGCTCTCAACTCCACTTATTTACGAGATATATGGTCCTAAAGTTGAAAATAATTTTTTATTGAGTAAATTCCAAAACATCTTATAATTCTGTTCATATTTTATAAACCCCTGTATATAATAATTTGAACTCACACTCTGTATATTAAGCATCGATTGCTCCATGAATTTTCAAAATTTTATGCTTCCAACTCCACTTATTTACGAGATATAAAGTCCTAAGTTGAAAATAATTTTTTATTGAGTAAATTCCAAAACATCTTAAAATTGTGTTCATATTTTATAAACCCCTGTATATAATAATTTGAACTCACACTCTGTATATTAAGCATCGATTGCTCCATGATTTTTCAAAATTTTATGCTCTCAACTCCACTTATTTACGAGATATAAGGTCCTAAAGTTGAAAATAATTTTTTATGGAGTAAATTCCAAAACATCTTATAATTGTGTTCATATTTTATAAATCCCTGTATATAATAATTTGAACTCACACTCTGTATATTGAGCATCGACTGCTCTATGAATTTTCGAAATTTTATGCTTCCTACTCCATTTATTTACGAGATATAAGGTCCTAAAGTTAAAATTAGTTTTTAATGAGGAAATTCCAAAACGTCTTATAATTTTGTTCATATTTTCTAAACCCCTGTATACAATAGTTCAAACTCACACTATGTAAATTGAGCATCGATTGCTCCATGAATTTTCAAAATTTTATGCTTTCAACCCCACTTCTTAACGAGATATAAGGTCCTAAAGTTGAAAACAATTTTTTATTGAACAAATTCTAAGACATCTTATAATTCTGTTCATATTTTCCAAACCCCTGTATATAATAATTTGAACTCAAACTCTCCATATTAACCACCAGTTTATTCATAAATTCCCAAAATTTCATCTTTTCATCTCCACTTATTTATGAGATATAAGGTTTTAAAGTTGAAATAAATATATTTTCGAAACTCAAAAAAACCCCCGTATATCGGGCATCAATTTCTGTACGAAATTTTCCAAATAAAAAAAAACGAAGCTCGTTCACTACCAATCGACAAAATTATTTCAAGTACCGACCTTCCGTCAAAATAACAATAATTCTATAAGAAACAACATCGACCGTCAATTTTCTCTCACTAATCCAAACAATACATTCCGATAGTTACAAATGAAAATAATTTTCGCCTCCAATTCGATCATCGAATTCTTCCCGTTCCCTCCAGGCGTTCAATCAGCGCCAAATATCGGTGTACACATAATCAGGGCGCTTTGTTATGATCCGGGAAATACGACATGGCTCGATGTAGATATTATACATCCGATTCGTCGGTATATTGAGCGTCTGTTCCTGTTAATTGTTGCAACAGCTATTGTGACATAATTAGATTCATCATTGCTCCTCCAACATCTCATCTTCCTGTTGATTCACGTCGGGAACAACGTCATAATACCGAATAGATTATAGCCCGGTCAATTCCGGCGAAAATTTCGATTTTTTTCGCTTATTTCGAACCGTTTTTCTCGGGGAAACTTCGCCCCCCGTACCGATACCTTTGTCGTAAACCAGCGCCGATGAGAGCGTGGGGATTTTCCATTGTTAAGAAGTCGTTTGTCACCGAACGGAGTTTCCTTTCATGTCACAAACGATATCGCGACCTTGCATGCCTTATTGTACCATCTTCATAGTTCCTCCTCCTAAGACGCTTTCTCTTCTAAGCGCTGCCCTTTTCACCGCTCGAATTCTATTCCTCCGAGCTGGTTATGGGGTTATCCGGAAAATAGTTAAACAGTGAAGGGTATTATGGCGAAAAGGTATTTTTTTTGTTGTGTTGTGAATTTGCCGTCATCTAAATACTCATTTGCATGTGATATTTGGTGAACTGATTATTGTATTGTGCTGATGAGATTTATTAAGAATAAAACTGCAATTTGTGAAATGCGACACGTCTTTTGAGACGTTCGATTTCGTTGTAGGAGTGAAAAGCCTCAAGCTGATGTCTTAATCGAATTCATCAAATGCTGTATAAACTAATAAATTTTCACATTTGAAACGTCATTATTTTACGAGATATAAGATTTCAAAGTTAGAATCAATTTTCTGGTTAAGCAAGTTCGAGAAAAATCATTTAATTTTGCTCATATTTTCAATACCCCTGTATATTATGATCTGTATTCGTATTCTGTGTATTAAGCATCGATTGCTGTATACGTTAATCAATTTTCACATATACAACGTCATTATTTTACGAGATATAAGATTTCAAAGTTAAAATCAATTTTCTGATTAAGTAAGTTCAAAAAAAATCATTTAATTTTGCTCATATTTTCAAAAACCATGTATATTATGATTTCCATTCGTATTCTTTGTATTAAACATTAATTGTTGTATGAGGTAACAAATTTTTACATTTAAAACCTTATTATGTTATGAGATATAAGACTTCAAAGTTTGAATCAATTTTCTGGTTAAGCAAGTTCGAAAAAAATCATTTAATTCTGCTCATATTTCCAAAACCCCTGTATATTAGGATTTGTATTCGTATTCTTTGTATTGAGCATCAATTGCTGTATAAGCTAATCAATTTTCACATTTACAACGTCATTATTTTACGAGATATAAGACTTCAAAGTTAGAATCAATTTTCTGGTTTAGCAAATTCGAATAAAATCATTTAATTTTGCTCATATTTCCAAAACCCCTGTATATTGGGATTTGTATTCATATTCTTTGTATTGAGCATCAATTGCTGTATACTTTAATCAATTTTCACATTTACTACGTCATTATTTTACGAGATATAAGACTTCAAAGCTAGAATCAATTTTCTGGTTAAGCAAATTCGAGAAAAATCATTCAATTTCGCTTATATTTTCAAAACCCCTGTATATCATGATTTCCATTCGTATTCTCTGTATTAAACATCAATTGTTGTATGAGCTAACAAATTTTTATATTTAAAACCTTATTATGTTATGAGATATAAGACTTCAAAGTTAGAATCAATTTTCTGGTTAGGAAAATTCGAAATAAATCATTTAATTTTGCTCATATTTCCAAAACCCCTGTATATTAGGATTTGTATTCGTATTCTTTGTATTGAGCATCAATTGCTGTATAAGCTAATCAATTTTCACATTTACAACGTCATTATTATACGAGATATAAGACTTCAAAGTTAGAATCAATTTTCTGGTCAAGTAAATTCGAAAAAAATCATTTAATTTCGCTCATATTTCTAAAACCCCTGTATATTATGATTTCCATTTGCATTCTTTATATTAAGCATCAATTGTTGTGTAAGCTAACAAATTTTTACATTTAAAACCTTATTATGTTATGAGATATAAGACTTCAAAGTTAGAATCAATTTTCTGGTTAGGAAAATTCGAAAAAAATCATTTAATTTTGCTCATATTTCCAAAACCCCTGTATATTAGGATTTGTATTCGTATTCTTTGTATTGAGCATCAATTGCTGTATAAGCTAATCAATTTTCACATTTACAACGTCATTATTATACGAGATATAAGACTTCAAAGTTAGAATCAATTTTCTGGTCAAGTAAATTCGAAAAAAATCATTTAATTTCGCTCATATTTCTAAAACCCCTGTATATTATGATTTCCATTTGCATTCTTTATATTAAGCATCAATTGTTGTGTAAGCTAACAAATTTTTACATTTAAAACCTTATTATGTTATGAGATATAAGACTTCAAAGTTAGAATCAATTTTCTGGTCAAGTAAATTCGAAAAAAATCATTTAATTTCGCTCATATTTCTAAAACCCCTGTATATTATGATTTCCATTCGTATTCTTTGTATTAAGCATCAATTGTTGTGTAAGCTAACAAATTTTTACATTTAAAACCTTATTATGTTATGAGATATAAGACTTCAAAGTTAAAATCAATTTTCTGGTCAAGTAAATTCGAAAAAAATCAATTAATTTCGCTCATATTTCCAAAACCTCTCTATATTACGATTTCTATTCATTTTCTTTGTATTAAGCATCAATTGCTGTATACGTTAATCAATTTTCACATTTACAACGTCATTATTTTACGAGATATAAGATTTCAAAGTTAGAATCAATTTTCTGGTTAAGCAAGTTCGAGAAAAATCATTTAATTTCGCTCATATTTCCAAAACCCCTGTATATTATGATTTCCATTTGCATTCTTTATATTAAGCATCAATTGCTGTATAAGCTAACAAATTTTTACATTTAAAACGTCATAATTTTACGAGATATAAGATTTCAAAATTAGAATCAATTTTCTGGTTAAGCAAATTCGAAAAAAATCATTTAATTTCGCTCATATTTTCAAAACCCCTGTATATCATGATTTCCATTCGTATTCTCTGTATTAAACATCAATTGTTGTATGAGCTAACAAATTTTTACATTTGAAACATTATTATTTTATGAGATATAAGACTTCAAAGTTTGAATCAATTTTCTGGTTAAGCAAGTTCAAAAAAAATCATTTAATTTAGATCATATTTTCAAAACCCCTGTATACCATGATTTCTAATCTCATTCTTTGTATTAAGCATCAATTGCTGTATAAGCTAACAAATTTTTACATTTAAAACCTTATTATTTTATGAGATATAAGACTTCAAAGTTTGAATCAATTTTCTGGTTGAGCAAGTTCAAAAAAAATCATTTAATTTCGCTCATATTTTCAAAACCCCTGTATATTATGATTTCCATCCGTATTCTCTGTATTAAACATCAATTGTTGTATGAGTTAACAATTTTTTACATTTAAAACCTCATTATTTTATGAGATATAAGACTTCAAAGTTTGAATCAATTTTCTGGTTAAGCAAGTTCAAAAAAAATCATTTAATTTAGCTCATATTTTCAAAACCCCTGTATACCATGATTTCTAATCTCATTCTTTGTATTAAGCATCAATTGCTGTATAAGCTAACAAATTTTTACATTTAAAACCTTATTATTTTATGAGATATAAGACTTGAAAGTTTGAATCAATTTTCTGGTTGAGCAAGTTCAAAAAAAATCATTTAATTTCGCTCATATTTTCAAAACCCCTGTATATTATGATTTCCATTCGTATTCTCTGTATTAAACATCAATTGTTGTATGAGCTAACAAATTTTCACATTTAAAACCTTATTATTTTATGAGATATAAGACTTCAAAGTTAGAATCAATTTTCTGATTAAACAAATTCGAAAAAAATCATTTAATTCTGCTTATATTTTCAAAACCCCTGTATATTATGATTTCTATTCGTTTTCTTTGTATTAAGCATCAATTGTTGTATAAGTTCATCAATTTTCACATTTACAACGTCATTATTTTACGAAATTTTTTTAAAACCTTTTTTTAATTATACGAGGGTCACTACAAATATTCATAACAAGATATAGCTTCCAAGTATTTGTAAAAAACTCAAATAGCACTCGTCCAACAACAAGTTCACTGTCAAAAATGTCACATTTTATGACTGAAATGCCACATTTGACATATTCACAACAGTATTGCCATATATCAAAACTTAAATAGCAACCCTCGTATTTTTAACTAAATTTAGTGATCAAATTGAAAAAAAATAAGTGATATCTATTAAAATTTTACTAAAATATAACTTTAATTATAAAAAAATTACCAGTACTCGTAAACAGGACCGGTTTCAGCATTTTTGTACCTCGTCAGTACAACAAAAGAGTCTTTTATATGAAATAGTTCGAATATTCTCAATCGCAACCTTCATATTCACAAATAATAAGTTACAAGACTGTCAAATGTCAAATAACGAAAAAAAATTATAACAAGCAGTATTTGAGTCATTACAAAATCGCTCTAAATTAGAGTAGAGGTTTCCTGAGTTGATTAAGTTCAGCGGAATGGGGTAAAACACCACTTGAGTCGAATGGTTCGTTTATAGGCTTCAAATAAACAACTAATAGTCTTTTCGAATAATTTTTTTTCATTTTTCCTATACGTAATTTGATATTCCAGACATTCCTACATCGGAATATTTGAGATGAGATTACGAGAACGTTTGAAGATTTAAACAAGTTAAATATTTGTTCAGTCAGTTGTAATACCAACAAACGTAGAACGGTAAGAAGGAGATAACAGTTTTGTAATTTATTCAAAGCTTTTCCTTTCACCTTTTACTATAAAAGACAATAGTCATTTACATAACTGGGGTATTATCTGTTCTTTCCAAGCAGAGCAGAGACTTTGCACGTACTCATTAAAAGTCGCGGGAATTGTTTCTAATTCTGATTGGTACGTTCTTGATTCGTCCAGGGAGGAATCCAGGATAATCTACAATCGTCGTAAACGTATTATTATTAGATTTCGTATAACCCCTGTATGTTTTTAGGTGATAATTATCGTAATATACAGTGTGATACCTCATTTGAATAATATCATACTTGTGGATTTTGGTTTAGGTTTTTTCCGACCACCCTCGTATAATTTCATTGTCCACTTTTATATATCGAATTTGGAAATGTTGTAAATTATTGATTTTTTGATAAAACAATTAAATAAACAAAAGCATTTGGGAGCGATAATATTTTTGAAACGATACTAACATTTTTTCCAGCCCTCGTATGATTTTTTCGCACTTTTTTGCCATGGAATTCGTAGTTATTCCATGTCCTCATTTTTCTAGTGAGTTTTTTCTCAAAATTAATTAAAAAATTAACAAATCAGAAACAAAAATAATTTTGAATAGATATATGTCATTTTTTCTTACCCTCGTATGATTCCTGGGACACTTTTGTGATGCAAATTGAATATACTTCAGGTTTTCAATCACCTAGTGAGTTTTTTTCTAAAAATTGATGAAAATATCGACAATTCAGAAACAATAAAAAAGTTTTAATATTTTTGAATTGATATTTATCATTTTTTCTAGCCCTCGTATAATTTTTTTTAATACTTTTTAAATGAAATTTGTAAAACTACAAGTTATAAATCTTTTAGTGAGTTTTTCTCCAAAAATTGATGGAAAGATCGACAATTCTGAAACAATAAGAAAGTTTGGATATTTTTGAATTGTTATTTATCATTTTTTCTAGCCCTCGTATAATTTTTTTGATACTTTTTTATATGAAATTTGATGAAACTACATGTTATCAAGCTTCTAGTGATTTTTTTTCCAGAAATTAATGGAAAGATTGACAATTCACAAAAAATAAGAAAGTTTGAATATTTCTGAATTGAAATTTATCATTTTTTCTAGCCCTCGTATAATATTTCTGATACTTTTATATATGAAATTTGATGAAACTACATGTTATCAAGCTTCTAGTGAGTTTTATTCCAGAAATTGATGAACATATTGACAATTCAGAAACAATTCATAAATTTGGATATTTTTGAATTGATATTTATCATTTTTTCTAACCCTCGTATAATTTTTTTGATACTTTTTTGTATGAAATTTGATGAAACTACATGTTATCAAGCTTCTAGTGATTTTTTTTCCAGAAATTAATGGAAAGATTGACAATTCTGAAACAATAAGAAAATTTGGATACTTTTGAATTGATATTTATTACTTTTTCTAGCCCTCGTATAATTTTTTTCATACTTTTTTATATGAAATTTGATGAAACTATATGTTATCAGTCTTCTAGTGATTTTTTTTCCAGAAATTAATGGAAAGATTGACAATTCACAAAAAATAAGAAAGTTTGAATATTTCTGAATTGATATTTATCATTTTTTCTAACCCTCGTATAATTTTTTTGATACTTTTTTGTATGAAATTTGATGAAACTACATGTTATCAAGCTTCTAGTGAGTTTTTTCCAAAAATTGAGGAAAAGATTGACAATTCTGAAACAATAAGAAAGTTTAGATATTTTTGAATTGATATTTATTACTTTTTCTAGCCCTCGTATAATTTTTTTGAAACTTTTTTATATGAAATTTGATGAAACCATATGTTATCAGTCTTCTAGTGATTTTTTTTCCAGAAATTAATGGAAAGATTGACAATTCACAAAAAATAAGAAGGTTTGAATATTTCTGAATTGCGATTTATCATTTTTTCTAGCCCTCGTATAATTTTTTTGATACTTTTTTATATGAAATTGGATGAAACTACATGTTATCAATCTTCTAGTGATTTTTTTTCCAGAAATTAATGGAAAGATTGACAATTCACAAAAAATAAGAAAGTTTGAATATTTCTGAATTGATATTTATCATTTTTTCTAGCCCTCGTATAATTTTTTTGATACTTTTCTATATGAAATTTGATGAAACTACATGTTATCAATCTTCTAGTGATTTTTTTTCCAGAAATTAATGGAAAGATTGACAATTCACAAAAAATAAGAAAGTTTTAATATTTCTGAATTGATATTTATCATTTTTTCTAGCCCTCGTATAATTTTTTTGATACTTTTCTATATGAAATTTGATGAAACTACATGTTATCAATCTTCTAGTGATTTTTTTTCCAGAAATTAATGGAAAGATTGACAATTCACAAAAAATAAGAAAGTTTGAATATTTCTGAATTGATATTTATCATTTTTTCTAGTCCTCGTATAATTTTTTTGAAACTTTTTTATATGAAATTTGATGAAACTACATGTTATCAAGCTTCTAGTGATTTTTTTTCCAGAAATTAATGGAAAGATTGACAATTCTGAAACAATAAGAAAGTTTGGATATTTTTGAATTGATATTTATTACTTTTTCTAGCCCTCTTATAATTTTTTTGAAACTTTTTTATATGAAATTTGATGAAACTACATGTTGTCAAGCTTCTAGTGATTTTTTTCCAGAAATTAATGGAAAGATTGACAATTCACAAAAAATAAGAAAGTTTGAATATTTCTTAATTGATATTTATCATTTTTTCTAACCCTCGTATAATTGTTTTTGATACTCTTCTATATGAAATTTGATGAAACTACATGTTGTCAAGCTTCTAGTGATTTTTTTTCCAGAAATTAATGGGAAGATTGACAACTCACAAAAAATAAGAAAGTTTGATTATTTTTGAATTGATATTTATTATTTTATCTAACCCTCGTATAATATTTCTGATACTTTTATATATGAAATTTGATGAAACTACATGTTATCAAGCTTCTAGTGAGTTTTTTCCAGAAATTGATGAACATATTGACAATTCAGAAACAATTCATAAATTTGGATATTTTTGAATTGATATTTATAATTTTTTCTAGTCCTCGTATAATTTTTTTGAAACTTATTTATATGAAATTTGATGAAACTACATGTTATCAAGCTTCTAGTGATTTTTTTTCCAGAAATTAATGAAAAGATTGACAATTCTGAAACAATAAGAAAGTTTGGATATTTTTGAATTGATATTTATTACTTTTTCTAGTCCTCGTATAATTTTTTTGAAACTTTTTTATATGAAATTTGATGAAACTATATGTTATCAGTCTTCTAGTGATTTTTTTTCCAGAAATTAATGGAAAGATTGACAATTCACAAAAAATAAGAAAGTTTGAATATTTCTGAATTGATATTTATCATTTTTTCTAGCCCTCGTATAATTTTTTTTATACTCTTCTATATGAAATTTGATGAAACTACATGTTATCAAGCTTCTAGTGAGTTTTTTCTCAAAAATTGATGGAAAGATTGACAATTCTGAAACAATAAGAAAGTTTAGATATTTTTGAATTGATATTTATTACTTTTTCTAGCCCTCGTATAATTTTTTTGATACTTTTTTATATGAAATTTGATGAAACTACATGTTATCAAGCTTCTAGTGATTTTTTTTCCAGAAATTAATGGAAAGATTGACAATTCTGAAACAATAAGAAAGTTTGGATATTTTTGAATTGATATTTATTACTTTTTCTAGTCCTCGTATAATTTTTTTGAAACTTTTTTATATGAAATTTGATGAAACTACATGTTATCAAGCTTCTAGTGATTTTTTTTCCAGAAATTAATGGAAAGATTGACAATTCTGAAACAATAAGAAAGTTTGGATATTTTTGAATTGATATTTATTACTTTTTCTAGTCCTCGTATAATTTTTTTGAAACTTTTTTATATGAAATTTGATGAAACTATATGTTATTAGTCTTCTAGTGATTTTTTTTCCAGAAATTAATGGAAAGATTGACAATTCACAAAAAATAAGAAAGTTTGAATATTTCTGAATTGATATTTATTATTTTTTCTAGCCCTCGTATAATTTTTTTTATACTCTTCTATATGAAATTTGATGAAACTACATGTTATCAAGCTTCTAGTGAGTTTTTTCTCAAAAATTGATGGAAAGATTGACAATTCTGAAACAATAAGAAAGTTTAGATATTTTTGAATTGATATTTATTACTTTTTCTAGCCCTCGTATAATTTTTTTGATACTTTTTTATATGAAATTTGATGAAACTACATGTTATCAATCTTCTAGTGATTTTTTTTCCAGAAATTAATGGAAAGATTGACAATTCACAAAAAATAAGAAAGTTTGAATATTTTTGAATTGATATTTATCATTTTTTCTAACCCTCGTATAATTATTCGATCTCTTTTCGTGATGGAATCAGGAGATACTTTATATTATCAACATTTTAGTAATTTTTTTCGAAAATTGATGGAAAATTATGAATATTAGAAACAATAAAATAGTTTAAAAATTTTCAAATTGATATTTATCAATTTCTTTAACCCTCGTACGATTTTGTTGTGGTACTTTTGAGAAATTATCGCTTAGTAAGCATGCACGACGCATGAGTTCTCGTTTTAATCTATAATATGGGCACGCTCTGTATGTATATTAATTAAGAAAGGATTTTCAGTTGGGGTGATTTACTGAAAAAGGAAAATTATTCTATGAACCGATTCGAATCGAGCTGCAAGTTTTATATCTCTGCACAGTCATCAGAAATGATCTAAACGAATGTAATTAACACAAACAATAGTTAATTATCCATTTAATCCGATTAGAATGAAAATTCTTCCGCTTCACTTGCCGACTCAGGCGATGAAGTAAGAAAACTAATTTATAAAGTTTCTGCTAATTTGATTCAAATTAAGTTGAGCGAAAACCAATTCCTACAATGCTCACCGTACAAAATAAATTACGGAATTATAATTGCTCTGTTTCTATTTTCAAATTTTATCTTAATTTCCCTACCAATTTTCGGGAGCCTGAAATTAATCACGAGCACCATTTCGTTTTGTGACGAAAAATCTTTTTGACATACCCTCGTAAAAAGATGTTTTCTTCTGAGTCTAAGTGAACTGTATATTTATACATAACAAAAATCGAAAAAGATTGATTGGACTGACATATTTGGGTTCTATAATTTAATGTATGTGGAATATATACAGGGTGAAAGTAAAAGTTAAAATTTTTACGACAAAACAATAGAAATATTTCTAGTTTCAACCTCTACGGTTTAAAAAGACATAAATCGAGAGATAAATGTTTATATTTTGATATTAAAACACAATAACCTTCAAATGTTGACGTAAATTAATTTATAGGGCGTTAAAGTTGAGTGTGTCAATTGAATTTTTTGACAAGCCCTCGTAAAAAGATTTTTTCTTCTAAGACTACGTAAACTGTATATTTATTCATAACGTAAATCGAAAAAGGATCAATTGGACCAACATATTTGGTTCCTATAAATTAATGTATGTGGAATATATACAGGGTGGAAGTAAAAGTTAAAATTTTTACGACAGAACAATAGAACCATTTCTAGTTTTAATCTCTACGGTTTAAAAAGACGACAATAGACATAAATCGAAAGAAAAATGTTTATATTTTGATATTAAAACACGACAACCTTCAAATGTTGACGTAAATTAATTTAAAGGGCACTAAAGTTGAGTGTGTCAATTGAATTTTTTGACATGCCCTCGTAAAAAGATTTTTTCTTCTAAGAATACGTAAACTGTATATTTATTTCTAACGTAAATCAAAAAAAGATGAATTGGACCAACATATTTGGTTTCTATAATTTAATGTATGTGGAATATATACAGGGTGGAAGTAAAAGTTGAAATTTTTACGACAAAACAATAAAAATATTTCTAGTTCTAGCTTCTACGGTTTAAAAAGACAACAATAGACATAAATCGAAAGATAAATGTTTATATTTTGATATTAAAACACGACAACCTTCAAATGTTGACGTAAATTGATTTATAGGGCGTTAAAGTTGAATGTGTCAATTAAATTTTTAACATGCCCTCGTAAAAAGACTTTTATTGATGAAATTATGTAATTTTCTCATTGATTTTTAACGGCAATAATAAATAAATATGAAACTAATCACCTGACTATATTTGGGTGTCAGCATTTGATATTTGTGGAAAATATACAGGGGGAAAATTGAGAATAGAAATTTTTACCACTAAACACCATAATAATATTTCTATTTCTAGCCTTTTCGATTTGAAAACCTATAATATATGCAAAACGAGAGAGAAAAGTTGATATTTCAATATTAAAACCCTCCAGTGATAACATGAATTGAGTTATAGGGCGTCAAAGTTGAACGTTCGAATACAATTTTTTGACATGCCCTCGTAAGAAAATTTTTCTCACGAAATTTTGTGATTTTCTCGTTAATTTCAAACAGTTTAAAAAAAAGAAAATATTGAACTAATCACCTGACTATATTTGTGGAAAATATACGGGGGGAAAGTTGAAAATTCAAAAAAATATAATACGCTGATTAAAATCTGAACTAATAAGGCGTTAGATCATTGGAAAAGTGAAATAATTCGTAAAAAAACGTGTCTAGTGTCTAGGCAACCCCTTAAAAATGTTCCTTGGATGATCTACGTGCGTATTAACGAAGAATTTTTGGAAATTTTACCCTCAAGGTTTCAAAATTACTAGAAAATTAGACCGGTTTCGGTCTTGTTAGATCTCATCATTATAATATTGTTATTTAAACTTCTAATAATTCGATTCATAGAAGAATTGCTATTAATATGGACCGGTTTGGGTCCTGTGAGGTCGCGTCAGAATAAAATTGTTCAAAACATCTGATTAAATATGTGAAAACGATCGGAATAATTCGAATTTCGCTGTTATAACTGGTACGACGTAATTTCGGTTTTTTCTTTACGTACCGGCCTAATATAATCGAATTGTTAAAGGAGACGAAAACAGCGGGAACGCCGTTATCATTTTAATGCAGTGACGTGAAGTATTCCGAGATAATTTCGTCTTTGTTATCAAATTATCTGGCAACTTTTCCTCGGCACAATTTTATCTCGACGTTTTCCAGTCGAATTGATCTTCGAACGCGCTCCGTACTTCGATATAGGCTATAACCCCGATGGTAGATTCCGAACACACCTTTTTCAGCCATAGACAGACACGACGTTTCGTATTAATTCCAATCTCAACATGCATAATTCAAACATTTCAAATTTATGTATCTCCTACGGGAATCGATATTTTTAGATCACTCTGTATATTTATATATGTATATCAGAGGGTAGTTCACCCAGCTTTATTACTATTATTATCTGTTTCTATTGTGTTCCGTAACAAGCGTACTTATCTTAATAACAAATCAGTTATATCAGTGTCCAATTTCGAATATCGTTGTTTCTGTTCATTTTGTATATACAGGGTGTTTATTAATTGAAGTAGAACGGGATATTAGTTATTTTATGGACGCTCTGTATGATATCGTGATAAAAAAAATTAAAAGGGTGGATTTAATCGGGGTAATTTAATGATATATTGAATTTGGTCATTTATCAACGTTGTTGGATTGATTGGCAGGAATAGAGGCTCTAAAATACGACTCTATGCGGGTTTCAGTGATTGTATAACACAAAAAGGTCATTACAATGTGTTTTTGACTTTCCTTGATATTTGATTTTTTATAGTTTCCTTATAAATCTTATTTGTATCTGCCCCCCTAAAATCGTATTTTTGTTTTTATTAATTTTTTTTTAAACTATATTAGATCCTTTCCTTTTTCTTAAAATAATCAATGGAGAAAAGGTGGGACTAAATAAATTACCATAATTGGATTTTTAAATCTGATGATTTTTGAAAATATACAGGGTGAAAGTGGAAAGAGGAACTTTCATGAGAAAACCCAACCAAAACAATTATAATTTTTAAATTTGTGATTTGATATAGTGACAATAGACTGAAAACAGATGAGGAATATTCTTTTTTAATTGAAAAAATTCAACAATCTTCCAGTGATGACCCAAATGGAGTTAAAGGGCGCTAAAGTTAAAAGTTTGAAACAAACTTTTGACATGCCCCTGTAAAAACATTAATATTTCCGAAACTATGTAAGTTTGTTATTTCTTTTCAACTTTCTCTAAAATAGAAAAGATTATACTAACTAACTGGACATATTTGGTTCTTATAGCTGGATTTTTGTGGAAAATATACAGGATGGAAGTTGAAAGAGGAATTTTTTTGAGAAAACCCAATAAAAATAATTTATAGTTGATGAATTTGTGATTTAAAAAAGTGGCAATAGACAAAAATCAGTAGAGTATATGTTCGTTTTGAAATAAAAGAATACAACAGCCTTCCAGTAGTGACACAAATTGAGTTATAGGGTTCTAAAGTTGAACGTTCGAATCAAATTTTTTGACATGCTCCTGTTAAAACATTAATATTTCCGAAACTATGTAAGTTTGTTATTAATTTTCAACTTTCTCTAAAATAGAAAAGATTATACTAACTAACTGGACATATTTGGTTCTTATAGTTGGATTTTTGTGGAAAATATACAGGATGAAAGTTGAAAGAGGAATTTTTTTGAGAAAACCCATTAAAATAATTTATAGTTGATGAATTTGTGATTTAAAAAAGTGGCAATAGACAAAAATCAGTAGAGTATATGTTCGTTTTGAAATAAAAGAATACAACAGCCTTCCAGTAGTGACACAAATTGAGTTATAGGGTTCTAAAGTTGAACGTTCGAATCAAATTTTTTGACATGCCCCTGTAAAAACATTAATATTTCCGAAACTATGTAAGTTTGTTATTTCTTTTCAACTTTCTCTAAAATAGAAAAGATTATACTAACTAACTGAACATATTTGGTTCTTATAGTTGGATTTTTGTGGAAAATATACAGGATGAAAGTTGAAAGAGGAATTTTTTTGAGAAAACCCATTAAAATAATTTATAGTTGATGAATTTGTGATTTAAAAAAGTGGCAATAGACAAAAATCAGTAGAGTATATGTTCGTTTTGAAATAAAAGAATACAACAGCCTTCCAGTAGTGACACAAATTGAGTTATAGGGTTCTAAAGTTGAACGTTCGAATCAAATTTTTTGACATGCCCCTGTAAAAACATTAATATTTCCGAAACTATGTAAGTTTGTTATTTCTTTTCAACTTTCTCTAAAATAGAAAAGATTATACTAACTAACTGAACATATTTGGTTCTTATAGTTGGATTTTTGTGGAAAATATACAGGATGGAAGTTGAAAGAGGAATTTTTTTGAGAAAACCCAATAAAAATAATTATAGTTAATTAATTTTTGATTAAAAAAGTGACAATAGACATAAATCAATAGAGTATATGTTCGTTTTGAAATAAAAGAATACAACAGCCTTCCAGTAGTGACACAAATTGAGTTATAGGGTTCTAAAGTTGAACGTTCGAATCAAATTTTTTGACATGCCCCTGTAAAAACATTAATATTTCCGAAACTATGTAAGTTTGTTATTTATTTTCAACTTTCGCTAAAATAGAAAAGATTATACTAACTAACTGAACATATTTGGTTCTTATAGTTGGATTTTTGTGGAAAATATACAGGATGAAAGTTGAAAGAGGAATTTTTTTGAGAAAACCCAATAAAAATAATTTATAGTTGATGAATTTGTGATTTAAAAAAGTGGCAATAGACAAAAATCAGTAGAGTATATGTTCGTTTTGAAATAAAAGAATACAACAGCCTTCCAGTAGTGACACAAATTGAGTTATAGGGTTCTAAAGTTGAACGTTCGAATCAAATTTTTTGACATGCCCCTGTAAAAACATTAATATTTCCGAAACTATGTAAGTTTGTTATTTCTTTTCAACTTTCTCTAAAATAGAAAAGATTATACTAACTAACTGAACATATTTGGTTCTTATAGTTGGATTTTTGTGGAAAATATACAGGATGGAAGTTGAAAGAGGAATTTTTTTGAGAAAACCCAATAAAAATAATTATAGTTAATTAATTTTTGATTAAAAAAGTGACAATAGACATAAATCAATAGAGTATATGTTCGTTTTGAAATAAAAGAATACAACAGCCTTCCAGTAGTGACACAAATTGAGTTATAGGGTTCTAAAGTTGAACGTTCGAATCAAATTTTTTGACATGCCCCTGTAAAAACATTAATATTTCCGAAACTATGTAAGTTTGTTATTTATTTTCAACTTTCGCTAAAATAGAAAAGATTATACTAACTAATTGGACATATTTGGTTCTTATAGTTGGATTTTTGTGGAAAATATACAGGATGGAAGTTGAAAGAGGAACTTTTTTGAGAAAACCCAATAAAAATAATTATAGTTAATTAATCTTTGATTTAAAAAAGTGACAATAGACAAATATCAGTAGAGGAATGTTCGTTTTGAGACAAAAGAATACAACAGCCTTCAAGTAGTGACACAAATTGAGTTATAGGGTTCTAAAGTTGAACGTTCGAATCAAATTTTTTGACATGCCCCTGTAAAAACATTAATATTTCCGAAACTATGTAAGTTTGTTATTTATTTTCAACTTTCGCTAAAATAGAAAAGATTATACTAACTAATTGGACATATTTGGTTCTTATAGTTGGATTTTTGGAGAAAATATACAGGATGAAAGTTGAAAGAGGAATTTTTTTGAGAAAACCCAATAAAAATAATTTATAGTTGATGAATTTGTGATTTAAAAAAGTGACAATAGACAAAAATCAGTAGAGGAATGTTCGTTTTGAGACAAAAGAATACAACAGCCTTCCAGTAGTGACACAAATTGAGTTATAGGGTTCTAAAGTTGAACGTTCGAATCAAATTTTTTGACATGCCCCTGTAAAAACATTAATATTTCCGAAACTATGTAAGTTTGTTATTTATTTTCAACTTTCGCTAAAATAGAAAAGATTATACTAACTAATTGGACATATTTGGTTCTTATAGTTGGATTTTTGTGGAAAATATACAGGATGGAAGTTGAAAGAGGAACTTTTTTGAGAAAACCCAATAAAAATAATTATAGTTAATTAATCTTTGATTTAAAAAAGTGACAATAGACAAATATCAGTAGAGGAATGTTCGTTTTGAGACAAAAGAATACAACAGCCTTCCAGTAGTGACACAAATTGAGTTATAGGGTTCTAAAGTTGAACGTTCGAATCAAATTTTTTGACATGCCCCTGTAAAAACATTAATATTTCCGAAACTATGTAAGTTTGTTATTTCTTTTCAACTTTCTCTAAAATAGAAAAGATTATACTAACTAACTGGACATGTTTGGTTCTTATAGTTGGATGTGTGTTGAAAATATACAGGATGAAAGTTGAAAGAGGAATTTTTTTGAGAAAACCCAATAAAAATAATTTATAGTTGATGAATTTGTGATTTAAAAAAATGACAATAGACAAAAATCAGTAGAGTATATGTTCGTTTTGGAATAAAAGAATACAACAGCCTTCCAGTAGTGACACAAATTGAGTTATAGGGTTCTAAAGTTGAACGTTCGAATCAAATTTTTTGACATGCCCCTGTAAAAACATTAATATTTCCGAAACTATGTAAGTTTGTTATTAATTTTCAACTTTCACTAAAATAGAAAAGATTATACTAACTAACTGGACATGTTTGGTTCTTATAGTTGGATGTTTGTTGAAAATATACAGGATGAAAGTTGAAAGAGGAATTTTTTTGCGAAAACCCAATAAAATAATTTATAGTTGATGAATTTGTGATTTAAAAAAGTGACAATAGACAAAAATCAGTAGAGGAATGTTCGTTTTGAGACAAAAGAATACAACAGCCTTCAAGTAGTGACACAAATTGAGTTATAGGGTTCTAAAGTTGAACGTTCGAATCAAATTTTTTGACATGCCCCTGTAAAAACATTAATATTTCCGAAACTATGTAAGTTTGTTATTTATTTTCAACTTTCTCTAAAATAGAAAAGATTATACTAACTAACTGGACATATTTGGTTCTTATAGCTGGATTTTTGTGGAAAATATACAGGATGGAAGTTGAAAGAAGAATTTTTTTTGAGAAAATCCAATAAAAATAATTATAGTTAATGAATTTGTGATTTAAAAAAGTGACAATAGACAAAAATCAGTAGAGGAATGTTCGTTTTGTGACAAAAGAATACAACAGCCTTCCAGTAGTGACACAAATTGAGTTATAGGGTTCTAAAGTTGAACGTTCGAATCAAATTTTTTGACATGCCCCTGTAAAAACATTAATATTTCCGAAACTATGTGAGTGTGTTATTTATTTTTAACTTTCTCTAAAATAGAAAAGATTATACTAACTAATTGGACATATTTGGTTCTTATAGCTGGATTTTTGTGGAAAACATACAGGATGGAAGTTGAAAGAGGAATTTTTTTGAGAAAACCCAATAAAAATAATTTATAGTTGATGAATTTGCGATTTAAAAAAGTGACAATAGACAAAAATCAGTAGAGGAATGTTCGTTACGAGACAAAAGAATACAACAGCCTTCCAGTAGTGACACAAATTGAGTTATAGGGTTCTAAAGTTGAACGTTCGAATCAAATTTTTTGACATGCCCCTGTAAAAACATTAATATTTCCGAAACTATGTGAGTGTGTTATTTATTTTTAACTTTCTCTAAAATAGAAAAGATTATACTAACTAACTGGATATATTTGGTTCTTATAGTTGGATTTTTGTGGAAAATATACAGGATGGAATTTGAAAGAGGAATTTTTTTGAGAAAACCCAATAAAAATAATTTATAGTTAATGAATTTGTGATTTAAAAAAGTGACAATAGACAAAAATCAGTAGAGGAATGTTCGTTTTGAGACAAAAGAATACAACAGCCTTCAAGTAGTGACACAAATTGAGTTATAGGGTTCTAAAGTTGGACGTTCGAATCAAATTTTTTGACATGCCCCTGTAAAAACATTAATATTTCCGAAACTATGTGAGTGTGTTATTTATTTTCAACTTTCTCTAAAATAGAAAAGATTATACTAACTAATTGGACATATTTGGTTCTTATAGCTGGATTTTTGTGGAAAATATACAGGATGGAAGTTGAAAGAAGAATTTTTTTTGAGAAAATCCAATAAAAATAATTATAGTTAATGAATTTGTGATTTAAAAAAGTGACAATAGACAAAAATCAGTAGAGGAATGTTCGTTTTGTGACAAAAGAATACAACAGCCTTCCAGTAGTGACACAAATTGAGTTATAGGGTTCTAAAGTTGAACGTTCGAATCAAATTTTTTGACATACCCCTGTAAAAATATTATTATTTTTGAAACTATGTGAGCTATTTATTTTTTCCTAACGTGAATCGGTAGCGAAAAAAAGAGACGAAATAAATAATCACGTTCGGTTTTCACGCTGTAATGTTTGCGGATATTATACAGGGTGAAATTAGAAAAAAATTGTATTATGCTACTACAACTTTTAATTCATTTTGAAACGATATTGAATTATGGAAAGTTACGAAAGACTTGAGACACATCATGAGCGATTTTACTGTGTTGGCATCAACCTCGATCTGATCCGTCTTATGCCATTAAACCGTCTACTTTATATAATTATTATTGCATGAAGTGGGAGCCAGAAAGTGGGGCCGATATAATCATATTAAAACGTCGTCTAATATTACCAACATAAGCAACCGTAAAAGATGAAAAGACAATTAAAAGTTTGTTTTGCTAAGCCGTCTCTGTAGGGCGAGTTTGTAATTTAGTTGACGCCGACATAGACGTACGTCAATTTCCATTTTCCGATCAGATATTTCGAAATAAAATTTAATAACAACTTCAAATATTGATATTTGGGAGATGGCGTGAATTTTTAGAGCCGGTCATGTACTCTAAGTATAAATTTTAATATTTTCTTTGATGTTGAATACGCCGTTCGTTTCAGAGCTGTTTTCCAGTCTTTTAAAAGAATATTTTGTCCGCTTGGAAACGTTTTCACACGACGGTGGAAAAGTGAATGAAAAGGTACGGAAAATCTATTCGTATTTTTTGAAAAAAAAATGGAAATTCGTTTCTTACTTAAATAATGTATAAACAGGAAAGGACTTGGAGATATTTTCGTGAAATTTGTTGTCTAAGATGTATTATTTCAGATTCTTTTGAAAAATAATGGGAGATTTTTGATAAAATTGTGAAAATCGAGATTAGAAATTATTGTTTACCTCAAATTTGCAATTTTTTGATGGAAATCTTTAGAATTTTAGATACATGCTTCTTTGAAAAAATATAGAGGAGAAATAGGTCAAAATTCTTACGGAAAATATACAGGGTGAAAGCTGGAATAAAAAATCTTTTGACATGCTCCTGTATAAATATTTATATTTCTAAAACTAGATGAGATACTCGTGTTTATATAACATGAATTGATAAAAGAGAGAATGATTTCTATTATTGACCAAGTTTGGTTTTTCAACTTTAATTTTTACGAAAAATATACAGGGTGAAACTTGAGGTGAAATTTTTTTTGACATAATACAAGAAAGAAATTTGTAGTACTCACATTTATGATGAAAAATAAAAGCAATAGACAAAAATCGAGAGAAATGTGTCCATTTTATGTTAAAAAAAAATATATTAACACTTGGGATAACACAAACTGATGTACAGAGCAATAAAGCTGAATGTTCTAAAAAATCTTTTGACACACTCCTGTATAAATATTTATATTTTTAAAACTAAGTGAGATACTCGTGTTTATATAACATGAATTGATAAAAGAAAAATAGATTTCTATTAATGACCAAGTTTCGTTTTTCAACTTTAATTTTTACGGAAAATATACAGGGTGAAAGTTGAGGTAAAATTTTTTATGACATAATTCAAGAAAAAAATTTGTAGTACTCACATTTGTGATGAAAAACAACGACAATAGACAAAAATCGAAACAAATGTTTTCATTTTATGATAAAAAAAATATATTAACTCTCTTGTGATTACACAAACTGATTTACAGAGCGTTAAAGTTGAATGTTCTAAAAAATCTTTAGACATGGTCCTGTATAAATATTTATATTTCTAAAACTAACTGAGATACTCGTGTTTATATAACATGAATTGATAAAAGAAAGATTGATTTCCATTACTGACCAAGTTTTATTTTTCAGCTTTAATTTTTACGGAAAATATACAGGGTGAATGTTGAATTAAAATTTTTTATGACATAATACAAAAAAAAAATTTGTAGTACTCACATTTATGATGAAAAATAACGACAATAGATAAAAACTGGAAGAAATGTGTTAATTATATGATAAAAAAATATATTAACTCTCTTGTGATTACACAAACTGATGTACAGAGCGTTAAAGTTGAATATTCTAAAAAATCTTTTGACATGCTCCTGTATAAATATTTATATTTCTAAAACTAGATGAGATACTCATGTTTATATAACACGAATTTATAGAGAAAAGATTGATCTATGTTAGTGACCACGTTTTGTTTTTCCACTTCAATTTTTACGGAAAATATACAGGGTGAAAGTTGAACTAAAATTTTTTGTGACATAATACAAGAAAAAAATTCGTAGTATCTAAATTTGTGGTATCAAAAAACTACAATAGACAAATATCATAAGAAAAACGTCCATTCTATAATACAAAAAAACAGTAATATTTCTGTCATAACACAAACTGAGTTATACAGCTTTGAACTTCAACATTATTAACTCGCAATCAAAACATATCATAAAACAACTTCCAGAACCCCCCTGCATATCGCTTAAAAAACAATCTACTTCTCAAACACACCTCGTAAAACAACATATTTGTATATAGTTATCATTTCACCCTATTACAAACAGTCGTACATAAAATTTTCTGTTATAAAGTGAAATTCTTTTTGAATTGATGCATTCTGTTTGAATATTTGTTTGCCAGCTACGTTCACTCCAATTTTTTTTATTTGTCCAATTTCATCCGGGTTTCTTGTTGTTGATATGAAAATAGCCGAAATACATATTGAATTCCCTTAGGAATTTTGTATTCCAGTGGAGACACAATTTTCTTCAATGCCCATAAATACAGAAAGAGACGCGTTCTTGGGTTATGAATTTTTTTTATATACAATGACTTTATTTTAATATGAGACGGTTTCAGCGGTTACCAATTGAAAGATATCAACGTTTTCCAGGATAACACCCTCAGAAAGAATGTAGCGTCGAGGATTTCATCGAAAACTGCCTATTTATCAAATATTTAATCAGAAAATTAGCTTGGAAGCTCAGAATTATTCACTAGTTAACTATAAACCTAAAATAAAAATACTTAAAACCACTGCAGACTTTCAAACCGACCGTTTGGACCATCAGGAGTGCATCCGTATTTCTTTTTCTAGATGTTAAGATTACTGCACAGCTTTTTTATATAGAAACGTGTCAGAACATTCAATATAATATTTACGTGACTTTTTCTTGGTTTCTTCAATTGTTTTTTTCGCGTAAAAATGTTTTTTTTTTGTTTATGTCAGTTTTTAGATTGTTCTACTTTTAAATTTAAGTCAAATTTTGACAGATACTATCGAAAACTGATAAAATATCAACTGTAGAGAAAGTTTCGACCTTTGCAAAGTCCATCTTCCGCTACTTTTCGAATAGAATTAGTCCGAGCTATTTTTTTGGAAAAATTGGTCGACTTTTAGTTCCGATTTGATACCTATGGATTTTTTTATAGAGTGATTTCAATAAAAAACTACTCAGAATACGAGGAGTGTACGAAAAGTTTCCGAAATCGGTTACGAAAGCGATTATTTAGTTTAGACCAGTATGAAAATTGTTTTAATTCAGGATTTACGTCAAATTTTGACAGATACTATCGAAAACTAACAATATATCAACTGTAGAGAAAGTTTCGAGCTTTGCAAAGTCCATCTTCCGCTAGCTTTTCGAATGAAATTAGTCGAGTTGGTTTTTTGGAAAAATTGGTCGACTTTTAGCTCCGATTTGATACCTATGGATTTTTCTATGGAGTTATTTCAATAAAAAAGTATACGGATTACGAGGAGTGTACGAAAAGTTTCCGAAATCGGTTACGAAAGCGATTATTTGGTTTAGATCATTTTGAAAATTGTTTTAATTCAGGATTTACGTCAAATTTTGACAGATACTATCGAAAACTAACAATATATCAACTGTAGAGAAAGTTTCGACCTTTACAAAGTCCATCTTCCGCTACTTTTCGAATAGAATTAGTCGGAGCTATTTTCTTGGAAAAATTGGTCGACTTTTAGTTCCGATTTGATACCTATGGATTTTTCTATGGAGTTATTTCAATAAAAAAGTATACGGATTACGAGGAGTGTACGAAAAGTTTCCGAAATCGGTTACGAAAGCGATTATTTGGTTTAGATCATTTTGAAAATTGTTTTAATTCAAGATTTACGTCAAATTTTGACAGATACTATCGAAAACTAACAATATATCAACTGTAGAGAAAGTTTCGAGCTTTGCAAAGTCCATCTTCCGCTAGCTTTTCGAATGAAATTAGTCGAGTTGGTTTTTTGGAAAAATTGGTCGACTTTTAGCTCCGATTTGATACCTATGGATTTTTCTATGGAGTTATTTCAATAAAAAAGTATACGGATTACGAGGAGTGTACGAAAAGTTTCCGAAATCGGTTACGAAAGCGATTATTTGGTTTAGATCATTTTGAAAATTGTTTTAATTCAGGATTTACGTCAAATTTTGACAGATACTATCGAAAACTAACAATATATCAACTGTAGAGAAAGTTTCGAGCTTTACAAAGTCCATCTTCCGCTACTTTTCGAATAGAATTAGTCGGAGCTATTTTCTTGGAAAAATTGGTCGACTTTTAGTTCCGATTTGATACCTATGGATTTTTCTATGGAGTTATTTCAATAAAAAAGTATACGGATTACGAGGAGTGTACGAAAAGTTTCCGAAATCGGTTACGAAAGCGATTATTTGGTTTAGATCATTTTGAAAATTGTTTTAATTCAGGATTTACGTCAAATTTTGACAGATACTATCGAAAACTAACAATATATCAACTGTAGAGAAAGTTTCGAGCTTTACAAAGTCCATCTTCCGCTACTTTTCGAATAGAATTAGTCCGAGCTATTTTCTTGGAAAAATTGGTCGACTTTTAGTTCCGATTTGATACCTATGGATTTTTCTATGGAGTTATTCCAATAAAAAAGTATACGGATTACGAGGAGTGTACGAAAAGCTTCCGAAATCGGTTACGAAAGCGATTATTTAGTTTAGACCAGTATGAAAATTGTTTTAATTCAAGATTTACATCAAATTTTGACAGATACTATCGAAAACTAACAATATATCAACTGTAGAGAAAGTTTCGACCTTTACAAAGTCCATCTTCCGCTACTTTTCGAATAGAATTAGTCCGAGCTATTTTCTTGGAAAAATTGGTCGACTTTTAGTTCCGATTTGATACCTATGGATTTTTCTATGGAGTTATTTCAATAAAAAAGTATACGGATTACGAGGAGTGTACGAGAAGTTTCCGAAATCGGTTACGAAAGCGATTATTTAGTTTAGACCAGTATGAAAATTGTTTTAATTCAAGATTTACGTCAAATTTTGACAGATACTATCGAAAAATGATAATATATCAACTGTAGAGAAAGTTTCGACCTTTACAAAGTTCATCTTCCGCTAGCTTTTCGAATGAAATTAGTCGGAGCTATTTTTTTGGAAAAATTGGTCGACTTTTAGTTCCGATTTGATACCTATGGATTTTTCTATGGAGTTATTTCAATAAAAAAGCATACGGATTACGAGGAGTGTACGAGAAGTTTCCGAAATCGGTTACGAAAGCGATTATTTGGTTTAGATCATTTTGAAAATTGTTTTAATTCAAGATTTACGTCAAATTTTGACAGATACTATCGAAAACTAACAATATATCAACTGTAGAGAAAGTTTCGACCTTTACAAAGTCCATCTTCCGCTACTTTTCGAATAGAATTAGTCCGAGCTATTTTCTTGGAAAAATTGGTCGACTTTTAGTTCCGATTTGATACCTATGGATTTTTCTATGGAGTTATTTCAATAAAAAAGTATTCAGAATACGAGGAGTGTGCGAAAAGTTTCCGAAATCGGTTACGAAAGCGATTATTTGGTTTAGATCATTTTGAAAATTGTTTTAATTCAAGATTTACGTCAAATTTTGACAGACAATATCGAAAACTAACAATATATCAACTGTAGAGAAAGTTTCGAGCTTTGCAAAGTCCATCTTCCGCTACTTTTCGAATAGAATTAGTCCGAGCTATTTTCTTGGAAAAATTGGTCGACTTTTAGTTCCGATTTGATACCTAATGGATTTTTCTATGGAGTTATTTCAATAAAAAAGTATACGGATTACGAGGAGTGTACGAAAAGTTTCCGAAATCGGTTACTAAAGCGATTATTTGGTTCAGATCATTTTAAAAATTGTTTTAATTCAAGATTTACGTCAAATTTTGACAGATAATATCGAAAAATGATAATATATCAACTGTGGAGAAAGTTTCGACGTTTGCAAAGTCCAATTTCTGGTTTCATTCAAAAAAATTCATTTATTAAGATATTGTTGACAAAAATTGAAAAAAAAAGTGGCGCAGTCAATAGGATAATGAACAAAAATATAATAATATATTATACAGTGTATATAGAATAATAAAATCGAGTTATCCAACAAATGTGTTGAATACTATATTTTTTCTACGACTATAAGAATAAAAATTGAAGTACAAGTAAAAAGAATGAAGTTTATCCTCAAATTTCGATAGATGTCGAATCTCGTAGTATATTGTTGAGGTGAGGTCGCTGTCTACCACGTTAGCGTGACTCTATGACCTGTCGACAGATGCGAATAACTATAAACACACATACATTCAATCAGTTATTGGCGCATAAGGAAACTGATATCTCTCACGTGAGCTGGTTAGAACCCGGACGTTGAATGTTGAATTTATACAGGGTCGATCGCATTTAAAAGGCGATTCTTCCCCAATTTGGTGTTTAACTTTAAAAAAACTTGTCTAATTAGCTCCTTTGTATATTCACTTTTCTTTTGTTTCTCTTTTCGTCGGACGGTGGCGCCCGTTCAAAACGAAGTTTCGCAACTCGGGAATTTTCCATGAAAACTTTGTTAATGTTTCATCAGGTATTCTTTTATAACGCAACGTTGTTTCGAATTAAATCACGGCCCGGGTCGCTGTTATATTTCAACAGCTTCTCTAACTTGTCACTCCGGGCGTCTATCCTCACTCCAGCTTATTAAAATGTTTATTTTACAGGGAAAGTTATTTATCTTGACGCCGCCAGGTTGTGCTTCAGACGGCTCGGAAAATATTTGGTTATGTTTACGAAAAACAAATCGTTTCGGGATGGAATTATTTATTGTATCAAATTTTTACATTTATCGCAATTAGATCTGATAGAAATTGATGGTCCTTCGCTTCATGTGCCCTAAAAATAATTTTTGGTATCACTGCAAACGGTTTTTGAGTTAAAAAGGAGGGAAATCTCTGAATAACTTCGAAAAATCGTTATTTCATTCAAATTTTCGCGCATTTTCAACTAGACGATTATTTTATTACGAAGGTATTCAGTTTAAAAACCTGAATTATTAACTTTTGTTTCTGAAGATTGATTCACTTTGATATTGAAACGAAACGTTGTTACATCATCAGGAAACAAAAAACGTCCAAAAAATAATTAAACTCTATAAATTTTTGACAAAATAAAAATTTATAGTTTTATTTCATATTCTATAACATTTTTAACAGTTCCATTTTTGACTTGACCCTGTATAAATGTGTATTAAGGCTCACTACGATATACAGGGTGTACCACGACGAGTTAAAACTACCTGTATATGGCAAAATGCTTGTAGTAAAATCATGAAAATTTCTACGTTTAGGTTTCCGGATACGATCTTTTTAATTAGAATATTTTTAAAGATGGCCGACTTCCGGTTGTACCGGAAGTCGACTGTAACTTTGTTATTTTATAAACAACACCCTATATATTTATACATTTTTGAAATCTACGTAAAATTTTAGTATTTTTTTGTCTAAAAAGTTTTTTCGAAAAATGCATACTTTTTGAGTTATTAACTTTTTTGTAAAAAATTCTACCTTTATAAATCATTTTTTTACGACAATACCCTCAAAGATATGAAAATTATTTCTATTTAGTTGCTTTTAGCAAGGTCAGACGTATTTGAATTTATGTTGAAAAATTTTTCGTTTTATACAGGGTGTCTATAAAAAGTCTTCAAAATTTAACTTCATAAATATCGAATTTTTTTATTTTTTTAAATAGAGCCACCCTGTTTTTTCTATTTTAATGCATTCAAAGATGAAAAATAAGGCAAATTCATTCTTTTCTATACCTAAACCTTACTGTTAACGAGATATTAAATGTTTTCTGTAAATTTTTAGAGATACAGGTGTGGTCTAAATTTCATTTTGCCCCGTTAATACAAGGACTATAAAATAAAAATAGGGAAGTATACATGAATTTACCTTATTTCTTACCCCTAAATGCATTAAAATATAAAAAACCGGGTGGTTCTATGTAAAAAAATAAAGAAATTTGATATTTATAAAGTTTAACTTTGAAAACTTTTTATACACACCCTGTATAAAATAAAACATTTTTCAACATAGATTCAAATACGTATGACCTTGCTTAAATTAACGGGACAGAAACCATTTTCATATCTTTAAGGGTGTCCGCGTAAAAAAATAATTTATAAGGGTCTACAACGGTCAAATTTTTTACAAAAAATTTAATAACTCAAAAATTATGCATTTTTCGAAAAAAGTTTTCAGACAAAAGTATACCAAAATTTTACGTAGATTTCAAAAATGTATCAATATATAGGGTGATCTTTTTAAAATAAGGCTATCAATAATCACAAACAAAAATATAAGATATGTGCTTCGATATCTTAATGCTAATTAAAATCTCGATTAAATTTTTCGTGTAAAACAAGTCGATATACGTCGAAATGTCATAGTAAACGAAAATATAGTAAAATCGATGGATTTCTTTCTAATAACGTACCTCTAGTGAAAGTTAAGCTTTCGTACGTTTGATTTTGAAAATCTGGACGATAATTTTCGAAATTTTTGTCGTATTATAATTATTGATACCCGCAATAAGTTTCGGTGAATTTTGTTCTCGATTTAAACGAACGGACTATAACTAATTTTGGGAATGAATTATTTTTTTTAGTGTACTTACATTAGATCTCCAAATAATTCTTTTGAAACAATAAATACTCAAAAAAACTATAGCGAATATACCGAAATAATAAATACAAATGTTGGCATCTTTTGGCATCGCCATTTTACTGAAATTTTCAACGCATTTTATTATTATCGAAACCGAATGTCAATTTAGACGGAACGTGTCAAAACTTTAACAAAACTAAACGTCATTGTTGTAATACGTAATTGAAAGAGATTTTCTCGATTTCGTCGAGGTGCATCACCCTTGAAAGTGAGTCACGTGCCGTTGTTTTAATGGCGCACGGCACGTTAGTTACATTTTAGTGACTAAGTGCAACATGCAACGTGTAATAATGGGTTTGGGGTTGAATAAGCGGAATTATATGATGTCAGCGTGTACTTGTATTAAATTATTTATTCGAGTTTAACAGATAAACAGGAAAATCATCGATTCGTCTACAATTATATTGTTTAATTAAGTTATTTATCGATATGAGTTTGAATATTGATGTGGAACACGATATCACGTGTCTAGTAGTGATTTTTAGTTTGAATTTTATCGAGTTAAACTTATTTTGACTTGATGGAATTAACGATTTCAGTGAAACCTCTACGTTTATTGTTTCTCTATGGATAATAGATTAATTTGGCAACAAAATTTTGAGGAAATCTCTACGATATTCATTTTTTCTATGATTTATAATAGAATAAGTTCTATCTGTCAACTGTCAACGATATAAAAATGAAACCTTCGTATTTATATCTTATCTATGGAAAAAATATGAGAACCATGTCGATTTGACAAAAACAATCTGAATAAGCCTCAAAATTTTTCATTTTTTCTATGATTTATAATAGAATGAGTCCCATCTGTCAACTGTCAACAGTATAAAAGTGAAACCTTCGTATTTATATCTTATCTATGGAAAAAATATGAGAACCATGTCGATTTGACAAAAACAATCTGAATAAGCCTCAAAATTTTTCATTTTTTCTATGATTTATAATAGAATGAGTCCCATCTGTCAACTGTCATTGATATAAAAGTGAAACCTTCGTATTTTTATCTTATCTATGGAAAAAATATGAGAACCATGTCGATTTGACAAAAACAATCTGAATAAGCCTCAAAATTTCTCATTTTTTCTATGATTTATAATAGAATGAGTCCCATCTGTCAACTGTCAACAGTATAAAAGTGAAACCTTCGTATTTATATCTTATCTATGGAAAAAATATGAGAACCATGTCGATTTGACAAAAACAATCTGAATAAGCCTCAAAATTTTTCATTTTTTCTATGATTTATAATAGAATGAGTCCCATCTGTCAACTGTCATTGATATAAAAGTGAAACCTTCGTATTTTTATCTTATCTATGGAAAAAATATGAGAACCATGTCGATTTGACAAAAACAATCTGAATAAGCCTCAAAATTTTTCATTTTTTCTATGATTTATAATAGAATGAGTCCCATCTGTCAACTGTCATTGATATAAAAGTGAAACCTTCGTATTTTTATCTTATCTATGGAAAAAATATGAGAACCATGTCGATTTGACAAAAACAATCTGAATAAGCCTCAAAATTTTTCATTTTTTCTATGATTTATAATAGAATGAGTCCCATCTGTCAACTGTCAACAGTATAAAAGTGAAACCTTCGTATTTATATCTTATCTATGAAAAAAATATGAGAACCATGTCGATTTGACAAAAACAATCTGAATAAGCCTCAAAATTTTTCATTTTTTCTATGATTTATAATAGAATGAGTCCCATCTGTCAACTGTCATTGATATAAAAGTGAAACCTTCGTATTTTTATCTTATCTATGGAAAAAATATGAGAACCATGTCGATTTGACAAAAACAATCTGAATAAGCCTCAAAATTTCTCATTTTTTCTATGATTTATAATAGAATGAGTCCCATCTGTCAACTGTCAACAGTATAAAAGTGAAACCTTCGTATTTATATCTTATCTATGGAAAAAATATGAGAACCATGTCGATTTGAAAAAAACAATCTGAATAAGCCTCAAAATTTCTCATTTTTTCTATGATTTATAATAGAATGAGTCCCATCTGTCAACTGTCAACAGTATAAAAGTGAAACCTTCGTATTTATATCTTATCTATGGAAAAAATATGAGAACCATGTCGATTTGACAAAAACAATCTGAATAAGCCTCAAAATTTTTCATTTTTTCTATGATTTATAATAGAATGAGTCCCATCTGTCAACTGTCAACAGTATAAAAGTGAAACCTTCGTATTTATATCTTATCTATGGAAAAAATATGAGAACCATGTCGATTTGACAAAAACAATCTGAATAAGCCTCAAAATTTTTCATTTTTTCTATGATTTATAATAGAATGAGTCCCATCTGTCAACTGTCATTGATATAAAAGTGAAACCTTCGTATTTTTATCTTATCTATGGAAAAAATATGAGAACCATGTCGATTTGACAAAAACAATCTGAATAAGCCTCAAAATTTTTCATTTTTTCTATGATTTATAATAGAATGAGTCCCATCTGTCAACTGTCAACAGTATAAAAGTGAAACCTTCGTATTTATATCTTATCTATGAAAAAAATATGAGAACCATGTCGATTTGACAAAAACAATCTGAATAAGCCTCAAAATTTTTCATTTTTTCTATGATTTATAATAGAATGAGTCCCATCTGTCAACTGTCAACAGTATAAAAGTGAAACCTTCGTATTTATATCTTATCTATGAAAAAAATATGAGAACCATGTCGATTTGACAAAAACAATCTGAATAAGCCTCAAAATTTTTCATTTTTTCTATGATTTATAATAGAATGAGTCCCATCTGTCAACTGTCATTGATATAAAAGTGAAACCTTCGTATTTTTATCTTATCTATGGAAAAAATATGAGAACCATGTCGATTTGACAAAAACAATCTGAATAAGCCTCAAAATTTCTCATTTTTTCTATGATTTATAATAGAATGAGTCCCATCTGTCAACTGTCAACAGTATAAAAGTGAAACCTTCGTATTTATATCTTATCTATGAAAAAAATATGAGAACCCTGTCGATTTGACAAAAACAATCTGAATAAGCCTCAAAATTTCTCATTTTTTCTATGATTTATAATAGAATGAGTCCCATCTGTCAACTGTCAACAGTATAAAAGTGAAACCTTCGTATTTATATCTTATCTATGGAAAAAATATGAGAACCATGTCGATTTGACAAAAACAATCTGAATAAGCCTCAAAATTTTTCATTTTTTCTATGATTTATAATAGAATGAGTCCCATCTGTCAACTGTCATTGATATAAAAGTGAAACCTTCGTATTTTTATCTTATCTATGGAAAAAATATGAGAACCATGTCGATTTGACAAAAACAATCTGAATAAGCCTCAAAATTTTTCATTTTTTCTATGATTTATAATAGAATGAGTCCCATCTGTCAACTGTCAACAGTATAAAAGTGAAACCTTCGTATTTATATCTTATCTATGAAAAAAATATGAGAACCATGTCGATTTGACAAAAACAATCTGAATAAGCCTCAAAATTTTTCATTTTTTCTATGATTTATAATAGAATGAGTCCCATCTGTCAACTGTCAACAGTATAAAAGTGAAACCTTCGTATTTATATCTTATCTATGAAAAAAATATGAGAACCATGTCGATTTGACAAAAACAATCTGAATAAGCCTCAAAATTTTTCATTTTTTCTATGATTTATAATAGAATGAGTCCCATCTGTCAACTGTCAACAGTATAAAAGTGAAACCTTCGTATTTATATCTTATCTATGAAAAAAATATGAGAACCATGTCGATTTGACAAAAACAATCTGAATAAGCCTCAAAATTTTTCATTTTTTCTATGATTTATAATAGAATGAGTCCCATCTGTCAACTGTCAACAGTATAAAAGTGAAACCTTCGTATTTATATCTTATCTATGAAAAAAATATGAGAACCATGTCGATTTGACAAAAACAATCTGAATAAGTCTCAAAATTTTTCATTTTTTCTATGATTTATAATAGAATGAGTCCCATCTGTCAACTGTCAACAGTATAAAAGTGAAACCTTCGTATTTATATCTTATCTATGGAAAAAATATGAGAACCATGTCGATTTGACAAAAACAATCTGAATAAGCCTCAAAATTTTTCATTTTTTCTATGATTCATAATAGAATGAGTCCCATCTGTCAACTGTCAACGATATAAAAGTGAAACCTTCGTATTTTTATCTTATCTATGGAAAAAATATGAGAACCCTGTCGATTTGACAAAAACAATCTGAATAAGCCTCAAAATTTCTCATTTTTTCTATGATTTACAATAGATTAAGTTCTATCTGTCAACTGTCAACAATATCCAACTGAAATATTTTTATTTGTATTTCGTCTACGATAAAAATTTCAAAAGAATATTTCGTTCAGCAATAGAAACCCGAGTGAGTCTCTATACTATTAATTTTCTCTATGATAAATACCCGAATGAATTCAATCTGTCAACTGTCAAAAATATCGTAGGGAAACCTCTATATTTGTCTGTTATCTCTGGTAAATATTTGAGGTTAATACATTTAGCGCGCGTCATTAATTTGAATACGTCAAGAATTCGGATGCAAATAATTCGTTTTGTTTCCATCCAAACTGAAAATTCAATCGATCTCACATGGAACTTCGAAAAATCTCATCAAAATATTTCATCACATTAAGAAAATCAGATCAAAGACACTCGAAAAAAAAAATTAATTAAAGCAATAAGATTGCTCCTTATTTTTACGAAAAAACTTTTATTTATCGAACTGATTTTCCCAGACAGTTTTTTCTAATAAAACTCAAGTAGACACACGAGGGAGGGTGGAAAAAAACGCCTTTTTCCCCATGTATATATCTAATTACCCCATCACTACGGAGTACATTTATTTTCTTCCATTTTCTCTTTGTTTGTCTTCCACTTTGGAAACATTTTTCATCCACGAAAAAATACGAAACTTTCGGCAAATACAAAAACAATCCCCAATCAAATTACGATAATTTTTTTATACATAAAAAAAAAGATTTTCGAAATAATTTATTGGCCTGTTCAATAACCTATAAATTAACGTCCGCTACGAGGATGACGTCAGTCATGGTGTCGATTTCCTTTTGGGGTAATTTGAAGTAACTGGTGACCACGTCAACGGTATTAGGAAACTCCGTTGAAGTTTCCCGTTCGTTATTTCCGTTAATTACTAATAAATAATCTGTAGTGGTACTTTTTTCGTCGACGTCTTCGTAAACTTCAACTTCTTTAGTACAATTCCGCATCATCGCCATAGTTTCCTTGTCCAAATTAAAACTAGGAAGTCCAGTTGTATCGTCCGATTTTTCCAGAGATTTTATTGGTAACGTGGATATGCTGCACGTGATTTTATCGCTTCCTCCGACGATTTTCCCGGTACGTTCAATCGGCGAGGTCTGTTGGTATATTGAAACCACGTCTTCTTTCCCTACGATTATTTCTTTCGTGTGAATGCTACTCGTTTTTATTTCTATATCCACTTTTTTAACTACGCGCGAAGTGGTTTTTTCGTGTTGGTAACTCGACGTCGTGGTGCCCAAATCGGCGTTGATTTTGCGCCAACAAGTTTCTTTTTCCTCGGTTTGCCGGGGGTCGGTGGAAACGCCGGTTTCTACGGGGAAATAATTCTGCGTACCTTCTACTTCCAATTCTATCCGGGACGTTTGTAATTCGTTGCTGGTGCATAGAGGTTCCGGTCGAGCTGGATCTTGAGGGATAGAAGAATCCGTCGGTAGTCCGGGGTAGCGTAAACTTATGGGTTTTAGGGTTGTCGGTGTCGGTGGTAGTTCGGTTTCTTCTATGCTCGACGATCGAGATGTGTTTGATTCATCGTGGAATGAAGACATGGGGTCGGACAGGATCTTATGATGTTTTACGTCGATCGATGAATGACAGTTGACGTGTATGTAGTCGAACGTTACCGAAATCTGGTGTAGTTCCGATTTACCGGAAATGTCAATGTTGAATTTACTTTTTCAGTTATAGTCCGTTCATTTGAAGCTCGGAAATGAATCAATTGTATAAAAGTATGACGAAATTGTATAAAATCAAACAAATTATTATTTTTTGAAGACATTTTGACGTTTTACGTCGATCGATGAATGACAGTTGACGTGTGTATAGTCGAACGTTACCGAAATCTGGTGTAGTTCCGATTTACTCGAAATGTCAATGTTGAATTTACTTTTTCAATTATAGTCCGTTCATTTGAAACCCGTAAATCAATCATTTGTAGAAAAGTATAACGAAATTGTATAAAATCAAACAAATTATTATTTTTGGAGACATTTTGACGTTTTACGTCGATGGAGGAATGACAGTTGACGTGTATGTAGTCGAACGTTACCGAAATCTGGTGTAGTTCCGATTTACTCGAAATGTCAATGTTGAATTTACTTTTTCAGTTATAGTCCGTTCATTTGAAGCTCGGAAATGAATCAATTGTATAAAAGTATAACGAAATTGTATAAAATCAAACAAATTATTATTTTTGAAGACATTTTGACGTTTTACGTCGATGGAGGAAGGACAGGTGATCTTAATAGTCAACGGGAAGGAAATCTGGTGTAATTCGAGTCCCACATTCACCAGAAATGTCAATGTTAAGCTTCTACTTTTATTTTTCTTCAAATCATCAATTCCTAAAGCTTTTCCATCTTCACTAGCCAATAATTGCGCATTTTCAGAAACAAATATGAATTTCTGAACGAATAACGAGTGGAAAATATTTTTTTTAGTTATAGTCCGTTCATTTAACTCCCGTAAATGAATTAATTGTAGAAAAGTATGACGAAATTGTATAAAATCATACAAATTATTATTTTTTGAAGACATTTTGACGTTTTACGTCGATGGAGAAATGACAGGGGACCTTAATAATCAACAGGAATGAAATCTGGTGTAATTCGAGTCCTACATTTACCAGAAACATCAATGTTGAGCTTCTACTTTTATTTTTTTTTAAGTCATCATTTCCTAAAACTTTTCCATGTTGACTAGCCAATAATTGCATATTTTCAAAAACAAATATAAATTTCCGAACGAATAACGAGTGGAAAATATTTTTTTTAGTTATAGTCCGTTCATTTAACTCCCGCAAATGAATTAATTGTAGAAAAGTATGACGAAATTGTATAAAATCATACAAATTATTATTTTTTGAAGACATTTTGACGTTTTACGTCGATGGAGAAATGACAGGGGACCTTAATAATCAACGGGAATGAAATCTGGTGTAATTCGAGTCCTACATTTACCACAATTCTCAATGTTAAGCCTCTAAATTCATTTTTTTTTTCTATATTTCCATCTATTTACATAAAAACGTCTACAAATCTTCAAACTCAATACTTCAATGAAAAAAATCATCTACATAATCAATTATCATGGTTATTTCACATAATTACTTTAAAAATAATGGGGAAATGTATTTAATAACTCTCATTTTCAATTAATCACCCCATAATTTAAAAAAAAACGTGAAAGACGTCGTGGATATTCTCCCTACTATGACGTCAACTAAAATTCGATGATTCATTCGATGAATCATTGGAATCGCCACAATATAACCCAGTATTCAGTATTTCAACACAAAAATGATAAAATTGAGGTCGATAAAGCTAAAACGCTTTCAAAACCAAATCCACAGTGAATATAAAACAATTTTCTTCCATTCCGTACAAAAAATTCCCAAAATTTTGTTAAAAATGGATAAAAATATGGTAATTTAACAAATATGTATAATAATCCCAATCAGGTACATCAGACTTGAACCCACGACCGTTTGACTACAAGGCATCCAAATAATAATTAAAAAAAATAACGTAACGTTCGAAAAAATTATACAGGGTGTTTAAATATGGAGTTTAGAGGTTATAAAATCGATCCCACTGCTTTAGGACTTACTATATACATTAAACGTCCCGGATTAGTACAATTAGGCATATTTTCGCCAAGGAAAATTCGGCGATATCACGTAAAACATAACCGAGCATACAGAGCGTTGTTAATTAATTGTTCATTATCTAAAGGATCTCCTGACGATATATCTTCATAGTTCACTCACTCCCATAGACAACAATAGACTTACGAAGGCGTAATGTTAAATAAAAGGGATAACTAATTTGCGGGACGGCGTGACGACGTCGCTTGTTATCCTCCGATCTCTTTGAATGAAATCCTTGTACAGTTTTATCATTATCGTCCCCGAAAAGAGGCATTCCAAATATACGCTCATCGATTTATCGAAAAAAAATTCCAGCGCTATGAAAATTCAACAGAGTTTTTGGCGATACGACGTTGCCGGATCGCGAAAATAACATAGATATCGAGGAAATTATCGAAATTGTATGGAAATTAATTGGGGACGCCCATGGTGTCGATTCGGATCGGGAGCAAATTTCAGGGCGATGAAAAGACCTGTTCGTTTCAATAATTAACTGGAATAATTCAATAGGATGGACGTGAGGAGCATATTCTGTTAAATTAATACAGGAAACCGTATTAATTGGGTTCCGTAGTTTCCGTTTTGGTCACAAACTAAGGTTAGTACGAGATAAATTTGGAAGAAAAAAAATTTACATTGAAAAGTTTGAGAAAATTAGTTTTAGCTCTCCCTGTAACGGCCGCAAATCCAAAAAACTATTCAATTGTGTAAAACTACTTATTGTGGAAGCTGATATGTACTAGGAAACTACCATTTATTCACCAGTATTATATATACAGGGTATTTTATTTCTCTGTAAGATATAGGTTACTTTCATTCCACCCTGTATGTAGTTATTCATCGTCAATATCTGTAAATAATTAGTAAAAAAATGGACAATATATTTGGAAATTTAATACTAATCATTTATTCACTAGTATTATATATACAGGGTATTTTATTTCTCTGTAAGATATAGGTTACTTTCATTCCACCCTGTATGTAGTTATTCATCGTCAATATCTGTAAATAATTAGTAAAAAAATGGACAATATATTTGGAAATTTAATACTAATCATTTATTCACTAGTATTATATATACAGGGTATTTTATTTCTCTGTAAGATATAGGTTACTTTCATTCCACCCTGTATGTAGTTATTCATCGTCAATATCTGTAAATAATTAGTAAAAAAATGGACAATATATTTGGAAATTTAATACTAATCATTTATTCACCAGTATTATATATACAGGGTAATTTATTTCTCTGTAAGATATAGGTTACTTTCATTCCACCCTGTATGTAGTTATTCATCGTCAATATCTGTAAATAATTAGTAAAAAAATGGACAATATATTTGGAAATTTAATACTAATCATTTATTCACTAGTATTATATATACAGGGTATTTTATTTCTCTGTAAGATATAGGTTACTTTCATTCCACCCTGTATGTAGTTATTCATCGTCAATATCTGTAAATAATTAGTAAAAAAATGGACAATATATTTGGAAATTTAATACTAATCATTTATTCACCAGTATTATATATACAGGGTAATTTATTTCTCTGTAAGATATAGGTTACTTTCATTCCACCCTGTATGTAGTTATTCATCGTGAATATCTGTAAATAATTAGTAAAAAAATGGACAATATATTTGGAAATTTAATACTAATCATTTATTCACTAGTATTATATATACAGGGTATTTTATTTCTCTGTAAGATATAGGTTACTTTCATTCCACCCTGTATGTAGTTATTCATCGTCAATATCTGTAGATAATTAGTAAAAAAATGGACAATATATTTGGAAATTTAATACTAATCATTTATTCACTAGTATTATATATACAGGGTATTTTATTTCTCTGTAAGATATAGGTTACTTTCATTCCACCCTGTATGTAGTTATTCATCGTCAATATCTGTAAATAATTAGTAAAAAAATGGACAATATATTTGGAAATTTAATACTAATCATTTATTCACTAGTATTATATATACAGGGTATTTTATTTCTCTGTAAGATATAGGTTACTTTCATTCCACCCTGTATGTAGTTATTCATCGTCAATATCTGTAAATAATTAGTAAAAAAATGGACAATATATTTGGAAATTTAATACTAATCATTTATTCACCAGTATTATATATACAGGGTAATTTATTTCTCTGTAAGATATAGGTTACTTTCATTCCACCCTGTATGTAGTTATTCATCGTCAATATCTGTAAATAATTAGTAAAAAAATGGACAATATATTTGGAAATTTAATACTAATCATTTATTCACTAGTATTATATATACAGGGTATTTTATTTCTCTGTAAGATATAGGTTACTTTCATTCCACCCTGTATGTAGTTATTCATCGTCAATATCTGTAAATAATTAGTAAAAAAATGGACAATATATTTGGAAATTTAATACTAATCATTTATTCACCAGTATTATATATACAGGGTAATTTATTTCTCTGTAAGATATAGGTTACTTTCATTCCACCCTGTATGTAGTTATTCATCGTGAATATCTGTAAATAATTAGTAAAAAAATGGACAATATATTTGGAAATTTAATACTAATCATTTATTCACTAGTATTATATATACAGGGTATTTTATTTCTCTGTAAGATATAGGTTACTTTCATTCCACCCTGTATGTAGTTATTCATCGTCAATATCTGTAGATAATTAGTAAAAAAATGGACAATATATTTGGAAATTTAATACTAATCATTTATTCACCAGTATTATATATACAGGGTAATTTATTTCTCTGTAAGATATAGGTTACTTTCATTCCACCCTGTATGTAGTTATTCATCGTCAATATCTGTAAATAATTAGTAAAAAAATGGACAATATATTTGGAAATTTAATACTAATCATTTATTCACTAGTATTATATATACAGGGTATTTTATTTCTCTGTAAGATATAGGTTACTTTCATTCCACCCTGTATGTAGTTATTCATCGTCAATATCTGTAGATAATTAGTAAAAAAATGGAAAATATATTTGGAAATTTAATACTAATCATTTATTCACTAGTATTATATATACAGGGTATTTTATTTCTCTGTAAGATATAGGTTACTTTCATTCCACCCTGTATGTAGTTATTCATCGTCAATATCTGTAAATAATTAGTAAAAAAATGGACAATATATTTGGAAATTTAATACTAATCATTTATTCACTAGTATTATATATACAGGGTATTTTATTTCTCTGTAAGATATAGGTTACTTTCATTCCACCCTGTATGTAGTTATTCATCGTCAATATCTGTAAATAATTAGTAAAAAAATGGACAATATATTTGGAAATTTAATACTAATCATTTATTCACCAGTATTATATATACAGGGTAATTTATTTCTCTGTAAGATATAGGTTACTTTCATTCCACCCTGTATGTAGTTATTCATCGTGAATATCTGTAAATAATTAGTAAAAAAATGGACAATATATTTGGAAATTTAATACTAATCATTTATTCACCAGTATTATATATACAGGGTAATTTATTTCTCTGTAAGATATAGGTTACTTTCATTCCACCCTGTATGTAGTTATTCATCGTCAATATCTGTAAATAATTAGTAAAAAAATGGACAATATATTTGGAAATTTAATACTAATCATTTATTCACTAGTATTATATATACAGGGTATTTTATTTCTCTGTAAGATATAGGTTACTTTCATTCCACCCTGTATGTAGTTATTCATCGTCAATATCTGTAAATAATTAGTAAAAAAATGGACAATATATTTGGAAATTTAATACTAATCATTTATTCACCAGTATTATATATACAGGGTAATTTATTTCTCTGTAAGATATAGGTTACTTTCATTCCACCCTGTATGTAGTTATTCATCGTCAATATCTGTAAATAATTAGTAAAAAAATGGACAATATATTTGGAAATTTAATACTAATCATTTATTCACTAGTATTATATATACAGGGTATTTTATTTCTCTGTAAGATATAGGTTACTTTCATTCCACCCTGTATGTAGTTATTCATCGTCAATATCTGTAAATAATTAGTAAAAAAATGGACAATATATTTGGAAATTTAATACTAATCATTTATTCACTAGTATTATATATACAGGGTATTTTATTTCTCTGTAAGATATAGGTTACTTTCATTCCACCCTGTATGTAGTTATTCATCGTCAATATCTGTAAATAATTAGTAAAAAAATGGACAATATATTTGAAAATTTAATACTAATCATTTATTCACTAGTATTATATATACAGGGTATTTTATTTCTCTGTAAGATATAGGTTACTTTCATTCCACCCTGTATGTAGTTATTCATCGTCAATATCTGTAAATAATTAGTAAAAAAATGGACAATATATTTGGAAATTTAATACTAATCATTTATTCACCAGTATTATATATACAGGGTAATTTATTTCTCTGTAAGATATAGGTTACTTTCATTCCACCCTGTATGTAGTTATTCATCGTCAATATCTGTAAATAATTAGTAAAAAAATGGACAATATATTTGGAAATTTAATACTAATCATTTATTCACTAGTATTATATATACAGGGTATTTTATTTCTCTGTAAGATATAGGTTACTTTCATTCCACCCTGTATGTAGTTATTCATCGTCAATATCTGTAAATAATTAGTAAAAAAATGGACAATATATTTGGAAATTTAATACTAATCATTTATTCACCAGTATTATATATACAGGGTAATTTATTTCTCTGTAAGATATAGGTTACTTTCATTCCACCCTGTATGTAGTTATTCATCGTCAATATCTGTAAATAATTAGTAAAAAAATGGACAATATATTTGGAAATTTAATACTAATCATTTATTCACTAGTATTATATATACAGGGTATTTTATTTCTCTGTAAGATATAGGTTACTTTCATTCCACCCTGTATGTAGTTATTCATCGTCAATATCTGTAAATAATTAGTAAAAAAATGGACAATATATTTGGAAATTTAATACTAATCATTTATTCACTAGTATTATATATACAGGGTATTTTATTTCTCTGTAAGATATAGGTTACTTTCATTCCACCCTGTATGTAGTTATTCATCGTCAATATCTGTAAATAATTAGTAAAAAAATGGACAATATATTTGAAAATTTAATACTAATCATTTATTTACTAGTATTACATATACAGGGTAATTTATTTCGTTATTAAAAATGATCATAATTTTTCGATAACCCTGTATACTTGTATGAACTTTGAAGTCAACTATAAACTCAAAATTATTGTTCTGCCTCCATTTTTTCATTAATATTTCTACGAAATCAACTACCCCCTGAATAACCCCTATATATATATCTATACCTAGTTGAAGTATACAGTATGTTCAAACAAATTTCAATAAAATTTTAATTTTTTTATCTAAAAATCAAAATATATTTGGGGTACAATATTATTTTCAAAAAACAAAGTCTTCGTTCAAAAAAATTTTCTTTCAAATTTGATCAAATGCAATAGAAAAACCGTCCCAGATAAAGTATACAGTATGTCCCATCAAGTTAGAATAAAATTTCTATCATTTTTATTAAGAAATTAGATATATACGAGGTATAGTATCATTTCAAAAAAATTTTGTTTCAAATTTGATCAAATGCAATACAAAAACCATTCTAAATAAAGTATACAGTATGTCCCATCAAATTAAAATAAAATTTCGATCATTTTTATTAAAAAATTGAAAATATATACGAGGTATAGTATCACTTCTAAAAAATTTTGTTTCAAATTTGATCAAATGCAATACAAAAACCATTCCAGATAAAGTATACAGTATGTCCCATCAAATTAAAATAAAATTTCGATCATTTTTATTAAAAAATTGAAAATATATACGAGGTACAGTATCACTTCAAAAAAATTTTGTTTCAAATTTGATCAAATGCAATACAAAAACCATTCCAGATAAAGTATACAGTATGTCCCATCAAATTAAAATAAAATTTCGATCATTTTTATTAAAAAATTGAAAATATATACGAGGTATATTTTCAAATTTGATCAAATTCAATATAAAAACCGTCCCAGATAAAGTTTACAGTATGTCCCGTCAAGTTTGATAAAAAATTTGATTATTTTTATTGAAAAATCGTATATATACGAGGTATGGTACCATTTTGAAAAAAGTTTCTTTTAAATTCGATCTAATGCATTATAAAAACTATCGCGCCTGCCTTTTTTGTGAACCGGTCAACGTTAAATCGTTTTCTGAGATACTAAGCTGAGTTAATGAAAATTCTGTTCGTCGTGGTCAGATGGAGAGGATTTACGCGAGGGAATATCAAATTCAAAGCCTCATTATGTTCTGATGCTCAACATAAAAAAGAAACGTCGGTCCCTGGATGAATAACAACATAACCGAAGTCCGCTGTGACAAAAAGTGGGGGTAAAATTTGTGTGACATGAAGATTAGTTAGCTGCAGAATGTTTTTTCATCATTTCTAGATAGAAATGAAGGGAAATGTGATTAGATTAACAAATATGTGGTTTATGATCTTTTTAATGGTTTTATTTTCGTGGATATATGAAAATCAAATGATAGATATCACTAAATTTGAATTTCAATTTCATAAATCGATTTTTGTATAATTTCCACTCAATTTTAGTTACTTTAGTTAGCAATTTATTTGTTTTTATTCAATTTTCATTATTTTCAGTTAATTCCGGTTGAATCTAGTTAATTCCCGCTGAATTCGGTAGTTTCTAATTTTTAGAAATTTGAGATATTGAATTGTAGTTAATTCACAATAATTTTAGTTAGTTTTTATCGATTTTAGTTAATTTTAGTTAGAGTTCAGTCGAATTTGGTTGATTACAATGAGTATTAATGAACATATTCATCTTCTTTCTGAATTTCAAGTCATTTCAGCTAAAAATTTCCGAATAACTAAGCAATTTCAGTTAATTTATGTTGAATTTGATTGATTTTAGTTAGTTTTTATTAAAAATTAGCTAAATTTGGATGCTTCCAATGAATATTAATGAACACATTCATCTTCTTTCTGAATTTCGAGTCATTTCAGCTATGGATTCCCGAATAACTAACCAATTTCAGTTAATTTATGTTGAAATTGATTAATTTTAGTTAGTTTTTATTAAAAATTAGCTAAATTTGGATGCTTCCAATGAATATTAATGAACACATTCATCTTCTTTCTGAATTTCGAGTCATTTCAGCTATGAATTTCCTAATAACTAAGCAGTTTCAGTTAATTTATGTTGAATTTGATTAATTTTAGTTAGTTTCTATTAAAAATTAGCTAAATTTGGATGCTTCCAATGAATATTAATGAACACATCCATTTTCTTTCCGAATTACAAGTCATTTCAGCTAAAAATTCCCGAATAACTAACCAATTTCAGTTAATTTATGTTGAATTTGATTAATTTTAGTTAGTTTTTATTAAAAATTAGCTAAATTTGGATGCTTCCAATGAATATTAATGAACACATCCATTTTCTTTCCGAATTACAAGTCATTTCAGCTAAAAATTCCCGAATAACTAACCAATTTCAGTTAATTTATGTTGAATTTGATTAATTTTAGTTAGTTTTTATTAAAAATTAGCTAAATTTGGATGCTTCCAATGAATATTAATGAACACATCCATTTTCTTTCCGAATTACAAGTCATTTCAGCTAAAAATTCCCGAATAACTAACCAATTTCAGTTAATTTATGTTGAATTTGATTAATTTTAGTTAGTTTTTATTAAAAATTAGCTAAATTTGGATGCTTCCAATGAATATTAATGAACACATCCATTTTCTTTCTGAATTTCGAGTCATTTCAGCTATGAATTTCCGAATAACTAAGCAATTTCAGTTAATTTATGTTGAATTTGATTAATTTTAGTTAGTTTTTATTAAAAATTAGCTAAATTTGGATGCTTCCAATGAATATTAATGAACACATTCTTCTTCTTTCTGAATTTCGAGTCAGTTCAGCTAGAATTTCCTAATAACTAAGCAGTTTCAGTTAATTTATGTTGAATTTGATCAATTTTAGTTAGTTTTTATTAAAAATTAGCTAAATTTGGATGCTTCCAATGAATATTAATGAACACATCCATTTTCTTTCCGAATTTCAAGTCATTTCAGCTAAAAATTCTCGAATAACTAACCAATTTCAGTTAATTTATGTTGAATTTGATTAATTTTAGTTAGTTTTTATTAAAAATTAGCTAAATTTGGATGCTTCCAATGAATATTAATGAACACATTCATCTTCTTCCTGAATTTCGAGTCATTTCAGCTATGAATTCTCGAATAACTAACCAATTTCAGTTAATTTATGTTGAATTTGATCAATTTTAGTTAGTTTTTATTAAAAATTAGCTAAATTTGGATGCTTCCAATGAATATTAATGAACACATTCATCTTCTTCCTGAATTTCGAGTCATTTCAGCTATGAATTCTCGAATAACTAACCAATTTCAGTTAATTTATGTTGAATTTGATTAATTTTAGTTAGTTTTTATTAAAAATTAGCTAAATTTGGATGCTTCCAATGAATATTAATGAACACATCCATTTTCTTTCCGAATTTCAAGTCATTTCAGCTATGAATTTCCGAATAACTAAGCAATTTCAGTTAATTTATGTTGAATTTGATTAATTTTAGTTAGTTTTTATTAAAAATTAGCTAAATTTGGATGCTTCCAATGAATATTAATGAACACATTCATCTTCTTTCTGAATTTCGAGTCAGTTCAGCTAGAATTTCCTAATAACTAAGCAGTTTCAGTTAATTTATGTTGAATTTGATCAATTTTAGTTAGTTTTTATTAAAAATTAGCTAAATTTGGATGCTTCCAATGAATATTAATGAACACATCCATTTTCTTTCCGAATTTCAAGTCATTTCAGCTAAAAATTCTCGAATAACTAACCAATTTCAGTTAATTTATGTTGAATTTGATTAATTTTAGTTAGTTTTTATTAAAAATTAGCTAAATTTGGATGCTTCCAATGAATATTAATGAACACATCCATTTTCTTTCTGAATTTCCAGTCATTTCAGCTATGAATTTCCGAATAACTAAGCAATTTCAGTTAATTTATGTTGAATTTGATTAATTTTAGTTAGTTTTTATTAAAAATTAGCTAAATTTGGATGCTTCCAATGAATATTAATGAACACATTCATCTTCTTCCTGAATTTCGAGTCAGTTCAGCTAGAATTTCCTAATAACTAAGCAGTTTCAGTTAATTTATGTTGAATTTGATCAATTTTAGTTAGTTAGTTTAGTTAGTTTAGTTAGTTTAGTTCAGCTAAAAATTCCCGAATAACTAACCAATTTCAGTTAATTTATGTTGAAATTGATTAATTTTAGTTAGTTTTTATTAAAAATTAGCTAAATTTGGATGCTTCCAATGAATATTAATGAACACATCCATTTTCTTTCCGAATTACAAGTCATTTCAGCTAAAAATTCCCGAATAACTAACCAATTTCAGTTAATTTATGTTGAATTTGATTAATTTTAGTTAGTTTTTATTAAAAATTAGCTAAATTTGGATGCTTCCAATGAATATTAATGAACACATCCATTTTCTTTCCGAATTACAAGTCATTTCAGCTAAAAATTCCCGAATAACTAACCAATTTCAGTTAATTTATGTTGAATTTGATTAATTTTAGTTAGTTTCTGTTGAAAATTAGCTAAATTTGGATGCTTCCAATGAATATTAATGAACACATCCATTTTCTTTCCGAATTTCAAGTCATTTCAGCTAAAAATTCCCGAATAACTAACCAATTTCAGTTAATTTATGTTGAAATTGATTAATTTTAGTTAGTTTTTATTAAAAATTAGCTAAATTTGGATGCTTCCAATGAATATTAATGAACACATCCATTTTCTTTCCGAATTACAAGTCATTTCAGCTAAAAATTCCCGAATAACTAACCAATTTCAGTTAATTTATGTTGAATTTGATTAATTTTAGTTAGTTTTTATTAAAAATTAGCTAAATTTGGATGCTTCCAATGAATATTAATGAACACATCCATTTTCTTTCCGAATTACAAGTCATTTCAGCTAAAAATTCCCGAATAACTAACCAATTTCAGTTAATTTATGTTGAATTTGATTAATTTTAGTTAGTTTTTATTAAAAATTAGCTAAATTTGGATGCTTCCAATGAATATTAATGAACACATCCATTTTCTTTCTGAATTTCGAGTCATTTCAGCTATGAATTTCCGAATAACTAAGCAATTTCAGTTAATTTATGTTGAATTTGATTAATTTTAGTTAGTTTTTATTAAAAATTAGCTAAATTTGGATGCTTCCAATGAATATTAATGAACACATTCATCTTCTTTCTGAATTTCGAGTCAGTTCAGCTAGAATTTCCTAATAACTAAGCAGTTTCAGTTAATTTATGTTGAATTTGATCAATTTTAGTTAGTTTTTATTAAAAATTAGCTAAATTTGGATGCTTCCAATGAATATTAATGAACACATCCATTTTCTTTCCGAATTTCAAGTCATTTCAGCTAAAAATTCTCGAATAACTAACCAATTTCAGTTAATTTATGTTGAATTTGATTAATTTTAGTTAGTTTTTATTAAAAATTAGCTAAATTTGGATGCTTCCAATGAATATTAATGAACACATTCATCTTCTTCCTGAATTTCGAGTCATTTCAGCTATGAATTCTCGAATAACTAACCAATTTCAGTTAATTTATGTTGAATTTGATCAATTTTAGTTAGTTTTTATTAAAAATTAGCTAAATTTGGATGCTTCCAATGAATATTAATGAACACATTCATCTTCTTCCTGAATTTCGAGTCATTTCAGCTATGAATTCTCGAATAACTAACCAATTTCAGTTAATTTATGTTGAATTTGATTAATTTTAGTTAGTTTCTGTTGAAAATTAGCTAAATTTGGATGCTTCCAATGAATATTAATGAACACATCCATTTTCTTTCCGAATTTCAAGTCATTTCAGCTAAAAATTCCCGAATAACTAACCAATTTCAGTTAATTTATGTTGAAATTGATTAATTTTAGTTAGTTTTTATTAAAAATTAGCTAAATTTGGATGCTTCCAATGAATATTAATGAACACATCCATTTTCTTTCCGAATTACAAGTCATTTCAGCTAAAAATTCCCGAATAACTAACCAATTTCAGTTAATTTATGTTGAATTTGATTAATTTTAGTTAGTTTTTATTAAAAATTAGCTAAATTTGGATGCTTCCAATGAATATTAATGAACACATCCATTTTCTTTCCGAATTACAAGTCATTTCAGCTAAAAATTCCCGAATAACTAACCAATTTCAGTTAATTTATGTTGAATTTGATTAATTTTAGTTAGTTTTTATTAAAAATTAGCTAAATTTGGATGCTTCCAATGAATATTAATGAACACATCCATTTTCTTTCTGAATTTCGAGTCATTTCAGCTATGAATTTCCGAATAACTAAGCAATTTCAGTTAATTTATGTTGAATTTGATTAATTTTAGTTAGTTTTTATTAAAAATTAGCTAAATTTGGATGCTTCCAATGAATATTAATGAACACATTCATCTTCTTTCTGAATTTCGAGTCAGTTCAGCTAGAATTTCCTAATAACTAAGCAGTTTCAGTTAATTTATGTTGAATTTGATCAATTTTAGTTAGTTTTTATTAAAAATTAGCTAAATTTGGATGCTTCCAATGAATATTAATGAACACATCCATTTTCTTTCCGAATTTCAAGTCATTTCAGCTAAAAATTCTCGAATAACTAACCAATTTCAGTTAATTTATGTTGAATTTGATTAATTTTAGTTAGTTTTTATTAAAAATTAGCTAAATTTGGATGCTTCCAATGAATATTAATGAACACATTCATCTTCTTCCTGAATTTCGAGTCATTTCAGCTATGAATTCTCGAATAACTAACCAATTTCAGTTAATTTATGTTGAATTTGATTAATTTTAGTTAGTTTCTGTTGAAAATTAGCTAAATTTGGATGCTTCTAATGAATATTAATGAACACATTCATGTTCTTTCTGAATTTCAAGTCATTTCAGCTAAAAATTTCCGAATAACTAAGCAGTTTCAGTTAATTTATGTTGAATTTGATTAATTCTAGTTAGTTTTTATTAAAAATTTTATTTTTCAAGTCATTTCAGCTATAAATTCCCAAATAACTAAGCAATTTCAGTTAATTTTCTTTTAAATTTATCGATTTTAGTTAGTTTGAGTCAAAATGTAGGTTGTATTTGGTTGATTCTAATAATTTTCAATGCATATTTCGGTCATTTAATCAAAATTTTCACTGTTTTTGAGAGGTTTCAGCTCATGTCTGTTATCTATTTTCAAATAACTAAGCAATTTTAGCTAAAATTGATTGATTTTAGTTAGTTTCAATTGAAGTTAAGCTATATACAGTAGATTTCAAGCCGTTTCAATGGATATGTCTTTCTTTTTAGAGGTTTGAATTCATTCCACTTTGTCATTTCCAAATAACTGAGCAATTCTAGTTAGTAATTGTAAAATTTGATTGATTTTAGTTAGAATTGAGTTAAATTTTGTTCATTCCAGTCAGTTTTAATGAATATTTTCACCACCCCTTGTTCTAGCTCATCCCAATTCAATCATTTCCAAATAACTAAGCAATTTCAGTTAATTTTTAGTTAAAATTCATTAAATTCAGATGTTTTGAGCCAATATCTGATACAATTGATTGAAAACCGAAAGTAACTGATGAACTTTACACAATATTATATAATTGAAGTTAGTTCAATCATATTCCATTAAAATATATTAACTTTCAGTTAATATCAGTTTTTATCCATAGAACTTTATAATTTCAGTTAATTTTCAGCTAAAATTAATAAATTTCAGTTAATTTTCAGCTAAAATTAATAAATTTCAGTTAATTTTCAGCTAAAATTAATAAATTTCAGTTAATTTTCAGCTAAAATTAATAAATTTCAGTTAATTCTCAGCTAAAATTGATAAATTTCAGTTAATTTTCAGCTAAAATTAATAAATTTCAGTTAATTTTCAGCTAAAATTAATAAATTTCAGTTAATTTTCAGCTAAAATTAATAAATTTCAGTTAATTTTCAGCTAAAATTAATAAATTTCAGTTAATTTTCAGCTAAAATTAATAAATTTCAGTTAAATACTATATTTTGTTGAGGAAAATCAAGAGGTACTGGATGAAATTATTTCCAGTTTTTTTATAGGGATTATTTTCAACTTTAGACTCATAATTGAGATACAGGGTGTTCACTATTATTCACAATAATATTTCTCGCACTTTTTGAGATATTCAACGTACCTTTCCACCCCTCCATTCTCTCATCTTCTTCTCAAATAAACCTCCGACAATTTCGATGTTATTTATAAAATTTTTTCCGTAAGTAAAAACGACGTTCCGAGCGTAATTTCCTCTTCTTTTTCATGTTTGCTTTTAACGTCATGTTCGCCACATAAATTTCCATCCACTTTCAACTGTCATTTGTCAACAATTAATTACTTTCCGTCTTATTTTAATGACGGTCTTTTGTACAAATTTCCCCATGACCAAAAACGGAACGGGACGCTCTAATTAATCGAGCCAGAAAATTAAAAATTTACAAAACGGGATAATAGACTTCCATTTAAAGGTTAATAATTCATCATCATCTTGTTGAAGATACCGAGAATAAGGAATAAGACAAAGTGTTGAGAAATGAATGGTAAATGAACGTGAGAAAATGGCTGTTTGCCAGCAGATTTACTTTTTTTTATTATCCCAAGAATCCAAGGATTAATTATGATGCTTCAGATTTCTTTAAACGATAAAATTTAATGTTGAGAAAATAATACGGGGTGATTTCAAAATGTAAAAACACCTCATAGCATCCCAAACATAAAAACGAGATTTCTGCAGATGTTACAGGGTTACCATTGCAGATTTTCGCGATAAAATCAAATATATAGTGTGACCCAACCATTATATTGTTCTATTGTGTAAAACTTGACGTTAAATAAGAAGATACGGGGTGATTTCAAAGTATAAAAACACCTAATAGCATCCCAAACATAAAAACGAGATTTGAGCAGATGTTACAAGGTTACCATTGCAGATTTTCGCGATAAAATCAAATATACACCGTGACTCAACCATTATATTGTTCTATTGTGTAAAACTTGACGTTAAATAAGTAGATACAGGGTGATTTTAAAGTATAAAAACACCTAATAGCATCCCAAACATAAAAACGAGATTTGAGAAGATGTTACAAGGTTACCATTGCAGATTTTCGAGGTTAAATCAAATATACAGCGTGACTCAACCATTATATTGTTCTATTGTGTAAAACTTGACGTTAAATAAGTAGATACAGGGTGATTTTAAAGTATAAAAACACCTAATAGCATCCCAAACATAAAAACGAGATTTGAGAAGATGTTACAAGGTTACCATTGCAGATTTTCGAGGTTAAATCAAATATACAGCGTGACTCAACCATTATATTGTTCTATTGTGTAAAACTTGACGTTAAATAAGTAGATACAGGGTGATTTTAAAGTATAAAAACACCTAATAGCATCCCAAACATAAAAACGAGATTTGAGAAGATGTTACAAGGTTACCATTGCAGATTTTCGAGGTTAAATCAAATATACAGCGTGACTCAACCATTATATTGTTCTATTGTGTAAAACTTGACGTTAAATAAGTGGATACAGGGTGATTTCAAAGTATAAAACCACTTTATAGCATCCCAAACATAAAAACGAGATTTGAGAAGATGTTACAAGGTTACCATTGCAGATTTTCACGGTTAAATCAAATATACAGCGTGACTCAACCATTATATTGTTCTATTGTGTAAAACTTGACGTTAAATAAGAAGATACAGGGTGATTTCAAAGTATAAAAACACCTAATAGCATCCCAAACATAAAAACGAGATTTGAGCAGATGTTACAAGGTTACCATTGCAGATTTTCGCGATAAAATCAAATATTCAGCGTGACTCAACCATTATATTGTTCTATTGTTTAAAACTTGACGTTAAATAAGTGGATACAGGGTGATTTCAAAGTATAAAACCACCTTATAGCATCCCAAACATAAAAACGAGATTTGAGAAGATGTTATAAGGTTACCATTGCAGATTTTCGCGATAAAATCAAATATACAGCGTGACTCAACCATTATATTGTTCTATTGTTTAAAACTTGACGTTAAATAAGTGGATACAGGGTGATTTCAAAGTATAAAAACACCTAATAGCATCCCAAACATAAAAACGAGATTTGAGAAGATGTTACAAGGTTACCATTGCAGATTTTCACGGTTAAATCAAATATACAGCGTGACTCAACCATTATATTGTTCTATTGTGTAAAACTTGACGTTAAATAAGTGGATACAGGGTGATTTCAAAGTATAAAAACACCTTATAGCATCCCAAACATAAAAACGAGATTTGAGCAGATGTTACAAGGTTACCATTGCAGATTTTCACGGTTAAATCAAATATACAGCGTGACTCAACCATTATATTGTTCTATTGTGTAAAACTTGACGTTAAATAAGTGGATACAGGGTGATTTAAAGTATAAAAACACCTCATAGCATCCCAAACATAAAAACGAGATTTGAGCAGATGTTACAAGGTTACCATTGCAGATTTTCGGGATAAAATCAAGTATACAGCGTGATCCAACCATTATATTGTTCTGTTGTGTGAAACTTGACGTTAAATAAGAAGATACAGGGTGATTTCAAAGTATAAAAACACCTAATAGCATCGCAAACATAAAAACGAGATTTAAGCAGATATTACAAGGTTACCATTGCAGATTTTCGCGATAAAATCAAATATATAGTGTGACTCAACCATTATATTGTTCTTTTGAGTGAAACTTGACGTTAAGTAAGAAGATACAGGGTGAATTAGAATTATAAGCATCCAGAAGATAGGAACAGAATTTCAGCAGATGTTTCAAGGTTAAAACTGAATGTACAGGGTGATGCAACCATTATAATGTTCCTCATTATTCTATGGCAGCACTTTATGAATATCTACTCGCAACTAGAGTGTAACGAGGGGATGGCGCAATTATAAATCATTGGGAATGGGAAAAATACGATTTTTTTCACAGAAAATAATGACTAATCACTATTTCAATACAATTTTTGGAAAAAAAATGAAACTCTGAATGGTTTTGTAATTTTATTAGTTTTTTAGCATGAGCGATAATTCTTTTTTAAGATATTCCGGGTCGTACAATCGGATGGCGTCCTTCACAACGCTAAAGGCATTCAGTATACTGAACGGACACTTTTTTTTATACTTTTCGCAATGACCTTTCGTCCTACCGTACGTTTCGGCGTTAGCGTAATCTTCTAACCCGTTTTCTTTTCGAGACGAAGACGGACTACAACACGAAATATAAAAAAAAACATTATATATCAAACGAATCGAGTGATTGGTCGAAATAAAAATGAAAAAGTGAATCTGATATGTAAATAGAAATGCCGTACGTTAAAAGAACATGAAGAATGTCACCGAGAACTCCGTGGTGTTCTGTGGTATAATCAGCAGCTTCGCAAATTGCCCTCTGCAAGCAAAGTTTACCAGAATATCCATAACTACAAAAAATAAAAGTTTTTAGCGCAACACCTTGTATGGTATACCGAAAAACGGCTTCGAAATGAGGTTATGACAAGATTTTTTGATCTCACCTCGTATATACTGTCAATTATAATCGAAATCAATCAATTATCAAAACAGGTGAATTAGTGATGAGCGTTTTAGGTCGAAAATTGACTTTTTTGATTTGATTTAATCTAAAATTTTGTTTTTTAAATTGGATTCGGATGAAAATGAGTTTTTTTGAAATAAAATTATGTTGAAAATTATATTTTCTATGTTTTATCGATTTGATTCGATCGAAAGATGGTTTTTCAATTTCGATATATGAAAAATGGGTTTTAGAAATTAAATTTGGTTAAAAATATAATTTTATATGTAAAATTGAGCTGAAAATTGGATTTTCCAAGTTATTGATCAGATTTCCTTGGTTTTATTAGGACAAAACGTGACTGTTTCAAATTCGTATTTGTTAAAAATTTGTTTTTCCATCACATTTCACAAGAAAATTGGCAAAAACTCAACTTTAAAGTTGAATTTCACCAAAAATTGGCTTTTATAAGTTAAATTAGACCAGAAATCGCCTCTTATAAATTAAGTCAATCTGAAAATTGGGTTTTCCAAGTGAAAAATCAGATATTTTTGGTTCTCTAGATAAAAATTTGACTGTTTCAAATTCATATTTGTCAAAAATTCAGCTTTTCAAGCACGATTTCTTGGAAAATTGAATAAGAATAGTCAACTAGTTTTTATAAGTTGAATTAAACCAGAAATTAGACAAGAATTTGGTTTTTATAAAATAAATTGATAAAAAAATTGGTTTTTATAAGTTAAATTGAATAAAAAATTGGCTTTTATAAGTTGAATTTGACCAAAAATTGGCTTTCGTAAGTTGAATCAAGCTAAAATTTGGCGTTTATAAGTTAAATTAGACCGAACATTGCCTTTTATAAATTAAGTCAAATTGAAAATTGGATTTTCCAGGTAAAAAATCAGATATTTTTGATTCTCTAGATCAAAATTTGACTGTTTCAAATTCATATTTGTCAAAAATTCAGCTTTTCAAGAACGATTTCTTGGAAAATTGAATAAGAATAGTCAACTAGTTTTTATAAGTTGAATTAAACCAGAAATTAGACAAGAATTTGGTTTTTATAAAATGAATTGATAAAAAAATTGGTTTTTATAAGTTAAATTGAATAAAAAATTGGCTTTTATAAGTTGAATTTGACCAAAAATTGGCTTTCTAAAGTTGAATCAAGCTAAAATTTGGCGTTTATAAGTTAAATTAGACCAAAAATTAAACAAGAATTTGGTTTTTATAAAATAAATTGATAAAAAAATTGGTTTTTATAAGTTAAATTGAATAAAAAATTGGATTTTATAAGTTGAATTTGAGCAAAAATTGGCTTTCTTAAGTTGAATCAAGCTAAAATTTGGCGTTTATAAGTTAAATTAGTCCAAAAATTAAACAAGAATTTGGTTTTTATAAAATAAATTGATAAAAAAATTGGTTTTTATAAGTTAAATTGAATAAAAAATTGGATTTTATAAGTTGAATTTGACCAAAAATTGGCTTTCTAAAGTTGAATCAAGCTAAAATTTGGCGTTTATAAGTTAAATTAGACCAAAAATTAAACAAGAATTTGGTTTTTATAAAATAAATTGATAAAAAAATTGGTTTTTATAAGTTAAATTGAATAAAAAATTGGATTTTATAAGTTGAATTTGAGCAAAAATTGGCTTTCTTAAGTTGAATCAAGCTAAAATTTGGCGTTTATAAGTTAAATTAGACCGAACATTGCCTTTTATAAATTAAGTCAAATTGAAAATTGGGTTTTCTAAGTGAAAAATCAGATATTTTTGGTTCTCTAGATAAAAATTTGACTGTTTCAAATTCATATTTGTCAATAATTCAGCTTTTCAAGCACAATTTCTTGGAAAATTGAATAAGAATAGTCAACTAGTTTTTATAAGTTGAATTAAACCAGAAATTAGACAAGAATTTGGTTTTTATAAAATGAATTGATAAAAAAATTGGTTTTTATAAGTTAAATTGAATAAAAAATTGATTTTTATAATTTAAATTGGATGAAACAATTGACTTTTACAAGTTACATTAGTTCTAAAATTGGAGTTTCCAAGACAAATACTAGCTTTTCTTCATTCTATTAGATCAATACTTGACTGTTTCAAACTTATAGTAGTCACAAATCAGTTTTTTAAGCTCAATTTTACAGAGAATTGACTGAAGATAAGTTTATAAATTAGATCATATACAACTTGTCTATTATATATTATATTAGACTAGAAATTGGCTTTTATGAGTTAAATTAGTCCGAGAATTCGATTTTTCAAGACAAATACCCGCTTTTCTTCATTCTATTAGATCAAAAGTTGACTATTTCAAATTCATATTTGTCAAAAAATCAGTTTACTAAGCACGATTTCTTGCAAAATTGAATAAGAATAGTCAACTAGTTTTTATAAGTTAAATTAGACCAGAAATTGGCTTTTAAAAGTTAAATTAAACCAGAATTTGGCTTTTATAAGTTAAATTGGATAAAAAATTGACTCTTACAAGTTACATTAGTTCGAAAATTGGAGTTTCCAAGACAAATATCCGCTTTTCTTCATTCTATTAGATCAAAACTTGACTATTTCAAATTCATATTTGTCAAAAAATTAGTTTTTCAAGCACGATTCCTTGCAAAATTGAATAAGAATAGTCAACTAGTTTTTATAAGTTAAATTAGACCAGAAATTGGCTTTTATAAGTTAAATTGGATAAAAAATTGACTTTTATAAGTTAAATTACGTCGAAAATTGTCTTTTATAAGTTAAATTACATCGAAAAACGGCTTTTATAAGTTAAATTGGATAAAAAATTGACTTTTATAAGTTAAATTACGTCGAAAATTGTCTTTTATAAGTTAAATTACATCGAAAAACGGCTTTTATAAGTTAAATTGGATAAAAATTGTCTTTTATAAGTTAAATTACGTCGAAAATTGTCTTTTATAAGTTAAATTACATCGAAAAACGGCTTTTATAAGTTAAACTGGATAAAAAATTGTCTTTTATAAGTTAAATTACGTCGAAAATTGTCTTTTATAAGTTAAATTACATCGAAAATTGTCTTTTTTAAGTTAAATTACGTCAAAAATTGGCTTTTATAAGTTAAATTACATCGAAAATTGTATATTAGATGGACTTTCCAAATTAAATTTGGTTATAGATTGAAAGAAAACTAAAACTCTTATCCATTACCTTGTCAATTAGATCCTCACATCACTTAAATTAAAATCGAAATCAATCAAATATCAAAACAAGTATAACAGCATTCTCTCATCGACATACCGTTTTATTTTCGACTCCAATAATTCGTACAGTACCAATCTAGCCGAACTGACGATCGGGGGATACGAAAGCACCGATACATTTTCCGGTAAACTATACGAAGATTCAAAATTAGCGGATATAAATAAATCCGCAGGTCCAGTTATATTTATGGGGAGCGCAATAGCAACGAACAGCTAAAACAATTAAAAAAACCAACGAACGAAACACTCAATTTTAGCCAAAATTATCTCTCCCTTATATACTTACTCCCACGTAAGGATTTCCGGTCGACGAATATGGGAATCTGATGGGATTAATGAACTGATAATCCGGCAACACTGCGTTCGCTAAGATAACCAGCACAAATAAAGAACACAAACGTCTAGCGGTGTCTCCGTTCATGATAGATGTGCATTTGATCCGGTTCGGAATAACCCGGAACTTTGTTTATATCAATTATCGAATGTAGAAAGAAGATTTGTGAAAGTTGGTACTTCTGATGTGTTAATTGAGGCGTTAACAGTGACGTATTCAACTTTTTTTTTCGACGAAAATCGGCTATACGATTTAGAAGTTTGATTTGAATATTTTTAAATAATTCTGGATACGGTCCTGTTCAGATAATAGTTCGGGGTGATGTGGCTGCGTGATTTCGGTATTTGAATCGGTGTTTTTAGGTTAAGTTTTTGTTTTTTGATGTACCGTCTATGGATAATTGTTTATTTAATGTTTTTTTTTTCTATGTTCTTATTTTAACAATTTTCGTTAGTTAAAGTTAAAAGGTGAATATGTCGAGATATTGGTAAAGTAAACTGAGTTAAAATTATCTAGTTAAGTAGTCATATTATCACCTTTAACGATTACCTGTTAATTTATACAGGGTCTTCCAGAAATATAATTTTATCGATTATATATTCTATTTGTAATTAAGAAAGTGTCTCAAGAACTAATTTATATCATAAAATGTATTTTTATTTTGTATTTTGTTCGATAAATATACGAGGTGGTGATGAAAAATACCCTGGATGAGTTTTCTAGGAAATTATTAACAACAAGCAAATGGGCAAGTCCGAACCTGGAAATTACATGACCTTATATTAATTTTGATCTTTCTAAGATTGATTAGGCACAAATTTCAACTTTTCGGGTTATATTTTGATTGAAAACTGTTTTTTTTTTTTACTTAAATTGGTTAAAAATTTGTACTTGTGGGTTCAATTTTGAGTTTTTCAAATTCTTCTTAGTGGAAAATTCACTCAAATAGTCAATTGACGCTTAGAAATTGTGGTTAGAAATCAAATAGGATCGAAAATTGGGTTTTTTTCACTTGCTAAAGCCAAAAATTCACTTTTCTAAGTTCGTTTTGATCGAAAATGTGGTTTTCCAAACTCAATTGTATGGAAAATTCATAAGGAATGGTCAATTGACATGTAGAAATCAGGTTTGTTCGAAAATTGGGCTTTCTTCATATGCTAAAATCGAAAATTCACTTTTCTAAGTTTGTTTTGATCGAAAATGTGGTTTTCCAAACTCAATTGTGTGGAAAATTCATAAGAAATGGTCAATTGACATGTGGAAATCAGGTTTGTTCGAAAATTGGGTTCTCTTCACTTGCTAAAGTCAAAAATTCGCTTTTCTTAGTTCGTTTTGATCGAAAATGTGGTTTTCCAAACTCGATTTGTGTGGAAAATTCATAAGAAATGGTCAATTGACATGTAGAAATCAGGTTTGTTCAAAAATTGGGTTTTCTTCTCTTGCTAAAGTCAAAAATTCGCTTTTCTTAGTTCGTTTTGATCGAAAATGTGGTTTTCCAAACTCAATTGTGTGGAAAATTCATAAGAAATGGTTAATTGACATGTAGAAATCAGGTTTGTTTAAAAATTGGGCTTTCTTTATTTGCTAAAATCGAAAATTCACTTTTCTAAGTTCGTTTTCATCGAAAATGTGGTTTTCCAAGTTCAATTAAGTGGAAAATTCATAAGAAATGTTCAATTGACATGTAGAAATAAGGTTTGTTTAAAATTGGGTTTTCTTCACTTGCTAAAGTCAAAAATTCGCTTTTCTTAGTTCGTTTTGATCGAAAATGTGGTTTTCCAAACTCAATTGTGTGGAAAATTCATAAGAAATGGTCAATTGACATTTGGAAATCAGGTTTGTTTAAAATTGGGTTTTCTTCACTTGCTAAAGTCAAAAATTCGCTCTTCTTAGTTCGTTTTAATCGAAAATGTGGTTTTCCAAACTCAATTGTGTGGAAAATTCATAAGAAATGGTCAATTGACATGTAGAAATCAGGTTTGTTCAAAAATTGGGTTTTCTTCACTTGCTAAAGTCAAAAATTCGCTTTTCTTAGTTCGTTTTGATCGAAAATGTGGTTTTCCAAACACAATTGTGTGGAAAATTCATAAGAAATGGTCAATTGACATGTAGAAATCAGGTTTGTTTAAAAATTGGGTTTTCTTCACTTGCTAAAGTCAAAAATTCGCTTTTCTAAGTTCGTTTTGATCGAAAATGTGGTTTTCCAAACTCAATTGTGTGGAAAATTCATAAGAAATGGTCAATTGACATGTAGAAATCAGGTTTGTTCAAAAATTGGGTTTTCTTCACTTGCTAAAGTCAAAAATTCGCTTTTCTTAGTTCGTTTTGATCGAAAATATGGTTTTCCAAGTACAATTGTGTGGAAAATTCATAAGGAATAGTTCATTGACATTTAGAAATAAAAATAGGTGAAAATTGGGTTTTCTTCGTTCGCTGAAATCAAAAATGACTTTTCCAAATCAAATTTAGTAGAAAATTCAATTTTTCTAGTTCAATTTGATGAAAAATCAACTAAGAAAATTCAATCAGCTCTCTACGTCGATTTAGATCGAAAATAAAAATTTTTGTATCACTTTTCCGGATTTTGGTGACAATTTAACCACCCTCACTATTTTTCAACAGTTTTCCGAAATTCTGACATAAATTTTAGAAAGAAAATACGTTTGACAACACCGTACATACATTTTTCAGTAGATTTAATATGATTTAAATAATGGCAACATCGCATTGTCGAGAAATCTAATATTTCTTCACGATTTCCAAGTGAATTTAGACAATTTTAGAAAATAAAATCAAACCGAAACTGAGGAATCAATTTGAAAATACAGTTTTTAATATACCGCCCTAAATTTAATAACAAAAAAAAAATGGCGTGAATTACGTTGATCCCCTTTAAAAGAAAAAAAAAGAACCATACGGAATATCAGTAAGGCCACTGAAACAGCTTGAATCCCTGTAAATTTCGGCTCGACTTATACAATAGATTGGAATTTATTAGGTTAGGTGGTGACATGGGCTAAGACCCGAAAGACGTATCGCATCGAACAAGATAACAATGGCCGAAAAATATTGTCAGCTTGGAGTTCTTTACGGGGGATGAATGGGAATATTTTGTATACAATAAACGCTTTTGTTCGAATTTTTTTTTTTTTTTTTTGTTATTTCTCGTCAAGGGAATTCCGCGCGAATTGTCAACTAAGTAACGAATTTTGTTTACAATTTTTTATTTGTTTGTTTTAGAGCCACTTTCTGAAAAGTCTGATTACTTTATTATTGAGGTTAGAACTTACAGAGTGATAAGGAACTAAGTGGAACTTTGATAGGTAATTTCAAATTGAAATTTCAACAAAAATTGGCTTTTCCTGATTCACTCTATTGCAAATTTGGGTTTTTCATTTGGAATTTCATCGAAATTCGTATTTTTACTTGGAATTTCATCAAATATTGGCATTGAATTGAATTTCAACAAAAATTGGCAGTGAAATTTGAATTTCAGCAAAATTTAGCATTTTCAGATTCACTTTATTACAAATTTGACTTTTTCGTTTAGAATTTCATCGAAAATTCGTATTTTGACTTGGAATTTCATCAAATATTGGCATTGAAATTCGAATTGCAACAAAAATTGACATCTAAATTTGAATTTCAACAAAAATTGGCGTTGAAATTTGAATTTCAGCAAAATTAGGCTTTTCCAGATTCACTCTATTGCAAATTTGGCTTTTTCATTTGGAATTTCATCGAAATATTGGCATTGAAATTCGAATTTCAACAAAAATTGGCGTTGAAATTTGAATTTCAGCAAAATTAGGCTTTTCCAGATTCACTTTATTGAAAATTTGGCTTTTTCATTTGGAATTTCATCGAAATTCGTATTTTGACTTGGAATTTCATCAAATATTGGCATTGAAATTCGAATGGCAACAAATATTGGCATTGAAATTTGAATTTCAACAAAAATTGGCAGTGAAATTTGAATTTCAGCAAAATTTAGCATTTTCAGATTCACTTTATTACAAATTTGACTTTTTCGTTTAGAATTTCATCGAAAATTCGTATTTTGACTTGGAATTTCATCAAATATTGGCATTGAAATTCGAATTGCAACAAAAATTGACATCTAAATTTGAATTTCAACAAAAATTGGCGTTGAAATTTGAATTTCAGCAAAATTTAGCATTTTCAGATTCACTTTATTGCAAATTTGGCTTTTTCATTTGGAATTTAATCGAAATATTGGCATTGAAATTCGAATTTCAACAAAAATTGGCGTTGAAATTTGAATTTCAGCAAAATTTGGCTTTTCCAGATTCACTTTATTGCAAATTTGGCTTTTTCATTTGGAATTTCATCGAAATTCGTATTTTGACTTGGAATTTCATCAAAATATTGGCATTGAAATTCGAATTGCAACAAAAATTGACATTGAAATTTGAATTTCAGCAAAAACTGGCGTTGAAATTTGAATTTCAGCAAAGTTTGGCTTTTCCAGATTCACTTTATTGCAAATTTGGCTTTTTCATTTAGAATTTCATCGAAATTCGTATTTTTACTTGAAATTTCATCAAATATTGGCATTGAAATTCGAATGGCAACAAATATTGGCATTGAAATTTGAATTTCAACAAAAATTGGCAGTGAAATTTGAATTTCAGCAAAATTTAGCATTTTCAGATTAACTTTATTAGAAATTTGGCTTTTTCATTTGGAATTTAATCGAAATATTGGCATTGAAATTCGAATTTCAACAAAAATTGGCGTTGAAATTTGAATTTCAGCAAAATTTGGCTTTTCCAGATTCACTTTATTGCAAATTTGGCTTTTTCATTTGGAATTTCATCGAAATTCGTATTTTGACTTGGAATTTCATCAAAATATTGGCATTGAAATTCGAATTGCAACAAAAATTGACATTGAAATTTGAATTTCAGCAAAAACTGGCGTTGAAATTTGAATTTCAACAAAGTTTGGCTTTTCCAGATTCACTTTATTGCAAATTTGGCTTTTTCATTTAGAATTTCATCGAAATTCGTATTTTTACTTGAAATTTCATCAAATATTGGCATTGAAATTCGAATGGCAACAAATATTGGCATTGAAATTTGAATTTCAACAAAAATTGGCAGTGAAATTTGAATTTCAGCAAAATTTAGCATTTTCAGATTAACTTTATTACAAATTTGGCTTTTTCATTTGGAATTTCATCGAAATATTGGCATTGAAATTCGAATTTCAACAAAAATTTGCGTTGAAATTTGAATTTCAGCAAAATTTGGCTTTTCCAGATTCACTTTATTGCAAATTTGGCTTTTTCATTTGGAATTTCATCGAAATTCGTATTTTGACTTGGAATTTCATCAAAATATTGGCATTGAAATTCGAATTGCAACAAAAATTGACATTGAAATTTGAATTTCAACAAAAATTGGCGTTGAAATTTGAATTTCAGCAAAATTAGGCTTTTCCAGATTCACTCTATTGCAAATTTGGGTTTTTCATTTGGAATTTCATCAAAATATTGGCATTGAAATTCGAATTGCAACAAAAATTGACATTGAAATTTGAATTTCAACAAAAATTGGCGTTGAAATTTGAATTTCAGCAAAATTAGGCTTTTCCAGATTCACTCTATTGCAAATTTGGCTTTTTCATTTGGAATTTCATCGAAATATTGGCATTGAAATTCGAATTTCAACAAAAATTGGCGTTGAAATTTGAATTTCAGCAAAATTTGGCTTTTCCAGATTCACTCTATTGCAAATTTGGCTTTTTCATTTGGAATTTCATCGAAATTCGTATTTTCACTTGGAATTTCATCAAATATTGGCATTTAAATTCGAATTTCAATAATAATTGACATTGAAATTTGAATTGCAGCAAAAATTGGCGCTGAAATTTGAATTTCAGCAAAAAGTTTCCTTCTCCAATTTACTCGATTACAAATTTGTCTTTTTTATTTGGAATTTCATCGAAAAAATCGTAATTTGCGTTGGAATTTCATCGAAAATTGGCTTTTAAACTCAAACTTCATCAAAAATTAGCTTTTTCATTTGGAATTTTAACAAAAATTGGCTTTTTCAATTTCAAATTTCATGAAAAATGTGCGTTTGAATTGAAATTAGCTATTCTAATGAGAATTTTATCAATTATTGGCATTTTAGTTAAATCCAATTTGAATTTCTCTGAAAATTGGCATAACAAGATCAAAATTTGCTTACTGAATATAAATTCCATCAAAACTCAACTTTTTCATTCCGATTTTTCTCCAAATTCAACATCAAAAACCAAATTTGATCGAAAATTGGTTTTTCCAACTTTCCTAAAGTAAAATTTTCCGGAAAATTGTCTTTTTCGAGCCAAAAATTGATATATTCACAAATTCTAACGTTAAATAGATCAACAATGATCGAATACATGAGCCACCCCGTATAATAGTTTACCCAATACTATTGAACGTGCTTTAAAAACGTAAACCGACGCGGATACATTAAATTCCTTTATTGTATCAACGTTCACCTTCATGCCAGCGACAAAGAGGTGATCTATCAAAAAAAACTCACACACACACACACACACACACACACACACACACATACAGACAGACACGCACACACATACAGATGCACACGGGCGGATGAAACAGAAGACGAGGTGGGCGTCCGTATTTTACACTCGACATGCATCAATGTCATAGCGTCAGAAAATCTGTGCAGTTCCAATAAACCGGGCGGCAGACGTTTCGGAAATAAAGTGTTACTAATGATATCCTTTGTCAAACTAGAATTTCCCTTGTTATCCTTTAAGGTTACCGAGACGACTATACTACTTTTATTACCACCTACTGCCTTTTACTAAAAATATCACGACGTTTCGTCCTCAATCATCGTACGATACACGATTACGGAATACACGATGTTTCAACATCAACTTATCCATTTATATAGGGTGGATATGAATTATTTTTCAAAAAGATATATCTCGTTGTTTCCTTAATTTCTTTCTTTTATTAATTGGTGTAATTAATTTATTGAAATAGTTTGATGTTCTTAAATTAAATTGAAGATTTGTTGTGATCTTGATGATCGAGCTCAAAAAAATGCCGATTTTTCATTTAAATTCGTTGTAAAAGCCAATTTTCGACCACATTGAACCTAAAAGAGCCAATGTTCGACCATGTCGAATCTTAAAGAACCAATTTTCGAACATGTCAGATCTGAAAAAGTCAATTTTCGACCATGTCGAATCTAAAAGAGCCTATTTTCGACCATGTCTAATCTGAAAGAGCCCATTTTCGTCCACATTGAATCTAAACGCACCAATTTTCGACCATGTCGAATTTGAAAGAGCCAATTTTCGACCATATAGAATCTGAAACCTAAAAGGGCCGATTTTCGACCATATAGAATCTAAAAGAGCCAATTTTCGACCATGTCGAATCTAAAAGAGCCAATTTTCGACCACATTGAACCTAAAAGAGCCAATTTTCGACAATGTCGAATTTGAAAGGGCTAATTTTCGACCATATAGAATCTGAAACAGCCAATTTTCGACCACATTGAACCTAAAAGAGCCAATTTTCGACCATGTCGAATTTGAAAGGACCATTTTCGACCACATTGAACCTAAAAGAGCCGATTTTCGCCCGTGTAGAATCTAAAAGAGCTCATTTTCGACCACATTGAACCTAAAAGAGCCAATTTTCGACCACATTGAATCTAAACGCACCAATTTTCGACCATGTCGAATTTGAAAGAGCCAATTTTCGACCATGTAGAATCTAAAAGAGCCAATTTTCGATCATGTAGAATCTAAAAGAACCAATTTTGTACAACATTTATATCACAAATTTATTTTTAAACCAAATTGGAATTGGAAGAGCAGCTATTTGACTTATTTGATTCTAGAAAGGTGAATTTTCGACTTAAACGAACAAGAAAAAGCCTTGGGTACTGTGGGCTATGACCTAACATTGGAATAGCCAATTTTCTAATGAAAAAATCTTTTCTTTAACAAAAAATAATTTGAAAAATTCGAAATTTTTCTTGCCATTTGAATTCATGAATCAATTTTTGCTTAGAATCGTATTGGAAAAGATAATTTTTGCTGAAATTGGAATTAAAATGCAGTGTTTATGAAATTTGAGAAGGAAAAGCCAATTTTTGACGAAACTTCCATTGGAATAGGAAATTTTTGCTGAAATTTCAATTAATAAGCCAATTTTCAATAGAAATCCAATTGGAAAAATGATTTTTTTTGAAATTTTAGATTAAAAAGCCAATTTTCAACAAAATTTTCATTGAAAAAGCTAATTTTTGCTGAAATTGCAATTAATAAGCCAATTTTCAATAGAAATCCAATTGGAAAAATCAATTTTTGTTGAAATTTTAGATTAAAAAGCCAATTTTCAACAAAATTTTCATTGAAAAAGCTAATTTTTGCTGAAATTTCAATTAATAAACTAATTTTCAATAGAAATCCAATTGGAAAAATCAAATTTTTTCGAAATTTTAGATTAAAAAGCCAATTTTAAACAAAATTTTCATTCAAAAAGCTAATTTATGCTGAAATTTCAATTAATAAGCCAATTTTCAATAGAAATCCCATTGAAAAATACAAATTTTGTTGAAATTCTAATTGGAAAACACAATTTCTGTTGAAATCTGAATCTAAACATCAATTTTCTCAAAAATTTGAGTCTTTTTGTTGATATCGAATTGAAAAAACCAATTTTCGACTTTTTTGATTATGAATCAGTCAATTATCGACCTAACTGAACCAAAAAGACTCAGGATGGCCCAGAAATAATATCAATTTTGGTTCAATTAAATTTGTCAAAAACTGGCTAACGTACCCGGTGATATATTTCGAAGAATTTTCGACAAAGTAAGTGACATATTTCAAGCATACCAACAACAAAATGGCGGTAACTTTCACGACATCATTTTGATTATCATTTTCCTCACATTCCAAATAATGTTCGAAATTGTTTTTTTTTCTCTCATAATAATATAGATTTAAGACCCTCGATAAATGTTGTCGTTAGTATTTTCAACAATTTTTAAACATTTCCATTTAGAAAAAGAAAAACCAAAACTTATTCTCAGTAACATTAACTCGATAGGGAGAATTTGGAAAAGTTTGATTGCGAAGTTGGTCGACCGTATCGGAAAACAAGGTATATAGTCAGCATTCGAGATTAGGGACAATTCTTGGATAGTTTTCCCGGCGCCACATTTTCACGTAAACAGACTCATCAATAACGAAATACCTGCGATTTGTTATATCCGTCGAAAACATATAAAACACCATGATAAGTCGAAGTTTTTCGGATATTATCGTTATTATTATGTTTGCTTCTTAAGAAGTCGAGAAACTCCATTGGTTATATTTGTTCAAATATCCATAGTTTTACTGAAATTTTAAAAAATTGTTGTTGACATTTCCTAACTCATTAAGATAAAAACCGATTTAATAAGTTAGTATTGGAAAAATTTTGGTTTAAATTGGTTTTTTCCAAGTTCAAATAAGTCGAAAGTTGGATTTTCCAAGTTCGGATTAATCGAAAATTGGCCTCACTGTGTTTAATTTCATGAAAATTGTCTCTAATGCGTTTAATTTTACGAAAATCGGCTATTTCAAGTTCGAGTTTATCAAAAATTGGCTTGACTTTTTTTTAATTTCTCGAAAACTGGCTATTCCAAGTTTAAATTAATCGGAAATTGGCTTTACTGCATTTAGTTTCTCGAAAATTGGCTTTAGCCTGTTCAATTTCTCGAAAATTGGTGTTTCCAAGTTCGAGTTTATCGACAGTTGGCTTGACTGTATTTAATCTCTCGAAAATTGGCTTTTCAAAGTTCAAGTTAATCGCATTTTGTCTTGACTGTGTTTAATTTCGCGAAAACTGACTTTAATGTATTTATTCTCTCGAAAATTGGCCTTTTCAAGTTCAATTTTATCGAAAGTTGGCTTGACTTTGTTTAATTTCTCGAAAATTGGTTATTCCAAATTTAAGTTAATCGGAAATTGGCTTTACTCCATTTTGTTTCTCGAGAATTAGCCTTAGTCTGTTCAATTGCTCGGAAATTGACTTTTCCAAATTTATTCGCTTTGACAAGTTTAATCTCATCAAAAATCGGCTGTTATCATATAAATAGTCCGTTGTGGATTTAAATATGTCGAAAATTGACATTTCCGAACTCATTAATAGAAAAACCGAATTAATAAGTTAGTATTGGAAAAATTTTGATTTTAATTGGTTTTTTCCAAGTTCAAATAAGTGGAAAATTGGCTTTTCCAAGTTTGGATTAATCGAAAATTGGCTTCACTGTGTTTAATTTCATGAAAATTGTCTCTAATGCTTGGCTCTGTTTAATTTCGCTAAAACTGACTTTAATGTATTTATTCTCTCGAAAATTGGCCTTTTCAAGTTCAATTTTATCGAAATTTGGCTTGACTTTGTTTAATTTCTCGAAAATTGGCTATTCCAAGTTTGAGTTGATCGAAAATTGCCTTTAGTGCATTTTGTTTCTCAAAAATTGGCTTTACTGCATTTAGTTTCTCGAAAATTGGCTTTAGTCTGCTCAATTTCTCGAAAATTGGTGTTTCCAAGTTCGAGTTTATCGACAGTTGGCTTGACAGTTGGTTAATTTCTCGAAAATTCGCTATTCCAAGTTTAAGTTAATCGGAAATTGGCTTTACTGCATTTTGTTTCTCGAAAATTGGCTTTACCCTATTCAATTTCTCGGAAATTGGCTTTTCCAAGTTCGAGATTATCCAAAATTAGCTATTTCAAGCTCAATTTAATCGAAAATTGGTTCTACTATATTTAGTTTAGAATATTGACTTTCCCAAGTTCGAATTTATCGAAAGTTGTGTTTAATATCTCTAAAATTGTCTTTAATGTGTTCAATTTCTTGGAAATTGGCTATTGCAAATTAAAGTTGATAAAAAATTGGGTTTTACTACATTTTGTTTCTCGAAAATTGGCTTTAGCCTGTTTAATTTCTCGAAAATTGGTGTTTCCAAATTCGAGTTTATCGACAGTTGGCTTGACTGTGTTTAATTTGTCGAAAATTGGCTTTTCAAAGTTCAAGTTAATCGCATATTGTCTTAACTGTGTTTAATTTCGCGAAAACTGACTTCAATGTATTTATTCTCTCGAAAATTGGCCTTTTCAAGTTCAATTTTATCGAAAGTTGGCTTGACTTTGTTTCATTTCTCGAAAATTGGCTATTCCAAGTTTAAGTTGATCCGAAATTGACTTTACTGCATTTTGTTTCTCGAAAATTGGCTTTAGTCTGTTCAATTTCTCGAAAATTGGTGTATCCAAGTTCGAGTTTATCGACAGTTGGCTTGACTGTGTTTAATCTCTCGAAAATTGGCTTTTCGAAGTTCAAGTTAATCGAGAATTGGTTTTATTATATTTATTTTCTCGAAAATTGTCTTTACTCTGTGTAATTTCTCGAAACTTGGCATTGACTAATTGAAAATTGTAAATATTTGGTTTAACCTAGTTGAAAATCGGCTTTTCTATGTCCAATTGACCCAGCAATGTGTATATGTTTCGTAATAACAGATTTTAACTCATTTACTTTATGAAAATTTCTAACGTCGTAACTATAACCAAAAGAACCAACACTTACTTGCTCATCAATTCCACGTCTTGTACTGAAGAGGTACAATAACACTAGAACCGGTCTCAAATCATCTGAATCTCCAATTTTCTCTTTTAAAACACTATAGAACTGACCTCGTAAATTCAATTAATGTGCTCGATTTAATTTCTTCGGTAGTTATCAAAGGACGAAATGAAAAATAATTATTCTACACTCGTCTAACCTTTTAGGTAAGAAAGACAGTAAATGAATTTCGACGAAAATAGGATGAAAAAAAAGGGAAACATTTTTCCTTTAGAACAAAAACCAATAATGACACAAGTCGTAAATATTGTTTCGAAGTTGGGTATCATCAGTGGAGTGCCCCAAGGTCTAATCTCATCAGCTTTTTTCCAGCGAGAAAGCCATCGGAAAACACTTAGATAAGACGAATGAGTTGGGTAAGTGTCGAGTTTAAAAAGTTTTTTTTTCCTCTCTCTGTGTCCATCGGTGATTTGGTCGAGAAAAATACGGAAATTTATACGGGGTGTATTGATTAAAAATTATTTCGAAATTGGTCGAAATGTTGATTATTTTATTGATGCGATATTAAAATTTTTTAATTCAATTCAATTATTGACGAACAGTTGTTGTATAATCTACTACCAAGTGGACTAAAAAGTATCTACAGAATATATCGAGGACTATTTTTTTTTTATTTAGAGGGTATATTAACAAAATGTTTTGAATGTATTGCAGAAACTGAGTTTTTGGTGATCATTTGGTTAAAAATGGTTTAATTTGGTTTAAAATTGGATATTCCAAGTTCAAGTTGATCGAAAATAGGTTTTACTACATTTATTCTCTCGAAAATTGGCTTTATCCTGTTTAATTTCTCGAAAATTGGCTATTCCAAGTTCAAGTTGAACGAAAATTGGTTTTACTATATTTAATTTCTCGAAAACTGGATATTTCAAGTTTAAGTTGATCGAAAATAGGTTTTACTACATTTATTCTCTCGAAAATTGGCTTTATCCTGTTTAATTTCTCGAAAATTGGCTATTACAAGTTCAAGTTGATCGAAAATTGGTTTTACTATATTTAGTTTCTCGAAAATTGGCTATTCCAAGCTCAAGTTGATCGAAAATTGGTTTTACTATATTTAATTTCTCGAAAACTGGATATTTCAAGTTTAAGTTGATCGAAAATAGGTTTTACTACATTTATTCTCTCGAAAATTGACTTTATCCTGTTTAATTTCTCGAAAATTGGCTATTCCAAGTTCAAGTTGATCGAAAATTGGTTTTACTATATTTAGTTCCTCGAAAATTGGCTATTCCAAGTTCAAGTTGATCGAAAATTGGTTTTACTATATTTCATTTCTCGAAAACTGGATATTTCAAGTTTAAGTTGATCGAAAATAGGTTTTACTACATTTATTCTCTCGAAAATTGGCTTTATCCTGTTTAATTTCTCGAAAATTGGCTATTACAAGTTCCAGTTGATCGAAAATTGGTTTTACTATATTTAGTTCCTCGAAAATTGGCTATTCCAAGTTCAAGTTGAACGAAAATTGGTTTTACTATATTTCATTTCTCGAAAACTGGATATTTCAAGTTTAAGTTGATCGAAAATAGGTTTTACTACATTTATTCTCTCGAAAATTGGCTTTATCCTGTTTAATTTCTCGAAAATTGGCTATTACAAGTTCAAGTTGATCGAAAATTGGTTTTACTATATTTAGTTTCTTAGAAATTGGCTTTAATCTGTTTAATTTCTCGAAAATTGGCTATTTCTATTCCAATTTAGTGAAAAACAAATTGTCCTGAGATATTTTGATCTAAAGCTATTTAATTTTGATGATTTTAATGGAAAATCACCGTTTATAATAATACTTATTTGTTAAATTAGCTTTTCCAAGTTTTATTACTTAGAAAATTGGCTTTTCCGAACTTATTGGATCAAAAACTGGAACAACTTAATTCATTTTGTTCAAAAATTGGTTAGAAAAAACTTTTCCAAGTTCGATTAAGTTAAAAACTTGGTTTTCTGCGTTTATGCCAATACCAAAATCAAAAATTGGCTTTATCGTGTTCAATTTCTCGAAAATTGGCTATACCTATCCCAATTTGGTAAAAAACAAATTGTCCTGGGATATTTTGGTCTAAAATTACTTAATTTTGATGATTTTAACGGAAAGTCACGGTTTCCAGTAATAGTTGTATGGAAAATTAGCTTTTTCCAAGTTTTATTACTTAGAAAATTGGCTTTTCCGAACTCATTAGATCAAAAACTGGAATAACTTAATTCGTTTCGAACAAAATTCGGTTAAGGTTAGTATCAGCCAGCTAAAATTGTCTCCAGAACATATTGAGGTTAATTTTTCCTTTGTTTGGAAAAAATCGTTTAACCGTGCTGCAAAAATCGTGTAGGGCAGTGTATCCATTTAAAATCTTTAACGACAATGCCAATTTTTAGAGGTTCTCGATATCGATAGTGAATTTTCCAAATACGACTCTTTATTTGTATAAAACTTAAACGAGAGTTTTTCTTGTCGAAGTTCTGGAGTTGTATGTCGAAGTTGGGGAACGATACGGGCGGAGGAAGGAGGTAAATATTTGTTCACAACTTCGGGTTGCGTTCCCCAAAGTGAAATCGTAATGGGATGTTACCGAGAATATCTAATTACATATTATGTATAATCGATATTATGCTTGTCTATTCGATGTTACCACATATGTTGATAGTTTTTAAATGAGTATGAGATGTTGCCAAATGTATCGTATGAACCAACAATTTAAGGAATTTCCCTATAAGCGGCAACATTGCTTCTTTTCTTTTCCACGGTAAAATCGATCTTATTCGAGTCTAATTTAGTCAAAAAATGGCTTTTTTTAGTTTGATTTGTTCGAAAATTGGCGTAGAATCCAAATTTCGCCAGAATTTGGCTATTCTGAATTCAATATTGTCAGAAATAGGCTTTTCTTCATTCAATTCGGTGACAAATTGATTTTCACGAGTTGAATTTGGTTGGAACTAATTATTCCAAGTTCCACTGAGTGTAAAATGGGCTTTACCAAATTGAATTAGGTGGAAAATTGGTTTTCCTCAAACTACTTTGATGAAAATCGGTTTTTCTTATAGAATTTGGTAAAAATTGGCACTTGTAAATAAAATTTAGTCAATAATTGAGTTTTTCAGGGGAGAAATTGGCTTATCAAATTTATATCGGCCAAAAGTTGGCTTTTCACACTTTGATTTAATAAAAAATGGGCTTTTCTTAATACGATTAGTTGTAAATTGAGTTTTCCATATTCAATTTGATGAAAAATGAATTTTTTAAGTCTAAGTCAGTTGAATTCAGTGGAAAATCGGATTTTCCAATTCTCCTTTAGTCAAAAATTGGGTTTTCCAAGTTTAATTTGATCCAATGGCTTTTTCAAGATGAACTAGATCAAAAATGACTTTTCAAAGTCTTAATGAAGCGAACATTAGTATTTTCAATATGATTCAGTGCAAAATCGGCTTTTCCATTTTTTTTTTCATCAACATTTGAGTTCTCCGAGTTTAATTTGAACTAAACTGGCTTTTCCAAAATAAATTAGATCAAAAAATGACTTTTCAAGTCTAAATCAGTCAAAAACGGATTTTTTCAGTTCAATGCAGTGAAAAATCGGCTTTTCAAATTTTATTTTAGTCAAAAATTGAGTTTTCCTACTTCAATTTGATCCGAACTTGCTTTTCCAAAATAAATTAGATCGAAAATAGCTTTTCAAATTATAAATGAAGCAAAAATTATTTTTTTAGTTTAATTTAGAAGAAAATTGGCTTTTCCAATTCAAGTTTGATTAAAAATTGAGTTTTCCGAATTTAATTTGATCTTAACTGGCTTTTCCTAGAAAAATTGGATTAAAAAAGTTTTTCAAAGTCTAATTCAGTGGAAAACTGGCTTTTTCAAATTAATTTCGGTAAAAATTTGATTTTTTGGGTTTACTCTGATCTAAATTTGATTTTTGAAAATCATTTCCATCAAAAAACGCTTTTTATAAGCCTGAATAAGTGAAAACTAGTTTTTATAAGCTTTAATCTGTGGAAAATCGGCATTTTCAAATTTACTTTAGTCAAAAATTAAGTTTTCTTGATTCTAAACTGGCTTTTCCAGAATGAATTAGATCAAAATATGACTTTTCAAGTCTAAATCAGTCAAAAACGGATTTTTTTAGTTCAATGCAGTGGAAAATCGGCTTTTCAAATTTTATTTTGGTCAAAAATTGAGTTTTCTCTCTGTAATTTGATCCGAACTTGCTTTTCCAAAATAAATTAGATCGAAAACAGCTTTTCAAAGTATAATTGAAGCAAAAACTGTTTTTTTAGGTTAATTTAGTAGAAAATCGGCTTTTCGAATTCTATTTTGATTAAAAATTGAGTTTTCCGAATTTAATTTGATCTAAACCGGCTTTTCCAAGAAAAATTGGATTAAAAAAGTTTTTCAAAGTCTAATTCAGTAAAAAATTGGCTTTTCCAAATTAATTTCGGTTAAAATTTGATTTTTTGGGTTTACTATGATCTAAATTTGATTTTTGAGAATTATTTCTATCAAAAAACGGTTTTTATAAGCTTTAACCTGTGGAAAATCGACATTTTCAAATTTACTTTAGTCAAAAATTAAGTTTTCTTGATTCTAAACTGGCTTTTCCAGGATGAATTAGATCAAAAAATGACTTTTCAAGTTTGAATCAGTCAAAAACGGATTTTTTCAGTTCAATGCAGTGGAAAATCGGCTTTGCAAATTTTATTTTAGACAAAAATTAAGTTTTCTCACATTAATTTGATCCGAACTTGCTTTTCCAAAATAAATTAGATCGAAAATAGCTTTTCAAATATAAATGTAGCTAAAACTATTTTTTTAGTTGAATTTAGAAGAAAATCGGCTTTTCCAATTCTATTTTGATTAAAAATTGAGTTTTCCGAATTTAATTTGATCTAAACTGGCTTTTCCAAGAAAAATTGGATTAAAAAAGTTTTTCAAAGTTGAATTCAGTAAAAAATTGGTTTTTGTTATATAAATTCAGTGGAAAATTGGCTTTTCCAAATTAATTTCGGTTAAAATCTGATTTTTTTAGATTACTTTGATCTAAATTTGATTTTTGAAAATTATTTCCATCATAAAACGGTTTTTATAAGCCTACATAAGTGAAAACTAGTTTTTATAAGCTTTAATCTGTGGAAAATCGGCATTTTCAATTTTACTTTAGTCAAAAATTAAGTTTTCTTGATTCTAAACTGGCTTTTCCAAAATAAATTAGATCGAAAATAGCTTTTCAAAGTATAATTGTAGCAAAAACTGTTTTTTTAGGTTAATTTAGTAGAAAATCGGCTTTTCCAATTCTATTTTGATTAAAAATTTCAAATTTAATTTGATCTAAACTGGCTTTTCCAAGAAAAATTGGATTAAAAAAGTTTTTCAAAGTTTAATTCAGTAAAAAATTGGTTTTTATTATATAAATTCAGTGGAAAATTGGCTTTTCCAAATTAATTTCGGTTAAAATCTGATTTTTTTAGATTACTTTGATCTAAATTTGATTTTTGAAAATTATTTCCATCATAAAACGGTTTTTATAAGCCTACATAAGTGAAAACTAGTTTTTATAAGCTTTAATCTGTGGAAAATCGGCATTTTCAAGTTTACTTTAGTCAAAAATTAAGTTTTCTTGATTCTAAACTGGCTTTTCCAGGATGAATTAGATCAAAAAATGACTTTTCAAGTTTAAATCAGTAGAAAACGGATTTTTTCAGTTCAATGCAGTGGAAAATCGGCTTTTAAAATTTTATTTTAGTCAAAAATTGAGTTTTCTCACTTTAATTGATCCCAACTTGCTTTTCCAAAATAAAATAGATCGAAAATAGCTTTTCAAAGTGTATAATTGTAGCAAAAACTGTTTTTTAGGTTAATTTAATAGAAAATAGGCTTTTCCAATTCTATTTTGATTAAAAATTCCAAATTTAATTTGATCTAAACTGGCTTTTCCAAGAAAAATTGGATTAAAAAAGTTTTTCAAAATCTAATTCAGTAAAAAATTGGTTTTTGTTATATAAATTCAGTGGAAAATTGGCTTTTCCAAATTAATTTCGGTTAAAATTTGATTTTTCCAGTTTACTTTGATCTAAATTTGATTTTTGAAAATTATTTCCATCAAAAAACGGTTTTTATAAGCCTAAATAAGTGAAAACTAGTTTTTATAAGCTTTAATCTGTGGAAAATCGGCATTTTCAAGTTTACATTAGTCGAAAATTGAGTTTTCTTGATTCTAAACTGGCTTTTCCAAGATGAATTAGATGAAAAATTTGAGTTGAATGATTTTCCAAGACCGATTAGATCAAAAAACTTTTTTCCTTGTCAAAAACGAGCTTTTCCACCTCTATCTAGTATAAAATCGGCTTTTCCATATCAAAAATCATATTTTCCCAGTAAAATTCAAGAAACTCGTTAAAATATTGACGTCTGTCAACGAAATTCGATAAAAAAAAAACTTCCACAAAACTCCTAATTTAAAATTTTCTTCAGTGGAAATCAAACCTCCCACGATTTCCAAGGATTTTTCCCACAAATATACATACAAGTATTACATCGTAAAAATACAAATGGACGAACCACGTAATGATTAAATTTCGCCAAAGTCTCAAGCCAATCCGAAACGTGATGCGAAAACCAAAAGACTTTCCGGCTATTCTAGTGACACTAGCAGACACGTGACTTTTTCACCGGATCAACTATATTACAATATCGGTAAAAACGAAATAGGACGATGTCTATATCTATTCACTCACTTATGCACGAAGAAATTCCAAAATTCAGCTACGTACGGGCCTTATTTTCGGTAGTACACAAAAAAATAAGTCAAAATAATTTCACTAAGTGCCGTTTTCTCTACCCATTCGAGCTATTTTCTCCCTAAGGTGTTTCATTTGTTTTAAAATAGTGCTGCCGTGATATTTTCCTTTGTTTTTACTCTTATTTCATACAGGAAAAGCGGAAAATCATCGTCGAAATACTTTCTGTAGTTTTCCTTTTTAATAATGACGTTTTCCTAATAATTTCCCGGATCTTCCATCGTATTAATTTTCTACAAATTATTCACGCTCCCAACCGGTTTGTTTATCATATTTTTTTACGGTAAAAATTGGTTTTTCCGAATTAATTTCGGTTAAAATTTGATTTTTTCAGTTTACTTTGATCTAAATTTGATTTTTGAAAATTATTTCCATCAAAAAACGGTTTTTATAAGCCTAAATAAGTGAAAACTAGTTTTTATAAGCTTTAATCTGTTGAAAATCGGCATTTTCAATTTTACTTTAGTCAAAAATTAAGTTTTCTTGATTCTAAACTGGCTTTTCCAAAATAAATTAGATCGAAAATAGCTTTTCAAAGTATAATTGTAGCAAAAACTGTTTTTTTAGGTTAATTTAGTAGAAAATCGGCTTTTCCAATTCTATTTTGATTAAAAATTTCAAATTTAATTTGATCTAAACTGGCTTTTCCAAGAAAAATTGGATTAAAAAAGTTTTTCAAAGTTTAATTCAGTAAAAAATTGGTTTTTATTATATAAATTCAGTGGAAAATTGGCTTTTCCAAATTAATTTCGTTTAAAATTTGATTTTTTTAGATTACTTTCATCTAAATTTGATTTTTGAAAATTATTTCCATCATAAAACGGTTTTTATAAGCCTACATAAGTGAAAACTAGTTTTTATAAGCTTTAATCTGTGGAAAATCGGCATTTTCAAATTTACTTTAGTCAAAAATTAAGTTTTCTTGATTCTAAACTGGCTTTTCCAAGGTGAATTAGATCAAAAATGACTTTTCAAGTCTAAATCAATCAAAAACGGATTTTTTCAGTTCAATGCAGTGGAAAATCGGCTTTTCAAATTTTATTTTAGTCAAAAATTGAGTTTTCTCTCTTTATTTTGATCCGAACTTGCTTTTCCAAAATAAATTAGATCGAAAATAGCTTTTCAAAGTATAATTGTAGCAACAACTGTTTTTTAGGTTAATTTAATAGAAAATCGGCTTTTCCAATTCTATTTTGATTAAAAATTCCAAATTTAATTTGATCTAAACTGGCTTTTCCAAGAAAAATTGGATTAAAAAAGTTTTTCAAAGTTTAATTCAGTAAAAAATTGGTTTTTATTATATAAATTCAGTGGAAAATTGGCTTTTCCAAATTAATTTCGGTAAAAATTTGATTTTTTCAGTTTACTTTGATCTAAATTTGATTTTTGAAAATTATTTCCATCATAAAACGGTTTTTATAAGCCTACATAAGTGAAAACTACTTTTTATAAGCTTTAATCTGTGGAAAATCGGCATTTTCAAGTTTACTTTAGTCAAAAATTAAGTTTTCTTGATTCTAAACTGGCTTTTCCAAGATGAATTAGATCAAAAAATGACTTTTCAAGTCTAAATCAGTCAAAAACGGATTTTTTCTGTTCAATGCAGTGGAAAATCGGCTTTTCAAATTTTATTTTAGTCAAAAATTGAGTTTTCTCTCTTTATTTTGATCCGAACTTGCTTTTCCAAAATAAATTAGATCGATAATAGCTTTTCAAAGTATAATTGTAGCAAAAACTGTTTTTTAGGTTAATTTAATAGAAAATCGGCTTTTCCAATTCTATTTTGATTAAAAATTCCAAATTTAATTTGATCTAAACTGGCTTTTCCAAGAAAAATTGGATTAAAAAAGTTTTTCAAAGTTTAATTCAGTAAAAAATTGGTTTTTGTTATATAAATTCAGTGGAAAATTGGCTTTTCCAAATTAATTTCGGTTAAAATTTGATTTTTTCAGTTTACTTCGATCTAAATTTGATTTTTGAAAATTATTTCCATCATAAAACGGTTTTTATAAGCCTACATAAGTGAAAACTACTTTTTATAAGCTTTAATCTGTGGAAAATCGGCATTTTCAAGTTTACTTTAGTCAAAAATTAAGTTTTCTTGATTCTAAACTAGCTTTTCCAAGATGAATTAGATCAAAAATGACTTTTCAAGTCTAAATCAGTCAAAAACGGATTTTTTCTGTTCAATGCAGTGGAAAATCGGCTTTTCAAATTTTATTTTAGTCAAAAATTGAGTTTTCTCTCTTTAATTTGATCCCAACTTGCTTTTCCAAAATAAATTAGATCGAAAATAGCTTTTCAAAGTATAATTGTAGCAAAAACTGTTTTTTAGGTTAATTTAATAGAAAATCGGCTTTTCCAATTCTATTTTGATTAAAAATTCCAAATTTAATTTGATCTAAACTGGCTTTTCCAAGGAAAATTGGATTAAAAAAGTTTTTCAAAGTTTAATTCAGTAAAAAATTGGTTTTTGTTATATAAATTCAGTGAAAAATTGGCTTTTCCAAATTAATTTCGGTTAAAATTTGATTTTTTCAGTTTACTTTGATCTAAATTTGAGTTTTGAAAATTATTTCCATCATAAAACGGTTTTCATAAGCCTGAATAAGTGAAAATTAGTTTTTTTGATGATGAAATTGGTTTTTCTAAAGTCATTTTGACACAAAATTGACTGTTTTGAGTGCAATTGATATTTTGAAAGTATTTTAAGTCCCATTTAGTCCAAAATGGCTTTATGATAGTCAGTTGAGTCAGAAATTAGCTTTACAGAATGAAATTGATCGAAAATTGGTGGATTTTCTATTTGTTTTTTTTTTGAGTAAAAATTGGCTCTACTTGAATTGATTTTTGTGCTTTCAAATTTCACCAAAAAGTTTTTCATAGTAATTCAAGTCGAATTTTCTCAAAAACGGCTCTACTAAGTTCAGTTCAGTCGAAAATTGGCTTTCCTCAAATTGGTTTTTTCAAAAATTAACGCTTTTGAGTTTAGCTGTCAAGTTTTTCTAAAAATTGGTAGTTTGAAAGTATATAATTTAAACACACCTCGTACCATATAGAGATGGGAAATATATCTATAAACCGTTCCAAAATAACTTGTAACTGTTATTATAAATATAATGATTCAATTAATTCACTTCAATTCCCACAAAAGTTTCCTTTGTGAAAAACAAACGACCAGAATCGTATAATTCCACTTTTCTTTGTTATTTGTTCATAAATTATATAGAAAGACCCCTTTTATTGAATTAAGGGCAGTAGCGTAGTTAAAGAATCAGAAATTTCTAATATATTGCTAAAAATGTAGTCAGAATACCACCAAAATTACCTCCGAATTAAGCAAAAACATCTTAAAACATTTAATAATCTTCTACATCTTATAATATATCAAAAAATTTTATATTGTTAGTATGTACATCAAAATAGTCAGAGCTCCAATATATTCAAATCCTCCCTACATTACTTCCCATCTCTAAATGAAATATAAATAAAAACAAAATCGTTCCAAAGTATTAAAAACATTCCCAAATAACATCCCACCTCTAAATTAATCATAAATAAAAACAAAAACGTTCCAAAATATTGAAAAACATTTCCAAATAACATCCCACCTCTAAATAAAATGTCAATGCAAACAAAAACGTTCCAAAGTATTGAAAAACATTCCCAAATAACATCCCAACTCTAAATAAAATGTCAATGCAAACAAAAACGTTCCAAAGTATTGAAAAACATTTCCAAATAACATCCCAACTCTAAATAAAATGTCAATGCAAACAAAAACGTTCCAAAGTATTGAAAAACATTTCCAAATAACATCCCAACTCTAAATAAAATGTCAATGCAAACAAAAACGTTCCAAAATAACACCCCACCTCTAAATAAAATGTAAATACAAACAAAAACGTTCCAAAGTATTGAAAAACATTTCCAAATAACATTTCAACTCTAAATAAAATGTCAATGCAAACAAAAACGTTCCAAAGTATTGAAAAACATTTCCAAATAACATCCCAACTCTAAATAAAATGTCAATGCAAACAAAAACGTTCCAAAGTATTGAAAAACATTTCCAAATAACATCCCAACTCTAAATAAAATGTCAATGCAAACAAAAACGTTCCAAAATAACACCCCACCTCTAAATAAAATGTAAATACAAACAAAAACGTTCCAAAGTATTGAAAAACATTTCCAAATAACATTTCAACTCTAAATAAAATGTCAATGCAAACAAAAACGTTCCAAAGTATTGAAAAACATTTCCAAATAACATTTCAACTCTAAATAAAATGTCAATGCAAACAAAAACGTTCCAAAGTATTGAAAAACATTTCCAAATAACATTTCAACTCTAAATAAAATGTCAATGCAAACAAAAACGTTCCAAAGTATTGAAAAACATTTCCAAATAACATTTCAACTCTAAATAAAATGTCAATGCAAACAAAAACGTTCCAAAATATTGAAAAACATTTCCAAATAACATCCCAACTCTAAATAAAATGTCAATGCAAACAAAAACGTTCCAAAGTATTGAAAAACATTCCCAAATAACATCCCAACTCTAAATAAAATGTCAATGCAAACAAAAACGTTCCAAAGTATTGAAAAACATTTCCAAATAACATCCCAACTCTAAATAAAATGTCAATGCAAACAAAAACGTTCCAAAATAACACCCCACCTCTAAATAAAATGTAAATACAAACAAAAACGTTCCAAAGTATTGAAAAACATTTCCAAATAACATTTCAACTCTAAATAAAATGTCAATGCAAACAAAAACGTTCCAAAGTATTGAAAAACATTTCCAAATAACATTTCAACTCTAAATAAAATGTCAATGCAAACAAAAACGTTCCAAAATATTGAAAAACATTTCCAAATAACATCCCAACTCTAAATAAAATGTCAATGCAAACAAAAACGTTCCAAAGTATTGAAAAACATTCCCAAATAACATCCCAACTCTAAATAAAATGTCAATGCAAACAAAAACGTTCCAAAGTATTGAAAAACATTTCCAAATAACATCCCACCTCTAAATAAAATGTAAATGCAAACAAAAACGTTCCAAAATATTGAAAAACATTTCCAAATAACATCCCACCTTTAAATAAAATGTCAATGCAAACAAAAACGTTCCAAAGTATTGAAAAACATTTCCAAATAACTTCCCAACTCTAAATAAAATGTAAATACAAACAAAAACGTTCCAAAGTATTAAAAACATTCACAAATAACATCCCAACTCTAAATAAAAGGAAATTAAAAAAAACGTTCTAAAGTAATGAAATCCTTCCTGAATAACATCCCAACTATACATAAAACGTAAATAAAAACAAAAACGTTCCAAAGTATTGAAAAACATTCCCAAATAACGTCCCACCTTTAAAATAGACGTAAATAAAAACAAAAACATTCTGAAGTATCAAAAACATTCCCAAATAACATCCCAACACTAAAACAGAAGTAAATAAAATCAAAAACGTTACAAAGTATTAAAAATATTAAAATTTGATTAGAGGCGGGAAGGATTTAAATACGTTTCGTTTTTATTTATGTTCAGAATAGAGTTGAGTAGTTATTGTTTTTATTTACATATATTTTAGAGTTGAGATGTTTTTTGGGGTTGATTTCGATAACTTAGAACGTTTTTGTTTTTATTTACGTTTCATTTAGAGGTGGAATGATATTTGTGAATCTTTTTCAATACTTTGTAACGTTTTTGATTTATTTACATCTGTTTTAGAATTGGAATGTTATTTGGGAATGTCTTTGTTCTTACTTACGTTCCATTTAGAGGTGGGATGTTATTTGGTGATATTTTCAGTACTTTGGAACGTATTTGTTCGGCTTTTTTATTTTATATAGAGTTGGGATGTTATTTGGGAATTTTTTTCAATACTTTGGAACGTTTTTGCTTTCATTTACGTCTATTTTAGAGGTGGGATATTATTTGAGAATGTTTTTTAATATTTTGGAACGGTTTTGTTTTTATTTTTGTCTATTTTAGAGGTGGGACGTGACTTGGAAATGTTTTTCAATACTTTGGAACGTTTTTATTTTTATTTCCGTTCTATTTAGAGTTGGGATGTTATTTGGTGATATTTTCAGTACTTTGGAACGTATTTATTTGGCTTTTTTATTTTATATAGAGTTGGGATGTTATTTGGGAATTTTTTTCAATACTTTGGAACGTTTTTGCTTCCATTTACGTCTATTTTAGAGATGGGATATTATTTGAGAAAGTTTTTTAATATTTTGGAACGGTTTTGTTTTTATTTTTATCTATTTTAGAGGTGGGACGTGACTTGGAAATGTTTTTCAATACTTTGGAACGTTTTTATTTTTATTTCCGATCTATTTAGAGTTGGGATGTTATTTGGTGATATTTTCAGTACTTTGGAACGTATTTATTTGGCTTTTTTATTTTATATAGAGTTGGGATGTTATTTGGGAATTTTTTTCAATACTTTGGAACGTTTTTGCTTCCATTTACGTCTATTTTAGAGGTGGGATATTATTTGAGAATGTTTTTTAATATTTTGGAACGGTTTTGTTTTTATTTTTGTCTATTTTAGAGGTGGGACGTGACTTGGAAATGTTTTTCAATACTTTGGAACGTTTTTATTTTTATTTCCGTTCTATTTAGAGTTGGGATGTTATTTGGTGATATTTTCAGTACTTTGGAACGTATTTATTTGGCTTTTTTATTTTATATAGAGTTGGGATGTTATTTGGGAATTTTTTTCAATACTTTGGAACGTTTTTGCTTCCATTTACGTCTATTTTAGAGGTGGGATATTATTTGAGAAAGTTTTTTAATATTTTGGAACGGTTTTGTTTTTATTTTTATCTATTTTAGAGGTGGGACGTGACTTGGAAATGTTTTTCAATACTTTGGAACGTTTTTATTTTTATTTCCGATCTATTTAGAGTTGGGATGTTATTTGGTGATATTTTCAGTACTTTGGAACGTATTTGTTTGGCTTTTTTAATTTATATAGAGTTGGGATGTTATTTGGGAATGTTTTTGTTCTTACTTACGTTCCATTTAGAGGTGGGATGTTATTTGGTGATATTTTCAGTACTTTGGAACGTATTTGTTTGACTTTTTTATTTTATATAGAGTTGGGATGTTATTTGGGAATTTTTTTCAATACTTTGGAACGTTTTTGCTTTCATTTACGTCTATTTTAGAGATGGGATATTATTTGAGAATGTTTTTTAATATTTTGGAACGGTTTTGTTTTTATTTTTATCTATTTTAGAGGTGGGACGTGACTTGGAAATGTTTTTCAATACTTTGGAACGTTTTTATTTTTATTTCCGTTCTATTTAGAGTTGGGATGTTATTTGGTGATATTTTCAGTACTTTGGAACGTATTTGTTTGGCTTTTTTATTTTATATAGAGTTGGGATGTTATTTGGGAATTTTTTTCAATACTTTGGAACGTTTTTGCTTTCATTTACGTCTATTTTAGAGATGGGATATTATTTGAGAAAGTTTTTTTAATATTTTGGAACGGTTTTGTTTTTATTTTTATCTATTTTAGAGGTGGGACGTGACTTGGGAATTTTTTCAATACTTTGGAACGTTTTTATTTTTATTTCCGTTTTATTTATAGTTGAGATGTTGTGCAGAAAGGATTTTATTGATTTTATTCAATTACCGATCTATTTAGGGCCTAAATGAAACGTAAATAAAGAAAAAAACGTTCCAAAATATTAAAATCCTTCTCGAATAACTTCCCAACTCTATTCCGAACATAAATAAAGGCGAAACGTATTCAAATCCTTTCCGAATAATCTGCCACCTCTAATCAAATTAAGAATATTCATTCCGCATTACGTGGCGCCATCTGTACGCCGAATCGGAAACTTATTATCCCACGTAACATAATATTATCTTTTAATCCTTACAAAAGGCGTTACGCACCTGGTTTCGTACCTTTTCGGCTCGTAGCCGTAATTACCCCGATTTTAATTGCCAGTTCAGCAAGTTCGGGAGGCTTTCCCCGTACTCCCGACAAAAAACACGTCATAAAACACTGGAAAAGGATTTCGGTTTAGCAAATAACCGACTACGTGGTTCGCGTTCGCGTAATGCGCCCTCTTTACTTTCTGCAAGCCAGCACAAATCTTTTTGTTGTAATATGTATTAGGTAAACAGGTATCCGGATTACGAGACGCCGCCGCCGCCGCCGCCTCCGCCGCCGCCCGCTTCTACTGTATACGATAAATCAGAAAAATTTCGAGGACGTTCTTTAGTTGAACACTTTTCAACGTTTTCCTCGTATTATGACCGGAGAGAGGAAACGCTGTCTTAATATATATTTCTAGTAACAATATAAGAGTCTCTATTTTCAGACAGAGCATTCGCAAAATTATTTTTGACGTAAATTACTTCGAAAAAAGACTTCTACTATCAAAATTGTTTGATTTAACATCAATTTAGGCATGCTTGGTAGATTTTAAGGTACTTCGGAACCTTCTAAGTACTTTGCAATGTTTTACTAACATTTTGCGACGTTCTTTGTCACTATAAAGTACCCTAAGAAGAAAGCAAAGTACTGTAATACATTTTGAGGTACTCTCATAGTTATTTTGATCACACTGGTACGTCTTGAGGTACTATAATATGATATAAAGTACTCTGACAGTTATTTATGACCCTCTGGTACGTTTAGAGGTACTATAATACATTTTGGGGTACTCTAATAGTTATTTTGACCACTTTGATACGTCTTGAGGTACTATAATATGATATAAAGTACTCTGACAGTTATTTGTGACCATCTGGTACGTTTAGAGGTACTAAAATACATTTTGAGGTACTCTAATAGTTATTTTGATCACACTGGTACGTCTTAAGGTACTATAATATGATATAAAGTACTATGACAGTTATTTGTGACCCTCTGGTACGTTTAGAGGTACTATAATACATTTTGAGGTACTCTAATAGTTATTTTGATCACACTGGTACGCCTTAAGGTACTATAACATGATATAAAGTACTCTGACAGTTATTTGTGACCATCTGGTACGTTTAGAGGTACTAAAATACATTTTGAGGTACTCTAATAGTTATTTTGATCACACTGGTACGTCTTAAGGTACTATAATATGATATAAAGTACTATGACAGTTATTTGTGACCCTCTGGTACGTTTAGAGGTACTATAATACATTTTGGGGTACTCTAATAGTTATTTTGATCACACTGCTACGTCTTGAGGTACTATAATATGATATAAAGTACTCTGACAGTTATTTATGACCTTCTGGTACGTTTAGAGGTACTATAATACATTTTGGGGTACTCTAATAGTTATTTTGATCACACTGGTACGTCTTGAGGTACTATAATATGATATAAAGTACTCTGACAGTCATTTGTGACCCTCTGGTACATTTAGTGGTACTATAATACATTGTGAGGTACTATAATAGTTATTTTGATCACACTGGTACGTCTTGAGGTACTATAACATGATATAAAGTACTCTGACAGTTATTTGTGACCATCTGGTACGTTTAGAGGTACTAAAATACATTTTGAGGTACTCTAATAGTTATTTTGATCACACTGGTACGTCTTAAGGTACTATAATATGATATAAAGTACTATGACAGTTATTTGTGACCCTCTGGTACGTTTAGAGGTACTATAATACATTTTGGGGTACTCTAATAGTTATTTTGATCACACTGCTACGTCTTGAGGTACTATAATATGATATAAAGTACTCTGACAGTCATTTGTGACCCTCTGGTACATTTAGTGGTACTATAATACATTGTGAGGTACTATAATAGTTATTTTGATCACACTGGTACGTCTTGAGGTACTATAATATGATATAAAGTACTATGACAGTTATTTGTGACCCTCTGGTACGTTTAGAGGTACTATAATACATTTTGAGGTACTCTAATAGTTATTTTGATCACACTGGTACGCCTTAAGGTACTATAACATGATATAAAGTACTCTGACAGTTATTTGTGACCATCTGGTACGTTTAGAGGTACTAAAATACATTTTGAGGTACTCTAATAGTTATTTTGATCACACTGGTACGTCTTAAGGTACTATAATATGATATAAAGTACTATGACAGTTATTTGTGACCCTCTGGTACGTTTAGAGGTACTATAATACATTTTGGGGTACTCTAATAGTTATTTTGATCACACTGCTACGTCTTGAGGTACTATAATATGATATAAAGTACTCTGACAGTTATTTATGACCTTCTGGTACGTTTAGAGGTACTATAATACATTTTGGGGTACTCTAATAGTTATTTTGATCACACTGGTACGTCTTGAGGTACTATAATATGATATAAAGTACTCTGACAGTCATTTGTGACCCTCTGGTACATTTAGTGGTACTATAATACATTGTGAGGTACTATAATAGTTATTTTGATCACACTGGTACGTCTTGAGGTACTATAACATGATATAAAGTACTCTGACAGTTATTTGTGACCATCTGGTACGTTTAGAGGTACTAAAATACATTTTGAGGTACTCTAATAGTTATTTTGATCACACTGGTACGTCTTAAGGTACTATAATATGATATAAAGTACTATGACAGTTATTTGTGACCCTCTGGTACGTTTAGAGGTACTATAATACATTTTGGGGTACTCTAATAGTTATTTTGATCACACTGCTACGTCTTGAGGTACTATAATATGATATAAAGTACTCTGACAGTCATTTGTGACCCTCTGGTACATTTAGTGGTACTATAATACATTGTGAGGTACTATAATAGTTATTTTGATCACACTGGTACGTCTTGAGGTACTATAACATGATATAAAGTACTCTGACAGTTATTTGTGACCCTCTGGTACGTTTAGAGGTACTAAAATACATTTTGAGGTACTCTAATAGTTATTTTGATCACACTGCTACGTCTTGAGGTACTATAATATGATATAAAGTACTCTGACAGTTATTTATGACCTTCTGGTACGTTTAGAGGTACTATAATACATTTTGGGGTACTCTAATAGTTATTTTGATCACACTGGTACGTCTTGAGGTACTATAATATGATATAATATACTCTGACAGTCATTTGTGACCCTCTGGTACATTTAGTGGTACTATAATACATTGTGAGATACTATAATAGTTATTTTGATCACACTGGTACGTCTTGAGGTACTATAACATGATATAAAGTACTCTGACAGTTATTTGTGACCATCTGGTACGTTTAGAGGTACTATAATACATTTTAGGGTACTCTAATAGTTATTTTGATCACACTGCTACGTCTTGAGGTACTATAATATGATATAAAGTACTCTGACAGTTATTTATGACCCTCTGGTATGTTTAGAGGTACTATAATACATTTTGGGGTACTCTAATAGTTATTTTGATCACAATGGTACGTCTTGAGGTACTATAATATGATATGAAGTACTCTGAGAGTTATTTGAGATCCTCTGGTACGTTTAGAGGTACTATAATACATTTTGAGGTACACTGATAGGTTTAAAGGCACTATGATAGTTATATCAGTCACTCTGGTATGTTATGAGGTACTACAAAATTGTTTTAGGTACTATTATAGTCATTTGAGAGACGTTTTGAGGTACTAGAATATATTATGAGGTACTTTACGACATTTTTAAAACTATTATGATAATTTAAAACTTCTGGAGTAGTTGTTGTGGTACTTTAAGTATTTTGGAACGGTTTCAAGTACTTTACAACGTCACTTGACATATTTCATTTCATTCTAAGGTACATTAAAACGTTGGAAAGTACTATATCTCATTTTGAAGTTATCTAATAGATATTTTCAACATTTTGTAGTACTAGAATATGTTTTTAACATACTTTGGATAGTACCTCAAGGTAATAGAAAGTACTTTTGGTACTACAACGTTTTGAAACACTATAAAATATATTTTTAGTATTATTAGACCAATGTAAGTAGTACTACAATACATTTTGAGATTTAAAAATAGTTTTTGGTAGTACTCCGTGACGTTTAATGTATTCTGGTACGTTTCGAAGAACTTTGTAATGATGTATGAGGTTATTTATGTATTAAAGTAATTTTTAAACTAGATAAATTATTTTGAAGGTACTATAACGCCTTTAGGATCAATCGGGAATCGATTTAATCATCCTGGTACGTTTTTAGTGAGTACAAATTATAAATTTCGCTTCGAATTTCAAAATATCACGATTTTATTCTACTCGAGATGCTCTTAACGTGTCGTATCGTTTACAAACATCTCCATAATTGTTCTTTTGTATGGTAAACTTGTGCTGACGGTGCTGCGTCATTATTTTTTTTCCACTACGTTAAAGCACACTTCAACTTTCCGGAAGAGATTGAAAAATACGGATATACACGTCTCTCTGCACCTGTCCATTGTTGTACGAAGCTTTTGTTCGAAAATGATACGAATATTCCGAGGCGCGCGTAAAATCCTCGAAGTTTACATTACAATAATGAAATTTGTTTTGTACCCCTCGTATAATCAGTATTTATGGGTCATACGGTGAAATTGATATAAAATCTTGTCTCGTGTATGAATAAATACGTTTTTACGACACTACGTTCCGGTCCGCGTGATCTACACGGAGGAGAGTCGTTTGTCACGCCACTTCCTCAAAGTCAAGTCAATTTATTTGGTTGCGGTCGTTATTTTTCCCAGTAATAATAACACTTGATTACAAGAAAGCAGTTGGAAGTGTTTCTTGTAACATGCAAATCCCAAAAATATCCGAAGGATTTTTTTTTATCATTTTTTTCAGTGTATGTGCCACCGAAGATGCACCTTTTCTCTTGGTAAGTTCGTTATCAATCGTATATTATCAAATTTTTATCGTTTTCGTTCATTTAACACAACCAGAAACTAATTATTTACTCTAAACGACATCTATGATCAACTACGAAAAATTATCGCACTAGGAAACTACTTTATAACTTTTACGCCATCTGTGAGTTAATAGGAGAATCTAATAACAAAACACCGATATAAGGAAACTGTTTTATTCAATATTCAATAACTATTTTATTAAACGTACGCTAACGAACCTCCCACATCAAATTGGAAAGGAATAATGAAACGAAAATAACGATTTTGCTATGATAAAAACACGGATAAATCGAAAATTTAGGAATCGACATTAGGCGCCATCTATTAGTAAGTTGGCGGACGTACATTTTTAGAACTGTCTACGCATTATTGCGTAACTTCCTTTAACTCCAATTTTTCACTTAAAATCACCTTTTTACAGGGTAAAAATTCTAACATACCGGAAGCAGTAGATTTTTTAAGAGACTACGATTCAGAAGGTTCCGAAGTATGTTTTCGAGTCAACATGGCCCAATGGCATTACTCAACCAACATGACGGATTTCCTCAAACGAAAAATGATCGAAGAACAAACTCTCAAAGCGAAATTCGATAAATTGGTATATAAAAGGGCTTCGATATTCGATTGGATGCATATCGAAGATCTAACGATCAAAAGACAACTCAAAATGTTAACAACTAATACAAGAGCGAGTTTACCGGACGATAAATACAATGAGGTGCGTATAAAACAATACGCGACGTTGCCAGGTTTAATAAATAACGTTGGAATTCAAGAAATCGAATAATTTTAGATATATTACCTAATTTCGGAAATGAAAGACGTTTATTCCAATATTAAAGTATGTCCTTACCAATCGGACGATTACGGAAAGGATATTTCTTATTGCGATTTGGATATGGAAGACGTACACGCCATTATGGCACGATCTCGAAATCCATCCGAACTGACGCACATTTGGAAAGAAGTACATGATAAAACGGGTCCGCAAATGAAAAATAAGTTCATGAGATATATAGAATTATCGAATCAAGCTTCTAGATTGAACGGTAAGCGATAAATTTTTAGGGTTGCTACTTTAATTTTGAGATATGGCAACACTGATGCGAATACTCACTAAAGTATTTCGAAAAACTAGTCACAGCTTAAGAAAACTACAAAAAAAGACTCAAAAATATCTCAAAACTTACTTCAAATCACGTGTTTTGGAGGTACCGGCAAATCCAATTATAAATATTCGTTTTTATTCGTCTATCTCAAAACTTGAGTAGCAGCCCTCGTATTATCTATACACCGTTGCCGTTTCTTTCTCGAAATTACAGGTTTTACAGACAGCGGAGCGGAAATGAGAAATTTATACGAAGATTCAAATTTTGAAAACGAACTAACCGAATCCATGCATAAAATTCTGCCTTTATATAAAGAATTGTTGACTTTCGTTAGGAGGAAACTTTTATCAAGATACGGTGATCACGTGATAAGACCCGAAGGGCCGTTACCTGCTCACATTCTAGGGAATCTTTGGGCTCAAGATTGGACTAATATAGCCGATATTGTTCTACCCTATAGAGATTATTCAGATTTAGATATCACCGATGAAATATTAAGACAAGGTTTCACCCCCTTACGGTAATTTTACAAATTTATACAAATTTTTATCTTTATAAAGCTTCAAATTTAACGTTTAACAAATAAATAGCAAAGTTAATACTTTCGTTTTATCAAAATTTTGACATTAGTAGTAACAATTGCAGCCAATAAACAAAAACTAAATTTTCCAGGTCTAAATGAAATAATTGTTATTGTAGTAAGGGAAATTTCATTCTAGAAGTTGGCATTCTTGTGACATCGGTCTTCGACGTTGTAAGATTTATCGTTTTAAAAATCTAAAAAACTTTTACGGCATTTTATATTTTTGTAAATAATTTTACTACTGCTAATAATAATTAATTTCCGACTATAATTAAGTAATTAATATCGTATTTATAAATTATTACAATTAAATCCTATCGATTAAACTCAATTTATTTATAGCGATATTTAAACATCATTCTATGATAACAGAAAAAACAATACAACATGACAACGATGTACAACCTTACGTGAATTATTATACTAACGAACGAAAAAGTTGGGTTATGTATGAAAGTTTATCTTTCTATTGTTCGTTTTATAATCTAGTATGACGAAAAATGAGTGTAGATTGATTTATATTAGAATGTTTCCAATTATCAAACAGATTCAGCATTTTAAACTTGAAGTAAAAAAGGCAGTTTTGTATAAAAACGCCGATAAAACCGTCACGAACACATCGCATAGCGCCTTGTTGCTGACTGACTTCAGCGTTTGCGCTAAAGCCGATCGGTAATTAATCGAGACGTGTCTATCACGACATGTTGCCGGATTTAAATTTTTAACTAACATTTTCATCATTTACCAAATTATTTGCTCATTATATTTTCATCTAAATTGTATATTTGATAAATAATTTCATTTTTATTAATTATTTCATGTGACAAAATACGAAAAATTTGTTTTAAAACGCCATTATAGTCAGTTACGAAAAAGAAACTTATTATTTTATTGGTAAGGAAAAATCGTCTGGCAACGATGCATTCAAGTATCCAATTCACACCAGACAGTAAAAAGTATTGATATTCTTTTTACTTTTTTTACAAGGAAGGACTATAGTATTGAGTCAATTTTATATAATGTTATCATAAATTTATTGAAGGAAATTATTAAAAAAAAGTTTTTTTTTAGTGAATTTTGGAATTGGATTTTCCTTATTAGAACACATTAAATTAACTTTGACAGATGAAAGACGCATTTTGGTGGAAAATTTGAAAACTATTTTCATTCGGTTGTTTTTTTTAATTTATCATTTTTTTAAATAAACTCATCAGTTTCACGTTTATACAGGGTGGAATAGAAGTAATAATTAGGGTAATTAATAAATATTTTTGACAAATGATGAACGCCTTTTGGCGAAATCATCATTTTAACGTTTATACAGGGTGAAACGAAACTAATTTCCATAATTAGGGTAAATAATAAGTTTTTCGACTTATATTTAGAATGTTTCACATGGCAGAAGAATTTTTCACGTCTATGGGATTGAAACCGATGCCCCCGGAATTTTGGAGATACTCCATGATCGAAAAACCCAATGGAAGAAAAGTTCAATGTACTGCAAGCGCTTGGGACTTTTGTAATAATGTAGATTTCAGGTAAAACGTGATCAAAACCATAGACAAATGGATTTTTATGAAAATTCGTATTTATTGTAGGATAAAACAATGTACGGAAGTCGATATGAAAAATTTCGTAACCATACATCACGAAATGGCGCATGTGCAGTACTATCTCTATTACGCGCATCAACCATTTTTATACAGGGACGGCTCCAATCCAGGTAAAATAATTATGCATAAAACATTTTTTTTATTATTATTTCATATGTGTAAAAATTACAGGTTTTCACGAAGGTGTCGCAAACGCCGTTATTTTATCGATTTTTAACCCGAAACATTTAAAACGAATCGGTTTTTTTCACAATAACACCGACAACATCGAAACGAACATCAATTTCTTGATGTTAATGGCGTTAAAAAAAATCGCCTACGCTCCTTTCGCCTACTTGATAGATCAGGTGAGAAAATTCCCGTCGATAAAGTAGAAAACTGTCTAAAAATAACGTAATACACGTTAAAAAATAACCGTACCTCTATATTCGTTATTTTTTTTCTAGTGGCGTTACCAAGTGGCCGAATTCGGTGTAAAAAGAATGAATGCAGATTGGTGGGACCTCAGATTGAGATATCAGGGGATAATACCACCGATTACGAGATCTGAAATGCATTTTGACGCTGCTACGAAACGACACGTACCTGCCGATATCCCTTACACTAAATATTTCGTAGCCCTTTTGTTGGAATTTCAAATTTTCGAAAGTATGTGCAGGGCCGGTAGACATATTGGACCTTTACATACGTGTGACATTTACCGATCAAGGGAAGCGGGAAAAGTTTTAATGTAAGCGCGATAAATTCCGAATTAAACTTGGCAACGATGTAATTTATTCAGCATATTAAATTTTTTTGTAAAAAAATCGTTTTTTACAGAAATTGAGCAGAATTCGAAACAATTTTTTCCCATTTTCAAAGAATATGAGTCCCCGTTTCGAAATTTCAAAATTTGTTTCGTAACTTGCAACTTAATGTAATATAACTCGCTTTGTATGATCACGAAAGGGCAGTAGTATTTTTTCTACGAAAGTATCGACGTTCCTCTTCCGATTTTCTTGTATCACAACGTTGCCATGTCACGATTGTAGATACTATAAATTTATATAGTGTAATTTTTCAAGAAAAATATTACTTCAACTTTAACCCCGTATATTTCTCCCAAATATGAAACTGGGAGAATTTAATGTGGAAATACACTTAGAGGCACGTTTTTCCAATCGATTCGTGTCAAAAATAAATCTATAACCCGAATGGTTTCGGAAATATCGATTTTCTTATACAAGAATGTGAAATTTTTACATAATTATTGAAAATACACCTCTAAATCCAATTTTCCTCAATTTTCTGCTTATAATTATCTTTTTCGAACTCCTCGTATCAAAAAACACGTTTTTCTACACTCTTGACGAGATATGAAGAATAATTTACATCTGGCAACACTGGTTATAAGTATAACGACCGCTAAATCGTAGTTACCATGTTGCCAAGTTTAATTCTATATCTGATACGAATATTTCAGAATAAAATTCAAGTTGAATTTCATAGTTTTCATTATATTTGGTTATTGTGTTGTTACAGGGATGTAATGAGGGTGGGTAAATCGAAACATTGGAGGGAAGTTGTGAAAATGATGACTCGAGATCAAACTGATAAAATAACAGCAGATTCGATGTTGAATTACTTCGAACCGCTCGCAATTTGGTTACGAGAACAAAATAGAAACGAAAGAATAGTCGGTTGGACTACTTATAAGGAAGATACGGCCTTGTATCAACCCCTCGTATATTACGGATCGTCAAATAAGTATCCTTATGAATTGAGTATAACAAATGTTATTTTAATAATTATATTTAGTAAATTATTGTAAATTATCACTTTTATTTTATATTTTTTCAAAATAAATAAACTAATTTGTCGTTTTCTTATTGTTATAAACATTGTTGTCGAACTTTTAATGTTTTCACTAGAAGTAGTTACAATTTTTTCGAAATAGTTGTTTTATTTATGCAAATAATTAATTTTTATAAAAATTGTTGATGAAATTATTGAAATGTTTGTTAAATACACGAGTTTGTATAGAAATTATCCAAATTCGGGTATAAATAATAAAAATTTTATTACGAAATACTTCAGTTTTTTAAACTTGACAACACTGCGTGAAATACACGATTAACAAACTTCGTATTTAATGAAAATAAGATGTAGAAATATTAAACACGTTCGAGACGATTTTAAAACTAAAATATGACTTTTTTTAAACAATATACTTAAAATTTTTGAAATCTCTTAGAAAATTTTGTTTCGAAATATTTCTAATTTCCATAGTATCACTAACATGTAATATTGGCAGCACTGATTAGAACTATTGCTTCAAATACACGATTGGATAGAGTTCACATGTTGCCAAGTTTAATTTTCTTCGGAAGATAACAGGAAATAAATTGTTTTAAACGAAATTTTGTTAAAAAAAATGGTTTTGGTTATAAAAATTCTCAATATTTTTTTGTTTTATTTATTAAATAAAATTCACAAAAATGCCCTTTAAAAAATTCTATTCTTTTAGTTAGATCTAATCAAAATGTGATTGAAAATTTTGGTTATAAATTTTTCAATTCTGACAACACTGTTTACATTGACTTTTTTACATTTTCATATTGACTTTAAACGTTGCCACGTGAAAAAAATTAACGAGATTTTAAGGAATAAAATTTTAAGACTAATTCACCTGTCAACACTATTTCTCACTGTAAACAACGAATTAAATCGAATGACAACGTTGTCACGTTTAAAAAAACTTCAAAACTTTTGGGGAACAAAAAATTTAATACGAATTTTTACGGCAACACTGTTTACCACTGTAAACATCCGATTTAACGGGATTGCAACGTTGCCACGTGTAAAAAACCTTCCAAGATTTTAGATAAATAAACTTTGAGACAAACTTTCCAGGCAACACTGTTTACCACTGTAAACGACGGATTTAATGAAGTTGCAACGTTGCCACATGTAAAAAAAATCCAAGATTTTAGGGAAAAAAATTAAGACGAATTTTTTTTTGACAACACTGTTCATCACTTTAAACAACGAATTTATTGGAATTACAACGTTGCAACGTTTATAAAAATTGACGGATTTTAGGATAACAAAACATTTAAGACGAATTAACATGGCAACACTGTTTACCACTGTAAACAACGAATTTAATGGAGTTGCAACGTTGCCACATGTAAAAAAAATCCGAGATTTTAGGAAAAAAATTTAAGACGAATTTTTTTTGGACAACACTGTTCATCACTTTAAACAACGAATTTATTGGAATTACAACGTTGCAACGTTTATAAAAATTGACGGATTTTAGGATAACAAAACATTTAAGACGAATTAACATGGCAACACTGTTTACCACTGTAAACAACGAATTTAATGGAGTTGCAACGTTGCCACATGTAAAAAAAATCCGAGATTTTAGGAAAAAAATTTAAGACGAATTTTTTTTGGACAACACTGTTCATCACTTTAAACAACGAATTTATTGGAATTACAACGTTGCAACGTTTATAAAAATTGACGGATTTTAGGATAACAAAACATATAAGACGAATTAACATGGCAACACTGTTTACCACTGTAAACATCCGATTTAATAGGATTGCAATGTTGCCACGTGTAAAAAACTTCAGAGATTTTAGGGGAAAAAAGTCGAGAACAAATTTTTATTTAATAAATTTTTATTATTAGAATAAACAATCAAGTTGATTCCATATTACGCCCTACAGGTAATTTAGTAGCGGCCAAATAAGGATTATCAATATAATTAGGATTATTCATATTATCCTCGCTAATCCTTGATTCGTTTAAATTCTCCTGGGCCTGTTCCCCTTCCTCCATTTTCAAATCCTGTTTGACCTGATTTTTAGCCTTATCGTGATTTTTTTGTTGCTGTAATATTTGACTTTTCGGATCGATGTCCAGATCCTCGGGATCGAATATCTGATCCTGGGGAAGAAGGGCGCTCAAATAGGGCGGATAAGCGGGCTTACAGGCGATAACTGCAATAAAATCTGTTTAAAAAAAAAACGACGAAAATCACGCGACGAAATGCTTACGTGGAAAAATATTAGCCTCGTCGGTATCGAATAAATTGTGAGTGGTGCTGGTTTTCGCTAAAAATTTCGTTAGTGCCTTTTCGATGTCTCTTTTTTGAATAGCAGCTTTTTCTCTAACAGATTCGTAATCGATAATCGGTTGTTTATGAGTCTGTAAACGTATCATCGATTTAACGTAACCAACGGGAGAGATTGGGGTAAAATACTTACAGGGGTTCGAACGTACGCATGGGGGTCGGGAAAAGGTGGAAAATGTTGAGGAATATGAGGCGGTAAAGGTTGTTTAGAACCAGCCGATAACATATTCAATTGTTTTTGAGCCTGTTGGGGTTGTAAAGTAGGGAGAATACTATGTTTCGACGATTTAACATAATTTTCCAAACTATTCAAATTGAAACCTTAAAAATCGATAATTTATAGTGGAATCAACGTTTTTGTGTAAATAAAACTCACCCATTTCGACGAATCCTAACACTACGTCTCCTAAAACGGGTTCCACACGACCCGATAGTTCACAAAAACTTCTCGTTAAAAAGGCAATTTCACTTATAACTAGAAACATAATTTTTTAAGTGGAAAAACGATGTAGATATTCGTTAAACTTACAAGCTTGCATCATTTCGGTGAGGGTACCTAAACTATCTGTTTCGACAGCATCGAAACCGTGTTCTAATAGAACACTCGAAACTGCAGCTGCTATCATTTTTCTGTATATATTCGGTTGCTGTTCCATTTCTATTTCATAAAAAAAACTCAATTTTAATCACAAATAATAATTTAACTTCTGCATCACTTAATAATAATAATAATTATTAACAAACAATAACAATAATTGTAATGTATTTCATGTGAGGTTAGTATAAATGGTACGTTCGTTTAGTTAAAACTGTCATTACTATTGACATATGACATATATACGCTACATTATTAATTTCGAATCGATTAGAAAAATATACTGTAATACTATTAATTTGGTAAATTTTTATATTAATTAAAACTTTTAACTCCAATTATAGGTTTATTGCAGGATTATATTGTAAACTGGAGAAGCGTTCTTTTGATGCGTAGGAGACGTTTGTAAAACAAAGTAGGTGCGTTTTTGCACCAATTGGTTAGGTATAATATAAAATTTCGTCATTTTAGAAACATGATTTGACTATTTTTCCAATGTTTTGTCAATATAATAGATTATTTATTTGAAATAATAGGGCTTCTATTGAAAAATCATCGATTTATAGCGAAAAGGTTCTAGTTTTATATATAAGTCGATAACTTTCTGTTCACCTCTTGTTTTTTAGTTTATCTATGATCTGTCTACTGTCAACTTCAACCTGAATTTTTATTAGTAGTGATAAAGAAAATGGCCGAGGAAGTAGCTCTAGCCCAAAGTGCCCAACCCGGTGGGGACACGATATTCGGTAAAATATTAAGAAAGGAAATCCCCTGCAATTTAATTTACGAAGATAACTTGGTAAATATGATAAACAGTTTCCACACAATCGATTTGTAACGTCGAAAAACATTTTCAGTGCATCGCTTTCGACGACATCAACCCCCAAGCCCCGGTTCACTTCCTGGTGATACCGAAAAAATTCATTCCCCAATTATCGAAAGCTGAAGACGAAGACGAGGCAATCTTGGGGCATCTACTTATCGTCGCCAAGAAGATAGCGCAGAAGAGGAATTTGAAAAACGGATTCAGAATTGTTATCAACGACGGCCCTATCGGGGCGCAATCTGTTTACCACATTCACGTGCACGTTTTATCCGGAAGGCAAATGCAATGGCCGCCGGGTTAACTTTTAATTTATTTTTTTTGTTAATAAAATAAATTTTAGTGGATTTTTTTTAGTTTTATTCCACACTGTTTTGAAAAGATTGGGAGTGGAAAGGGGGATTTTTATTAAGAAAGACTTAAATATTTTTTGTAAAATGGAGTAGAAAGGGGGGAATTTCAATTAAAAAAGTTAATATTGTGGAAAGAGGGGATTGTGATTAAATAGATGATATTTCAGGAAAGTGAAATTGGAATCAAAAGGGGGGGATTTTGATAAAATTGACGATATTTTTTGGAAAATGAAATTTGTGTAGAAAGGGGGGATTTTCAAATGAAAAATAAATTAATATTGTGGATAGAGGGGATTTTGATTGAATAGACGATAATATTTTCTGCAAAGTAAAGAAGGAATGGAAAAGGGGGATTTTAATTGACGATATTTTCTGGAAAGTGAAATGGAGGGGAAAGGAGGGAATATGAATAAAGAAAAAACGTTTAAATTAACGACTATATATATTTTTTGGAAAGTGAAATACACATTCAATTTGGTAGTTGCCTGGATAAAAACTATACAGTAATAATCAAAAATTATTAAAAAAAAAAATCCGAGAAAAAATTTACAAAAAGTGCAAGGTCATATCACGCAAACAAATATTAGAAAATATAGAATAGCCCCGGTACATTAGTATATACAGGATGTACCGCTAATTTTTCTTCGAGAGATGTAAGGACACGATTTATACGAAAAAAAATTCGATTGATAAATATTTGAGGTTATATCACGAAAAATCGTAACGTATTAAAAGGCAACGTCGCGCTGTCATTCCAAATTAATTTTAACGGAGAGGGAGGTTAAAAACAGGAAGTGGGAGAAGAAAAATGAAAAGTAGGGAGTGTCGAAAGATACGAGGGGAGATTGAAGACAATCGAAAGGAAGAGGGGGAAGATAATAGACGAATGAGGGGAGGTAAAATGGAACGGTTTCGAAATATCGGGTGGAACGAGGGGATGAAAACAGAAAATAGGAGAAAAGAAACAGTAAATGAGTTAGGGGAAGAATAAAGAAAAATTAGAGGGAGTAAACGAATTTCGAGAAAGATAAAGAGAAATTTGGGGAATCAAATGAGTAAAGGGAGGGGTAAAGGGAAATTTGAGGAAGTAAATGAGTTAGGGGAGGGATCAATAGAAATTAGGGGAAGTAAACGAGTTATGGGAGGGATACAGAGAAATTAGGGGAAGGAAAAAAAGAAACTAGGGGAATTAAACGAGTTAGAGGAGGGATAAGGGGAAATTGGAGGAAGTAAACGAGTTAGGGGAGGGATACACCGAAATTAGGGGAAGTAAACGAGATAGGGAAGGAATGAAGATAAATTGGGGGAACGAAATGAGTTGGGGGAGGGATAAGGGGAAATTGGAGGAAGTAAACGAGTTAGGGGAGGGATACACCGAAATTAGGGGAAGTAAACGAGATAGGGAAGGAATGAAGATAAATTGGGGGTACTAAATGAGTTGGGGGAGGGGTAAGGGGAAATTGGAGGAAGTAAACGAGTTAGGGGAGGGATACACAGAAATTAGGGGAAGTAAACGAGATAGGGAAGGAATGAAGATAAATTGGGGGAGCTAAATGAGTTGGGGGAGGGATAAGGGGAAATTGGATGAAGTAAACGAGTTAGGGGAGGGATAAAGGTAAATTAGGTGAACTGAATGAGTTAGTGGAGGGATAAAGACAAATTGGAGGGAATTTAGAGATCGAGGATCGGGATAAAGGGGCTGAATCGCATTTCGGAAAAACTCAAACAAAAAAAGCGCGCGAATCGTCGTTACACCTCTCGAATTTTTTTAATTTTAATATCACGACAACGTGTTATCAAACGACAGTTAAATCGGCTTAGCCTGTATCGACATTGATCCACATAACCTTCAAATATATTCAATTTTAATGATTTTTTTTTAGTAGAAATGAGAAAATTTGCGATTTTTACGCGCGATCGGAACGAAAAAATCGAGAGAAAAAAAAAACGACGCAAATCCGGCAAAAAATCGGAAAAATTACGAAATTTTGTTTTCTTACTCGCACTGTACATTTTCATGTTAATTACCGGGATTTATCAAAAATAAAATTATCCACGAATATGATTGGTTAAGTTGATCTTACACAAATTATTTACAAATACATATATATATATATAGGGCGATCCGTAAAATTATTTTCTTCTCATTAAAACACCCTGTATATTAATCCAAATTGAAATTAATTTTGAATTTCGCGCGTTTTTTTATTCTTTTATTCCATAACGACGATATTAAATTTCAATATACTATACGGGGTGATGGAAAAAATACAACACCCTGTATAATATATACAAGGTGTGCAAAATGAAATAAATTTTTTCGCGATTTTCGACTTTGGCGACAGAAGAACAATTTTTTTGTTCACCTCGTATATTATACTGGATGTAAAATTGGTACGTCGACGAATAATTTATGTTTTCTAAAACACCCTGTATAATATAAAAGATATCCAAAAACTATGTCCGTTTGTCGTTAAGAGTCGAAAATCACGAAAAATAATTATTTCATTGAAATTTCGTAAAATTTGATACAGGGGTGAGTCGAAACGTAATTAATTTTTTCTCATATTTTGACTCGCCCTGTATTATAAATAACGAATTTTTACGAAATGAATTTTTTTAAACGATTTTCGACTGAAACTTTCGTTCTTCGAACATCTTTCATATTATACGGGGTGTTGAATTGAACGATTATTAGTCAATATTCTTTAACCACACTGTATGATATAAAAGGTGTTCGAAAAACGAAAGATTTTTTGTCGTTTTAGTCGAAAATCGTTCAAAAAAATTCATTTCGTTGAAATTCGTTATTTATAATACAGGGTGAGTCGAAACGTGAATAATTTTTTCTCATATTTTGACTCACCCTGTATTATAAATAACGAATTTTTACGATATGAATTTTTTTAAACGATTTTCGACTGAAACTTTCGTTCTTCGAACATCTTTCATATTATACGGGGTGTTGAATTGAACGATTATTAGTCAATATTCTTTAACCACACTGTATGATATAAAAGGTGTTCGAAAAACGAAAGATTTTTTGTCGTTTTAGTCGAAAATCGTTCAAAAAAATTCAATTCGTTGAAATTCGTTATTTATAATACAGGGTGAGTCGAAACGTGAATAATTTTTTCTCATATTTTGACTCACCCTGTATTATAAATAACGAATTTTTACGATATGAATTTTTTTAAACGATTTTCGACTGAAACTTTCGTTCTTCGAACATCTTTCATATTATACGGGGTGTTGAATTGAACGATTATTAGTCAATATTCTTTAACCACACTGTATGATATAAAAGGTGTTCGAAAAACGAAAGATTTTTTGTCGTTTTAGTCGAAAATCGTTCAAAAAAATTCATTTCGTTGAAATTCGTTATTTATAATACAGGGTGAGTCGAAACGTGAATAATTTTTTCTCATATTTTGACTCACCCTGTATTATAAATAACGAATTTTTACGATATGAATTTTTTTAAACGATTTTCCACTAAAACGACAAAAAAATCTTTTGTTTTTTGAACATCTTTCATATTATACAGGGTGTTGAATTGAACGATTATTAGTCAATATTCTTTAACCACACTGTATGATATAAAAGGTGTTCGAAAAACGAAAGATTTTTATGTCGTTGCAGTCGAAAATCTTTTAAAAAAAATTCATGTCGTAAAAATTCGTTATTTATAATACAGGGTGAGCCATATTTTGACTCGCCCTGTATTATAAATAACGAATTTTTACGAAATGAATTTTTTTAAACGATTTTCGACTGAAACGACAAAAAAATCTTTTGTTTTTCGAACACCTTTTATATCATACAGTGTGGTTAAAGAATATTGACTAATAATCGTTCAATTCAACACCCCGTATAATATGAAAGATGTTCAAAAAACGAAAGTTTTTTGTCGTTTTAGTCGAATTTCTCGAAAATCATTAATTTCGTTAAAATCTTATACAGGGCGAGTCAAAATATGAAAAAAAATTATTCACGTTTCGAATCACCCTGTATTATGAATAACGAATTTCAACGAAATAAATTTTTTTAACGGTTTTCGACTATAACGACAGAAGGCAGAGTGTTTTGAACACCTTGTATATTATACAGAGTCTCCAATTTATACGTCGAGGATTAATCCAAATTTTTTCGAACACTCCGTATAGTATATTAAAAATTTCACATCGTCGTCATGAGAATTTAAAATTCGGTGATAATATACGGGGGCGTTTCGTTAAGAAATGTATCTCGGACGCGATGCAACATCGTCACGAAATCCGTCAAAAAATTTACGTCAAACTTGTCAAAATTTTATCAACGTCAACTGTCAAAGTTCGATTTATGAACCAAAAAAAAAAAAACAATATTGTAACGTAAAAAACGGGAAAAAACCGTAAAAATGAAAATCGATAAATACGTTTACATTTTGTAAATATAATTTTTTCTTTCAATGGATTTTAGGACATGGAACTACAAGGTAACCTCGGAGAACCCATTTGGGTCAAAACGCGATCCAACCATTGAAGGGGACCGTTCAAATGTAGTTCTATCCAACATGGTGTCGATGTTACGGTTTGTCTCCTAAGAAAATGAAGAACGTTTGAAATGTGCAGCGAAACAAAATTTTATTAGCCGAAAACAGATAGCGGAAACAAGCTAAGAAGCAAAACTAGAAAAATATCAAAATTACAACACAGAAATGGAAAAATTGGACAAAAAGATGCAGCTGAATGAGTAAAAAAGGAAAATAAACAACATGAAATGGATTAAACCGAGCAATAGCAACAAAAATGAGATAGCGGAAACAAACTAGGAAGCAAAACATTAAAAATATCAAAACTACAACACAGAAATGGAAAAATTGGACGAAAATATGAAGCTGAATGAGTAAAAAAGGAAAATAAACAACAAGAAATGGATTAAACCGAGCAATAGCAACAAAAATGAGATAGCGGAAACAAACTAGGAAGCAAAACATTAAAAATATCAAAACTACAACACAGAAATGAAAAAATTGGACAAAAGATGAAGCTGAATAAGTAAAAAGGAAAATAAACAACAAGAAATGGATTAAAACGAGCAATAGCAACAAAAATAAGATAGCGGAAACAAATTAGGAAGCAAAACGTTATAAATATGAAAATTACAACACAGAAATGGAAAAACTGGACAAAAGATGAAGCTGAATGAGTAAAAAAGGAAAATAAATAACAAGAAATGGATTAAACCGAGCAATAGCAACAAAAATGAAATAGCGGAAACAAACTAGGAAGCAAAACATTAAAAATATCAAAATTACAACACAGAAATGGAAAAATTGGACAAAAAGATGCAGCTGAATGAGTAAAAAAGGAAAATAAACAACAAGAAATGGATTAAAACGAGCAATAGCAACAAAAATGAGATAGCGGAAACAAACTAGGAAGCAAAACATTAAAAATATCAAAATTACAACACAGAAATGGAAAAACTGGACAAAAGATGAAGCTGAATGAGTAAAAAGGGAAAATAAACAACAAGAAATGGATTAAAACGAGCAATAGCAACAAAAATAAGATAGCGGAAACAAAACTAAAAAGAAAAACAATACAAATATAAAAAATATGGCAAAAATTGAAAAAAATCAATGATAAAAGGGATGTAGACGTGGAAACTGGAAAATAAATAACAAAAGTCAATTAAAAACAAAAATTAGGAAAAAAATGAGATAGCGGAAACAAAATAGTAAGCAAAATATTAAAAATATCAAAATTACAAAATTGAAATAAAAAAATTGGACGAAAATATGAAGCTGAATGAGTAAAAAAGGAAAATAATCAACAAGAAATTGTTTAAAATCAAAAATAGCAACGAATATGAGGTAGCGAAAACAAACTAAGGAAAAAAACAAGAAAATATAAAAAAACATGGTAAAGAAAAATGGAAACATTCTACGAAAAAGGGAAATAGACGGGAAACAGAAAAATAAACAAAAAAAAGGATTGAAACAAAAAATAGCAACGAGAATGGGATAGTGAAAAAAAAACTAAGAAACAAAATAGCAAAAGTATGAAAAATATAGTAGAAAAATTCCAAAATTGTACAGAAATTGAAAAAAAATTAACAAAAAGAGGAAGATGAACGTGGAACATAGGAAAATATCCAACAAGAAATGGATTAAAACGAAAAATAGCGACCATGAAAAAGACAGCGGAAAAACCTATAAAGCAAATGACATTTGTTGAAGTACAAACAAAAAATAAGATACGACTAAAAAAGAGAAAGTTAAACGTGTAAAAAAGCAAAAACAAACAAACAAAATATAAATAAAACAAAAGGAAAAAAGCGACACAAAAAAAAACAACAATTATTATCAAAATACGATGAAATAACTGAATAATTCTGGTAGTATGACGTATTTACCTATATTCCGCTCCCCATCCTTTGACGAAGGACATCCGGATGGTACACATCCTTGTCAATTGATAAACGGCTTCGAAACCCTGACTCACCGATTGAGATAAAAGAGCTGCGAATTCTTGATTGTTGAAAATCTTCAAATTGCAGCCTGCAAATTTCGGGAAAATTGAAAATAACAAGAAAGTAATTTAAAAAACGTGATAAAAATTTAAAAAAAAAAACCAAAAATAATTTAAATAAAGCAAAAATTAATAAAACGAAAATAATGACGATACAACAATTAAAACAAAAACTTTATAAAAAAAAACAAAAATTAGAAAAAAAACACTCACCTGGAGGTATTTTACAAACCGTAGCCGGATGCCAACCGTACCTCTGGTTACAATTCGGCGACTGTACGAATATGCTGGAATCGCTCAAACATTCGGCAAAAACTTCCCCACCTAAACGAATATACAAACAAAAAAAAAACAACGTAAACGATTAGAAAATTGATACAGGATGTCCTTTAAAACTGACCTATATAATACAGCCTGACCCCTTTTCCTATGTGTCTTCTCGTCTGTTCGACGACCGTGTTCCGGTTTACGTTTGACAACAACCCCAAACAGAACCTTTCCGAATTACTGGGATCCGTGAAACCGTCGACGGTTATCGAGGGTTGACTGGCGTGAAAGGTTTCGCCGACTCTGGTGTTCAATTCGTAGTAACTGATGCTGCACCAGAAGGCCGGTTCGCAATAGAGGACCGGTTGGGCGTCGACCGGGGGACTGGGGGTTATTCTCGACAAACCTGACAGTTATATGACATATATATGACAGAGGAAGTGACGAAAGTGAATAAATACGAAAGTTTTGTATGGAAATATGTTTTAGTCTTCAGCTGAGTTTGATTTTGCCAAAAATTTATTCAATAATAAAATAAATAAGAAAATTTTATAAAAAATTATAGTTTAGACTTGAATAGAGTTTAATTTTGCTATAAATTTATTCGAAAATTGAATAAATACGGATATTTCATATAAAAAAGTATTCTAGTCATCAATTGAGTTTAATTTTCCAATAAATTTATTGAAAAATACAATAAATACGAAAGTTTTGGATAAAAATGTGTTTTAGTCTTCAATTAAGTTCAATTTTGCTATAAATTTATATGAAAATAAAATAAAAACGAAATTCATAAATGAAAACGTATAACGGTCTCGAATTTTGCAGTAAATTTATTCAAAATTGAAATAAATACTAAAATTTCACATAAAAATGTTTTTGTCTCCAATTAAGTTCAGTTTTCCTATAAATTTATTCAAAAATGAAATAAATATGAAATTTATAATTAAAAAAATGTGAAGGTCTCCAATTTTGCTACAGATTTATTCAGAAATTGAATAAAGACGAAATTTATGCATAAAGAATATTCAGGTTTTCAATTTTGCTATAAATTTATTCAAAATTAAAATAAATCCAAAAGATTTGGATGAAAATGTAATTTGAACCTGAATTGAGTCTAATTTTGATATAAATTTATTCAACAATTGAATAAAGATGAAATTTATGCATAAAAACATATTCAGGTTTTCAATTTATTCAAAAATAAAATAAATACGAAATATTTAGATACAAACATCTTCAGAGCTTTAATCTTACTATAAATTTATTCAAAAATTGAACAAAAACAAACAACTCACTCATATTATCATTCGGATCGATGGGATCCCCGTCCTCAGACATATACCCCGGAGGAGGCGTTTCTGTAGGAGGTACAACACTATGAGGGGATTCCATATTTGTAGGGGTACCATTAGGACACAACCCCACCGTATCCATGTAACTCCCAGGATGTTGCAAATGTAACCTACCAACAAAACTATCAAAAACAAATCTTCCCTTTCCTTAAATTGCAAGCAAACAAAAAAAAATCACCTACCCCAACGTATTGGTGTTATGGTGAGGAAACGATGTATTCTCCGGCACCGACGTGCTTAGATCCTCCAGAGAATGCGGAAACAAATTATTTTCATCTCCCAACGGATGACGCGGTACCAAAATCGCCGGGAGCGCTATAAAAACCGAATTTAATGCATCACTCATGGAAAAGAACCACAAAAAAATCGCCTACCTGGCGTCTCAATTCTCGTATAATGATAAGGATTAACACAAACTTCTTCTTTTTTCAAAGCGTAGCCGTATTCACAGTGATCCAAAAATCTCAATTCGTGGTGAGACTGCAACTCAGGCCATCTCCACAAACGACAGTATATCACGTGAGGTAAGCCTTTTCGTTGCTGTTGAACGTCCGCGTTCGGACGTACCCTGTATGTTTTTTTTATATATATATAAAAATGTTAAAGACTTGAGAAAAAAATTAATATTTTAAACTCGAATCACATTAAAAACAACGTAAATTATGTATGAGTACTAAAATATAAATAAATAAACTAGATAATGTTAATTAAATCAATTATGACGTCATAATTACAATACTAACCTCAAATTTATAAACACGTATATAAAGACGAAGGAAAAATATAAAAAACTATTGAATATTTTTAAAGTTAATTATTATAATTTCTTAAAAAATGTATTAAATCGAAATAAAAATCAAGGAAATGAAGCGAAATTCAAGGTCTGGTACATTTAGGGTAGGTCACTAGCCAGACGTAGTGACGTGAGGGGGGAACAAATCCATAATATGACCTTAAACTTAACCGACGGAATTAAACATTTATTTAAACTCACCTGGGTATGGTAACACACTTTGTATTAGGATTCTGAGAGGAAATGGCACGTTCTAATTCCTCCAGAGCACCTGATTTTTTTAATTTTTTCACTAAACTTTTCACTGCCTTTTCACACCATTTGTCATCAGCGTCTGTGCCTTTTTTCCACCCTAACAGCCGTTTAACCACCGGGGGTGTAAAAGACGGTAACATTCCGTTCATCACAAAACTTCATTAATATAAAATTCACTCAATTCACTTAAATATTATTGTTCAACAAAAAATTTATTAGTATTTCTAGTTAATGAACCATTGCCATATTGTTTTTTTCTTTTTGACATAAGAATCTGCAATTTCGGTAACTTCTGATTCAATCCGATATATCAGATAGTATTCTATCTTTGGTTATCACAGGGTATTCGCTGTCTCCTATCTTCTACTAACTAGACAAATGCTTTAATTTGACGTTTATTCTTTTGGATAAATTTTTATTAAAAATCAGATTTAATGTAAGAATGAAACAGTAACCTATCGAAAATAAAATATTTAACGTGATATATTGAATAATAATTAAATCCGATATACCAGATAATTTTATTTCTTTTATTATCATGAAGTATTCGCTATCTTCTATCTTTGACTAACTAAACGCGCTTTAAATTGACGTTTGTTCTGTTGGCTAAATTTCCATTCAAATAAAGGCACGAAAATTAGATTAAAATAGTAACCTATAGAAAATTAAGTATTTAACTTGATATGTGAAATAATAATTGAAATAATAATCAAAATAAATCAATAAAAAAATCAAGTCTGTCGTATCGTTATGAATATTAAGACATCCCGCCAAATTTTTGGCGGTCTTTTTACCTCTCAAATGTCTATTCAGCGTGGTTATATCATTTGTTAGCGCCCTTTTGTGTAGTGAGGTAGTGTTAAAATAATTTTAATCATGCCTATAGCAAACGGTAATAAAATTTCTTTAAAATACACTAAAGTAGTTGAGGAAGCTTATCCACCAACTAAAGGGTCTATAAAAGCCGCTGGGTATGATCTTAAAAGTGCTTACGACGTCGTTGTACCAGCCAGGGGCAAAGCCCTAGTAGACACTGGTTTAAAAATCGAATTACCTGAAGGTTGTTATGGAAGAATCGCTCCGAGATCGGGGTTAGCTGTTAAGAACTTCATAGATGTTGGGGGTGAGTTATTGGAATTTTTTAATAATTGTTACTTCTTGTGTCGAGAATGAAGTTTTATGTTTGTTTTAATTCCTTTAGCTGGAGTTGTAGATGAAGATTACAGGGGTGTTTTGAAAGTTGTTTTATTTAATCATTCAGATAAAGAGTTCGAAGTTAAAAGTGGCGATCGTATTGCTCAGTTGATTTGCGAGAGGATCTTCTACCCCGAGTTGGAGGAAGTTAAGGTGTGTAATTATGATCTAAACGTGTTTTCTTCTATCGGGTTTGCTAAAATTGGATAAATTTTATTCATTTACAGGAATTAACTGACACCGAACGTGGGGAAGGCGGTTTTGGTTCAACAGGAACACAGTAAATTCATATAATGTCGATATTTTTAAGTATTTGTTTTAATTATGACTGGCTAGTGATGTTAGCAAATAAATGTAGAAATAAATTTCCTTTCCCAAACGTTTTTTCATCTAATTCCTTATAAATATATATAGTGTGATTAAATATAATAACAAATCAAATATGTCATCAAAGTAAGTACAAAAAATGATTTAATTCCATATAAATATATAAAGGGTGATCAAATTTAGAAACAAATCCAATATTATCATGGGATACACAAAAAATGAGTTAATCTCGTATCAATATACATGGGGTGATCAAATTTAGTAGAAAATCGAATATGACATCAAGAGAAGTATAAAAAATTGTTTAATTCCATATAAATATATATAGGGTGATCAAATTTAGTAACAAATCCAATATGTCATCATAGCAAGTCCAAACAATGATTTAATTCCATATAAATATACATAAGGTGATAAAATTTAGTCCAACAAATCCAATTTGTTATTATGAGAGATATAAAAATAATATTTACCAACATGGAGGGCCTTCAGACAAAACTTTTTACATTTAGTGAACCAAAACTCAAACTTTGTGACGTGCGTTTCGAAAAAAATGTATCTTCTTCAGAGCACGAATGAAAATCACGTCAAAATGTTCATTTCTACGTTACAACATTGTAATATTATACGGGGGTAGATTAAAAGTTATTAACTCTTGACGAACTAGTTTTTTTTTCCTTATTTTGACTCTCCCTGTATTACAGCTAACAAATAATAAAACAATTACCTAATTACTTTCATAGACTTTTTTTAATTCACATTATATATAATTTGTTTTGCGATTGGTGTTGAAATACCCTGTATGAGATTAATAATTCCAAACTAAATCCTTTAACGTAGACAATCTTGTTTACGCTATTAATGTATGAAGTGTTGTCTATCTAGTAATGAAATGAATTTTATGCTTTCAAAACGTATCTAAACATTTATAAAGAAAACATACATTCAACCAGAACTAACAAGAATAACAAACAAATAATTGGATTTTCACTTTTATGTATAGGATTTGTATATCAACAAGCTTTGAAATAAAAAAATAAGATTAATATTTCCAAACTGTGTCCTTTAAGGGAGGCAACATGCTACGTAAAAATGTATGAAGTGTTGCCTATCTAGTAGGGAAAATGTCTTAAAAATTTATCTAAGAATTGACAAAAGAACGTACATTAGATCCAATATAAATAAAAGATGATTTTTTTATACAAAATGAAAATCAAACGTGTTTTTTAGTATTTAAATTATTATTGAACAAATAAAAAAATGAATTTATTCTATTAATAAATAAACTATGATAAAATATAACTGTTTATTATTACGTACCCAGATGCAACGTTGCCGTACTGCTGTAGTATTCTTTGAAACTACTTAGAAAAGAATATTAGACATAATTTAAACATTTTCAACCTACTTTTGACCTTGGAATATTTTGTTATATAAATTAAATCTATTCAGGAAATAGAGCTTACGTGGATTAAAATACGTTCGTTTTATTGTATCAACTTTCACATGATCGAAAAAAAAATTGTCCTCAAGGTAAGCTAGAAATAATTGAAAAAATATCTTTGCAATTCACTGGATTTGATACAATTTCTAAATATACGCGCCTCTATGCAAATTAAACAAAAAATAATGAAATATATAGTTGTGAATTGTTTTACAATGTTGTCACGTTGTAATTTTTCTCCACTTTTTGGTATGGTAAATATTATTTCACTAGTACAGAGTACTGTTTATGATTTTATTTTTATAACAATATTCTACGTATTAATTAATTATTTATAAAATGTAAAAAACTGATATAATTACCCGTCTTTATAATAATAAATCTGGCAACTACGGATATCGATGTCAAATACGTCTGTCAGTTAATATACCAGCCATTATTTCACTTACACTTTATATATATATATATATTTAAATGTCAAAATAACATATCCTAAAAATGTTTTATTGATTTCCTTCTGTTTTTTTTTTCATTTTTATAAGGATCTTTATGAAATCAAAAACAAATAAGTATATTTAATTTTTATTTAGAAAAAAAGTAACATTTTAGATAAAATTATTTACTAGGGAAAGTCAAAATTTAAAAAAAAAAATTCACGATTTTTAGGAACATTTATAAAATGTTTTTTTTCCCTATAATTTCGCTGAAAATATTTAAAAAAAATTAACTACGAGACAAAAAACAACATGTTGTCATCCTGGTTATCTAGCACGCCTAAGAGCAGAAAGGATAGTTAGGACAAGAATGCGCGTCTACTCCTGCGGGAATTTGACCTACACCATGAGCTTGTTGAGCGTTATGGGGGATTCCATTGTTCCATTGATTAGGAGCACCTTGATTCGGATTATTCCATTGAGAAATCAAATTTTGGTTTTCTGCGACGAACAATTAACGTTCAAAACACATCACAATCACCGAATAACGTTTAATTACTTACCATAACCCGGTGCAAGGGCTTCAACTAGACCTTCTCCGTGGTAATCTCCATCTCCTATGTATTCCCCTTTGTTTAATCTAGAAGTAGCATCGTTTCCCCATTGTTGTGGTACAGGAGCAGGGTTATATTGCCCCTAAACACAGAAAAATAAAACTTGTAACAGAATATATGTTTCGTAAATAATTGCAAGCATTATTACAAGTTGTATCTATACGAACAACTAAATACAAGTTCATATTGTGATTTAAACTTATTTAACACGTATAATTTTGTATTATTCACGTTTTTTTTTAATAAATTCATAATTGAATTATGTTTATAATAATGCTAACGCATAGACGGATGACACTAATGACAGTTAATTTGGCAGTACCTAAAGCTACGTCTTCCGTTACTGTACATATCACGTATATTAAAGAATTAAACTGATTTTTACGAAAAACATGTAAACATGATAAAAATCGACGTGTAATTTTTATCTATGGCGATTGTCAACTCTAATCTTCATATTAAAACAAAAATTTATCTATGAGTCGCCTTAATGAATTTACGTACCTGATTCCATTGATTAGGTTGTGAGTTCCAGTTGTTTTGTTGGTTCCATTGGGATTGGGGTTGTGCATTCCATTGTGGTTGGGGTTGTGCGTTCCATTGGGGTTGAGCTCCCCATTGAGATGCCGGTGCTTGGGGATCGGCAGCTACGGCGGGGTTATTACAATTAGGGAAATTGGGACAAGCTTGTGGACTAACTCCGGCTGGGTAAAGATGCGCTGGTTGACCGCCGGCTAAAGGTCCGTTCCACACAGCAGTAGCTACTGCCAAAGAGCAAGCTAATAAGACCTGGAATTTTAAATATTTTTATAAATACGAAAACGTTTTAGTTTTTTTTGAATATATTTATTTTTTAAATCATTATTGCTATCATGATGATAGTAAGTGGAATTTGATTAAAATTTATTATATAAACGTAAAATTTTGTAGTAAATAACGTAGAAAGGAAAATAATTTCAGGATAATTTTAGAGGTGGGAGATAACGATTTAACATATTTTTGGAACTTCTATAACAATCACTGTAGTCCTTTCACTTTTTTAAATCCTTTTTTTAAGCACTCACTGGTTGAACACAAAATAACACTTCAACACTAAACTATTCGTTTTTTTTATAATATTTTTTTCCTAAAAACACTACTTACCAGTTTTACAAACATGTTGATTAAATATTAGGGAAACAACGTGAATGATACATAACTTTATCGTGTATATATAGTTATTAACCACACCCTTTTACAAGATTTGTAACTGTAATAATATTTTTAATTCCTTTCCCACACCAATAGAAATTAATATAGATTAAAACATACAGGGTGATATACAAGATAACAAATTGTATTTCAAAACTTTTATTTCACAATATAAGGTTATAATATTCTTCCAGTAGATGTTTTATAATTTTTATCGCGTATTATGAACTTTTCTCCTCATTATAAACAAATCCGACGTTGCCAAATCACGTAAGTAATGACTATAAGATGTTTAATTTATTCTCTATTCGAAAAAGGAGTGAAATTTTCTTGAATCGTACTGTATATAGGGTAAAAATTTATGGGAAACTGGGCGGGACAAAAGTATTTCCAAGGTTTCGAACTGCTTCATTGCCATGGTAGGCATTCAGTCATTAAAAAAAAATGTCTTATATTTATTTAAAAAAAAAAAAAAATGGAATACCTGCATTAGGCGAGGCATACCTTTTTCTAACATATATATGAGATTGTGACCTTACGTTTGATTGTTAATTTTTTAACAATTATACTATACGGGGGCGATTTTAAATATATATAACAGTAAATTAATTTTAATATCCATACATTAATATGAATGATTTCGAATTGATTTCATACATCGTTTTTTACATAGAAAAATCAATAAAAAACGTCGAAAAGGTACGTAAATATTGAAATAAAAGGGATAGGTACCTTGAAATGAATTGTAAGGGATTATATCTTATTAAATATGACGTATTAATCTTCCAGGACCGTATTTTACTGTAACTTTTCCAAAAGGGGGGAATAAAATACGCACCGTTACGTATTTACATAGAAAAAAGTTCATAGACAAATGATACTATTGAAAAAGAAGCGGAAATTGATATTTTCGACAGAATTAGTAAGAAAATGTGATTCAAATGAATAATTTCGAAGAAAAAACCATTTAACCAGTAGATTAACCTCGTACATTTTAATCGTTACTTTTTTCACACGGAATAAAGTTCATAGACGAATGATACTATTAAAAAACAAGTAGAAAATGATATTTTTGACAGAATTAGTAAGAAAATGGGATTCAAATGAATAATTTCGAAGAAAAAACCATTTAACAAGTAGATTAACCTCGTACATTTCTATCGTTACGTTTTTTACACGGAATAAAGTTCAAAGACAAATGATACTATTAAAAAAGAAGCGGAAATTGATATTTTCGACAGAATTAGTAAGAAAATGTGATTCAAATGAATAATTTCGAAGAAAAAACCATTTAACCAGTAGATTAACCTCGTACATTTTAATCGTTACTTTTTTCACACGGAATAAAGTTCATAGACGAATGATACTATTAAAAAACAAGTAGAAAATGATATTTTTGACAGAATTAGTAAGAAAATGGGATTCAAATGAATAATTTCGAAGAAAAAACCATTTAACAAGTAGATTAACCTCGTACATTTCTATCGTTACGTTTTTTACACGGAATAAAGTTCATAGACAAATGATACTATTAAAAAAGAAGCGGAAATTGATATTTTCGACAGAATTAGTAAGAAAATGGGATTCAAATGAATAATTTCGAAGAAAAAACCATTTAACAAGTAGATTAACCTCGTACATTTTAATCGTTACGTTTTTTACACGGAATAAAGTTCATAGACAAATGATACTATTAAAAAAGAAGCGGAAATTGATATTTTCGACAGAATTAGTAAGAAAATGGGATTCAAATGAATAATTTCGAAGAAAAAACCATTTAACAAGTAGATTAGCCTGGTACATTTTAATCGTTACGTTTTTTACACGGAATAAAGTTCATAGACAAATGATACTATTAAAAAAGAAGCAAAAATTGATATTTTCGACAGAATTAGTAAGAAAATGGGATTCAAATGAATAATTTCGAAGAAAAAACCATTTAACCAGTAGATTAACCTCGTACATTTTAATCGTTACGTTTTTTACACGGAATAAAGTTCATAGACAAATGATACTATTAAAAAAGAAGCAAAAATTGATATTTTCGACAGAATTAGTAAGAAAATGGGATTCAAATGAATAATTTCGAAGAAAAAACCATTTAACAAGTAGATAAACCTCGTACATTTTAATCGTTACGTTTTTTACACGGAATAAAGTTCATAGACAAATGATACTATTAAAAAAGAAGCGGAAATTGATATTTTCGACAGAATTAGTAAGAAAATGGGATTCAAATGAATAATTTCGAAGAAAAAACCATTTAACCAGTAGATAAACCTCGTACATTTTAATCGTTACGTTTTTTACACGGAATAAAGTTCATAGACAAATGATACTATTAAAAAACAAGTAGAAAATGATATTTTCGACAGAATTAGTAAGAAAATGGGATTCAAATGAATAATTTCGAAGAAAAAACCATTTAACAAATAGATAAACCTCGTACATTTTTATCGTTACGTTTTTTACATGGTATAAAGTTCATAGACAAATGATACTATTAAAAAATAAAGCAAAAATTGATATTTTCGACAGAATTAGTAAGAAAATGGGATTCAAATGAATAATTTCGAAGAAAAAACCATTTAACAAATAGATAAACCTCGTACATTTTTATCGTTACGTTTTTTACATGGAATAAAGTTCATAGACAAATGATACTATTAAAAAATAAAGCAAAAATTGATATTTTCGACAGAATTAGTAAGAAAATGGGATTCAAATGAATAATTTCGAAGAAAAAACCATTTAACAAGTAGATAAACCTCGTACATTTTAATCGTTACGTTTTTTACACGGAATAAAGTTCATAGACAAATGATACTATTAAAAAAGAAGCAAAAATTGATATTTTCGACAGAATTAGTAAGAAAATGGGATTCAAATGAATAATTTCGAAGAAAAAACCATTTAACAAATAGATAAACCTCGTACATTTTTATCGTTACGTTTTTTACATGGTATAAAGTTCATAGACAAATGATACTATTAAAAAATAAAGCAAAAATTGATATTTTCGACAGAATTAGTAAGAAAATGGGATTCAAATGAATAATTTCGAAGAAAAAACCATTTAACAAATAGATAAACCTCGTACATTTTTATCGTTACGTTTTTTACACGGAATAAAGTTCATAGACAAATGATACTATTAAAAAATAAAGCAAAAATTGATATTTTCGACAGAATTAGTAAGAAAATGGGATTCAAATGAATAATTTCGAAGAAAAAACCATTTAACAAATAGATAAACCTCGTACATTTTTATCGTTACGTTTTTTACATGGAATAAAGTTCATAGACAAATGATACTATTAAAAAATAAAGCAAAAATTGATATTTTCGACAGAATTAGTAAGAAAATGGGATTCAAATGAATAATTTCGAAGAAAAAACCATTTAACAAATAGATAAACCTCGTACATTTTTATCGTTACGTTTTTTACACGGAATAAAGTTCATAGACAAATGATACTATTAAAAAATAAAGCAAAAATTGATATTTTCGACAGAATTAGTAAGAAAATGGGATTCAAATGAATAATTTCGAAGAAAAAACCATTTAACAAATAGATAAACCTCGTACATTTTTATCGTTACGTTTTTTACACGGAATAAAGTTCATAGACAAATGATACTATTAAAAAAGAAGCAAAAATTGATATTTTCAACAGAATTAGTAAGAAAATGGGATTCAAATGAATAATTTCGAAGAAAAAACCATTTAACAAATAGATAAACCTCGTACATTATTATTGTTATATGTTTTTACTTGAGATAAGGTCCATAGACAATTATAATCAACATTATTCATAGAAAAATCAATATAATTTGAATTATAAATGGTCAGTAAACATATACGAGGACTGTTCAAAGTAATATCGACTTTTCTATGTACAAACTTTTCGAATTTTTTTATCGGTTTCCCGAGAGCAAACGTTGTTGAATAAAACATCAAAAGAGTGTATGAAGTTCACTTAAATTCACTTAAATTTTTGTAAATTTTCCAAAAACAAGCTAATAAATGTCACATTTCCGTCTTCTTTCCCATTGAAACCCAAAACGTCGTACAAAATCCCAATAACAAAAAACAAATCCGTCAAATTTGACACTTTATTAAAATCATATAAATAAATTACATATTTATAATATCACTAAGCACAGAAAGGATAATTAGGACACGATCTGGCATCGACGCCGGCTGGAATTTGGGCAGGCTGAGCGTGCGCACCGGCTTGACTGTACTGAGCTTGATTATAAACGGCTGGGTTATACTGAGACACGGCTGGAGATGGATTATAAACCCTTTGTTGTGGTACAGCTGAAATAAATCGTTTATCATATAAAGTATTGACCGGTTTTGGTATTGTTGCACCTCATCAGCACGACGTATTTATTTAAAATCACTTAAAAATCGTTTTTTTCGTATATACAGTGTGTTTAATGACTTACAGGCATATCCTGGAGCTAGAGCCTCGGCAAGACCTTCATCGTGGTAGTCTCCATCCCCAATATACTCGCCACGATTCAAAGCATTTTGAATCTCAGCTGAATATTGAGGTTTTTGTGACTGAGTATATTGTTGAGGTTGATATTGAGGTTGTTGATACTGAGGTTGCTGATATTGGGGTTGAGGTTGTTGATATTGAGGTTGTTGATACTGAGGTTGTTGATATTGGGGTTGTTGATATTGGGGTTGTTGATATTGGGGTTGTTCCGGTACTTGGTTAACGGCGACAGCCGGATTAGAACAATCTGGGAAATTGGGACAAGCTTTAGGATCGATTCCTGCTGGATATAGTGCAGCTGGTTGACCTCCTGCTAAAGGGCCGTTGTAGGCTGCCAAAGTTACGGCGAAAAAAGAAGATATTAAGACCTGCAAACAATTTTTTTTTTAATTTTAAAATCGAGAACGGATGTTGCAATTTATGACACACCCTGTATAGTAAAAATCATATAATAACAACGTATAGTGAAAAAATATTATGCTACGTCGTTTTTTGCAAATAAATATCATTTATTTCGAGCTCGATTGAATAAATCGGGTCTTACCAATTTCAATGACATGTTGTTTGGCTTGTTCGATATCACAATATGAATATCAGCCGAAAATATTTTGAATTTATACCGACACCACGCCTTGTTTATCCGTGAACTTACAGAAATCTTTCTTCACGTTCCCATTGACGGACTCGACGCAACCCTTTTAACTTACGTTCGTTTTTTATAGTTTTTATACGAGGGGAAACGTGAAATTATAATGGACACGAAAAATATTTAGTTTTTGATTGAAATATTCAGTTTTTCGTACGTAATTAACTCGATGATGACTGCGAGATTAATCCGAAACGTCATATGAATGATATTAAAAAGTTTTTACCGCCATTTTGCGAACCGAATGACAAAATTCGATGAAAAAACATTTTAACAAGTAGATGAACCTCGTACATTTTTTTGTTACGTGTTTTTATTCTAAACAAGTGATGGTATTAAAATATTAAAAAAAGAAGCAGAAAGTGACGTTCAGAGTTCGTAAATAACGTTAAACGTCATCTGTCAATTCAACACCAAATATTATAATATAAAAATCATCTTATTTCCAATTATATTCATATAAATTTAATTTAAACCCTACTCTGTATATTCAAATACATACATTAAAATGTTTTTACTTAGCCGCCATGTTGTGATTCTACAGTTTAGCATCCATCAAAATTTAATCACATAATATAAATGATATATTTAATTTCAACATACACTGTATATATAGTAACTAAAACGTCAAGGTTTCTTTCAAACAATCACTGTATATACGGTTTTAATTAATTCTAACGTTTTTTTTTTCATTTTAGACGCAAACCACCTTGTAACAATATTTGACATCGTTTTAACAAACAAAATGAAACAAAATCGAACATACCTGAAGAAACGTCATCTGTCAAATTAATATTAACAAAAATTATTATTGTAGAATAATATGAATAGTTTTAACATACACTGTATATATAGTTTTTATCAATTTCAATAATTTTTTTTCGTTTCCTAACCTTAAATAACTTTTATATAAAAAAAATTATTAAAATATATCTTATTACATGAAATGTGGTATCTAAGTTTCAGTCTACTAATTTTACTTTTTAATACTTTTATTCTTCTTAATTTCGTACGTGATCTAATTATTATTTTTTTTTCTATTAGGTAACTTTTTAACAATATTCAAATGACCTAATTAACGTTTCATTACAACGTTGCCAGGTATCAACTAAATGTGATTAATTATTACATACAAAGAACTTACTGTATAATAATTAAATGCAATATTACTATAAGTCGAATAAATATGGCAACTGTGTATACATACTACTTTTTATTTCTATTAGAATTATAGAAATTCTTGTCTATGTAATATTTTTATTACAGAAATTCGTTTTATTTATTTCAATAGTTAAATATAGATCATTTTGTAATGCTATAAGAATTTAATACGAGGAAATACAAAAGAAAAGGTTAAAGCTTGTTGTTGTCGTGTTCTGTTGGTGACCGATTATTAACCTGAAAGGTCAATGAGTGCATTGAAGGTGCAGTTAACTAAATAACTAAAGAAACCTTCTAGAATTTACCCTCTTTATGATATACACCTGGTATCTATTAACGAATTTTATAATTATAATTCTCTGTTACGTATTTCATAACATTCTTTTTATTGAATACGTTTTTTGTTAAAAATATGTGAAATTTAATTAATTTTACCATCGAAATATCAACGATTTTAAAACAATAAATTCGGCAACAGCGTATAATAGATAAAAATCAGCTGGTCCGTTACCGCTAAACACACAAGGTCATATTAGATAAAGCGAGATTGACGTGCAAAAGAGATAAATAAAAAAGTATAGAAAAAATAACAAGAATTATATAAAATAATGAAGATAATATTTATCAAAATAGAATAAAAAAAGTAATTAACGCCAATTTTAATATCTTGAAAAAATTATGACATCAGGGAAATAGTATATAAGTCCCAAGATGGCGTCAATCGTTGAATTACGAAATTGTTTTAACAATATAAATTATCTTCGATTTATGTGGAATATTTTACAAAAAAATTACACTAATACCATAGGAAATTCAACGTATAACAATCTAGTATATAATTACGTGGTAAATTCGTTATGTTTTTGAGGTGAATTGAATGTATTGTTCTATAAATATCAAATCGTATTATGTACGGTTTTTAGGGCACAGTTGCAAACAACTTCTCCCACGATAGGATCACCTTGTCCTTGATATATTTCTATACTTGTTGTAGAGGTTTCATTTCCTTATATCAACCGGTTTAGCACATTCGATTTATACTTGAAATACACATATTTACACACTGGTATTTAACTACACTGAGAAAAGTTTATTGGCATCTGTTAAACACTTTGGGAGACGAAATTACATTATTTTTTTAGCAAAATCCAATGTTTTTGTTGTAACTAGATGGTTTTTATTCATTTTTACACTATTTGAAGTGAGATAACACCATAAAACTATGCTTAATTCAGTATTTATGGTTTTCACGTGTAATTATAAGTTAACTGTAAATTTCCGGAGACTTTTACATTGTAATCGAGAAGTTTTCCAATAATAGTGACTTAATCACCTAAAAATGCTTAAAAAATGACTTAAAATTCGAATTAATCTATTTTAAAACTAGAAATCTACTAATTTGAAGGTTATAATATTTTTAAACGGAGAAATTTTTTTGTAAATTCAAACATGATGTTTAAACGTGCGATACTATATACAATTGATATAAAAACCAATTAATTTACCATATATGGTGGTAACATTTCGTAAACATCTGAGCTAGTCCGGCCCTGTTCTTTATTTACATTTCCAAAACGAATTAATGACGTTTCATACATAATCCACTATTCTAATTAATAGTTTAATAATTGAATCACGTTTTTTTGGTGGTAATTAATTACAAGTACTATAATTTATTATACTAAAGTTTTTTTTTAAGTGTTGGAAATGACATTGACGCCGCTCCTATTTATTCGTTTAAATTTATACAAATCCGATACCATACCCTGTATATTCAACTACTATCAGCTTTTGTATTTCTCATACTAATTTTTAACGTTAAATCAACAAGAAATTTTAGGTTATGTTCTACAAATTACCTCTCTTGAGTAAACTAGTTGATAAAATGTTTCGTTTCGCATCAGACGATATAATTTCAAAATGAAATTTACTGTATATAGTTTTATGTTATTATCAATAGTTAATGTTCATTGTTTATCATCAATTTCAATATTTTTAAAGAATTTTTTGTTACAAACAAATAGAATAATGATAACTGAGTATACGTGTAATTATAAAAGTAAGTAATGACGAAGGGGAATGTCTGTATATCACTTTCTCTGTCTGTTGTTAGCCGCACGATATTTTTTTTCTTTGTTGTTGAGGTACTGGTTTTATCCCAACGTTGCTCGGCGTTCTTTTCATAATAATTGTAACGAAATTTTATTTTTTATAATAAATGCAGTTTTCGATAAACTGAAATATGAAATCAAAATAATCGATGAGCATTTCAAATACTCACTATTTATCAAATGAAAAAACAACTGCTTTTATTCGTATTTTTTCTATTTCTAGCTTATAGTCCAGTCAAATTAGTGCATTAAGTAGGAGTGAGACTAAACAAATTAGTATGAAGGTAAAATTTGCAACAAATATTGAATAAACTTCTATATATTGGATATAAAATATGTACTCATTGATTCTGTACAAGCAAAATTTTTTCTCTTGATCTCAAAAATGAGTATTTGGCTTTTTTCAGCAAAATGATGAGTTTTATAATAAAATTGCATAGGACAAAAATTGTAGATCATTCGATTATCTATATGAAATGTTATAATACTTATTTTTACAACATACCGTTTCTGAGATATAGCGATTTAAAAGTCGATAAAAGTTGTAATCTCCAATTTCACCTTGTTTATCAATGGAATCCAAAGAACTGAGGCTGGAATTTGATATATTGGAACTATTTTTCACTTTAGTTTCACTTTTATAGTATCTCACGTGAAAAACTGGGCATAACATGGGGATTATGACTTTTTCTATTTTTAGATCGCTATATCTCAGAAACGATGCATCTTAAGAAAAAAAGTAATAGAACGACTTTTATAGATAAAAATAGGATCTATAATTTTTGTCTTAACAATTTTTCGATAGGACGTACTGTTTTTCTGAAAAATGTAAAAAACTTATTTTTAAGACTTTAGACCTTAAATAAAAATTTTTGTATGTACTAAGTCGATCATTTAGTTTCAATATTTATATAATTGTGTTGCGAACTTCCCACTAGATTTCTATTGCGAACTTACGAATTTGTATTCCATTGAATGTCTAAATTGACTGGACTATTATTAAATTTCTTTTTGATGGAATGAATTGTTTGAACAGTCGAATTTAATATTCAAATTTTTTTCGATTTCTGTACTCAATGCACTATCGTATAATTTAGTTTTGAAAAAGTGCATCCAGTACGTATAATTATGAGAAAAAAATAACTTCCAGTCAAAGTATAAATATTTGTATTGAACTTTTTATATCAGTTTGGTTATCGACATAAGAAACTTCTAATAATGAAAATAATATTTATTTTACTCTATTTGGTATTTATAAGTAACTGTACGTTTATTAATGTTGCAATAAATTTTATTAATTTATATAAAATAAAAACAATTAATCAATTTTCTTGTAATATAAGAGGTAGGTTCTTCTTCTTTTCCATTATATACTTGCCTCGTTAGATAAAATGTCAAAACGAGTAAGTCAAGTTCTTTCATTCTATTGCTAATTCAAGCAGCGTTGCCACTTGGTGATTTTTTTCAGGAAAATAAATTTTTTTCAGAATCATTAAGTTTATTCAAACAATTAAGTGAACTAAATCTGTACGTTCGTATATTGAAAGCAAATCCTGTATTTTTGTCTCACGTGAATCCTACGAATAAAAATCTTTTTATATTAAATTTAGAATGTGAAAATTCCACTGAATTTTTACGAAAAGTGAGTAAAAACTATAATTTCTTAACAAAAATCCTCAAAATGAATTTTTGTTTCAGTCTAATCAACTTAATTATTTCGCCTCCCCTTATAAATGGTTAATATTCCATTCTAAACCTTTGAATGAGACTATAGAAAAAAATTTCAAAAATTTGGATATTTTAATCGATAGTGACGTCACGTTGTGCCAAAATCTACACAACGACACTGTTACAGTCACAAAAATATTCAAATATCGATCAAATTATCCAATAGAAATCGAAAACGCCGGCTACTGGACTAAAAATGGCGGTTATAACGATCTCGATATAGAAAAAATAGCTGTAAGAAGAAGAAGGAATATGAAAGGAGCTACACTAAATACGTGCGTAGTAGTCACAAATAATGACACTTTAAATCATTTAACTGATAAAAGGTTTGTATCTATAGCTTAATTATTTATTGATTCTCCCTCGTATTACTAAAACAAGCATTTTTGTATTAGATCTGTTGAATATTTTATTTTCAATTACGTTATATTCTAGAGTTTCCCAAGTTTAAAACGAAAAATTATATACGAAATACTTTGTAGGTAACTTGGCAACAGTGTCGACTCGTGGTCGCTAGTTAAAAACTTTGATCATAGATAAACTGATATGGATAGAGGTTATATCATAAGCATTGAAATTTGATATTTCAAAAAGTATTTACAGATTATTTTTAACTAATTTTCAATTATATAAGATCTTAGAACGTTTTAATAACTGGTCATATATTGTTAAAATTAATTTAAAACAAAAAAATTGAAGTTATATGGGTAATACTTAATTATTCACAATATTTTGAAGCTTGGCAACAGTGCTAGTTAGCTACTTGTAACAAGACCAAATATACATGGGTACAATAAAAGTTTTAATAATTTGTTTACGTAGATTAATCCATATCTGATTGTATCAACCGTTGCTATCAATATTTTTAGGGACAAACATATTGACAGTATAACCAAAGTCGATTTCGTCTTAGTAAATCACCTTGGGGATATTGTAAACGCTACCCTTAACTTCAGTTTTGTATCATCGTGGGGGTATAAAATGAACGATTCCCATTGGAATGGAATGTTGGGGTGTTTAGAAAGAAAAGAGGCTGATATAGGAGGTAGAAAATCATTTAGATGAGAAAAAAATGAGGAAAGTATCGATTCTATTTTCAGGAACTGCTTTATTTTTTGTGGCAGATCGTTTGGATGTTATTGAATACATTGCAATGGTAACACCGACGAAATCAAAATTTGTTTTCAGAGCCCCTAAATTGTCCTACGTTACCAACGTGTTCACTTTACCCTTCGATAGACAAGTTTGGATATCAACATTTTTCCTCGTAATCCTAATTGGATTATTAATTAATTATATATTGAAATGGGAAATTTATAAAAAAAAATCAGAAAACGTGAGATATTTGTGTATTTATTATAATAATTTATTTGTTAATTTTTATTATATCGGTTTCGCCATCTATACGATAGATAATGAACTATGGGTTGTCGGTAGTAGGTGACGAGGTCAAAAACGCAGTGTTGCCTACGTTCGTATTAACTCTAAAACTCTCATAAAATAATTGCGTTTTTTTACTTTTAATTCTAAGTTCTAAGTTTTTGTATTTCTTATTAATATAACTATAAATTGATTATCTTAATGCTTTTTTCGCTTTGAACATCATCATACAGGGTCGGCAAATAAGTGAAATAATAGTTTATTTTTGAAATAAGATACTACATCCTAATTTACATTGTTTTAAATAAGATAAGTGTTATACTAGGGCGGTTCGATTGTCATAATTTCGGTACTTTATTTTTCGCCACGTTTCTGACAATAATTATTATACGAGGGCGATTCGATTATCAAACTTTCGGTACGTTATTTTTCGCCACGTTTCTGACGATAATTAGTATACGAGGGCGATTCGATTCTCAAACCTCCGGTACGTTATTTGTCGCCACGTTTCTGACGATAATTATTATACGAGGGCGATTCGATTCTCAAACTTTCGGTACGTTATTTTTCGCCACGTTTCTGACGATAATTATTATACGAGGGCGATTCGATTCTCAAACTTTCGGTACGTTATTTTTCGCCACGTTTCTGACGATAATTAGTATACGAGGGCGATTCGATTTTCAAACTTCCGGTACGTTATTTTTCGCCACGTTTCTGACGATAATTATTATACGAGGGCGATTCGATTCTCAAACTTTCGGTACGTTATTTTTCGCCACGTTTCTGACGATAATTAGTATACGAGGGCGATTCGATTTTCAAACTTCCGGTACGTTATTTTTCGCCACGTTTCTGACGATAATTATTATACGAGGGCGATTCGATTCTCAAACTTTCGGTACGTTATTTTTCGCCACGTTTCTGACGATAATTATTATACGAGGGCGATTCGATTCTCAAACTTTCGGTACGTTATTTTTCGCCACGTTTCTGACGATAATTAGTATACGAGGGCGATTCGATTTTCAAACTTCCGGTACGTTATTTTTCGTCACGTTTCTGACGATAATTATTATACGAGGGCGATTCGATTTTCAAACTTTCGGTACGTTATTTTTCGCCACGTTTCTGACGATAATTATTATACGAGGGCGGTTCGATTTACAACATTTTTGGGTAAATATGGAGTGATTTTTCGAGATTAATAATTCAAAAATGGCAGAACGGATTACCTTAAATTCGGTACCGTTGAAAAGGGATCTTGTTAGTGGGGATTTTATGACGATAAATAATTTCTAAGTCTATTTACGTTCCTAGGAAACTTCGTACGCGTTGCAGAAAGTCGATCAAGTAGAAGTTGCTCTGATATCGTTCGGAGCGGTTTGTCAACAGAGTTCTACGGTCATACCGACTAGTATACCGGGTAGAATCACAACTATATTGTTGTTTATTTCACTGATGTTTCTTTATACGTCATATTCGGCGAATATAGTGGCTCTATTGCAATCGTCTTCATCTGGTATACGTACTTTGGAAGATCTGTTGAAATCTAGGTTGCAAATTGGAGTATTTGATACAGTCTATAACAGACACTATTTCCCGGTGAGTTTTCATATATTTCACCTCGTATATATGGTGAAATTTGGTTCGTAGAAAGCTAAGGGGGCCGTACGCAGAGCCATCTACGAACAGAAAGTCGCGCCTCGAGGTCAAAAAGATCATTTTATGCCGTTGGAGGAAGGGGTGAGGAAAATTCGAGAAGGGTTGTTCGCTTTTCACATGGAAACCGGCGTTGGATATAAAGTAATAGGTGAGTAAATTGAGAAAGTAGTTTTTGCTTCAATAATTGCTGTTTTTCTTCTACTTTTTTCCCAATTTCGCGTATCGTTACGTTAAAATCCTAATTTTAACGATTTCGATTCCGAGCATGTGGCAACAGCGCTTCTATATTGAAAATTTACGCGCTATCGAAATTTCTTGGTGTTTCGAATGCGATTCATTCCCATTTATTTCAGGGGAAATTTACCAGGAATATGAAAAATGCGATTTGCAAGAAATTCAGTATTACGATTTTACCGATCCGCACATAGCGATACAAAAAAATTCACCTTACAGAAAACTCTTCAAAATCGGGTAATGACACTTTTTTTACCACTCTCGTATATTTTTAACTCTCGAAACGGACCAAAAAACGACTATAACCTCAATATTTGTTTACATAATCGCCTCTGACAGATAATTTCGTTATAATTTGCTATAAGGTACGTCAAATATTCCGTACTACCCCCGTAGAATGAAAATTAGTCTGCAGGCACCAGAAAATAACTAAAATTTTGAAAAAAAAATGGGCATTTGTTGATAAAAACGTTTTTTTCAAGTTGATTTTACTACAATTCGGGATTGGGTACGTCAAATTTTCTGTAGAACCCCCGTAGACTCAAAATCATTGTTATTGTTACCAAAAAAAAAAACCAATACCTCGGAAGAATTGCCATTTGTTTGTATAAACTGCCTTTTCGACTTAATTTTGATGTAGCTCGAAACTGAATGCGACAATTTTTTCGTACTGCCCCCGTAGAATCAAAATTATTATCAAGAAACCAAAAAGTATCTAAAATTTTTAAAAAGTACACATTTGTTAACGTAAACCTCCTTTTTTGAATTTATTTCACTACAACTTCAAATTGAGTACGGCAAATTTTTCGTAATGCCCCTGTAGAATCCAAATCAGTCTATTGGTACTAGAAAATGACCAAAATTTTGAAAAAAAATGGGCATTTGTTGACAAAAACGTTTTTTTCAAGTTGATTTTACTACAATTCGGGATTGGGTACGTCAAATTTTCTGTAGAACCCCTGTAGACTCAAAATCATCGTTATTGTTACCAAAAAAAACCAATACTTCAGAAGAATTGCCATTTGTTTATATAAGCTGCCTTTTCGGCTTAATTTTGATGTAGCTCCAAGTTGGATACATTAAATTTTTCGTACTGCCCCCGTAGAATCAAAATTATTATCAAGAAACCAAAAAGTATCTAAAATTTTTAAAAAGTACACATTTGTTAACGTAAACCTCCTTTTTTGAATTTATTTCACTACAACTTCAAATTGAGTACGGCAAATTTTTCGTAATGCCCCTGTAGAATCCAAATCAGTCTATTGGTACTAGAAAATGACCAAAATTTTGAAAAAAAATGGGCATTTGTTGACAAAAACGTTTTTTTCAAGTTGATTTTACTACAATTCGGGATTGGGTACGTCAAATTTTCTGTAGAACCCCTGTAGACTCAAAATCATCGTTATTGTTACCAAAAAAAACCAATACTTCAGAAGAATTGCCATTTGTTTATATAAGCTGCCTTTTCGGCTTAATTTTGATGTAGCTCCAAGTTGGATACATTAAATTTTTCGTACTGCCCCCGTAGAATCAAAATTATTATCAAGAAACCAAAAAGTATCTAAAATTTTTAAAAAGTAAGAAATTTATTTTACTAAATCTCCAAATTGGGTACGTCGAACTTTTAGCTCTACCCCTGTAAAGAGTAACCGTTAATTCTATCAATTTTCCATACAATTTTGATACGAATTTAATTCAATGACAGTCGTGTCAAATACCCAAAGGAGTGGTTGTTTTTTCCACGTAAATCGATTTATTTTTACACGCAGTTTTAGAAAAATCTGGGAAAGTGGATTGCAACCAAGAGAAGTAAATTTAATCTATACTAAAAAACCGACTTGTACATCGCGAAATTCGAGTTTCATCAACGTCGGTTTGGTAGATTGTTATGCGGCTATCATGGTATTAGTAGTCGGTGTAATAATCTCACTATTAATATGGTTGTTAGAATTAATTTTCCATAAAAGGTAAATTTAATTAACCTCGTCAAAAGCTTTATCGTAATCCGCGAATCACCGATATTGTTTTTTCCAGGAGTCTATTAAAACAACGGGCGTACGATATTAAAAATTATCCCAAATATTAACGAAAATGTACCAAAATATACGTAGAATAAAAATTAGCAGCATTAATTCGTTGTTTTATTTCATTTTTGACTTATCCTGTATAATAAATAGAAAGTTATGAAAAGCATTTAGATATGGATACTTCAAAGTACATAAATCAATATAAAATCGTTATTTTTGGTTCTTTTTCTAAACTATATAATTTTTGACACACACTGTATAATAAATCGAAATTTATTTGAAGAATTTCAAAACGGTTCCCTTAAAAATCAATACTAATCTAGACGATCTCTTTTTTGACCCACACTGTATAATAAACAGACATTTATCTGAAGAAAATCAAAATGGTGGCCGATTTTAGTTCTTCTTTCACAATACCTAATTTTCGATATACACTGTATAATAAAAAAGAAATTTTCCACGTATTCACTACGTTAAGGCGTTAGTTAAATTGATATACAGGAGGTATTAAATTAAACGAATCCGTTAGATTTGTTGCAAAAAGGTTATTCGGAACGGAATCTTAATTTGAAGTTTCAAAATCGAAATTTGAGGTCGTCCACTTGTAACGAATGTCGTTTCACTTACGTTTTTTTTTTTCACGTCTAAGGAAGTGATTCGTAGGCGTTTATAATATTTTGCATATCAAGGCACGCCTTTAGTTTTTTTTGTTACGATCAATTCATAATAGAATTAATTAATATCCAATCACTTTGTAATACAACATATCGCAAAATAAACTTTAACAGCATTCCATTTACCGTTCACCCCTTGTATAAATGATGATCTAACCAATTCGTAACGAAATTAGAAATAGTTTTAAGGTTTAATAAAAATTTAGAATGGACTAAATTTTTTTTAAATGTTTACGGATTTTATGGAAATTTTATGCTATTTTTACCATAATTAATTATTGATTCCACGTCAAACGATTTCACTTTTTTATATATTTATCTATTATTATAATTGTCTATTCATATACATATATACTTTTAGTGTTAGAAATGACGAAATTTTCCTACAACCCTTGTATAAATGATAATTTAGTTAATTCATGACGAATATTGTAGGTGGTTATTGGATTTTATAGAAATTTTATGGTATTTCAACCGTAATTAATAATTTATTCCACGTATAACGACTTCAATAATAATTGTCTATGTTTGTAACCTATTATTAAAATAGTTAAAATTTTTGTTCAATCCATGTATATATGATGATCTAGTTTATTCATAACGAATATTTTATGGGTTTCATGGAAATTTTTATGGTATTTTAACCATAATTAATAAACGATTTTATTTATTTTCTACAATCAATTATCTATATCATCGTCTACGTTTATATCTACCTCTAGCGCTAGAACCACGAACTATCTTTTTGTGTATACGTCAATTGAAATTTATTTTTGACAGTTGTGCTTAAGTTAACAGATAATATGGTAAGAAATTACCGTTTTTTTGTTAAAATTTACCGTATTATTTAGTTGAAAAACATCGGTGTATATATAAAAAATGTTTATTTCGTTTCAGGCAAACTATTCCGAAGACCAGATGGCCGGTAAGTGCATTCGATTACAAAAAACTAGGTTAAGTTGCCCCACCTTGTGTCACCCATATTGTACTTCTTTGATATTCCGTATTATTATTACCCTCATTTAATTGTTTTTCAGCAATTTTTTTGTGATATTAATTGATTTAGTTGTTTTAAATAGTGATTTAAACAAAATTTATATCCAATAAAATTATTTTTAATAGTAAAATAGTTTAACGAAATTATGAAACATAGAATGAGGTAGATTACACATATAAAATGACTCATGTTTTATGTTTATTACCATAAAAGGAACGATTTTGAAAGTTTAAATCTTCAATTTATTTATGCTTAGTCAGTATTAAGTGTTGTTTAAAGATGTATCTATACGATATTCCAAGGAAATTAACCCTTACGTCGGTTGAAGGTTCGTTTTTATTTTTAATTATTAGGTGAAAAGTTTTTTATATTTTCTTACAGAATTTCAGGAAGCTTTTCAGCTTTTTGATAACCGGGGGGATGGTAAAATTCACGTAGCACAAATCGGGGATGCTTTAAGAGCATTAGGGCAAAATCCTACCGAATCTGACGTTAAGAAATATACCCACCAGCATAAGCCTGACGAAAGGGTGTCTTTTGAAGTGTTTTTACCTATTTATCAGGTAAAAATGACTTTTTCGGGGTAGTTATCGTTTTTTTCTCATTATTTAACCTTGTAGCAAATTTCTAAAACTCGAAGTGCCGATACGGCGGACGATTTTATCGAAGGGTTACGCCATTTTGATAAAGATGGGAATGGGTATATTAGTTCCGCCGAACTTCGCCACCTTTTGACCACTTTGGGGGAGAAATTGACAGATGACGAGGTTAGTAGGTTAAAATTTTTTAGTACATAATATACAGGGTGTGTTATCAAGATTTTTGAACGTCCAGGACGAGAACTAATAAAAATAGAACAGGACCGGACTGGCTGTTATGTTAATTTATTTATTTTTTATTTAGAGGGTAATTTTGTGATTTGTTTAGGTGGAGCAGTTGCTTTTGGGGCACGAAGATTCTCATGGGAACGTGAATTATGAAGAATTCGTTAAAGCTATCATGTCGGGTTGACGAAAATCGTTTTTTTTTCTTCAATTATTTACGTTGTAGATTTTCCATTCCATATTTTTTATATCCCGTGACTAATACTGTTTTTTTTGTGTTGAAAAATCATTTAAACAGCATTTAAAAAAACTTGTAGACTGAAAATTTCGACCTTTTTGGCCCTAATTTTTTTATATCTTTATCTTAAAGTATTAATTTACAATATCGGATAAATAATGATGGATTTTGTGTAAAAATGTTTGCCATATTTAATATATTGGGATGTTTCACTAATGTTTTTGTTTTTTTTTTGTCAAAAATTGTTTTTTTTTATACCTAAAATAAAGTTTGATATGAAAAAAGTTCGTTTCTTTAGTATTTTTTTCCTTTGTGAGAAATTTGAATCGAAATGATGTGGATAATAACTAAAATTTACTTATACAGGGTGATGTTTTTAAATATATGTAGAAGGAATGTCCATTTCAATATAAACACCATGTGTATTGTGTCACTTGACATTTTTAACTGTTTCTTGTACTTAATATGTTGAAAAATCGTTTTCAATGAAACAGTTTCTGTTTTTAGATCTTTTTTGGATTTGATATTCTTGAATCTGTTTTTATACCCAAATAAACATATATTTCAATCAAAATCGCGTTTTTTTGTTAATCAAATGAAGATTTCAATCGATTCGATGTTGGTGATAAGAAAAAGTGATTCATTGATTTATACGTAGGCGTAATGTATATTTTGACCTAAACACCTCGTATATTGTATAATTCATCCTTTTCACTATTTTTTACACCTGATACTTGGAAAAGTGGTTTTAAATGAAACTTTTTTGATTTTTTTTCAAATTTTATTCAATATATTTAACTTTTTTTGGAAATTTTTTAATTTGTTTAAAAAATTGTTATAACTCCACCAATTTATGTGAAAATTCACTCGATTTTTTCAGAAATTGGTTCATTTTCATCTTCAATAATAAAATCTTCGGCTTCTTTGATTTCAAAAGTTCGTTCTCCTTCATTACTTTCTTCAGTATAATCCAGGACGGAGTCGTCGTATCGCGATTCTTTATATTTCTTTCTAATCAGCTGAAATAATGCGAAAAACACACAAAATAGCCCAAAACGATCGAATTACGAACCCACCTGTCGATCTTGTAAAAATTTATTGAAAATTCCCCTTTGAATTTTCGATTTTTCCAAAACAATAGATTCTGTATTCGAATATTGCTCTAATTTAAATCTAGCCCAATCAGCATCAACTAATCGATCATTAATCTCCAAATTCCTCGGTTTCTTTTGCCCCTTTCTTATCTAAATTAACAAAAAAAACATTTTCGCCCCTTCAAGGAGAGGAATTTGAAAAAAACAATTTTCCACTTACGTTATTCATAATATCCGCGTGATTTAAATTGAATACGCAGTGTGTCATTACAGGTAATTCCGGATCGTTAATTTCACTACTACTTTCTTCATCTAATTTAGCTAATTCTTCCTAAAACATTAAATAATTTTCGTTTACGAATACGCGAATTTAACACAAATTTTATTCACTTTATTACAACCTACACTGTATTATGTGAAGATATGGGTGAAAATCGCGTTAAAAACTCAAAAAAATTACGAAATTTGTTCAAAATGCAAGAAATAAACATTAAAATTACATTTTATAGAAAATAAGGTTAGAATTTCCTCGATTTTCTTGACGAATATGCGAATTTAACACATTTAATTACAACCAACACTGAATTATGTGAAGATATGTGTAAACATCACTCAAAACAATATATGAAATTTTTTTAAAATGCAAAAAATAAACATTAAAATTAAATTTTACAGAAAATAAATGTCAACTGTCATATTCTTCTTTTATAATCAATCTGATCATACAATTGATATAAAGAAAAGTTTGAAATTACACTGAATTCATATATAAGCGAAAACGAAGTATTTCTTACCTTTAAATTATTATCTATAGGAAGAGCTAGTTCAAATTCTGATAATAAATGAGCAGCAGGATCTATATTACTAGGACCTTCATCCCCGTAATCAGCAATTGCAAGTTTTTTATTCAATTCAACTAAATTCGCGTAATGTTTATCTAAAATCGAGACAAACATGAAAATTGTCTCTTGATTTATCGAATTTAACTTCACCTTTAACGAATTTAATTATAGGGACGTTCCCCATTAACCTCAATTGCGATAATTCGTGTCTTAACAATCCAGCGTTTTTCGATAATATGTTTTCCACTTTGTCTTGTTCTGTGTTACTAGATGTCCAAAATACGTTCAATATTTTAAAATCTGATGTTACTTGTACTCGATTTATCTCAATTCCTAAACCTAGGACTTGAGACGCGTATGTTTCGGTAGACATTAAATCCGTGATGTTTCTCATGAAGAGTTTATTTAAAACTGTCACGCGTTTCGGGTTAGTGGTTAATTTACTAGATTTATGTTTGGAAAAAGTGTCTGAAATTTTGACTACGGGATCATGGTAACCAAAACGTCTGTAAAGAGACAGGAATTTCGAAAATTTATCGGGAAATAACACTATGATTTACTTACTTTTTTTTAGTGTTATTCAAAACTTTATTCATGAATTTTCCGGGTTGACGATGCGAAGCATAATTACGATACGTAGAGTGCAAATAAATGAATGTTTCACGAAAAAGAATATTTCTACTCATATTTATTTTTTAACCTATTTAAATCACATCTTTCAAATGTCATGATTGACAAATGACACTTAGGAGCGTTCTTTTTACTGTTACAAATAATTATTAACCCGAGTAAATTTGTTTGGGGTAATTTTATCAATATAATTGGTTCTGTATACTATAAACAATTGAAAAAACCTATTATTATACTCTAGATTTTCCTGTTAACATAACTGTAATGAAAATATCTTTTTTAAAGGAATTTTCACAATAATAACGAACATGCGGATTCTAATCATGTAAGTATGAGACTTTTGTTGATAATGACAAATGACATAAATCTATTTGTTAATTGAGGTTATATCAAATGTTATAAGAAATGAGTGAAGTTTTATTAGATTTAAAATCGTTTTTACACGATAAAAACGAACCGGTATTAATAACGGATGTTTTAAAATGGGGCCTATTAAATTGGACTTTGGAAGATTGGAAAAACGTGCTTGAAGAAGAAGAATTAGAGTTCCGATTAGGAGTTTTTGAAGCGACAGAAAAACCGCAGTGGGAAAGAACTTGTAAATTAGTGAGAAATAACTTCGATTATTTATTAAATCACGTCAAAAACAATACAAATGAGTGGTTATATTTTGATTACAAACATTTGAATAGTTGGTTTAAAAATATTGAACAAGTGAGACAAGTATTGAGTTCTTTATCGTTTCCGATGTATTTTTTTAAGTGAAATTTATTATAGAGTATTAATTGGAGTACAATTGGATTTCCGGACGTTAAACCAGAAGATTGTACCATTTGGATTGGTACAAAAGGTGCACATACACCATGTCATTTAGATTGTTATGGTTTTAACTTAGTGTATCAAATTTACGGAAAGTAAGAACTAAATTCGTTGTTTTTTTTTATATTTATAGTGCTTTTAGAAAATTATGGGTTTTATTTCCACCAGAAGAAAATTTACTACCTTCTAGAATACCATATGAAGAGTCAAGTATTTATTCGAAGTTAAATTTTTTTAGTCCGAATTTGAATGATTTTAAAGGTAAATTTTGAGGTTATTCTTCTTTTTTATCTATTCTGTTCTTCGTATGTAAGATATAATAGTTATAAATATTATTGTGTGATATTGGGTGATCAAAAAGATTAGTAAAAATAAAAAAGATTTTTTTGAATAAATAACGAAGTACTACAATCATTAATTTATGTAAATCAATTCTATGTATAGAAAAATGTTATGGTGATTTTAAGGAAAAGAAGACTTCAATATGTCAAAATTTTTAATCAAAATCTCGATTTTGTTAATATAAATAATGGAATAATTAATTCACATAAATATATAGAAAGTGTAAAACAAACATACGTACGAGGGTTGCTTAAAAAGAGAAAATAATATAGGTTAATATGTACGAGGGTCGTTTAATAAGAAAATAATGTACTTTAAAAGTAAGGGATAAAAATATATATACGAGGGTTAAATGAAACAGCTCCCAAATAAGTATGAGGTTTGATTGGATAGAAAACGAGGAAAATATAATGCAATATATACGAGGCCTAGTTGAATTTTATTCAAACTTTTTTTTTTCGAGATTTCTTGAGCATTGAATTTTGTAATATTTAAAATTTTCTCTCGGATTTTTTGAGTTTTCTAGAATGTTTTTAAATCTCCAGATAAATTGTGTACGAGGGTCGATTGCATTTTAGAATTAATTTTTCCAAATTTATTGGATTCCAAGTTATTTTCACAAAATTTCCAACAATTATTTGAATTATTATATACAAGGGTTAGTTGCATTTTAGATTTGACAGATGATTTTTCGAATTTTCTTGCACTGTGGGGCGTTTTTTTATACAGATATTTTAGATGTCTCGAGAATTCAAGAATTTTGTTCGAATTTAATTTCGTAGCGTTTTTTTATTAATTATTCTGGATTCTGGAGAGAAGATTTTTAAAATGTCAAAAATTTTGAATCGAAATATCGATTTCCGTGAATAAACAATCGATTATAATCGAATTAATAGAATAATTAATTTACGTAAATCGATTCTAGGTATATCGAAATGCCGGAAAATCGAATTGAACCCCGGCGATATTCTGTTCGTTCCTCATAAATGGTGGCATTACGTCGAAAATTTAACCACCAGTATATCAGTTAACGTTTGGCTGCCCCTGGTAAAACACATGTACAACATTTTCTATTCGATAAGAATTAATTGAAAAAATTTAATTTCAGGTCGAAGATCACGAGGAACGTCTTAAGGAATCCGTTGTACAATTTTTCGCGAAACAAATCACCGACTTATCGAGTAATGACGTCAATAGAATTATTTTGAACCCGAATATGGATGACGTGAGTCTGAATTTTGATTTTTTTTGGGGGGGGAATATTTTCAATTTTTCTGGTTTTTTTTTAGGTAATTTTGGAAAGTAGCGAATCGTTAGTGGACATTTTGAATAAATGCAAACGTATTTGTAAAGAAAATTTGTCTTCTAAACGCGTTTTGGGGTCGAAAGAAAGGGGGGAAACGCAAAAAATCGTTGCGGATATAAACGATTTCGTGTCCACTATTCCGGTGATGTCGAAAGAGGATTTCACGCTTTTCTTAAATCAACAAATCGATAGATTCAATGGTTCCAAATTGAAAGAACACCCTGTATATAAAAAGGATGATAATGTCGAATTATTTGAAGCGATAACTGATCCTCGAGTGATTGAACTTATTACGAATATTTTGTTGAAAAAATAAAATTTTGAAAATATGTTTTAGTCATTTTTTTTTTCATTTATCTGACAATTTTTCGAATCCTTTTATCACGAGCGTTGATTACATTTTAAATACAACCGAGTTTTCCAAATTTTCGGATATTTTTTCACGGAAAAACTTGAAATTATTTCGAGTTGAAATGTACGAGGGTCGATTGAATGGATAAAGAAAATAATATAAAAAATAAAACCAAACAAGTTTTTTTATCAACTATTTTATTACAATAGCTTTGAGATTTTATTAAAAATGAGTATTTGGGGTGGGCCGTTTAGGCGCGCTAAAAATTCATATACACAGCATTTAATAATCTCTACGTTAAATTAATCAGATCGATAAGGATTTCACGGAAATCAATCGCTTCGTTAATTTTCTTATCAACGAGAAGCCGCCATCTTAAAAATAGAAGCTGGGGCACGAAACGACAACTTTTGTTGACAGATGTCACGGACATTGAATTTGACAACTGTCAAAAATCAAATTTGACAGCTGTCATAAACAAAACATGATATGTCTTAGGTTTATTCGCATTTCTAATATGAAATTTCCAATGATTTTTCAAATTATTTCGCATTTTCCGACAAACTTTTCGTGTTTTTCAGATTTTATCGTCATTCTATATAATTTTTTTGAATTCTTCAAGATTTTTCTGTATTTCTTCGTATAATTTCAAAGATTTCGCATTTTTCAATAATTTTTAAAATTAAAATTGAATCAAGATATTTTTTGAATTTTTCGAAATTTTATAAATATTTCATTTCACTTTCTCGGGATTTTTTCGATTTTCTAATATTTTTCACCAAATTTTTTCAAATATATTTTATTGATTTTTTCGATTGTTCAAAAGTTTTTTCTAATTTTTCTTGAATTTCCCATGATTGTTTTTTAAATATATTAAATTAAATTCTTGCAAATTTTTTTGAATTTCCAGTGTTTATCATTGAATTTCATTATTTTCAATATTTTTTAATGAATTTTCAAGATTTTTCTGTATTTCTTCGTATAATTTCAAAGATTTCGCATTTTTCAATAATTTTTAAAATTAAAATTGAATCAAGATATTTTTTGAATTTTTCGAAATTTTATATATATTTCATTTTACTTTCTCGGGATTTTTTCGATTTTCTAATATTTTTCACCAAATTTTTTCAAATATATTTTATTGATTTTTTCGATTGTTCAAAAGTTTTTTCTAATTTTTCTTGAATTTCCCATGATTGTTTTTTAAATATATTAAATTAAATTCTTGCAAATTTTTTTGAATTTCCAGTGTTTATCATTGAATTTCATTATTTTCAATATTTTTTAATGAATTTTCAAGATTCTTTAATAAATTTTCCAAGGCTTTATCGATTTATTCTAGATTTTTTATTGAATTTTCAGAATTTCTTCGAATTTCGAATATTTCTCGATCATTTTAAATTTTAAAGTATTTTCAAGATTGATTTTCCAAATTTCCAATTTTTTATCGAATTTTCAAGATTTTTCCATGATTTTTTTTCGAATTCTCAATAGGTTTTATGGAATTTTCAATATTTATCATTGAATTTCCATTATTTTTTCGAATTTTCAATATTTTTCAATAAAGTTCAAATTTTTCAACACTAAACATGACATATGTCAATGAAAATCGTCGTTTCGCGTCACGGAATCGATTTTTTTTGACGTTACATTGCCAACTGACACGAAACGTGACAGATGTTAACATACGTCAACGATAAACGAAGTTACGCGTCACGGAATCAATTTTTTTTTACATTACATTGACAACTGACAGGAATCGTGACAGACGTTGACATACGTCAACGATAAACGAAGTTACGCGTCACGGAATCAATTTTTTTGACGTGACATTGACAACTGACATGAAACGTGACAGATGATGACCTACGTCAACGAAAATCGTCGTTACGCGCCACAGAATCGATTTTTTTCCACGCCGTATCAAAAAAATCACCCGCGAACGCGCGCTTAAACCATAAAACCACCGAACAATCACAAATTTCACGTTTTTTCCATAAATACTGCATCGGTATAAAAACAATCCTTTTATTTTTTCATCAAAAAACGAAAGCTCGCATCTCCATAGGACACAATTCAATCGATTTTTCATTTCCTACCAAATTTTCCAAACGAAGAAACGACAACGTCGCTTTCCTCAAATATTTCCTCCTATTTTCCGGCACCAATTTCCCCAAAGATACCTACAAAACCGAAATTTATTATATACATCACGGACACATTAAATTTTCATTAAATCACTCACCGAACCGTCGCTCAAACGAAACCGCCTCAAAATATCCTCGTCATCGAAACAAACATCGAGATATCGACGAAAAACGACGATTCCGAAATAATTCCGATCGCCAAATCGAACATTCGATTTAATTACCGGCATCGAATAATCGATACCGAAATCATCGATTAATCGATAACCGCCCGAAATCGATTCGGAATCGTCGTCGATCGATTTCGATAGTTTTACGAGGGGATTCAAGAGAGTTTGGGAGGTTACGTGGGCGGCAATCGATGAAAAACCGGCGGGGTGTTGTTTCGATTCGGTCTGAAATAAGATTTATGCAAAACCGGCTCCGTAAATCGATTTATTCGGATACTTACCTCGCAATTGTCGCGTTTTGTTTCGATTAGTATACGGAATACGTGTTCGATTGGTCGGTTATCTTGGACGCCTTGTCCCAACCCCAAATTGTCGTCTTGGTTTAATCGCCGATCTAACATAACCTCAATTCGACCGGGGGTTAGGGAGCTACAGCCCAATGGGGTGGCGGTGGTTATGGTGAGGCGGGTGGCGGCGTCTTCGATGTACGCCATCGTCGGTATGGGGTAGTAGTTGGCTTGTAGGGGCAGTTTTTTGAATCTCTTTCGTTTTAGTATCTGGAAAATCGAGAGACGGTGATTCTTGAGAAAATAAATTAATTTTCGAATAGAGTGGAATGGATTTTTTTCCAATTAATTTGGATTAAAAGGTTTTTTCCTATTTTTTTGATTTTTTTCCCTATAATTTATGGATATTTTTCATTGAATTTCCAAGATTTAATAAAATTTTTATTCATTATAATTTCCATTTTTTTTTAATGGAAGATTTTTCCCAATTTCCAAAGTTTTTTATTATATTAACAAGTTTTTGTAGAATTCTCTACATTTTTTAGATTTTACAAGTATTTTTTCTATTTTTAATATATTTTATTGATTTTCCGGGAATTTTTTGGAATTCTAGTATTTATTAATTGGATATCGAAGATTTTTTGCATTTCTTTGAAAGAATTTCTCGATTTTTCAGAAGTTCACAGATTTTCCAGGATTTTCAAGAATTTTCTGGTAGTAGTTGGGGGAGTTTCTTCGAATTATTTTCATTTTAGTATATGGGAAATTTACGTTAATTCTCCAAGGTTTTTCGGATTCACAAGTATTTTTATCGAATTCCCAGAATTTTTACGGATTTTTCTCATTTTTTCAAAGTTTAATGGAATTTTTCTCAATTTTTCAGACGTTTCCTGGGAATTTTTTGATTGTTTTGGGAATTTCCAATAATATATCCATATTTAAACCATTTTTAAGTTTTCCTGAATTTGCCCAACTATTGTTTGAGTTACCTCTCATTTTTTCGTATTTTTTCCAAATTTTTCCAATTTTTCTTAATTTTGAATTTTCAGAAATTATTTCTTATTTTATTATATTTTTTCGATTTTTTTCTATTTTCTTGTGACCCCCTGAGAATATTTTTGCATTTTGTTTCTGTTTTTTTAACTTTTTCACATTTCACTTGAAGTTTTTATTATTTGTTGTTACTTTTTTTAAAATTCTTTAAATATTTCGAATTTTTTCACATTTTTTCAATTTTTCTCATTTTCTTCAAATCCCCCAAAAATTTTTCATTTTTTTCACATTTTATTTTCATTTTCTCAAATTTTTTCGCACGTTGCAATTTTTCTTTGGTAATTTCGATTTTCCGAATTTTTTTCTATTTTCTCCAAACCCCCCGATAATTTTTCATTTTTTTCGCTTTTTATTTTAATTATTTCTATTTGTTGGTACTTTTCGTAAAATTCTTTAAATATTTCTAATTTTTCCACATTTTCCCAATTTTTTCTAATTTTCTACAAATCCCCCGTGAATTTCCAATTTTTTCACATTTTATTTTCTCAAATTTTTCCGCAATTTTTTTTTAAAAATTCCTATAGTTCAAATTTTCCGATATTTTTTTCGTTTTTTCCGAATTTTCTCCAATTCCAACAATTTTTTCCCCACTTTTTCGCGCGCATATTTCAAAAAAAAAACGAGAAAAAATCAAGCGGCAACGTTTCTACTCACCTGATAACCGTTATCATCAGTATAAAATTCGTCGGAACTGTTAATGTTCGTCGACAATCTCATAACGAGTTCGAAATTACGAGTTTTCGTTATATCCACCAAATTGTGGAGTTCTATACCCAAACCGTCTCCACCTAACGAAAAACGAAAAAAAAAAAATTAAAATTAATTCATCCAAAAATGTCCCCCTCGAAACTTTCATCCGAATATCACTAAATATATTAATTTCCGATTAACTCGGAAATATCAGTTACATTTGGCAACACGTAAACTCAAAAACGATACTAATCGAAAACTTTTTTCAAATTTCAAGATTTTTCCGAAATTCCCGATAATTATTCAAAGTTTCTAGAATTTTCCAAATTTTTATTCAAAATTTTTGCAAATATTCGTTAATTTTCAAAAAATTTTCGCATTTTTTCAGTTTCTCTGATAATTATTCGAGATTTTGTGCCGTTTCAAAAGTTTCTTTGAATTATTATGCACTTTTAAAGTTTTTTTCTCGAATTTTTTCGAATATTTAACATATTTCAAAAATTTACCGATAATTTCAACAAATTTTTCTTCCTAAAGAAGTTTTGTCATGATATTCGCCAAAAATTCAAGATTGTATTCGAATTTCGACGCTTTATTTATCGAAAAATCGTCATTTTAGACGTTTTCCGATGATTTTTCCACAAAATTTTCGATAATTCTTCCAAATTTTCTCAGGTTTCCTCATATCCCAAGATAACTAACCAAATTTTCTCAAATTTCCTGTTTATGGAAAAATCGTCATTTTTGAGATTTTCTGATGATTTTTCTAGAAAATTTTCCCAAGTTTTCCTTCCGAAATTTTCCGAAAATACATCAAATCTTCTCCATTGTTCTAGAATTCCTTCAAATCGTTCTCGAATTTCCCTAAAATCGGAATTTCGACGGTTTATTTATCAAAAAATCGAACTTCTTGAGGTTTTTCCAGGATTTTTCGACAAAATTTCCACGTGCCACGTTAACTATACAAATTTCCAAGTTTTTCCGACGAAATTTTCCGAAAATTCAAGATTGTTCTCGAATTTTCTAAATTTCGATTTTCAACGATTTATTTATCGAAATATCGAAATTTTCCGATCATTTTTTCACAAAATTTCCATGTCCCACGATAACTTACCAAATTTTCAAGTTTTTCCACCGAGATTCCTTCAAGATTCCCCTCGAATCCGAATTTTAACGAAATTTCCCAAAAACCGAACCTTCTCGAATATTCTAGATTCCAGATTTTTCGCGATAAAAATTAAAAGAAAAAAAACCAAAATTTCGATCAATATTTACCTGTAGTATTATACAGAACGGCCGTATGTCGGACATAAGGCAACTGCACCGACACCGACGACACAATAGGCCCTTCGATCACATTAACGACTACGTTTTCCGCCGGAACCGGAACCGCCTCCCCGTCAGGTACGAACAAATAAGCGCCGCTAGTTTCCGAATTCTTCCTAACGGCAACGCCGTATTTGGCGAAATCCAAATGCACCGGATAAATTTTCCCGTCGATTTTCATCGATTTCAGTAAACCGAGTTTTCCGAACGATGCGACAACTCGGCCGTTCTGCAAGGAAAATTCTTTGGGGGCGGCGGTAACTTCCGGTCGGAAACCGACTGGCGGTTTAATTTCACCGTAATGGTTCAAAATGGTGACGGCGGAGAAGACGGTTTCGCTGAAATTGCCAAAAAAAAAAAAATTATTTAAAAAAATCCGAGGGGGGGGGGGAAAGCAAGGGGGGGCGGAGATCGATTTACCTGGGGACGTCGGTTTCTAGTAGAGCGTTTATCGTGTAGGCGGTGAGACTTAGGGGCGGTACGTTGGACGCGAAGGATAATTGGTATTTTGTTTGGGACATCGAGGGGCCGTATTCGAATATCGGAGATAATTGGCATTTTATTCTGTTTCCTTCCGAATCTCGTACCTGGAAAAATAATAAACTTGAAGGTATGTCGAGAGGGGGTTTGGCGAATTTTTATTTTTGTTGTTTTTCGAATTTTTTGCGACTTTTTCCTCCCACAATATTTTTTTCGAATTTTCAAGAATTTTCTCAGAAATAAGTTTTTCGTAATTTCATTTATTTTCCAATTATATTATAGATTCTCCAAAAATTATTCCGGTATTTTCCACTGTATTTTCAACTTTTTTGATTTCCTGTGAATTTTATCGATTTTTTCGCACTTTTTCCAAATTTTCAATTTTTTTCGGAATTTTGAGAATTTTTCTGATATTTTATTTGTTTTTCGAATTTTATTTTAGATTTTTTAATAACTATAGTTTTTCGCCCCCCCAAAGTTTTTTTTCGAATTTTCCATTTTTTAAGGATTCCTCAAGAAATTTTTTCGCAAATTTAAGTTTTTTTTAATTTATGAATTTTTTCATGAATTATTCCAATGTTTACGTAATTTACGTTTTTTGTCGATTTTTCAAATTTTTTTTTTTATTTTTTCTGTATCATAAAAATTTTACGATTTTATCAAAAATTTTCTAAAATTCTCAAAATCCCTCAGCTTTTCCCATATGTTCCAATTTTTATTAAAATTTTCCTATTTTTTCAAAATTTACAAAAATTATTCATCGAAGTTTATGAACTATTTTTGTATTTTGAATTTTTTTTTATTATTAAATTTTTTACGATTTTTCCTAATTATCGGAATATTAGTAGTATTATTTTTTCACATTTTCCATCTTTTCAAAATTTTTATTTTTTCCCAATATTTCGCATTAACAAACTTTTTCACAGATTTCCAAAAAATTTTTCAGAAATTACAAGTTTTTTTATGAAATTTTCCGATTTCCCCAAAATTATTCATTTTTTTAGATTTACAGTGATACCTCTTTTTCAGATTTTTACGAAATTATTCGAATTTTTTCCGTATTAAAATTTTATTCTTTCTAATTTTCAAAATTTCAGGATTTTCTTTTCAATTTTTCGAAAATTTTCCACATTTTTCCTAAATTTCCAAAATTATACGAATTTTTAAAAAAAATTCTATAAAATTATTAATTTTTTTTCCAATTTTCCACATTTTCCTAGAATTATTTTTTAATTTCAAATTTTTCCAAAACAAATAGCACTTCAAAAGTTTTTCCTCAAATTTCGCCACAATTTTTCGAATTGTTACACATTTTCCAAACAACTCACCTCAACAAACGGCGTCGATATATAAAAAGTCACCACCTCCCGTCGACTAAACGTCAAAGAATTATAAACAACAATTTTTTTACTACTAATTTCCGGATATCCGATTATAATTTCGTAATGTCCGTCTTGCGACGCCCCCCCGTCGGCGATGTTGTAATACACCGCCTCCTTATCGGGCGTTTCGTTTCGAAAACCGTTCAACAGAACGTGAGCGCAAAGTTGAACGACTTGTTGACATCCACGAATCGCCGATCGCATCCTAAAATTTGGAAAAAATGAAAAAAAAAAAATATTCAAAAAAATCGATTTTTTTCGTTATACTTTTCGGCGTAATCGATTACGACGTGATTTCGAGCGGTTCCGGTGATGCCGTCGTGGTGTTGGAATAGGGAAAGGGCGTGTCGTGACGTCGTTAAAATTTTTTCTATACCGGTTGTCTCATTCGAAATCCAATCGGCACCCGGTTTATTACTTATACGTGTCAATGTGTATATTGATTCAGCTGCCCTGAAATGATTCCGATTTTATTGACTATAAACTATTTTTTTTGGATCTTTATTGTTAAGTCTTATCTTTTTTGAAATATCTAATATTTCATCATTTTTTTTTCAAAATATAGTAAAATCTATTTTTTGTAATGAAAAACCCTGTATATTTTCACAATATCGTGTATTAATGATCGTTTTAGACTAATTTTAAACAATAAGACACCGGTTTCGAGATAATCGACTTTTTGAGATAATATAACCTCAAAATATTAACGAAAAACACTTTTGGATCAATCAAGGTCCAATAAAATCACAATTAAACGAAAATCGATGAGTAAAATAGTTAAACAAACACTTGAAGAGTTATTTCAAGTATTTTTCTCAAGTAAATTTTATACAGGGCGATCTAAATTATTATTTAATTTTTTTATGAAAAATATAGCGAAACTTCACTTTTGTAACACAAAACCCTGTATATTGTCACTTTCACACAAAAATTGTTATTTCAATTGTTGACCGGATACATAACGAGTCATTTCAGGCATTTTTATCAATCAAATATGATACAGGGCGTTCCAAATTGTCAATTTGATATTTTTCGAAAAATATAGTGAAACTCTTTTTCACACAAAACTCCCAGTATATTTTCACTTTTAAAGAATAATCGTTATATGAATTGTTAAACTTATACATGACGAATAAATTCAGGTATTTTTATCAATCAGATATAATACAGGGCGTCCAAAATTATCATTTTAGTTGTTTAACTAAAAATAAAATACTTTCGTAACAAAAAACCCCGTATATTTTCATTTTTACCCAAAAATAGTTAATATATACTTGAAGAGATACTTGACGAGTAATTTCAGGTATTTTTATCAATCAGATATAATACAGGGCGTCCAAAATTATCATTTTAGTTGTTTAACTAAAAATAAAATACTTTCGTAACAAAAAACCCCGTATATTTTCATTTTTACCCAAAAATAGTTAATATATACTTGAAGAGATACTTGACGAGTAATTTCAGGTATTTTTATCAATCAGATATAATACAGGGCGTCCAAAATTATCATTTTAGTTGTTTAACTAAAAATAAAATACTTTCGTAACAAAAAACCCCGTATATTTTCATTTTTACCCAAAAATAGTTAATATATACTTGAAGAGATACTTGACGAGTAATTTCAGGTTTTTTTATCAATCAGATATAATACAGGGCGTCCAAAATTATCATTTTAGTTGTTTAACTAAAAATAAAATACTTTCGTAACAAAAAACCCCGTATATTTTCATTTTTACCCAAAAATAGTTATTTATATACTTGAAGAGATACTTGACGAGTAATTTCAGGTTCTTTTATCAATCAAATATGATACAGGGCGTTCCAAAGTGTTATTTCGAATGTTCCAGAAAAAATATGACAAATATGGATTGTTTTCAAGAAAAACTCTGTTTATATCAAAATTTCTCTCTTCACACATAGTTCCAGACTCTATATCTCTTACCAACCCTAAATAGACTCAATATTTTATCAAAATCAATCAATTTCATAAAATTTTCTTAAAATCCGATTGTAATAATGAAGTCGTTATTCTGACTTCAAAAATCACCCCCAAAATTTTAAAAAATTTCAATTTTGAACACAATTACATATAATTTATTCTCAATATCGACGGTAAATTCAATAAAATATATTAAAACACTCAAGTATAATAGAAATACATACTTACTTAACGTATGCCAACAAAATCCGATCCATCCTTTTGTAAAATGGCCTCGAAGTATAATAACCACTCCAATAATGATCGTCGCGATCGGCGTAAGTGAAAAAGTCCCCGGAAAGCGTCGGAAAATCCGAAATTTTCCTATTTTTCCTCAATTCATTGAAATAATCCGTCAAAGTACCAAACTGAGCCTGAAATAAACCAATTAGAACTAAATTCACGTACAAACGAATCAAAAAATTCACCTGCACGTTCAATTTAACATTCGAATTCATATAATCGAACAATTTTTGATAATTATTATACTGGACGTCCCATTCCGTGGGATGATCGTACCTAAAATCGTCCCCCAACGGGGCGAGTACCACGTTCGTTTCAAACAACCTCGATTTCTTCCTGTACTGATCTAAAAGTAACTCCGCTCTGAAATAAAAAAAAAAATTAAATCGGCGGAAACACGAAGTAAATGCAACGTTTAAGTATCTCACCTTTCCGCTACGTTTTTTTCGGTAATCACTTGCGGAGGGACCCTCCAAGGACAAGTAAACCCGTGATTCGGAAGTCTTTTGAAATCGAATTGACAACAAATTTTCGGATCGGGGCCGCACGTGTGCGGAATGTCGTAAGAATAAAAAGGCATCATGTGAGTTAATATTTCAGTGTCTCCTTTGTTATCTGAAATAATTAATACACTGTATCCAATCAAAATTACGATTTTTCGATCAATTATACACCCTGTATGTGATTTCAAACATTAAAGACAGTTTTTAAAACTATTACACATTGTAATAATTCCGTAAACGATTTTTATTAAAATAGAAATTAATAGAAGTGAATAATTGTATCAGAGAATAAAAAATTATTATAAAACAACTATAAACCAATACTTAACCCTTTTTTACAAACGAATTTATAATAATTAGCAGCTATATCAACAAAAGTAAAAGTTAGGTTATGTACGAATTTTTATTAATATATTTACTTATATTTAAACCTGTGAGTATATTAATGAAAAATATTTAAAACTTCGTATAAAAAACGTTTCATTATTTGCTTTTTTTTAAACTTACAATTTTATTTTCACAAAAACAACTTGTATTTGTTATCAAATAAGGCGTTTCTCCTTTTCTTACACTTGTTCCAAAAGTATTTAAAAAGTTTTTGTAACATAATCATCAAATTTTCACACAACACTACACAGTAAGAAACATATTCACTTTATACGGTTTTTATTAAATTTATTTCATAAAATCGGTTAACTTTTGACATATTAGTTTATCGTTGTTATACCAACATGTAAACGAAGATTTCCCTAGATTTATTTTGAAATATGTTTAGAATTAATTACTAGGGAAATGAAGCTCTGTTGGTAGCACTGCTTGAATTATGATATAAGTAATTGTTTATACAGGGTCTATTCAAAAAATAAAGTAAAACTTCTTGAATGTGATCGCGTTTTAAAGAAAATACAGTGAAACATTTTTTTAAATACGATATAGTGTCAAAAATATGTAATTTTTAGGAAATTAAAATAGTTGGGTTTATACAGGGTCTATTCACAAAATAAGGTAATACCATTTAAATTGGTTCGTGTTTTAAATAAAATATAGGGTGTTTTATAAAAAAAAATAGACTGAAATATGGTAAACCACGCAACTCCGATGGTGTTTGAAATTAAAATCAGGGTGTTTCAATGAAAAAATGAACTGAAATATTTTTTAATAAGTTTTCTTACCCCAAAGCTGCCTCCATCTAAATTCCAGCATCTTAGTACTGGCTAATTGTTTTTTAACGGAATAATGCACCCTCTGTATCAACATATTTTTCAACCCCATATTTTTTAGCAGCATCGGTTGTGTCAAACTCAACCCGAAAGGATCAATAGACCAATGACTTACTGGGGTGTAATTTAAATTTTTTTTTAACCATTGATGCCCGTCTGTAAGTTGGTTTAATATCGATTGCCAATGGGAATTCGCCTCGTCGTTCATAACCCAACCCCCTGTGACTATTTCCAACTGATTATTCCTTATCAATCTACAAAAAAACGAAATTTTTTCATGACAGACGATTTACATCGCACCCCCTCGTACCTTTCCACTTGATAACGATCGTCCTCTTTCAGCTCGTCCCACCATAACGAAAAAAACGATACTTCCGCCCAAATAAACTTCCTTCTCGAATCCTCGGGTAATTTCACCAACATATTATCCAAAATATGTTTAGTTTGAGTTGCGTAATAATCCTCGAAAGTCTTTATCCAACCTGGATCGTTATGGGAATGGGGAACAACGAAAACCTGAAATATTTACATCGGTTACAACATCGAGGCGGAAATAGCGCCATCTACAATCGACCGGGAAACGTTTGACTTCATAAAACGAGTTGGTAACATTGTTTCATACCATTTGTCATTGGATAATTATTCAGTCGTACCAATAGTTAATGACGTAATTTGTAAATAAAACATGTCTGATGTTAAGAAAATTAACCTCACAATTATTATTTTTGATCTAAACATAAGAATAATGAATTTTTTTTTCAAAAATTATTTAATTTATTGGTTGATATGAGTATTTGTTAACAGAAGCACCTTTATCAATGCAATTTTTCTTGTTTAGGCACATTTTTTGATAAATACTGATAAAGAGAAACGAAATTTGAACTTGTATGATTTATTTTCAATATTTACAATTTTTATCGTTAAAATGTGAGATAATAATTTGTTTATCAAACAAACACGTGGATAACAAATAAAAGTATATAGATATACAGGGGTATTTTATTTGGAATGACAAATAAAAACGATATACGTAAATGTTTAACAAAATGTTAAAAATAACCTAAAAAAACTTTTAACCTATCGCCAACTCCAATTCAAAACACTGATAGGTAAATAAAAGTATGGAGACGTCAAAATTGACGTAAACGATAATTATAACCTCAAATAACGTGTCAGACGTCAAAATAGCCTAGAAATTCGACATTTAGGTTAGTAGGTTCAATTATAACCCAAAATGTCATTAACATAAGATAAAATTGTGAAATTTTTTAATATTGATCGAGCACTTGAAGTTTAAGTGATTCTTGTTGACTTAAAGCTATTTATAACTTCAAATAATCTTTCATACATAAAATTATCCTTTGCATTTAATCAACAGCAATTTCCTGGAGATAAACTTGAAGATAACAAATCTCAAGTGTATATACAAATATTTGAAATATCACTGTTTTAAAGTAAATTTTTCATACCAAATTTCATCAATGACTTTCAATTTAGAACATAAATTGAATAAAAATTAATTTCAACACAAATTAACAACATCAAGATATTTTTTTGTTCACATACCTTCAGTTTATTACGCCGGTTCCACTGTTTTTCATCAACTTCTATCCTCCAACCCTGTTTCCAAACGCCCCCGTCCATGTTATCAAAATTGAGATTCTCATATAAATCTAGCATCTGTATTACAGTTTTTGGTTTCATGTTTATTTGAAACGGACAAGTATTATCATATTTAAACTCAGATACAACTTGCAGTTTCGTTTTAACATCGAAAGGCACTAAATTACGTTTAAATGAACTGGAACGCATCAAATTTTTCACTGCTTCTTTAATTTCGTACACAGCATTGTGATGCTTGTTCAAATCGTCTTCAAGATGTTTTATTTTGTCTTCAAAATGAAGCCATTTGTTCTATAAATATTGATAACATCGAAATTGCTAGTAATAATGTATTTACATACTTACGTTTGCTATATCATCTTCGGCTAATGATTTCCTAGTGGGCATTTCCAGGTCATTTAGAGTATATAACATAAACACTACACCAATTGTTATTAAAGATATGAATATTACAATAGCTTTTTTCAACCTCATATTTTATATTTCAACTTAAATAATTTTATAATCACTTTTTTTTAACAATATAAATACGTGGTTACATTCATTATTAGATGTATTCACAAAAAATTGAATGTACTTATTAATATACTTCTTATATTTATAAAGATTTCACATTATCAATTGCAATATTTCACTCACAATACTATTTATTTAAATAAATTGATAAGAATCGTTCTAGTTCCAACTTATTCATGACCTGTCACGACATTTCAAATCATATGGTAACATTGTTCGTTGGCGTCACTATGGAGTAACATTAGATGCGTTCTGTTGGTAACTTATATACAAAATTAGTAGTGGAGCAAGTGAAAATATAAATTGAACCGGATTTTGTATTGTACTGAATCATAAAATAATTTTTTCCATTTAGATTCCAATTTTCTTGTGTAAGTGTAATGCTAAACGCTTTTTATAGTATATTGCGATATATTTAATCAATATCGTAACTCATATAGAAAATTAGTAGTAACACAACTAAAAGATATCAATTAAACTGAATTTTGTATTGTACTGAATCATAAACAAACTAATTCATTCAAAATCATATACAATTATTGTTCAATAGAGTCAGCATAATGTACACATTAGACGCGTTCTTTTGTTATCTGGATACACGAGTAAAAATGGAAACATTGTTTATGGTATTATTCTAATATCTTTAATCAATCCCGTAATTCTAATATAGGAAATTAGTTTTAAAACAAGTAAAAAATATGAATTGGACCTGATTTTGTATTGTATTGAATCATAAATCAATTTAATGCATTTAGTTTTACGTACTAGATGAAACACAACGAACAAACTTATGATGTTGGTGGTTCTGTTTGACACAAGTGACATTACCTGTGTGCTGTAAATTCAAAAAATTATATTTTCAAATAATATTAGTTTATTATTTTAGTTTTTATTATATTTATACGCGTTATTACGATTATTTAATTTTGAGAGGTATATTTAGTTTAGTTTGCTTACTTATTTTTTTGTGTTGTTGTGTGAATATAATTTAAGAGTGTTATGTTAGTTTGATTAGGTAATCAAAGATGGCAGGATGGGTTAATAATAAACTTTCTATTTTATTTTTTTACTTTCGAATTTTACAAGCTCAAAAAAACATTAATAATGATCAATTATACAAAAATTTTCAAGAATTTTACATATTATGGAAAAAAATTTTGCTTAGGCCAATATTACTTATAATTGAGGAATAACTTTAAGTTATACAGGGTGAGTCACAACGAACTCGTATTTTGAATACAGTGTCTGTAATTAGTACTGCAACGAAAAATAACGAGTGATATCATTTAAATAGACATATTTTACAGATTAACGTTAATATATTTACAACGATTTTATTAATTTTTATACATGTCGCACAAAACTTTTTCCATCGGCGTATTTCCGATGGTTTTTTGAAAAAAAATCGCTTCGATTCTTAGCGCAGGAACAATTCTGAGTAACGGTAACATCAGTAGGAGTCTACCGAATCTCGCAACTTGACCTGGTAGTTGTGTTCTACAGTGTTGCCATAACATAACTTGAGCTTGATCTTGGAGATTTTCAATTTGACTTGGATCTTTTAAGCCTCGCGTTTCTGAAAAATATAAAAATCGTTTTATGTTCGATTTTATTATTTATTTACCGTACCGGCTCTGAATAAAACGACGGCTTTCAAACAAGCGAATTCGGCTGGATCCACGTGAACTGCTTTGAACCTGAGAAGCGTGTCTCCTAAAATTTTGACATCGACAATCGAATGGCCGTTTTTGGTGTGTTCGTTGATGTTGAATAAAGGACTGGCGGATATATCGAGTGGCATACACCATTGGATGGCGTTTAAGAGAAACAATTCACTCCAAGTTTCTTCTAACAATATCACCTGAAATACAAATACCGTTCCTGTCAATTTTTACACTATATTTCGATCGTTTTCATGAAAAAATCATAAAAAGCTTCGTCCCAAGCTTCTACAATGTATTTTTGAAAATTATTTCATTTTTTTTCATCGTTTTTTTACTTATTCTTTTTGGATATTCCATATAGTTGATTTAAATATATTTTAAGTTGATTTAAGTTATCTAAAACCGATTTAAGTGGGTCATAACTTGTTTCAACTGCTACTTACCCTTTTTTTTGATCATTTTCACTCATATTTATTCGTTTTTCAATAACAATGAATTATTTAAATATATATTTAACACATTATAGTTAAACTATTGATTTAAGTTGCTTAAAATACATTTTTAACGGTTAGTTATACTTTTTTAATCGATTTTATTCATATTTATTCGTTTTTGAATCCATAAAATTGAGTACATTTCATATTTACCTTCTATAGTCGATTTAAGTGACTTACAATTGATTTAAGTTGCTTACAAGTCATTTCAACGTATACTTAACGATTATAGTTGAATTAAGTAACTTAAAATTTATTTTAACGTCTGTTTGACGGTAATTTATGCTTCTTCGATCATTTTTACTCATATTCATTCGTTCATTTAATCCATATAGTTGATTTAAGTTCATAGTTACTACATTTAAGTGTCTTACAAACGATTCAAGTAGCTTTAAACTTATTCCAATTTATTTTCAACAGTTACTGATTACTGATTTAAGTTTAACTTCATCACCTTATAGTTGATTTAAGTATCTCACAATTGATTTAAGTGGCTTAAAGCTTTCAACGTATTTTTGACGGTTAGTTTCTGTGTTTTGATCGTTCCTAAATTACTATAGTTGATTTAAGTGCCTTACATATGATTTAAGTAGCTTAAAACTTATTTCGACGTATTTTTAACTGTTATTTCTACTTCTTCTTTCGTTTTTTTTTCATATTTATACATTTACAATTCTACTTAGTTGATTTAAGTGTTCTTTAAGTTGATTCGAGTGTTCTCTAAGTTGATTCAAGTGTACCTTAAGTTGATTTAAGTGTCTCACAATTGATTTAAGTGGCTTAAAGCTTTCAACGTATTTTTGACGGTTAGTTTCCGTGTTTTGATCGTTTATAAATCACAATAGTTGATTTAAGTTCATATTTACTTCCTATAGTTGATATAAGTGCCTTACATACGATTTAAGTAGCTCAAAACTCATTTCGACGTATTTTTAACTGTTATTTCTACTTTTTCTTTCGTTTTTTTTCATATTTATACATTTACAGTTCTACTTAGTTGATTTAAGTGTTCTTTAAGTTGATTCAAGTGTTTCTTAAGTTGATTTAAGTGTCTCACAATTGATTTAAGTGGCTTAAAGCTTTCAACGTATTTTTGACGGTTAGTTGATTTAAGTTTTCGTGTTTTGATCGTTCCTAAATTACATATTTACTTCCTATAGTTGATATAAGTGCCTTACATACGATTTAAGTAGCTCAAAACTCATTTCGACGTATTTTTAACTGTTATTTCTACTTTTTCTTTCGTTTTTTTTTTCATATTTATACATTTACAGTTCTACTTAGTTGATTTAAGTGTTCTTTAAGTTGATTCAAGTGTTTCTTTAGTTGATTTAAGTGTCTCACAATTGATTTAAGTGGCTTAAAACTTTCAACGTATTTTCGACGGTTAGTTTTCGTGTTTTGATCGTTCCTAAATTACTATAGTAGATTTAAGTTCATATTTACTTCCTATAGTTGATTTAAGTGCCTTGCATATGATTTAAGTAGCTCAAAACTTATTTCGACGTATTTTCAACTGTTATATCTATTTTTTCTTTCGTTTTTTTTCATATTTATACATTTACAGTTCTACTTAGTTGATTAAAGTGTTCTTTAAGTTGATTCAAGTGTTTCTTAAGTTGATTTAAGTGTCCGACAATTGATTTAAGTAGCATAGAACTTATTTCAACATATTTTTAACGGCCATTTATACGTTTTAAGTTACTCACCTGATCTCTGAACGGCAAACTAGCGAAGCTCGGTAAATTTTTGGCCCATTTGACCGCCATAAAAAGTAGTCTAGCGGACGTTTCGTGTATAGTTTCGTGGGGTGTTTGATAGATTCCCGTGGCGATGGAAGCTGATTGCGGTTCGGGTCGTAACGGACCGCTACTGGACGATACGCCGCAACCCGTAGGCGCATCGTCTTCTTCGTTAGTCACATCTATACTTTCTTCGTCATTATCGCTGCTGGTGTTCATATCTTTAGGTGTCGGTTCTCTATTCGGCAACGTTGTATGCGTTAGAAAAGTGTTTGTGTATCTTGCTGGATTGAAAGCCATCGTTAAAGATACGGGGGGTCTACGAAAAGTTATTATATTTATTTATATATTATATTGAAACGTGGAATAATTACCCGAAGACGCCCACGGCTACAGCGGCCTCTCTTAGGGCTCTTTCTTGTTCGGCGCTCATGTCTCTTAACGTTTCCGGTCTTATGGTAGCCGTATTTCTCGGTTGTCTTTCGTTTTGCACGGCTGAAAATGGAAAATTTGTTTTAAATTCGTTCCCGAGGGAGATGGGTGAGGCGGGCCGACCCTGTCGCCGCAGTCGATCGGGGAGTTTTGGTGGAGCGTTTGGTGAAAATAAACCGGCTTCGGATCCCATTAATCAGCGTCTTTTAAACCCCCGAAGGGGGTGGGTGGTGTTTGCGCGACGCTTGCCTATTTGCTCTTCCATGCAAATTTCAAAGGAAATATCGTCACCAACCAGTTTTCCAACCCTAATTGCGAATAGTTTGGAAGCGACACGTTCTTCACATTTTTTTTTTTTTATAATTTTAATAGACGGTTACTTGTTTTAATTGTCGGGTGGCGGAGGATGGTGGACGACGGCGAATTAAAGAAAGAAGAAGAAGTGGTATCGAATACGTGGTATAATTATGATTTATTTCTGAAGAATAACCGATATAACAACTTTCGTATTTACTTTGTATAGTTCAGTGTTTATCTTATACCTATGACGTCACGCAATATGGCGATCTTACTGAAATGTTTAAACTACCTACGAAATTTTCGAATTTTCAATAATTTTCTTTTCTATAAATATTGATCGAAGAAATTTTAAGGAATATGACATAAAATTTGAAAAATATCGATAAATACTCAAAACATTAGATATAATATGATTTAATATGGAGAAACATGAATTAATATTGGAGAAAAAAATAATAAATATCGTGGAAATGGAGAAATATAGTCATATATAGACAAATAAATGAACGAATCATTAATTAAATAAATAAATAAAAACACGAATAAATAATTCTGTAAATAAACGAATGAATAAATAGATAAATAAATAAATAAAGTTAATAGGTAAAAAATATTCAAATAAATGAATGAGTTAATAAATGATTGTATAAGAAGATTGATGAATAATTGAATAAATAAATAAATAATTAAGTAAATAGTTAAATGAATAGATGAATAAACGTATAAATAAATGATTGCATAAGAAGATTGATAAATAATTGAATAAATAAATAAATAATTAAGTGAATAGTTAAATAAATAGATGAATAAATGTATAAATAAATGATTGCATAAGAAGATTGATAAATAATTGAATAGATAAATAAATTAATGATTAAGTGAATAGAAAAATGAATAGATGAATAAATGAATGAATAAATAATTGCATAAGAAGGTAGATAAATAATTGATTAAGTAAATAGATAAATAAATATATGAATAAATGATTAAATAAATGATTGCATAAGAATATAGACAAATAATTGAATAAATAAATGATTGCATAAGAAGGTAGATAAATAATTGAATAAATAAATAAATAAATTATTGCATAAGAATATAGATGAATAATTGAATGAATAAATAAATGAATAATTAAGTGAATACATCAATAAATAAATTAATAAAAAAATGATTAAGTAAATAGATAAATAAATAGTTGAATAAATGATTGCATAAGTATATAGAGGAATAATTGAATAAATAAATAAATAAATAAATAAATGATTAAGTAAATATATAAATAAATAGTTGAATAAATGATTGCATAAGAATATAGAGGAATAATTGAATAAATAAATAAATGATTAAGTTAATAGATAAATAATTAAATAAATAAATAAATGATTAAATAAATAGATGCAGAAATGATTGCATAAGAATATAGAGGAATAATTGAATAAATAAATAAATAAATAAATGATTAAGTAAATAGATAAATAAATAGTTGAATAAATGATTGCATAAGAAGGTAGATAAATAATTGAATAAATAAATAAATGATTAAGTAAATAGATAAATAAATAGTTGAATGAACGAATGATTTTGTAAGGAGATGAATAAACAATTAAATGAATAGATGAATGAATGAATTATAAAAACAATGAGTGAACAATAAAAATACCCCCCCTTCCCTTTGAATCTAACAATACGAATTAACAGCGACGTTGATTATTGGATAAACAATAAATTTGAAAATCATAGTAATCGACGGAATACGAATCAGAAAGACAAAGCGACGTTAAGGTAACGAAATTTAATACGACCGCAAACGAAATCGGATTAGAGCCAAAGGCGACGATAACAAACGAAGCCAATCACGATAAAGCAAAGTTACAATCTCCCTAAACCGCCTCCCGCAACATCTCCATATATATATATATATATATATATATATATATATATATACATATATATAAATTATGTAACGATCATTTATATGTATATAAACAGGGTGTTTATTTAAAATTTATTCAATTCGAAAACGATTCGACGATATTTTCCGTATTAAAATCGAACTATTTCGGTCCGCGCTGTATATAATATCAACTGAACCGAATAGAAATAATCATCCTAATCGTTTTTCCTTTTATCTTTTCACGCAATGTTTAAAAATATGTGTGCTGGAAGATCTCGACGTTATCCAAAACGGATACGCAATTATTTTACTAACATAAGCTTTTTGCCTGCCTGCGGGATTTCGAGCACGTGGCGACTACCCCGGAAAAAGGGGTTATTCGACACGCAAATTGGCGCCCCGTCGAGACGACAATATTCGAACGGAATTTTTACAAACTTTAAGTAAATTAATTGTCGTCGAAACGTACGCATACCCCTACATTAAATGACCCAAGGCTTATCTTTGAAATGTTCTGAATTCCATTTTTTTCTTACAAAAACGTAACCCCCGGTATAGATGATCTAGAGCATGGTATCAATTCAATCTATTAAAAAACTCCCTCTATCGGACGTGTTTTGAGTGAAAGAATGAAAAAATAAATAAATAAGTGATAAAATGAATAAATAAATAAATAAGTGATGAAATGAATGAATAAGTGTATGAATGATAAAATAAATGGATAAATGATTAAATAAATGGACGAATAAGTGAATCAACAAATGAATAATTAATTAAATAGACGAATTGATGAATAAATAGATGAATTAATGATCCAAAGATTAGATAAATTAGATAAAAAACTGATGGAATGAATAAATACATGTATAAATGAGTAAATAATTGGAGGAATGAATCTAAAAATGGATGAGATATTGAATAAATAAACTGAGAAATAAATAAGGGAATGAATGATTCAAAGAATGAATAAATAAACAAACGAAATGAATAAATGTATAAATAAATGAATAAATCGATAAATAAATAAACAAATGAATAAATGATTCATATATTGAATAAATCAGATGAAAAACTTAATAAATAAATCAATAGATAAAGAAATATATAAAAGATTGAATGAATGGTTGAATAAATAGTTGTTTCATAGATTAAATAAATTAGATAGACAACTGATGGAATAAATAAATTAATAGATAGAGAAACGAATAAATGAATGATGAAATAAATAAATAAATGAGTAAATAATTGGATGAATGAATCGAAAAATGGATGAGATGCTGAATAAATAAACTAATAATTAAAAATATTAATAGATAAATTTATAAGTAACTTAATACATGAATAAATGATTGAATGAATAGGTAAATAAATAAATAAACAAAAGAATAAATAGTTAAACGGATAAATTGATAAAAAACTGAATAAATAAATGACTGAAAGATTAAATAAAAGAGAAAAAGTGATGAAATGAATAAATAAATAAAAAGAGATATGAATAAACATATGGATGAATGGTTAAATAAATAGATAAATGAATAAATAGTTGAATGGATGAATGAATAAATATATAAATGATCAAATAAATCAATGAATGATAAACAAATGATTGAATAGTTAAATACAATGTATAAATGATGAAATAGATTAATAAATTATTGTTTAAATGAATCAACAAATAAAATAATTGTTGAATAAATGAATAAATTATTGTTTAAATGAATCAACAAATAAAATAATTGTTGAATAAATGAATAAATTATTGAATAAATAAATATTGAATCGTTAAATAAAATGTATAAATGATCAAATAAATGAATAAATTATTGAATAAACAAATGATTGAATGGTTAAATACAATGTATAAATGATGAAATAGATTAATAAATTATTGTTTAAATGATTCAACAAATAAAATAATTGTTGAATAAATGAATAAATTATTGAATAAACAAATGATTGAATCGTTAAATAAAATGTATAAATGATCAAATAAATGAATAAATTATTGTTTAAACGAATCAACAAATAAAATAATTGTTGAATAAATGAATAAATTATTGAATAAACAAATGATTGAATGGTTAAATACAATGTATAAATGATCGAATAAATGAATAAATTATTGTTTAAATGAATCAACAAATAAAATAATTGTTGAATAAATGAATAAATTATTGAATCAACAAATGATTGAATCGTTAGATAAAATGTATAAATAATCAAATAAATGAATAAATTATTGTTTAAATGAATCAACAAATAAAATAATTGTTGAATAAATGAATAAATTATTGAATAAACAAATATTGAATGGTTGAATAAAATGTATAAATGATTGAGTTAATAATGGATATTTTGACATACAATTCCGCAGAATTTGTATTTATACTGAAAATTATCGAAGCAATTGCTAGATTATTGTTTCCTACATATCACACTGTTGCCGTTTAAAGCAGTTTTCAGTTAAATTTGCGAAATCTATTCGTGGTAAAGTGAATACTGAACGGCCTATGACAAAGTGATATTGAATTGACAGATTTCGCGGGAAATTTGTATTTTTATTGTAGTAAGAGAAATTTATACTGAATAAAAGTTATTTTTGAAGACTTACCGTCTTTGTTCATCCCCATAGCGAGACATTTCTTTAAACGACACGCTTGACATTGATTTCTATGTGCCTTGTCTACTATACATCGACCAGTTCCAGCTTGACACCTGTAAACGATAAATATCAGTAGATTCACTCATATTTACAATTGGCAACAGCGCTGTTTTAGTTGAATTGTTTACATTATAGCGTTCCGCGTCAAGTTGATAGAGTGTTTTCGGGGGAACGGGGAGCTTTTGCCGTTTAATAGGGGTATCAGGTGGCGCAACTCGTATGCGACACTTGCCATTTTGATATATTTAAGCCCACTAATATCCCGGCAGAAGCGTCATTCTAAATGTTTCTCGGTTGGGTTTCGGGGATGAACAATATCTTTGTTTCGTCATTAGTTATATACCGAACGGAGCGAATTTTGAGACGAAAATCGCGATATTAAAGTGAAAAAACCATAATATGGAAAGTCTGGGGGTTGTTTTTCCAATTTATCGTCGCTAAGGGAAAATTTTTGCAATTAGAAGTGATAACGCGGCTCGAAGGACCAAAAATGTATCAATAATTCAAAAAAAAATGACAATTATAGTGAAAATCGTTACCTACAGCGTTGTTGCCACTTCTATTTAATCCATTTAATCCAATTTATCGTCGTTATGGGAAAATTTTCGCAACTAAAAGTGATAACGCGGCTCGAAGGGCCAAAAATGTAACAATTATTTGAAAAAAATGACAATTGTAGTGAAAATCGTTGTTATATGATGATTTTTTTCTCGTTTAACAGTTACAGCGTTGTTGCCACATCTATTTAATCCATTTAATCCAATTTCTCGTCGCTATGGGAAAATTTTCGCAACTAAAAGTGATAACGCGGCTCGAAGGGCCAAAAATGTAACAATTATTTGAAAAAAATGACAATTGTAGTGAAAATCGTTGTTATATGATGATTTTTTTCTCGTTTAACAGTTACAGCGTTGTTGCCACGTCTATTCAATCCATTTAATTCAATTTATCGTCGTTATGGGAAAATTTTCGCAACTAAAAGTGATAACGCGGCTCGAAGGACCAAAAATTTATCAATTATTTGAAAAAAATGAGAATTATAGTACAAATCGTTGTTATTTGATGATTTTTTCCTCGTTTAACAGTTACAGCGTTGTTGCCACATCTATTCAATCCATTTAATTCAATTTATCGTCGCTATGGGAAAATTTTCGCAACTAAAAGTGATAACGCGGCTCGAAGGACCAAAAATGTAACAATTATTTGAAAAAAATGACAATTATAGTAAAAATCGTTGTTATATGATGATTTTTTTCTCGTTTAACAGTTACAGCGTTGTTGCCACTTCTATTTAATCCAGATTTTACTAGATTATTAAAATTAGATGGAGAATTTAGGAAACTATGGCACCAACAACTATTACTTCATAGTTAAAGTATGTTGGGAGCTGAAAGATGTCACTGCTTTCTATTCAGAGTTCACTAAGAGCTTTTATCTCAATATTACATTAATTAAAATGAAATGGTTGCTTTATTTACACCTTGAGAAGCATTTTGAAAATACGCTGACTATCCTAGTATCATAACATTATATTTATATCATCAGCAATCTTAGAAATGAAAGTATCAAAATGTATCGTGTGGAGATAGTGGCGGTGATTCAATAATTGCGTTTAAAATAGTAGAAATTTCATTAGGCGATTGATTTAATGCCGAAAAACACATTCTAAATTATCTCTAGTATGGAATCTAATAAATTTAACGTTTGAAAATTTTGACAACCAGTTTATACAATTATATAACAATCAGTATATCATATTTCCGCCTGGTATTAATTTTTTGTCGATATGTTTTGTCCGATCCACAACAATAAAGGGCATGTTCATCCCCCGTAAATCGATTCGTAGCGATGGCCCTTTTAGCATCAAAAACAGGCTTTACGGGATATCGACATCGAATTTGTACAAAAAGAGAAGTCGAAATGTTGATTCAGGTAAAATGATTTGAAATCCTCTGTGAACGGATAGGATTTTATTGCAAAAATCTTTAAAAAAATCCGTTTCACCCTGTATTATTTCATTCAGAAAGTTTGTAAGTCTAATTTCCACGCAGCATTTAACGAAATTTCGTGAATTTTGATGTAATATATTAAAAATCAGGTCAAAAAAATGGAAAAAGTGAGATTCTTGGACAGGTTTAGACTCTAAAGGTCTCATCAGAATAGCACAAAGTTATTTCTCGACAGGTTCTGACTTATATAGTTCTCTTCAGGATAATATAAACTAATTCCTCGATAGAATTCGAATTTAAGGATCTCGTGAGGGTGTAATACAATTTCTCGACAAGTTTCGACTTTAAGGATCTCATCAGAATAGCATAAAGTAATTTCTCGACTGGTTTTGACTTATATAGTTCTCATCAGGATAATATAAACTAATTCCTCGATAGAATTCGACTTTAAGGATCTCGTGAGGGTGTAATACAATTTCTCGACAGGTTTTGAGTTTAAGGACCCCATCAGAACAGCATAAAGTAATTGCTCGACAGATTTTGACTTATATAGTTCTCATCAGGATAATATAAATTAATTCCTCGATAGAATTCGACTTTAAGGATCTCGTGAGGGTGTAATACAATTTCTCGACAAGTTTCGACTTTAAGGATCTCATCAGAATAGCATAAAGTAATTTCTCGACTGGTTTTGACTTATATAGTTCTCATCAGGATAATATAAATTAATTCCTCGATAGAAATCGACTTTAAGGATCTCGTGAGGGTGTAATACCATTTCTCGACAAGTTTCGACTTTAAGGATCTCATCAGAATAGTATAAAGTAATTTCTCGAGAGGTTTTGGCTTATATAGTTCTCATCAGGATAATATAAACTAATTCCTCGATAGAATTCGAATTTAAGGATCTCGTGAGGGTGTAATACAATTTCTCGACAGGTTTTGAGTTTAAGGATCTCATCAGAATAGTATAAAGTAATTTCTCGAGAGGTTTTGGCTTATATAGTTCTCATCAGGATAATATAAACTAATTCCTCGATAGAATTCGAATTTAAGGATCTCGTGAGGGTGTAATACAATTTCTCGACAGGTTTTGAGTTTAAGGATCTCATCAGAATAGTATAAAGTAATTTCTCGACTGGTTTTGACTTATATAGTTCTCATCAGGATAATATAAATTAATTCCTCGATAGAATTCGAATTTAAGGATCTCGTGAGGGTGTAATACAATTTCTCGACAAGTTTCGACTTTAAGGATCTCATCAGAATAGCATAAAGTAATTTCTCGACTGGTTTTGACTTATATAGTTCTCATCAGGATAATATAAATTAATTCCTCGATAGAAATCGACTTTAAGGATCTCGTGAGGGTGTAATACCATTTCTCGACAAGTTTCGACTTTAAGGATCTCATCAGAATAGTATAAAGTAATTTCTCGACAGGTTTTGGCTTATATAGTTCTCATCAGGATAATATAAACTAATTCCTCGATAGAATTCGAATTTAAGGATCTCGTGAGGGTGTAATACAATTTCTCGACAGGTTTTGAGTTTAAGGATCTCATCAGAATAGTATAAAGTAATTTCTCGACTGGTTTTGACTTATATAGTTCTCATCAGGATAATATAAATTAATTCCTCGATAGAATTCGAATTTAAGGATCTCGTGAGGGTGTAATACAATTTCTCGACAGGTTTTGAGTTTAAGGACCTCATCAGAACAGCATAAAGTAATTTCTCGACAGGTTTTGACTTATATAGTTCTCATCAGGATAATATAAATTAATTCCTCGATAGAATTCGACTTTAAGGATCTCGTGAGGGTGTAATACAATTTCTCGACAAGTTTCGACTTTAAGGATCTCATCAGAACAGCATAAAGTAATTTCTCGACAGGTTTTGACTTATATAGTTCTCATCAGGATAATATAAACTAATTCCTCGATAGAATTCGACTTTAAGGATCTCGTGAGGGTGTAATACAATTTCTCGACAAGTTTTGAGTTTAAGGACCTCATCAGAACAGCATAAAGTAATTTCTCGACAGGTTTTGACTTATATAGTTCTCATCAGGATAATATAAACTAATTCCTCGATAGAATTCGAATTTAAGGATCTCGTGAGGGTGTAATACCATTTCTCGACAAGTTTCGACTTTAAGGATCTCATCAGAATAGCATAAAGTAATTTCTCGACAGGTTTTGACTTATATAGTTCCCATCAGGATAATATAAACTAATTCCTCGATAGGATTCGAATTTAAGGATCTCGTGAGGGTGTAATACAATTTCTCGACAGGTTTTGAGTTTAAGGACCTCATCAGAACAGCATAAAGTAATTTCTCGACAGGTTTTGACTTATATAGTTCTCATCAGGATAATATAAATTAATTCCTCGATAGAATTCGAATTTAAGGATCTCGTGAGGGTGTAATACCATTTCTCGACAAGTTTCGACTTTAAGGATCTCATCAGAATAGCATAAAGTAATTTCTCGACAGGTTTTGACTTATATAGTTCTCATCAGGATAATATAAACTAATTCCTCGATAGGATTCGAATTTAAGGATCTCGTGAGGGTGTAATACCATTTCTCGACAAGTTTCGACTTTAAGGATCTCATCAGAATAGCATAAAGTAATTTCTCGACAGGTTTTGACTTATATAGTTCTCATCAGGATAATATAAACTAATTCCTCGATAGGATTCGACTTTAAGGATCTCGTGAGGGTGTAATACCATTTCTCGACAAGTTTCGACTTTAAGGATCTCATCAGAATAGTATAAAGTAATTTCTCGACAGGTTTTGGCTTATATAGTTCTCATCAGGATAATATAAACTAATTCCTCGATAGAATTCGAATTTAAGGATCTCGTGAGGGTGTAATACAATTTCTCGACAGGTTTTGAGTTTAAGGATCTCATCAGAATAGCATAAAGTAATTCATTGACAGGTTTTGGCTTATATAGTTCTCATCAGGATAATATAAATTAATTCCTCGATAGAATTCGACTTTAAGGATCTCGTGAGGGTGTAATACAATTTCTCGACAAGTTTCGACTTTAAGGATCTCATCAGAATAGTATAAAGTAATTTCTCGACAGGTTTTGGCTTATATAGTTCTCATCAGGATAATATAAACTAATTCCTCGATAGAATTCGAATTTAAGGATCTCGTGAGGGTGTAATACAATTTCTCGACAGGTTTTGAGTTTAAGGATCTCATCAGAATAGTATAAAGTAATTTTTCGACTGGTTTTGACTTATATCGTTCTCTTCAGGATAATATAAACTAATTCCTCGATAGAATTCGACTTTAAGGATCTCGTGAGGGTGTAATACAATTTCTCGACAGGTTTTGAGTTTAAGGACCTCATCAGAACAGCATAAAGTAATTTCTCGACAGGTTTTGACTTATATAGTTCTCATCAGGATAATATAAATTAATTCCTCGATAGAATTCGAATTTAAGGATCTCGTGAGGGTGTAATACAATTTCTCGACAAGTTTCGACTTTAAGGATCTCATCAGAATAGTATAAAGTAATTTCTCGACAGGTTTTGGCTTATATAGTTCTCATCAGGATAATATAAACTAATTCCTCGATAGAATTCGAATTTAAGGATCTCGTGAGGGTGTAATACAATTTCTCGACAGGTTTTGAGTTTAAGGATCTCATCAGAATAGTATAAAGTAATTTCTCGACAGGTTTTGGCTTATATAGTTCTCATCAGGATAATATAAACTAATTCCTCGATAGAATTCGACTTTAAGGATCTCGTGAGGGTGTAATACAATTTCTCGACAGGTTTTGAGTTTAAGGACCTCATCAGAACAGCATAAAGTAATTTCTCGACAGGTTTTGACTTATATAGTTCTCATCAGGATAATATAAATTAATTCCTCGATAGAATTCGAATTTAAGGATCTCGTGAGGGTGTAATACAATTTCTCGACAAGTTTCGACTTTAAGGATCTCATCAGAATAGTATAAAGTAATTTCTCGACAGGTTTTGGCTTATATAGTTCTCATCAGGATAATATAAACTAATTCCTCGATAGAATTCGAATTTAAGGATCTCGTGAGGGTGTAATACAATTTCTCGACAGGTTTTGAGTTTAAGGATCTCATCAGAATAGTATAAAGTAATTTCTCGACAGGTTTTGGCTTATATAGTTCTCATCAGGATAATATAAACTAATTCCTCGATAGAATTCGACTTTAAGGATCTCGTGAGGGTGTAATACAATTTCTCGACAGGTTTTGAGTTTAAGGATCTCATCAGAATAGTGTAATTTCTTGAAATTATATGTAATTTCGAACGAAAATGTAAAAAAGACCATCTAGAGCCCGTCCTGTATATAAAATCTGCGATATTCAGTTCCCGGTTCGCCAGATGATTCCAAAGGAATTCCCCGGAGAGCCACTCTATCAATTTTTATCCTACTCCTTTCAAATCTCGTTCTTTCAAAATGTACGGGCTTTATACGTAGGGACTAAGGGCACAAACCGAAATATTCTCGTTCCGTATAACACTGCCCGACTCAATAGTTGTTTTATATACCTGAAAGCAATGAAAATGAGGTCGATAAATGACGAAATCGATGTCGAAACATTTGATTTTCCGTTTTTCCGTAGCCGTCGTCCGTTCGCGTTAGTTCCGAGAAGTGATTTCGTTTCCATATAATCATAAACCGATTGGACACTAGCGAACTCGATTTCCGTAACCAGATTAAGGCACAAAGGGCGCGCACACATTCACTGCACGGATTAGAGCAAGTTCCCTTAATTGATTGAGGCCGGGATCTCCGTTGAATGACTTCGTAAGCCGTTCGAGGTCGACGGAAAAAGAGAGGAAGTTTTTCCATGATGCTTTTGCGAATTTACTTGTGCAAAAACGAAACACGCGATTGAAATAATTTATTTTTATTTATTTTTTTATTTGTTATCGAACTGAGCTGAATTGAGAAAATCCGAATATGCGAATGGAGAACCCAAAATATGCATTTATTCAAAATATGCATAGATGCGTTTTGGAAAATTTTTGAAAAACTGCGTTTCTCGTTTCGTCTCAGACTTATGCCCAAGAGGGGGAAATATTATCAAATTTTGGAGAAATGTGAATGAATATAGGAGAAATATCGTCGTAATGGAGAAGTATGGAAAATTTTTGGAGAAATATCGTCGTAATGGAGAAATATGATTAGATATTGGAGAAATATGGAAAAGGTTTGGAGAAATATCGTCGTAATGGAGAAATATGGAAAATTTTTGGAGAAATATCGTCGTAATGGAGAAATATGGAAAATTTTTGGAGAAATATCGTCGTAATGGAGAATTATGATTAGATATTGGAGAAATATGGAAAAATTTGGAAAATTTTTGGAGAAATATGATTGGATAATGGAGAAATATGGAAATTTTTTGGAGAAATATCGTCGTAATGGAGATATATGATTAGACATCGGGAAAACATGGAAAATTTTTGGAAAAATATCGTCTTAATGGAGAAATATGATTGGATAATGGAGAAATATAGAAAATATTTGGAGAAATCTCATAGTAATAGAGATATATGATAGATATGGGAAAATATGAAAAATTTTGGGAGAAATATCGTGGTAATGGAGAAATATCGTGGTAATGGAGAAATATGATTAGATATTGGAGAAATATGGAAAAGGTTTGGAGAAATATCGTCGTAATGGAGAAATATGGAAAAGGTTTGGAGAAATATCGTCGTAATGGAGAAATATGGAAAATTTTTGGAGAAATATCGTCGTAATGGAGAAATATGATTAGATATTGGAGAAATATGGAAAAGGTTTGGAGAAATATCGTCGCAATGGAGAAATATGGAAAATTTTTGGAGAAATATCGTCGTAATGGAGAATTATGATTAGATATTGGAGAAATATGGAAAAATTTGGAAAATTTTTGGAGAAATATGATTGGATAATGGAGAAATATGGAAATTTTTTGGAGAAATATCGTCGTAATGGAGAAATATGATTGGATAATGGAGAAATATGGAAAATTTTTAAAGAAATATCGTCGTAATGGAGAATTATGATTAGATTTTGGGGAAATATGGAAAATTTTTGGAGAAATATGATTGGATAATGGGGAAATATGGAAAATTTTTGGAGAAATATCGTCGTAATTGAGGAATATGGAAAATTTTTGAAGAAATATGGAAAATGTTTGGAGAAATATCGTCGTAATGGAGAAATATGGAAAATTTTTGGAGAAATATTGTCGTAATGGAGAAATATGATTAGATAATGGAGAAATATGGAAAATTTTGGAAAATTTTTGGAGAAATATCGTCGTATTCGAGAAATATGATTGGATAATGGAGAAATATGGAAAATATTTAAAGAAATATCGTCGTAATGGAGAAATATGATTAGGTATTGGAGAAATATGGAAAATTTTGGAAAATTTTTGGAGAAATATGGAAAATGTTTGTAGAAATATCGTCGTAATTGAGGAATATGGAAAATTTTTGATGAATTATCGTCGTATGGAGAAATATGATTAGGTATTGGAGAAATATTGAAAATTTTGGAAAATTTTTGGAGAAATATGGAAAATGTTTGTAGAAATATCGTCGTAATGGAGATATATGATTAGACATCGGGAAAACATGGAAAATTTTTGGAAAAATATCGTCTTAATGGAGAAATATGATTGGATAATGGAGAAATATAGAAAATATTTGGAGAAATCTCATAGTAATAGAGATATATGATTAGATATGGGAAAATATGAAACATTTTGGGAGAAATATCGTCGTAATGGAGAAATATGATTAGATATTGGAGAAATATGGAGAATGTTTGGAGAAATATCGTGGTAATGGAGAAATATGATTGGATAATGGAGAAATATAGAAAATATTTGGAGAAATCTCATAGTAATAGAGATATATGATTAGATATGGGAAAATATTAAAAATTTTGGGAGAAATATCGTCGTAATGGAGAAATATGATTAGATATTGGAGAAATATGGAAAATGTTTGGAGAAATATCGTCGTAATGGAGATATATGATCATATATTGGAGACATATAGACAATTTTTGCAAAAATATCGAAATGGAGAAATGAGATTAGATTTTGGAGAAACATGGAAAATTAATGCTGAAAGAAAATTAGTAATTTTGGAGAAATATGGTGATAACGGAGAAATATGATTAAATATTGCCAAAAAATGAATTATTTTTGGAAAAATATCATTCAAAATTTGGAGAAAAATGAAATATTTTTGTAGAAATATGGTCGTATTGGAGGAATATTAAATATTGAAGATGTGAAAGTAATTTTTGGAGGAATATGATTATAATGGAGGAATGTGAAAAAATATTGGAGAATTAAGAGTAATTTTTGGAGAAATGACGTCACATGTGAGAAATATGGAGAAATGTGATCAAATATTGGAGAAAATGAATAATTTTTGGAGAAATATTTTAATAATGGAGAAATATGATTAGATAAGGGAAAAAATGAATTAATTTTGGAGGAATATGGTAACAAGGGAGAAATGTGATTAAATATTGGAGGAAAATCGAAGTTTTTTGAAAGAAAATTCATATTTTTCGAATTAATTTGGTCCCAATGTGAAAATGTAAATGAAAATTTTGAAAATATGAAAAATTTATGGAGGGATATGGAGAAATATTTTCAATTTTCGAAAAATTATGGTCACAGGGGAGAAATAAAAGATTGGAGGGAAATTGATTGAAGAATTTGATTAATTTTTCAAGAAAATTTGGTCACAATGGAAAAATGTAAATGAAAATTGGAGAAATATGGAAAAAATATGGAGAATTAAGATTAAATAAGACCTGGGAAATATCACTTTCCAAAAAACCCTTGTATATTTTTTGAAAAACACGAAACACGGAACAATTTCATGAAAACTTAGTTTTATCAATTTATTTTCAATTAAAATCTAATAAACTACACTGGAAATTAATAAGCATTTTTGATTTTATAAATACTATACCTGGTGATAAAAAAAAAACGATATTTTATTATAAATTTTCGTTTTAGCCTTCGAAACAGTCCTTTTTGAGTCAGTACAAGCATTTTAATAATTTTTTTAATTCTGACGCGTATATTCTTAATATTCGGTACGAGGAAAAAGTCAATTGAACAAAATCTGGCGTATACTATGGCCGAAGAATGATTTTCGTTCCGATTTTGGTCAAATATGGCGTTCAAACTCAACGCAAACATCTAAAAAGTTTACAGTGTTGCCCAAAACTACTCGAGTTTCAAATTCTGGCTGTTCGAAACGACGTAGGTCGAGTTTTAATTCTCCAAACGACTTCTCTGGAAACGTCCCGCTCTCTTATAAATTTCCCCTTTTTATTTTTGCGCTAGACACAAGTTAGAAAGCTCTCGACCGAATGCAAATTTTTATTTCTAGTAATCATAAAGTCTTACTGAAGAATCACAGATCTAAATCCCTTTTTAAAATTCAATTAAACTTCTCCGTGGTTGGGTTTTATAAATCTTGCGGTTGGAATGAACAAAAAAATCGATTCGTCTTATATCAAAAGGAATTTGGGGATTGCGATGGACGAGATATATCGAAAAAAGGATAAAATCGACATTTTTTCTGTTTTTTTTCCTTCTGATTACCGCAATCGTTTTAAATCAGTTCTCAAGCTTCTGCCGCCATACGACTAGCATCCATCAGGTTAATTGCTTCACAGCTTTGAGTATCTTCATCATATTCTTTCCCAAACTGCGATTTTCTGTTTGAAGGTTCCAAAAACTCCCTGGTGCGTCGATCGGGGAACGTTCAGAGGGAAAAACAACCCTTTAAACTCGTAATTTCCTTCATCTAGTACCAAATTTTCTTCTCAAGCTTCTGTTGCCATACGACTAGCATCCAGCAGGTTAATTGCTTCACAGCTTTGAGTATCTTCATCATATTCTTTCCCAAACTGCGATTTTCTGTTTGAAGGTTCCAAAAACTCCCTGGTGCGTCGATTGGGGAACGTTCAGAGGGAAAAACAACTTACCTATAAATGAGTTTTCTTCTGACGGATCTTTTGAAAAATCCGGAACAGCCGTTGCATGCCAGAATTCCGTAATGTTTCCCCGAGCTGGTATCCCCGCAGACGACGCATATAAGCCCGGGTATTCCTTTCTTGGTGGGTACGTTCCAAGGAGGAGGCGGCGTACGGGAGGCTTGAATCAAAGTTTGGGAGGACGGTAAACAAAGCGCCAGGGGGTGATCACCTTCTTGGGAGTAACAATCGGCACTGTTCGGCGATGTTCGTAGATCTGGAAATGAAAATATTTTTTTATCGTGACGTTAATTTATTTTTGAAAGCCGGTTAGAGTATGGTTGGAGGGTCGGGAGAATCATGGCATATGGGACCTATTCGACCCTATTTACATTATAATTAAATACGCCCTTGATGTCACTTGTAGCGGAATTGATGACATTAAATTTGCACACTTGGTATTCGGGTGAACAATCGGTTATGGTAGATATGATCTTTGAGTACATCTTGTATCAATTAAATTCAATTTGTATCGAATTCGAATTAACTAAAATGTTGATAAAACATATCTAGAAAGTCGAAATTTGAATAAAAAGTGTCTAGAAAGTCATTTTTTTTAAAAAAAGCGACTGGAAAGGTTCCCAAATTGAAAATATCATCTAGAAAGTCAGGGGTTGAGTAAAAAGTGTCTAGAAAGGTAGTGACAGATGATAAAATATATCTAGAAAGTCGAAATTTGAATAAAAAGTGTCTAGAAAGTCATTTTTTTTAAAAAAAGCGACTGGAAAGGTTCCCAAATTGAAAATATCATCTAGAAAGTCAGAGGTTGAGTAAAAAGTGTCTAGAAAGGTAGTGACAGTTGATAAAACATATCTAGAAAGTCGAAATTTGAATAAAAAGTGTCTAGAAAGTCATTTTTTTTAAAAAAAGCGACTGGAAAGGTTCCCAAATTGAAAATATCATCTAGAAAGTCAGGGGTTGAGTAAAAAGTATCTAGAAAGGTAGTGACAGATGATAAAATATATCTAGAAAGTCGAAATTTGAATAAAAAGTGTCTAGAAAATCATTTTTTTTAAAAAAAGCGACTGGAAAGGTTCCCAAATTGAAAATATCATCTAGAAAGTCAGGGGTTGAGTAAAAAGTGTCTAGAAAGGTAGTGACAGTTGATAAAATATATCTAGAAAGTCGAAATTTGAATAAAAAGTGTCTAGAAAGTCATTTTTTTAAAAAAAAGCGACTGGAAAGGTTCCCAAATTGAAAATATCATCTAGAAAGTCAGGGGTTGAGTAAAAAGTGTCTAGAAAGGTAGTGACAGTTGATAAAATATATCTAGAAAGTCGAAATTTGAATAAAAAGTGTCTAGAAAGTCATTTTTTTTAAAAAAAGCGACTGGAAAGGTTCCCAAATTGAAAATATCATCTAGAAAGTCAGGGGTTGAGTAAAAAGTGTCTAGAAAGGTAGTGACAGTTGATAAAATATATCTAGAAAGTCGAAATTTGAATAAAAAGTGTCTAGAAAGTCATTTTTTTAAAAAAAAGCGACTGGAAAGGTTCCCAAATTGAAAATATCATCTAGAAAGTCAGGGGTTGAGTAAAAAGTGTCTAGAAAGGTAGTGACAGTTGATAAAATATATCTAGAAAGTCGAAATTTGAATAAAAAGTGTCTAGAAAGTCATTTTTTTTAAAAAAAGCGACTGGAAAGGTTCCCAAATTGAAAATATCATCTAGAAAGTCAGGGGTTGAGTAAAAAGTGTCTAGAAAGGTAGTGACAGTTGATAAAATATATCTAGAAAGTCGAAATTTGAATAAAAAGTGTCTAGAAAATCATTTTTTTTAAAAAAAGCGACTGGAAAGGTTCCCAAATTGAAAATATCATCTAGAAAGTCAGGGGTTGAGTAAAAAGTGTCTAGAAAGGTAGTGACAGTTGATAAAATATATCTAGAAAGTCGAAATTTGAATAAAAAGTGTCTAGAAAGTCATTTTTTTTAAAAAAAGCGACTGGAAAGGTTCCCAAATTGAAAATATCATCTAGAAAGTCAGGGGTTGAGTAAAAAGTGTCTAGAAAGGTAGTGACAGTTGATAAAATATATCTAGAAAGTCGAAATTTGAATAAAAAGTGTCTAGAAAGTCATTTTTTTAAAAAAAAGCGGCTGGAAAGGTTCCCAAATTGAAAATATCATCTAGAAAGTCAGGGGTTGAGTAAAAAGTGTCTAGAAAGGTAGTGACAGTTGATAAAATATATCTAGAAAGTCGAAATTTGAATAAAAAGTGTCTAGAAAGTCATTTTTTTTAAAAAAAGCGACTGGAAAGGTTCCCAAATTGAAAATATCATCTAGAAAGTCAGGGGTTGAGTAAAAAGTGTCTAGAAAGGTAGTGACAGATGATAAAATATATCTAGAAAGTCGAAATTTGAATAAAAAGTGTCTAGAAAATCATTTTTTTTAAAAAAAGCGACTGGAAAGGTTCCCAAATTGAAAATATCATCTAGAAAGTCAGGGGTTGAGTAAAAAGTGTCTAGAAAGGTAGTGACAGTTGATAAAATATATCTAGAAAGTCGAAATTTGAATAAAAAGTGTCTAGAAAGTCATTTTTTTTTAAAAAAAGCGACTGGAAAGGTTCCCAAATTGAAAATATCATCTAGAAAGTCAGGGGTTGAGTAAAAAGTGTCTAGAAACGTAGTGACAGTTGGTAAAATATATCTAGAAAGTCGAAATTTGAATAAAAAGTGTCTAGAAAATCATTTTTTTTTAAAAAAGCGACTGGAAAGGTTCCCAAATTGAAAATATCATCTAGAAAGTCAGGGGTTGAGTAAAAAGTGTCTAGAAAGGTAGTGACAGTTGATAAAATATATCTAGAAAGTCGAAATTTGAATAAAAAGTGTCTAGAAAGTCATTTTTTTTTAAAAGAAGCGACTGGAAAGGTTCCCAAATTGAAAATATCATCTAGAAAGTCAGAGGTTGAGTAAAAAGTGTCTAGAAAGGTAGTGACAGTTGATAAAACATATCTAGAAAGTCGAAATTTGAATAAAAAGTGTCTAGAAAGTCATTTTTTTTAAAAAAAGCGACTGGAAAGGTTCCCAAATTGAAAATATCATCTAGAAAGTCAGGGGTTGAGTAAAAAGTGTCTAGAAAGGTAGTGACAGATGATAAAATATATCTAGAAAGTCGAAATTTGAATAAAAAGTGTCTAGAAAATCATTTTTTTTTAAAAAAGCGACTGGAAAGGTTCCCAAATTGAAAATATCATCTAGAAAGTCAGGGGTTGAGTAAAAAGTGTCTAGAAAGGTAGTGACAGTTGATAAAATATATCTAGAAAGTCGAAATTTGAATAAAAAGTGTCTAGAAAGTCATTTTTTTTAAAAAAAGCGACTGGAAAGGTTCCCAAATTGAAAATATCATCTAGAAAGTCAGGGGTTGAGTAAAAAGTGTCTAGAAAGGTAGTGACAGTTGATAAAATATTTCTAGAAAGTCGAAATTTGAATAAAAAGTGTCTAGAAAGTCATTTTTTTTTAAAAAAAGCGACTGGAAAGGTTCCCAAATTGAAAATATCATCTAGAAAGTCAGGGGTTGAGTAAAAAGTGTCTAGAAACGTAGTGACAGTTGGTAAAATATATCTAGAAAGTCGAAATTTGAATAAAAAGTGTCTAGAAAATCATTTTTTTTTAAAAAAGCGACTGGAAAGGTTCCCAAATTGAAAATATCATCTAGAAAGTCAGGGGTTGAGTAAAAAGTGTCTAGAAAGGTAGTGACAGTTGATAAAATATATCTAGAAAGTCGAAATTTGAATAAAAAGTGTCTAGAAAGTCATTTTTTTTAAAAGAAGCGACTGGAAAGGTTCCCAAATTGAAAATATCATCTAGAAAGTCAGAGGTTGAGTAAAAAGTGTCTAGAAAGGTAGTGACAGTTGATAAAACATATCTAGAAAGTCGAAATTTGAATAAAAAGTGTCTAGAAAGTCATTTTTTTTAAAAAAAGCGACTGGAAAGGTTCCCAAATTGAAAATATCATCTAGAAAGTCAGGGGTTGAGTAAAAAGTGTCTAGAAAGGTAGTGACAGATGATAAAATATATCTAGAAAGTCGAAATTTGAATAAAAAGTGTCTAGAAAATCATTTTTTTTTAAAAAAGCGACTGGAAAGGTTCCCAAATTGAAAATATCATCTAGAAAGTCAGGGGTTGAGTAAAAAGTGTCTAGAAAGGTAGTGACAGTTGATAAAATATATCTAGAAAGTCGAAATTTGAATAAAAAGTGTCTAGAAAGTCATTTTTTTTAAAAAAAGCGACTGGAAAGGTTCCCAAATTGAAAATATCATCTAGAAAGTCAGAGGTTGAGTAAAAAGTGTCTAGAAAGGTAGTGACAGTTGATAAAACATATCTAGAAAGTCGAAATTTGAATAAAAAGTGTCTAGAAAGTCATTTTTTTTAAAAAAAGCGACTGGAAAGGTTCCCAAATTGAAAATATCATCTAGAAAGTCAGAGGTTGAGTAAAAAGTGTCTAGAAAGGTAGTGACAGTTGATAAAACATATCTAGAAAGTCGAAATTTGAATAAAAAGTGTCTAGAAAGTCATTTTTTTTAAAAAAAGCGACTGGAAAGGTTCCCAAATTGAAAATATCATCTAGAAAGTCAGGGGTTGAGTAAAAAGTGTCTAGAAAGGTAGTGACAGTTGATAAAATATATCTAGAAAGTCGAAATTTGAATAAAAAGTGTCTAGAAAGTCATTTTTTTTAAAAAAAGCGACTGGAAAGGTTCCCAAATTGAAAATATCATCTAGAAAGTCAGGGGTTGAGTAAAAAGTGTCTAGAAAGGTAGTGACAGTTGATAAAATATATCTAGAAAGTCGAAATTTGAATAAAAAGTGTCTAGAAAGTCATTTTTTTAAAAAAAAGCGACTGGAAAGGTTTAGAAATTGACAATATCATCTAGAAAGCCAGGATTCAAGTAAAAAATATGTAGAAATGTGATGATAGTTGGAAAAATATATCTAGAAAGCTGGACTTTGGATAGAAAGTGTCTAGAAAGTCATCTTTTATATAAAAAGTGACTGGAAAAGTTCAAACTTTAAAAATATCATCTAGGAAGACAGGGTTTGAGTAAAAAATATGTAGAAATGTGATGGCTGTTGAAAAATATATCTAGAAAGTCGACATTTGAATAGAAAGTGTCTAGAAAGTCATATGTTATTTAAAAAGTGACTGGAAAGGTTTCGGCATTGGAAAATATCATCTAAAAAGCTAGGAGTTGGGTAAAAAATGCTAGAAAGGTGGAATTTGAATTGAAAGTGTCTAGAAAATCAATTTTTTCAATGTTTTCAATCGGTAGTTGCATTAACAACAGAAAACCTCGCCGTTTCACCTTCTTTGTTCCATTATAGATCATCATAAGCATTTTTCCAAATGCCCGAGGTACACAGCGTTTGACCCGGTATTTTCGTACAGTTTTTTGTAACGAACGAACGGGGTGGAAGGACTAGAATTCACCCGAACCGGCAAACTCAAAAAATTCATAACTATAACGAACATCAAGTAAAAAACTGTCTCAAAACTCGCCCTTCCAATTATTACCTGGCTAATTTCATTTTTACTTTATTATATTCATGATATCGAAACTAATAATTGCACTAATGGAATTGTTGTTAGTTTCCATCCCCCTTAAACCCAACGATGTAAAATTTACATGAACTACCCTCGTTTCGCGAGCCCTATTACGAGATCGAGTGCGCGTGAAATTTCCTAATAGATTTTTAATTTCTTTGACCAAATGGTGTATATATATATCTCTATATATATATATATATATAATATCGGTAGACGCCCTTCCGAGCTTTGCTAGTCACAAAGGGACACTCATCTTTCTATAATGTATCGTCTGGTAGCGTCCCTAACCTAACTTTCTCTCTTAATACCGTCTATTCATCCCCGCATAATACAAATTAATACACCGGCATTAAAATAGGAATACCACTTAATCCTAGACCGATTCTGATCGGTTTTTGTGAGTTTGCACTTGGTATCGGGATGAAATACAGGGTGGGATTCGGGGGGTGGCTAGATTTCGGAATTTTTTTCGATATTACGCGATGTTTCGTTGAAAAAACTGTTGTGATGTTATTCTGCGCGCTCTTTCCATGACACAATTTATAATCTGAATCAGTTGCTGTATTTGTTAGACGTGTTTTTCGTTATTTCCCGTACTGTCTAGGTCTGTATAGACGATTATTCAATATTTTCATAGAAAAAACTGATATAATCGTGATTTTGGATGTTTTAGACGTTTTGGGATCATTTTGTCCCAAATTTGGGGTCGTTTTTAATAGAAACCTCATATTTTCTATTTCGACAAAATTTTCTTACTTGATTTCTTGCGATAAGAAAATATGAGAGAGATTCTAAGCACAATTTCGGACGTTTAATGTTTTTTTAGGATCATTTTTGTCCCAAATTTCTTATTGATTATCTTATGGGGTCGTATTATTTTCAATTTTATAGAATTTTCTTTCTGAATTTCTTTGGTTCAACAAATATTAGCGTAATTTCGAACGTTTTATGTCTTTTTGGGATCATTTTTGTCCCAAATTTCTCATAGATTGTTCTTTGAGTTTTTAACTAAGTTCCCAAATATTTTCTTATTTAACATTATCCACTTCTAGAATCAGAAAGTTTAAGCATGATTTTTGGCCGTTTTCCGTCTTTTTAGGGTCATTTTTGTCCCAAATTTGGGGTCGTTTTTAATATAAACCTCATTTTTTCTATTTCGACAAAATTTTCTTACTAGATTTCTTGCGATAAGAAAATATGAGAGAGATTCTAAGCACAATTTCGGACGTTTAATGTTTTTTTAGGATCATTTTTGTCCCAAATTTCTTATTGTTTATCTTATGGGGTCGTTCCCAACAAAAACGTTAATTATTTTCAATTTTTTAGAATTTTCTTTCTGAATTTCCTTGGTTCAACAAATATTAGCGTAATTTCGAACGTTTTATGTTTTTTGGGATCATTTTGTCCCAAATTCCTCATAGATTGTTCTTTGAGGTCAGTTTTTAACTAAGCTCCCAAATATTTTCTTATTTAACATTATCCACTTCTAGAATCAGAAAGTTTAAGCACAATTTCGGACGTTTAATGTTTTTTTGGGATCATTTTTGTCCCAAATTTCTTATTGTTTATCTTATGGGGTCGTTCCCAACAAAAACGTTAATTATTTTCAATTTTTTAGAATTTTCTTTCTGAATTTCCTTGGTTCAACAAATATTAGCGTAATTTCGAACGTTTTATGTTTTTTGGGATCATTTTGTCCCAAATTCCTCATAGATTGTTCTTTGAGGTCAGTTTTTAACTAAGCTCCCAAATATTTTCTTATTTAACATTATCCACTTCTAGAATCAGAAAGTTTAAGCACAATTTCGGACGTTTAATGTTTTTTTGGGATCATTTTTGTCCCAAATTTCTTATTGGTTATCTTATGGGGTCGTTCCCAACAAAAACGTTAATTATTTTCAATTTTTTAGAATTTTCTTTCTGAATTTCCTTGGTTCAACAAATATTAGCGTAATTTCGAACGTTTTATGTTTTTTGGGATCATTTTGTCCCAAATTCCTCATAGATTGTTCTTTGAGGTCAGTTTTTAACTAAGCTCCCAAATATTTTCTTATTTAACATTATCCACTTCTAGAATCAGAAAGTTTAAGCACAATTTCGGACGTTTAATGTTTTTTTGGGATCATTTTTGTCCCAAATTTCTTATTGGTTATCTTATGGGATCGTTCCCAACAAAAACGTTAATTATTTTCAATTTTATAAAATTTTCTTTCTGAATTTCTTTGGATCAACAAATATTAGCGTAATTTCGAACGTTTTATGTCTTTTTGGGATCATTTTTGTCCCAAATTCCTCATAGATTGTTCTTTGAGGTCAGTTTTTAACTAAGCTCCCAAATATTTTCTTATTTAACATTATCCACTTCTAGAATCAGAAAGTTTAAGCATGATTTTAGGTCGTTTTCCGTCTTTTTGGGGTCATTTTTGTCCCAAATTTCTTATTGGTTATCTTATGGGATCGTTCCTAACAAAAACGTTAGTTATTTTCAATTTTATAGAATTTTCTTTCTGAATTTCTTTGGATCAACAAATATTAGCGTAATTTCGAACATTTTATGTCTTTTTGGGATCATTTTTGTCCCAAATTTGAAGTCGATTCTAATAAAAACCTCAATTATTTTCTATCTCAACAAAATTTTCTTACTTAATTAGAAAATATGGACGAAATTTTTAGCACAGTTTCGGTCGTTTTATATCTTTTTGGGGTCATTTTTGTCCCAAATTACTCATAGATTGTTCTTTGAGGTCAGTTTTTAACTAAGCCCCCAACTATTTTCTTATTTAACGTTATCCACTTCAAGAATCAAAAAGTTTAAGCATTATATTCGGCCATTTTCCGTCTTTTTGGGGTCATTTTTGTCTCAAATTCCCTATTGATTATTTTTTGGGGTCGTTCCTAAGAAAAACTTCAATTATATTCCCAATTTTATAGAATTTTCTTTCTGAATTTCTTTTGTTCAACAAATAAGGGCTTATTTTCGAAAGTTTTATGTCTTTTGGGATCATTTTTATCCCAAATTTGGGGTCGTTTTCTAATAAAAACCTCAATTATTTTCTATTTTAGCAAAATTTTTAACTTGATTTCTTGGGATAAGAAAATATGGATGAAATTTTAAGCACAGTTTCGGACGTTTTATATCTTTTTGGGTCATTTTTGTCCCAAATTCCTTATTGATTATCTTTTGGGACGTTCCTAACAAAAACGTTAATTATTTTCAGTTTTATAGAATTTTCTTTGAGGATTTATTGGATCAGCAAATATGGCCGTAATTTCGAACTTAATTTCGGACGTTTTATGTCTTTTTGGGATCAGTTTTGTCCCAATTTCCTTATTAATTTTCTTTCGGTGTTGTTTTTAACAGAAACTTCATTTTTTTCCTTTGTTAGTAAAGTTTTCACTGAATTTATTGGGATCAAAATATATTGACGTCATTTTGAGCACGAATTCAGGAGTTTTGACTTTTTGGGATCAATTTGTCCCAAATTCCTTAATTCGTCTTTGAGATCTGTTGTTGGCAAAGCCCTCAATTATTTTCTTATTTGACGCTATCCAATTTTAGGATCATAAAGTTTAAAAATAATTTTCAATTTTTTCTGTCTTTTTGGGATCATTTTTGTCCCAAATTCCTTTTTCAGGTCGTTTTAAGGAAAATTCTTTATTTTTTGTCACGGTTCATTGAGTTTTTTGGGATCAAGGAAAATGAGCGTACATTTAATTATTTTTGTATTTTTTGGATCATATATATTTGGGGTCGTCATTGATAAAGTCCTCAATCATTTTCTTGTTTGACCGTACCAAATTTTAGGATAACAAATAGCGAAAACGATTCCGAATCTTTCGTGTCTTTTTTTGGGGTCATTTTTGTCCTAAACTTTTTATAAGCTGTTTTTTAGGGTCGATTTCTGCTTAATTCGTGTCCCAAATGAATGGTAATAATCCTTTATTTTGTTATATACTGTATGAAGTTCAAAAATTTCCTATTTTGAGTCAAAATCACATGTTTAATTCAAGATTTTTCATTAGAGCAAACTTTGAGTCCAATTCTGTTAAAAGTAGTGGGTTGGTTGTAAAAAATTTCCTATTGATATCTGGCTTAGATGCATGTGGCCTCGCTGCACTTTACATATGTCGCAATTTAATTATGCCTAGGGGCGATGTCAAAAGTGATTTGAGCCATAAATGACATAAATTATTATCTTTACAATAATTCTCTTTATTAAATTAATTGAAAATTGTCCCAAATTTTTTGCTGACTTATTTTGTCTCTTAGTTGAGTTTTTTTCCCAATTTCTTCGGGTCGATGAATATTAGTATGACTTTAGGAATTTTGGGGTCATTTTTGTCCCAAATTCTTTCTTGAGTATTTCTTTGGTGTCGTCTCTTGTGAGGTGCTCACTTATTTTTGCCTCTTGGTCAAGTTTTTTGCCCAATTTGTTGGGGTCGATTAATATGAGTACGATTTTAGGAATTTTGGGGTCATTTTTGTCCCAAATTCTTCCTTGAGTATTTCTTTGGTGTCGTCTCTTATGAGGTGCTCACTGATTTTGTCTCTTGGTCGAGTTTTTTGCCCAATTTCTTGGGGTCGATAAATATGAGTATGACTTTAGGAATTTTCGGGTCATTTTTGTCCCAAATTCTTTCTTGAGTATTTCTTTGGTGTCGTCTCTTGTGAGGTGCTCACTTATTTTTGCCTCTTGGTCGAGTTTTTTGCCCAATTTCTTCGGGTCGATGAATATTAGTATGACTTTAGGAATTTTGGGGTCATTTTTGTCCCAAATTCTTTCTTGAGTATTTCTTTGGTGTCGTCTCTTGTGAGGTGCTCACTTATTTTTGTCTCTTGGTCGAGTTTTTTGCCCAATTTCTTCGGGTCGATGAATATTAGTATGACTTTAGGAATTTTGGGGTCATTTTTGTCCCAAATTCTTTCTTGAGTATTTCTTTGGTGTCGTCTCTTATGAGGTGCTCACTGATTTTGTCTCTTGGTCGAGTTTTTTGCCCAATTTCTTGGGGTCGATAAATATGAGTATGACTTTAGGAATTTTCGGGTCATTTTTGTCCCAAATTCTTTCTTGAGTATTTCTTTGGTGTCGTCTCTTGTGAGGTGCTCACTTATTTTTGCCTCTTGGTCGAGTTTTTTGCCCAATTTCTTCGGGTCGATGAATATTAGTATGACTTTAGGAATTTTGGGGTCATTTTTGTCCCAAATTCTTTCTTGAGTATTTCTTTGGTGTCGTCTCTTGTGAGGTGCTCACTTATTTTTGTCTCTTGGTCGAGTTTTTTGCCCAATTTCTTCGGGTCGATGAATATTAGTATGACTTTAAGAATTTTGGGGTCATTTTTGTCTCAAATTCATTATTGAGTATTTCTTTGGTGTCGTCTCTTGTAATGTACTCACTTATTTTGTCTCTTGGTCGAGTTTTTTGCCCAATTACTTGGGGTCCATGAATATTAGTATGACTTTAGGAATTTTGGGGTCATTTTTGTCCCAAATTCTTTCTTGACTATTTCTTTGGAGTCTTCTTTTGTGAGATGCTCACTTATTTTGTCCCTTGGTCAAGTTTTTTGCCCAATTTCTTGGGGTCGATTAATATGAGTACGATTTTAGGAATTTTGGGGTCATTTTTGTCTCAAATTCTTTCTTGAGTATTTCTTTGGTGTCGTCTCTTGTGAGGTGCTCACTTATTTTGTCTCTTGGTCGAGTTTAGGATGATTTCAGGTCTTTTTATTCTTTCTTAGGATCATTTTTGTCCTAAATCCCATCATAATACCTCAGTTTCATCGTTTCCGTTCATTTTTTCACAATCTACAAAATTTTTTATCGAATACTTTGGGATCAACGCGATTAAGCGTAATTTTAGGTATCTGTCTTCTTTCTTAGGATCATTTTGATCCCAAATTCTTCTAGACTGTTTCTTGAGGCTGTATCTAGTGAGATGTTCATTTATTTTTCTTTTAAATAGAGTTTTTCATCGATTTCCCTGGGACCAATAAGATTAAACGTGATTTTGGGATATTTTCTTCTTGCGTGAGATCAATTTTATCCTAAATCTCATCGTATATATTTCTCATTATGGTTTTGTTCGATTTTTAGATATTTCCACTTTCAACAAGGTTTTTTTAACCGAATTATTTGGAATCAAGGCAATTGGGCGTAATTTTAGGTATCTGTCTTCTTTCTTAGGATCATTTTGATCCCAAATTCTTCTCGACTGTTTCTTGAGGTTGTAGCTAGTGAGATGTTTATTTATTTTTCTTTTAAATAGAGTTTTTCATCGATTTCCCTGGGACCAATATGTTTAAACGGGATTTTAGGATATTTTCTTCTTGCGTGGGATCAATTTTATCCTAAATCTCATCGTATATATTTCTCATTATGTTTTTGTTCGATTTTTAGATATTTCCACTTTCAACAAGGTGTTTTTACCGAATTATTTGGGATCAAGGCGATTAGGCGTAATTCTATGTCTTTTTTGGCTCCCTTGGGATCATTTTAGTCCTAAATTGCTTCTAACTATTTCTTGTGATCATTTTTTTCCGAATATTTTCTGTTTTTTTGACAAGGTACCTCAACTTAAGTCCAATCTTACGTAAAACAGCCCACGCGATCACCCGATTCGATTCCTTGTGATTATTTTCTGCGATGTTATATAGGATATGAATCAAATTTATCATTTAATTCACGCGGATGTTGATAATTTCGTGAAAACGTTGTTTACAAAATTTTTTCTACGACAATTATATAGTTTAATCGTTTTTTGGTTAATATCTAGTTAAGGGTGGGTTTTATCAAAAAAATCGTATCTACCAAATTTGTAGCTTGAAAAATTCTCTAGAAAAATCATATCGACACTTTATTTCGTATTCACAACGGTTTTCTAGAAAATTCGGTTTGAAAAAAAAGCCAAAAAAATTTTTAACCGATAAGGTGAATCGGCACTTACCATTGGGGTGGCAGGAGCGTTGTTCACTCAATATGGAAATAGTTTGATCCATTGTCACGCACCCACTTCAAAAAAACATTTTCCCGCAACACTTTATCAAAGAAAAAAAAACAAAAAAGAAAATTCAATGCAATTAATGACAGTTGTTGATGAAAAGCGGCGGTATTAAGAAATGACCGATTTATACGTTTAACAGGGTGGCGCGTATCGTGTTATGTAGGGCGGATCTCGCCACCCCGTGTTTAACTTCTGGTTTACGCGACTGCGCTCTATTTTGACATCATGCCGTCCCGGCCGTTCGGCTTCAACCCCTTTTTTGGTATGATGATTTCGATCTACTAGACTGTGATGTTTTCATTCTTTTTATGTGTTTCTCCTTCCCTTGGATTAGAAGATTTTTTTATTCGTACGCGTATACGGGGGATGAAATTGAACGAAAATATTTGATAAAAAATCACGGAAGTTTCTACGATGTCCGCTAACAATTATATATACAACTTATCGCGTTTTTTCCCTTTTCATCGATTTTTTTTACCATTTTCATCATATAGAATCGATTTTTTTCCGTTTTTATCAAGTATAATCGATTTTTTTCCGTGTTAATCATGTGGAATCGATTGTTTTTTCGTTTGCATCATGTAGAATCGATTGTTTTTCCATTTTCATCATGTAGAATCGATTTTTTTCCATTTTCATCATGTAGAATCGATTGTTTTTTCGTTTGCATCATGTAGAATCGATTTTTTTTTCCATTTTCATCATGTAGAATCGATTGTTTTTTCGTTTGCATCATGTAAAATCGATTGTTTTTTCATTTTCATCATGTATAATCGATTGTTTTTTCCATTTTCATCATGTAGAAACCATTTTTTTCCATTTTCATCATGTATAATCGATTTTTTCTTCATTTTCATCATGTAGAATCAATTTTTTTTTCATTTCCATCATGTAGAGTCGATTGTTTTTTCGTTTGCATCATGTAGAATCGATTTTTTTCCATTTTCATCATGTAGAATCGATTTTTTTTCCATTTTCATCATGTATAATCGATTTTTTTCCCATTTTCATCATGTAGAATCGATTTTTTTTACCATTTTCATCATATAGAATTGATTTTTTTCCGTTTTTATCATGTATAATCGATTTACATCATGTAGAATCGATTGTTTTTCCATTTTCATCATGTAGAATCGATTTTTTTTCGTTTGCATCATGTAGAATCGATTGTTTTTCCATTTTCATCATGTAGAATCGATAGTTTTTTCATTTTCATCATGTAGAACGGATTGCAATATCCATTTTCGTTACGTGGAATCGTTTTCCCCCATTTTCATCATGAGGAAACGTTTATTTTCCCAATATTATCACACGGAAACCTTTTTTCTCATTTTCATCATGTAGCCTCGATTTTTTTCTATTCTCATCAAGTAGAATCGATTTTTTTGCATTTTCATCATGTAGAATCGATTGTTTTTCCATTTACATCATGTATAATCGATTGTTTTTCCTTTTACATCATAAAGAACGGATTGCAATTTCCATTTTCGTTATTTGGAATCGTTTTCCCCCATTTTCACCATGAGGAAACGTTTATTTTTCCATTTTCATCACACGAAATCGTTTTTTCTCTCATTTCTATCAAGCAGAAGCGATTTTTCATTTTTATCATGTAAAATCGATTGTTTTTCCATTTTCATCATGTAGAATCGATTTTTTTGTCGTTTTTATCATGTACAATCGATTTTTTTCCGTTTTCATCATATAAAATTGTTTGTTTTCCAATTTCATCAGATAGAATCGATTTTTTCCTTTTTTTTTTTCAAATATAACATTGGGAAAATCCTCATTTGAGCTTGGGAAAACTAATTTTCTGAAATTAATTTTTTCAAAATGGAATTTTCACCAATATTACCAACTCAGATAGATTTCCTTTCATATACTAATCGAAAACAACAATTTCAAAACAAAATTTCATATAATTCATCCCTTAAGACATAATCATCCCTTAAGTTTCTTTTTATTTTTATTTTTGTTCACCTGGTGGACGACAAACAACCCCAACAAAAATCAGTCACAGTCTATCTTCCGTTTTGATTCATGAACGGTGGCGCCTGGCGGTTGAATACGTTCATTGGTGCAATCGCGCTAATCCCATTGGTCTAAGTTGGTCTTTCATGGTATTGGCGCCCCACTCTTCGCGATGCCCTGGATGACCTCTGCTCTCGAGGTTATTTGTCACCGCCAGTCCATGTCACAGCTCTCGGGTATGAGAGCTCCATCGGAACGTTTGATGACGACGCGTATCGATTTGTCTGTTTCGACGCCGGAGAGTGGGGCGGCGTCGTCGGCGGAGGGGTTAGGATGATGCTCTTTGAAATTAACCGTCGATGTATTTAAACCAGATTTATATATTTAAAATGTCACGTTTAGGGTAGCATTTTCTTTATTTCTTCCTTATAGAATCAAAAAATGTCGAGATAAACATTTTCTTGTCCTCCAAATATGATAATTTCATAAATACGTTGTATTATCCTTGTCAGGTCCATCAGGTTAGCGATTAATTTGACTATCTGTTCGTACAAACCCAATTTTTCTTATTTAACCCTAAAAACATATTAATTTCAACACAATTTTGACTATGGATTGTCTTATTCACGAAAATTGACGAAAATTTCCTGCCGTGTTGCCAAATTAGTGATTTTTTTTTGAATTTTGTTACTAGAATGCGATATATTCCTTATAGAATTAAAAAATGGCGAGATAATCATTTTCTTGTCCTCCAAATATGATAATTTCATAAATACACTGCATTATCCCTCTCAGGTCCATCAGGTTAGCGATTAATTTGACTATCTGTTCGTACAAACCCATTTTTCCTTATTTAACCCTAAAAACCTATTAATTTCAACACAATTTTGACTATGGATTGTCTTAGTGACGAAAATTGACGAAAAATTCCTGCCGTGTTGCCAAATTAGTGATTTTTTTATCGAATTTTGTTACTAGAATGCAATATATTCGTTATAGAATCAAAAAATTACGAGATAATCATTTTCTTGTCCTCCAAATATGATAATTTCATAAATACACTGCATAATCCCTCTCAGGTCCATCAGGTTAGCGATTAATTTGACTATCTGTTCGTACAAACCCAATTTTCCTTATTTAACCCTAAAAACCTATTAATTTCAACACAATTTTGACTATGGATTGTCTTATTCACGAAAATTGACGAAAATTTCCTGCCATGTTGCCAAATTAGTGATTTTTTTTTGAATTTTGTTACTAGAATGCGATATATTCCTTATAGAATTAAAAAATGGCGAGATAATCATTTTCTTGTCCTCCAAATATGATAATTTCATAAATACACTGCATTATCCCTCTCAGGTCCACCAGACTAGCGATTAATTTGAGTATCTGTTCGTACAAACCCAATTTTTCTTATTTAACCCTAAAAACCTATTAATTTCAACACAATTTTGACTATGGATTGTCTTAGTGACGAAAATTGACGAAAAATTCCTGCCGTGTTGCCAAATTAGTGATTTTTTTATCGAATTTTGTTACTAGAATGCAATATATTCGTTATAGAATCAAAAAATTACGAGATAATCATTTTCTTGTCCTCCAAATATGATAATTTCATAAATACACTGCATAATCCCTCTCAGGTCCATCAGGTTAGCGATTAATTTGACTATCTGTTCGTACAAACCCAATTTTCCTTATTTAACCCTAAAAACCTATTAATTTCAACACAATTTTGAATATGGATTGTCTTATTCACGAAAATTGACGAAAATTTCCTGCCGTGTTGCCAAATTAGTGATTTTTTTTTGAATTTTGTTACTAGAATGCGATATATTCCTTATAGAATTAAAAAATTACGAGATAATCATTTTCTTGTCCTCCAAATATGATAATTTCATAAATACGTTGTATTATCCTTGTCAGGTCCACCAGACTAGCGATTAATTTGACTATCTGTTCGTACAAACCCAATTTTTCTTATTTAACCCTAAAAACCTATTAATTTCAACACAATTTTGACTATGGATTGTCTTAGTGACGAAAATTGACGAAAAATTCCTGCCGTGTTGCCAAATTAGTGATTTTTTTATCGAATTTTGTTACTAGAATGCAATATATTCGTTATAGAATCAAAAAATTACGAGATAATCATTTTCTTGTCCTCCAAATATGATAATTTCATAAATACACTGCATAATCCCTCTCAGGTCCATCAGGTTAGCGATTAATTTGACTATCTGTTCGTACAAACCCAATTTTCCTTATTTAACCCTAAAAACCTATTAATTTCAACACAATTTTGAATATGGATTGTCTTATTCACGAAAATTGACGAAAATTTCCTGCCGTGTTGCCAAATTAGTGATTTTTTTTTGAATTTTGTTACTAGAATGCGATATATTCCTTATAGAATTAAAAAATTACGAGATAATCATTTTCTTGTCCTCCAAATATGATAATTTCATAAATACACTGCATAATCCCTCTCAGGTCCATCAGGTTAGCGATTAATTTGACTATCTGTTCGTACAAACCCAATTTTTCTTATTTAACCCTAAAAACCTATTAATTTCAACACAATTTTGACTATGGATTGTCTTATTCACGAAAATTGACGAAAATTTCCTGCCATGTTGCCAAATTAGTGATTTTTTTTTGAATTTTGTTACTAGAATGCGATATATTCCTTATAGAATTAAAAAATGGCGAGATAATCATTTTCTTGTCCTCCAAATATGATAATTTCATAAATACACTGCATTATCCCTCTCAGGTCCACCAGACTAGCGATTAATTTGACTATCTGTTCGTACAAACCCAATTTTTCTTATTTAACCCTAAAAACCTATTAATTTCAACACAATTTTGACTATGGATTGTCTTATTCACGAAAATTGACGAAAATTTCCTGCCGTGTTGCCAAATTAGTGATTTTTTTTTGAATTTTGTTACTAGAATGCAATATATTCGTTATAGAATCAAAAAATTACGAGATAATCATTTTCTTGTCCTCCAAATATGATAATTTCATAAATACGTTGTATTATCCTTGTCAGGTCCACCAGACTAGCGATTAATTTGACTATCTGTTCGTACAAACCCAATTTTTCTTATTTAACCCTAAAAACCTATTAATTTCAACACAATTTTGACTATGGATTGTCTTAGTGACGAAAATTGACGAAAAATTCCTGCCGTGTTGCCAAATTAGTGATTTTTTTATCGAATTTTGTTACTAGAATGCAATATATTCGTTATAGAATCAAAAAATTACGAGATAATCATTTTCTTGTCCTCCAAATATGATAATTTCATAAATACACTGCATAATCCCTCTCAGGTCCATCAGGTTAGCGATTAATTTGACTATCTGTTCGTACAAACCCAATTTTCCTTATTTAACCCTAAAAACCTATTAATTTCAACACAATTTTGAATATGGATTGTCTTATTCACGAAAATTGACGAAAATTTCCTGCCGTGTTGCCAAATTAGTGATTTTTTTTTGAATTTTGTTACTAGAATGCGATATATTCCTTATAGAATTAAAAAATTACGAGATAATCATTTTCTTGTCCTCCAAATATGATAATTTCATAAATACACTGCATAATCCCTCTCAGGTCCATCAGGTTAGCGATTAATTTGACTATCTGTTCGTACAAACCCAATTTTTCTTATTTAACCCTAAAAACCTATTAATTTCAACACAATTTTGACTATGGATTGTCTTATTCACGAAAATTGACGAAAATTTCCTGCCATGTTGCCAAATTAGTGATTTTTTTTTGAATTTTGTTACTAGAATGCGATATATTCCTTATAGAATTAAAAAATGGCGAGATAATCATTTTCTTGTCCTCCAAATATGATAATTTCATAAATACACTGCATTATCCCTCTCAGGTCCACCAGACTAGCGATTAATTTGACTATCTGTTCGTACAAACCCAATTTTTCTTATTTAACCCTAAAAACCTATTAATTTCAACACAATTTTGACTATGGATTGTCTTATTCACGAAAATTGACGAAAATTTCCTGCCGTGTTGCCAAATTAGTGATTTTTTTTTGAATTTTGTTACTAGAATGCAATATATTCGTTATAGAATCAAAAAATTACGAGATAATCATTTTCTTGTCCTCCAAATATGATAATTTCATAAATACACTGCATAATCCCTCTCAGGTCCATCAGGTTAGCGATTAATTTGACTATCTGTTCGTACAAACCCAATTTTTCTTATTTAACCCTAAAAACCTATTAATTTCAACACAATTTTGACTATGGATTGTCTTATTCACGAAAATTGACGAAAATTTCCTGCCATGTTGCCAAATTAGTGATTTTTTTTTGAATTTTGTTACTAGAATGCGATATATTCCTTATAGAATTAAAAAATGGCGAGATAATCATTTTCTTGTCCTCCAAATATGATAATTTCATAAATACACTGCATTATCCCTCTCAGGTCCACCAGACTAGCGATTAATTTGAGTATCTGTTCGTACAAACCCAATTTTTCTTATTTAACCCTAAAAACCTATTAATTTCAACACAATTTTGACTATGGATTGTCTTAGTGACGAAAATTGACGAAAAATTCCTGCCGTGTTGCCAAATTAGTGATTTTTTTATCGAATTTTGTTACTAGAATGCAATATATTCGTTATAGAATCAAAAAATTACGAGATAATCATTTTCTTGTCCTCCAAATATGATAATTTCATAAATACACTGCATAATCCCTCTCAGGTCCATCAGGTTAGCGATTAATTTGACTATCTGTTCGTACAAACCCAATTTTCCTTATTTAACCCTAAAAACCTATTAATTTCAACACAATTTTGAATATGGATTGTCTTATTCACGAAAATTGACGAAAATTTCCTGCCGTGTTGCCAAATTAGTGATTTTTTTTTGAATTTTGTTACTAGAATGCGATATATTCCTTATAGAATTAAAAAATTACGAGATAATCATTTTCTTGTCCTCCAAATATGATAATTTCATAAATACGTTGTATTATCCTTGTCAGGTCCACCAGACTAGCGATTAATTTGACTATCTGTTCGTACAAACCCAATTTTTCTTATTTAACCCTAAAAACCTATTAATTTCAACACAATTTTGACTATGGATTGTCTTAGTGACGAAAATTGACGAAAAATTCCTGCCGTGTTGCCAAATTAGTGATTTTTTTATCGAATTTTGTTACTAGAATGCAATATATTCGTTATAGAATCAAAAAATTACGAGATAATCATTTTCTTGTCCTCCAAATATGATAATTTCATAAATACACTGCATAATCCCTCTCAGGTCCATCAGGTTAGCGATTAATTTGACTATCTGTTCGTACAAACCCAATTTTCCTTATTTAACCCTAAAAACCTATTAATTTCAACACAATTTTGAATATGGATTGTCTTATTCACGAAAATTGACGAAAATTTCCTGCCGTGTTGCCAAATTAGTGATTTTTTTTTGAATTTTGTTACTAGAATGCGATATATTCCTTATAGAATTAAAAAATTACGAGATAATCATTTTCTTGTCCTCCAAATATGATAATTTCATAAATACGTTGTATTATCCTTGTCAGGTCCACCAGACTAGCGATTAATTTGACTATCTGTTCGTACAAACCCAATTTTTCTTATTTAACCCTAAAAACCTATTAATTTCAACACAATTTTGACTATGGATTGTCTTATTCACGAAAATTGACGAAAATTTCCTGCCATGTTGCCAAATTAGTGATTTTTTTTTGAATTTTGTTACTAGAATGCGATATATTCCTTATAGAATTAAAAAATGGCGAGATAATCATTTTCTTGTCCTCCAAATATGATAATTTCATAAATACACTGCATTATCCCTCTCAGGTCCATCAGGTTAGCGATTAATTTGACTATCTGTTCGTACAAACCCATTTTTCCTTATTTAACCCTAAAAACCTATTAATTTCAACACAATTTTGAATATGGATTGTCTTATTCACGAAAATTGACGAAAATTTCCTGCCGTGTTGCCAAATTAGTGATTTTTTTTTGAATTTTGTTACTAGAATGCGATATATTCCTTATAGAATTAAAAAATGGCGAGATAATCATTTTCTTGTCCTCCAAATATGATAATTTCATAAATACACTGCATTATCCCTCTCAGGTCCATCAGGTTAGCGATTAATTTGACTATCTGTTCGTACAAACCCATTTTTCCTTATTTAACCCTAAAAACCTATTAATTTCAACACAATTTTGACTATGGATTGTCTTAGTGACGAAAATTGACGAAAAATTCCTGCCGTGTTGCCAAATTAGTGATTTTGTTATCGAATTTTGTTACTAGAATGCAAATATTCCTTATAGAATCAAAAAATGTCGAGATAATAATTTTCTTGTCCTCCAAATATGATAATTTCATAAATAAGTTGTATTATCCTTGTCAGGTCCATGAGGATAGCTGATAGTCGAATTAGGGATATTCGATTAAGTTTTCGTAGGGTTTTAACGACAAAGAAATAAAGGGAATGCCAAATAGGCCAGGAAACGAAAACATTTGATATTTTCTTCTGTTTGGTGAACATTGTTTGGGACAGAAACGATTCTTTCTTTGGAAATGTTTAAAATACTTTTGTCCGTGTATGAATTTACTGATAATTCAATGTGAATGCTACCACAGCGAGTTAAAGTGCTTTGAGAATTAATTAAACGATTTTCTTTGATCGTATGTAATGGAGTGTATACAGTTTGTCCATTTCCAGCACTAACGGATCAATTATTTCCATTTGCGAAACAATTGTTTGTAAGAAAAACATTTTTTTCATTTTTACATAACCGTTGTTAACTTCTAGTGAAATTACAGCATTAGTTCGTTAGGAAATAAGTGTATATACGAGGTATGTCGAAAAAGTTTTCGACCTAAGTTATGCTTTGTGGTTTTACGGTTTTGGGAAAAAATGAGAACGTCCTGTATTAAATTTTCGTATATTTATGATCTGGATGAGCCTTAGAATCAATGTGTGAAAAATATTTGACAGAATACTGCAAATAAGTGACTAAAGCTGACAAATTACTTGGAAAAGTCACAGATTTGTACAAAAAAGTGTCCAAAACTGAAAGAATAGCACAAGAAACTAAAAAAAGATGACAAAAAATTACGAAAAAATGACTAAAACTGAAAAAATACTACGAAAAACGTTACAAACTGACAGAATATTACAAAAAAACTGACAGAAAACTACAAATAAGTGACTGAAAATGATAAATTATTACGAAAAATTGACTAAAACTGACAGAATACTGCATATAAGTGACTAAAACTCACAAATTACTACGAAAAAGTGACAGATTTATACAAAAAGTGTTTCAAATTGAAAGAATTTCACAAATAACGTTAAAAATTGACAGAAAATTGCAAAAAACTAACAGAATACTACAAAAAAAGTGAGTAAAGATGACAAATTACTACGAAAAAGTCACTCAAGCTGACAGAATACTACGAAAAACTGTCAGAATATTGCAAATAAGTGACTAAAGCTGACAAATTACTAGGAAAAAGGGCTAAAACTGACAGTTTCCTACGAAAAATTGTCTAAAACTGGAAAAGTGCCACAAAAAACGTTAAAAAATGACAGAAGATTACAAACAACTGACAGAATACTACAAATAAGTGACTAAAAATAATAAATTATTACGAAAAAGTGACTAAAACTGACAGAATACTGCAAATAAGTGCCTAAAACTCACAAATTACTACGAAAAAGTGACAGATTTATACAAAAAGTGTTTCAAACTGAAAGAATTTCACAATAATAAGTGACTAAAACTGATAGATTGCTACGAAAAAGTGACTATCTAGCATCTTGTTAATTATTGTTTCGTTTTTCGTTCATCTCGAGCATTGTCACTTGTAGAAACAGGTTTAATCTTGATTTATAGATGTTGTATGAACAATATTTCTTCTATAGTATGTCTATGGGAGATAACAAAATAAGATAACAAGCAACGTTTTCGTTGAAGTTATTTAAAAACAGCAAATTGACAGAATACTACAAAAAACTGACAGAATATTATAAAAACGTGACCAAAGTTAACAGATTGCTATGAAAAAGAGGTGACAATTCACATAATACAAGAATTAATGAAAATTAGCAAAATATTACGATCAACTAATAGAATAGTACTAAAACTGACAAATTACCACGAAAAAGTGACTAAAACTGACAGATTTCTAAAAAATTATCACTAAAGCTGACAAACTACTACGAAAAAGTGATAACGACATACATAATAGCAGAACAAATGATAAACATTGATAAAATCGTACGAAATACTGACAGAATACTTAAAAAAACTGACAGATTACTTCGAAAAAGTGACTAAAACTGACAGATTTCTAAAAAATTATCACTAAAACTGACAAACTACTACGAAAAAGTGATAACGACATACATAATAGCAGAACAAATGATAAACATTGATAAAATCGTACGAAAAACTGACAGAATACTTAAAAAAACTGACAGATTACTTCGAAAAAGTGACTAAAACGGACAGATTTCTAAAAAATTATCACTAAAACTGACAAACTACTACGAAAAAGTGATAACGACATACATAATAGCAGAACAAATGATAAACATTGATAAAATCGTACGAAAAACTGACAGAATACTTAAAAAAACTGACAGATTACTTCGAAAAAGTGACTAAAACTGACAGATTTCTAGAAAACTATCACTAAAACTGACAAACTACTACGAAAAAGTGATAACGACATACATAATAGTAGAACAAATGATAAACATTGATAAAATCGTACGAAAAACTGACAGAATACTTAAAAAAACTGACAGATTACTTCGAAAAAGTGACTAAAACTGACAGATTTCTAAAAAATTATCACTAAAACTGACAAACTACTACGAAAAAGTGATAACGACATACATAATAGCAGAACAAATGATAAACATTGATAAAATCGTACGAAAAACTGACAGAATACTTAAAAAAACTGACAGATTACTTCGAAAAAGTGACTAAAACTGACAGATTTCTAAAAAATTATCACTAAAACTGACAAACTACTACGAAAAAGTGATAACGACATACATAATAGTAGAACAAATGATAAACATTGGTAAAATCGTACGAAAAACTGACAGAATACTTAAAAAAACTGACAGATTACTTCGAAAAAGTGACTAAAACTGACAGATTTCTAAAAAATTATCACTAAAACTGACAAACTACTACGAAAAAGTGATAACGACATACATAATAGTAGAACAAATGATAAACATTGGTAAAATCGTACGAAAAACTGACAGAATACTTAAAAAAACTGACAGATTACTTCGAAAAAGTGACTAAAACTGACAGATTTCTAGAAAACTATCACTAAAACTGACAAACTACTACGAAAAAGTGATAACGACATACATAATAGCAGAACAAATGATAAACATTGATAAAATCGTACGAAAAACTGACAGAATACTTAAAAAAACTGACAGATTACTTCGAAAAAGTGACTAAAACTGACAGATTTCTAGAAAACTATCACTAAAACTGACAAACTACTACGAAAAAGTGATAACGACATACATAATAGCAGAACAAATGATAAACATTGATAAAATCGTACGAAAAACTGACAGAATACTTAAAAAAACTGACAGATTACTTCGAAAAAGTGACTAAAACTGACAGATTTCTAAAAAATTATCACTAAAACTGACAAACTACTACGAAAAAGTGATAACGACATACATAATAGTAGAACAAATGATAAACATTGGTAAAATCGTACGAAAAACTGACAGAATACTTAAAAAAACTGACAGATTACTTCGAAAAAGTGACTAAAACTGACAGATTTCTAAAAAATTATCACTAAAACTGACAAACTACTACGAAAAAGTGATAACGACATACATAATAGCAGAACAAATGATAAACATTGATAAAATCGTACGAAAAACTGACAGAATACTTAAAAAAACTGACAGATTACTTCGAAAAAGTGACTAAAACTGACAGATTTCTAAAAAATTATCACTAAAACTGACAAACTACTACGAAAAAGTGATAACGACATACATAATAGCAGAACAAATGATAAACATTGATAAAATCGTACGAAAAACTGACAGAATACTTAAAAAAACTGACAGATTACTTCGAAAAAGTGACTAAAACTGACAGATTTCTAAAAAATTATCACTAAAACTGACAAACTACTACGAAAAAGTGATAACGACATACATAATAGTAGAACAAATGATAAACATTGGTAAAATCGTACGAAAAACTGACAGAATACTTAAAAAAACTGACAGATTACTTCGAAAAAGTGACTAAAACTGACAGATTTCTAAAAAATTATCACTAAAACTGACAAACTACTACGAAAAAGTGATAACGACATACATAATAGTAGAACAAATGATAAACATTGGTAAAATCGTACGAAAAACTGACAGAATACTTAAAAAAACTGACAGATTACTTCGAAAAAGTGATTAAAACTGACAGATTTCTAGAAAACTAACACTAAAACTGACAAACTACTACGAAAAAGTGATAACGACATACATAATAGTAGAACAAATGATAAACATTGGTAAAATCGTACGAAAAACTGACAGAATACTTAAAAAAACTGACAGATTACTTCGAAAAAGTGACTAAAACTGACAGATTTCTAGAAAACTATCACTAAAACTGACAAACTACTACGAAAAAGTGATAACGACATACATAATAGTAGAACAAATGATAAACATTGATAAAATCGTACGAAAAACTGACAGAATACTTAAAAAAACTGACAGATTACTTCGAAAAAGTGACTAAAACTGACAGATTTCTAAAAAATTATCACTAAAACTGACAAACTACTACGAAAAAGTGATAACGACATACATAATAGTAGAACAAATGATAAACATTGGTAAAATCGTACGAAAAACTGACAGAATACTTAAAAAAACTGACAGATTACTTCGAAAAAGTGACTAAAACTGACAGATTTCTAGAAAACTATCACTAAAACTGACAAACTACTACGAAAAAGTGATAACGACATACATAATAGCAGAACAAATGATAAACATTGATAAAATCGTACGAAAAACTGACAGAATACTTAAAAAAACTGACAGATTACTTCGAAAAAGTGACTAAAACTGACAGATTTCTAAAAAATTATCACTAAAACTGACAAACTACTACGAAAAAGTGATAACGACATACATAATAGTAGAACAAATGATAAACATTGATAAAATCGTACGAAAAACTGACAGAATACTTAAAAAAACTGACAGATTACTTCGAAAAAGTGACTAAAACTGACAGATTTCTAAAAAATTATCACTAAAACTGACAAACTACTACGAAAAAGTGATAACGACATACATAATAGCAGAACAAATGATAAACATTGATAAAATCGTACGAAAAACTGACAGAATACTTAAAAAAACTGACAGATTACTTCGAAAAAGTGACTAAAACTGACAGATTTCTAAAAAATTATCACTAAAACTGACAAACTACTACGAAAAAGTGATAACGACATACATAATAGCAGAACAAATGATAAACATTGATAAAATCGTACGAAAAACTGACAGAATACTTAAAAAAACTGACAGATTACTTCGAAAAAGTGACTAAAACTGACAGATTTCTAAAAAATTATCACTAAAACTGACAAACTACTACGAAAAAGTGATAACGACATACATAATAGCAGAACAAATGATAAACATTGATAAAATCGTACGAAAAACTGACAGAATACTTAAAAAAACTGACAGATTACTTCGAAAAAGTGACTAAAACTGACAGATTTCTAAAAAATTATCACTAAAACTGACAAACTACTACGAAAAAGTGATAACGACATACATAATAGCAGAACAAATGATAAACATTGGTAAAATCGTACGAAAAACTGACAGAATACTACAAAAAACTGACAGATTACTTCGAAAAAGTGACTAAAACTGACAGATTTCTAAAAAATTATCACTAAAACTGACAAACTACTACGAAAAAGTGATAACGACATACATAATAGTAGAACAAATGATAAACATTGATAAAATCGTACGAAAAACTGACAGAATACTTAAAAAAACTGACAGATTACTTCGAAAAAGTGACTAAAACTGACAGATTTCTAGAAAACTATCACTAAAACTGACAAACTACTACGAAAAAGTGATAACGACATACATAATAGTAGAACAAATGATAAACATTGATAAAATCGTACGAAAAACTGACAGAATACTTAAAAAAACTGACAGATTACTTCGAAAAAGTGACTAAAACTGACAGATTTCTAAAAAATTATCACTAAAACTGACAAACTACTACGAAAAAGTGATAACGACATACATAATAGTAGAACAAATGATAAACATTGGTAAAATCGTACGAAAAACTGACAGAATACTTAAAAAAACTGACAGATTACTTCGAAAAAGTGACTAAAACTGACAGATTTCTAGAAAACTATCACTAAAACTGACAAACTACTACGAAAAAGTGATAACGACATACATAATAGCAGAACAAATGATAAACATTGATAAAATCGTACGAAAAACTGACAGAATACTTAAAAAAACTGACAGATTACTTCGAAAAAGTGACTAAAACTGACAGATTTCTAAAAAATTATCACTAAAACTGACAAACTACTACGAAAAAGTGATAACGACATACATAATAGTAGAACAAATGATAAACATTGGTAAAATCGTACGAAAAACTGACAGAATACTTAAAAAAACTGACAGATTACTTCGAAAAAGTGACTAAAACTGACAGATTTCTAAAAAATTATCACTAAAACTGACAAACTACTACGAAAAAGTGATAACGACATACATAATAGCAGAACAAATGATAAACATTGATAAAATCGTACGAAAAACTGACAGAATACTTAAAAAAACTGACAGATTACTTCGAAAAAGTGACTAAAACTGACAGATTTCTAAAAAATTATCACTAAAACTGACAAACTACTACGAAAAAGTGATAACGACATACATAATAGCAGAACAAATGATAAACATTGATAAAATCGTACGAAAAACTGACAGAATACTTAAAAAAACTGACAGATTACTTCGAAAAAGTGACTAAAACTGACAGATTTCTAAAAAATTATCACTAAAACTGACAAACTACTACGAAAAAGTGATAACGACATACATAATAGTAGAACAAATGATAAACATTGGTAAAATCGTACGAAAAACTGACAGAATACTTAAAAAAACTGACAGATTACTTCGAAAAAGTGACTAAAACTGACAGATTTCTAAAAAATTATCACTAAAACTGACAAACTACTACGAAAAAGTGATAACGACATACATAATAGTAGAACAAATGATAAACATTGGTAAAATCGTACGAAAAACTGACAGAATACTTAAAAAAACTGACAGATTACTTCGAAAAAGTGATTAAAACTGACAGATTTCTAGAAAACTAACACTAAAACTGACAAACTACTACGAAAAAGTGATAACGACATACATAATAGTAGAACAAATGATAAACATTGGTAAAATCGTACGAAAAACTGACAGAATACTTAAAAAAACTGACAGATTACTTCGAAAAAGTGACTAAAACTGACAGATTTCTAGAAAACTATCACTAAAACTGACAAACTACTACGAAAAAGTGATAACGACATACATAATAGTAGAACAAATGATAAACATTGATAAAATCGTACGAAAAACTGACAGAATACTTAAAAAAACTGACAGATTACTTCGAAAAAGTGACTAAAACTGACAGATTTCTAAAAAATTATCACTAAAACTGACAAACTACTACGAAAAAGTGATAACGACATACATAATAGTAGAACAAATGATAAACATTGGTAAAATCGTACGAAAAACTGACAGAATACTTAAAAAAACTGACAGATTACTTCGAAAAAGTGATTAAAACTGACAGATTTCTAGAAAACTATCACTAAAACTGACAAACTACTACGAAAAAGTGATAACGACATACATAATAGTAGAACAAATGATAAACATTGATAAAATCGTACGAAAAACTGACAGAATACTTAAAAAAACTGACAGATTACTTCGAAAAAGTGATTAAAACTGACAGATTTCTAGAAAACTATCACTAAAACTGACAAACTACTACGAAAAAGTGATAACGACATACATAATAGTAGAACAAATGATAAACATTGATAAAATCGTACGAAAAACTGACAGAATACTTAAAAAAACTGACAGATTACTTCGAAAAAGTGACTAAAACTGACAGATTTCTAAAAAATTATCACTAAAACTGACAAACTACTACGAAAAAGTGATAACGACATACATAATAGCAGAACAAATGATAAACATTGATAAAATCGTACGAAAAACTGACAGAATACTTAAAAAAACTGACAGATTACTTCGAAAAAGTGACTAAAACTGACAGATTTCTAAAAAATTATCACTAAAACTGACAAACTACTACGAAAAAGTGATAACGACATACATAATAGCAGAACAAATGATAAACATTGGTAAAATCGTACGAAAAACTGACAGAATACTACAAAAAACTGACAGATTACTTCGAAAAAGTGACTAAAACTGACAGATTTCTAAAAAATTATCACTAAAACTGACAAACTACTACGAAAAAGTGATAACGACATACATAATAGTAGAACAAATGATAAACATTGATAAAATCGTACGAAAAACTGACAGAATACTTAAAAAAACTGACAGATTACTTCGAAAAAGTGATTAAAACTGACAGATTTCTAAAAAATTATCACTAAAACTGACAAACTACTACGAAAAAGTGATAACGACATACATAATAGCAGAACAAATGATAAACATTGGTAAAATCGTACGAAAAACTGACAGAATACTTAAAAAAACTGACAGAATACTAAAAAAACTGACAGATAACTTCGAAAAAGTGATTAAAACTGACAGATTTCTAAAAAATCTACAGAATACGGCAGATTTCAAAGAAAAACTGTCAGAGTATTCAAAAATTAAGAATTTTCAAATTCAAAATTCCGTAAATTATTAATTTCAAATGTTTTTTATATACAGAACGTCCCAGAAACATTATCAAAACTCAATTTCGATTTCTATAATTCATTTTGCAAGTTTCGTAAATTTTAATTCCAAAATTCTCCCAATCACGATTCTAAGTACCATTTTTATGTATACAATTCACGAAATTTTTTCTCATCCATTTCTCTCACAGTAATTAAAGTTGTTTCACTCGTAACACTTACACACTAATAGTGTCAAATTTATACACGAAGGCGTTTAAAAGCTAGAGCCAACTGAAAATCGTATAAATTTCAAATACACACTTCATATTTTTGACTTTTTGACTTTTATAACAAAAAAAAGTTATCAGGACATTCGGTATAATTTAAAATTGATTTGCAGCGTTAAAAATTTTCTTCTATTTCCATTATAATCATCGAAATTAATTTCCGCGTAACAGAAATCAATGAATCCTCTCGACCGCGCCATTTGTTTTCATAAATTCATTATCGTTTCAACGCATCTGCACCTGACGTAAATTTCAATCGGAGGGTATATTTCTTACCTGTTTTTTGTGCGGTTCTATGGCTCTCGGCGGGATATTAAAACAGTTCGGCATCCGATGCGACATGGATTCGACATTATTCTGATTGCTAGGGACGTTGCGCCGCTGCTGACGTCGTCGGTTACCCACACAATATCTGTTGCAGTCGTCGAGTAAACATTTCAATCGCCATTTTAACTTATTACGTAGTTGTATAACGAAATCGATTGTCGAAAATTTTATCTATACCGAGTCGTACGCCGAAACATAATTCGAATAAATGAATAAATGGGAATCTCTTCGCGTCAGATCCAATTCGCACCCCGCCCCGACTTTATTCGATTTGGTAATTCGATAAACTACTCACCAGGCACTTTTCCGAAGCCAGCATCTACTCCGATTTTCCGTTTTCATTTGTTCCACGTCGGTTTTGGTGTCAAGACGTCGATTGTGCACGGAATTTATGTCAAGCATCTATTACCAACAAGAAAAATTTGAAAAAATTGCGACTAAAACGGCCCTGAACAACACGTACAAACTATTTTCGAAATTTTCCCACTCTCCCCTATATTTCTCACGAAATAATGCCTGTAAGTCCGGTTCTGCTTTTTCGATTTCAAGTAAACTAAATGAACATTAGAATAGCGAAAACCGTATCTCGATATCTTTAACTCGTTCCGAGATATCTTAAAATAAGCTATCGTACAAAATTTTTTGCTCACCCTATATTTTTAGCGATACAGAACCAATCAAACCAGTACGATCGATTTTGATATTGATATTTTGAGAAAATGAAAGTTTTCGCTGTGGGATTGTGGCTAAATTAAACACCAAAGTGTACTGACTGTAATATATTTCCAGTACATCCTGTATAGTTTTTTTTTTATTTACAAATACTCACTTCTTAATACTAATAAGTTTGAATAAAGTCTGACATATCTTCTATTCACGTCTAATCTAATAGAGCGCACCTTCTCAATGACACGTGTCTCAATAAAATCAAAAGGGGGATTTAGGCGTTTCGAACATTAACCCTCGATACAAAATGTGTCAATAGCAAACTTAACCACCTGCAGAGAAATATATAAATAGAAAAAATTGATCAGCAATATTCGTTGTTAGTTTTATAAACATTCCATATTGATTTGGTTACATTTTTTATAATTCAACCCCTATGAAACTATCAGAAAATATGTTCAAAGCTGGATTACTAGAAATGAGCACAACTCTAATGGAATCTGAGTTTCAGAGTTGTCTTTTTAACAAAATCTAGGACTCACAGTTGTTTCTACAACGTCCTCCAAGAATACCATCGAAGAATAGGAAATAGCTGCTATGATATTGAATTAACAGCTTCAGAATTGTCTTTTTAACAAAATCTAGGACTCACAGGTGTTTCTACAACGTCCTCTAAAGAATCCATCGAGGAATAGCTAAAAGCTGTTCTGATATTGAATTAACAGCTTCAGAGTTGTCTTTTTAACAAAATCTAGGACTCACAGGTGTTTCTACAACGTCCTCCAAGAATACCATCGAAGAATAGGAAACAGCTACTATGATATTGAATTAATAGCTTCAGAGTTGTCTTTTTAACAAAATCTAGGACTCACAGGTGTTTCTACAACGTCCTCTAAAGAATCCATCGAGGAATAGCTAAAAGCTGTTCTGATATTGAATTAACAGCTTCAGAGTTGTCTTTTTAACAAAATCTAGGACTCACAGGTGTTTCTACAACGTCCTCCAAGAATACCATCGAAGAATAGGAAACAGCTACTATGATATTGAATTAATAGCTTCAGAGTTGTCTTTTTAACAAAATCTAGGACTCACAGTTGTTTCTGCAACGTCCTCCAAGAAAATCATCGAAGAATAGGAAACAGCTGCTATGATATTGAATTAATAGCTTCAGAGTTGTCTTTTTAACAAAATCTAGGACTCACAGGTGTTTCTACAACGTCCTCCAAGAATACCATCGAGGAATAGCTAAAAGCTGTTCTGATATTGAATTAACAGCTTCAGAGTTGTCTTTTTAACAAAATCTAGGACTCACAGGTGTTTCTACAACGTCCTCCAAGAATACCATCGAAGAATAGGAAATAGCTGCTATGATATTAAATTGACAGCTTCAGAATTGTCTTTTTAACAAAATCTAGGACTCACAGTTGTTTCTACAACGTCCTCCAAGAATACCATCGAAGAATAGGAAATAGCTGCTATGATATTGAATTGACAGCTTCAGAATTGTCTTTTTAACAAAATCTAGGACTCACAGGTGTTTCTACAACGTCCTCCAAGAAAATCATCAAAGAATAGGAAATAGCTGCTATGATATTGAATTAACAGCTTCAGAATTGTCTTTTTAACAAAATCTAGGACTCACAGGTGTTTCTACAACGTCCTCCAAGAAAATCATCGAAGAATAGGAAACAGCTGCTATGATATTGAATTAACAGCTTCAGAATTGTCTTTTTAACAAAATCTAGGACTCACAGGTGTTTCTACAACGTCCTCCAAGAATACCATCGAGGAATAGCTAAAAGCTGTTCTGATATTGAATTAACAGCTTCAGAGTTGTCTTTTTAACAAAATCTAGGACTCACAGGTGTTTCTACAACGTCCTCCAAGAATACCATCGAAGAATAGGAAATAGCTGCTATGATATTAAATTGACAGCTTCAGAATTGTCTTTTTAACAAAATCTAGGACTCACAGTTGTTTCTACAACGTCCTCCAAGAATACCATCGAAGAATAGGAAATAGCTGCTATGATATTGAATTGACAGCTTCAGAATTGTCTTTTTAACAAAATCTAGGACTCACAGGTGTTTCTACAACGTCCTCCAAGAAAATCATCAAAGAATAGGAAATAGCTGCTATGATATTGAATTGACAGCTTCAGAATTGTCTTTTTAACAAAATCTAGGACTCACAGGTGTTTCTACAACGTCCTCCAAGAAAATCATCGAAGAATAGGAAACAGCTGCTATGATATTGAATTAACAGCTTCAGAATTGTCTTTTTAACAAAATCTAGGACTCACAGGTGTTTCTACAACGTCCTCCAAGAATACCATCGAAGAATAGGAAACAGCTACTATGATATTGAATTAATAGCTTCAGAGTTGTCTTTTTAACAAAATCTAGGACTCACAGGTGTTTCTACAACGTCCTCTAAAGAATCCATCGAGGAATAGCTAAAAGCTGTTCTGATATTGAATTAACAGCTTCAGAGTTGTCTTTTTAACAAAATCTAGGACTCACAGGTGTTTCTACAACGTCCTCCAAGAATACCATCGAAGAATAGGAAACAGCTACTATGATATTGAATTAATAGCTTCAGAGTTGTCTTTTTAACAAAATCTAGGACTCACAGGTGTTTCTACAACGTCCTCTAAAGAATCCATCGAGGAATAGCTAAAAGCTGTTCTGATATTGAATTAACAGCTTCAGAGTTGTCTTTTTAACAAAATCTAGGACTCACAGGTGTTTCTACAACGTCCTCCAAGAATACCATCGAAGAATAGGAAACAGCTACTATGATATTGAATTAATAGCTTCAGAGTTGTCTTTTTAACAAAATCTAGGACTCACAGTTGTTTCTGCAACGTCCTCCAAGAAAATCATCGAAGAATAGGAAACAGCTGCTATGATATTGAATTAATAGCTTCAGAGTTGTCTTTTTAACAAAATCTAGGACTCACAGGTGTTTCTACAACGTCCTCCAAGAATACCATCGAGGAATAGCTAAAAGCTGTTCTGATATTGAATTAACAGCTTCAGAGTTGTCTTTTTAACAAAATCTAGGACTCACAGGTGTTTCTACAACGTCCTCCAAGAATACCATCGAAGAATAGGAAATAGCTGCTATGATATTAAATTGACAGCTTCAGAATTGTCTTTTTAACAAAATCTAGGACTCACAGTTGTTTCTACAACGTCCTCCAAGAATACCATCGAAGAATAGGAAATAGCTGCTATGATATTGAATTGACAGCTTCAGAATTGTCTTTTTAACAAAATCTAGGACTCACAGGTGTTTCTACAACGTCCTCCAAGAAAATCATCAAAGAATAGGAAATAGCTGCTATGATATTGATTTGACAGCTTCAGAATTGTCTTTTTAACAAAATCTAGGACTCACAGGTGTTTCTACAACGTCCTCCAAGAAAATCATCGAAGAATAGGAAACAGCTGCTATGATATTGAATTAACAGCTTCAGAATTGTCTTTTTAACAAAATCTAGGACTCACAGGTGTTTCTACAACGTCCTCCAAGAATACCATCGAAGAATAGGAAACAGCTACTATGATATTGAATTAATAGCTTCAGAGTTGTCTTTTTAACAAAATCTAGGACTCACAGTTGTTTCTGCAACGTCCTCCAAGAAAATCATCGAAGAATAGGAAACAGCTGCTATGATATTGAATTAATAGCTTCAGAGTTGTCTTTTTAACAAAATCTAGGACTCACAGTTGTTTCTACAACGTCCTCCAAGAATACCATCGAAGAATAGGAAATAGCTGCTATGATATTAAATTGACAGCTTCAGAATTGTCTTTTTAACAAAATCTAGGACTCACAGGTGTTTCTACAACGTCCTCCAAGAATACCATCGAAGAATAGGAAATAGCTGCTATGATATTAAATTGACAGCTTCAGAATTGTCTTTTTAACAAAATCTAGGACTCACAGTTGTTTCTACAACGTCCTCCAAGAATACCATCGAAGAATAGGAAATAGCTGCTATGATATTGAATTGACAGCTTCAGAATTGTCTTTTTAACAAAATCTAGGACTCACAGGTGTTTCTACAACGTCCTCCAAGAAAATCATCGAAGAATAGGAAATAGCTGCTATGATATTGATTTGACAGCTTCAGAATTGTCTTTTTAACAAAATCTAGGACTCACAGGTGTTTCTACAACGTCCTCCAAGAAAATCATCGAAGAATAGGAAACAGCTGCTATGATATTGAATTAACAGCTTCAGAATTGTCTTTTTAACAAAATCTAGGACTCACAGGTGTTTCTACAACGTCCTCCAAGAATACCATCGAAGAATAGGAAACAGCTACTATGATATTGAATTAATAGCTTCAGAGTTGTCTTTTTAACAAAATCTAGGACTCACAGTTGTTTCTGCAACGTCCTCCAAGAAAATCATCGAAGAATAGGAAACAGCTGCTATGATATTGAATTAATAGCTTCAGAGTTGTCTTTTTAACAAAATCTAGGACTCACAGTTGTTTCTACAACGTCCTCCAAGAATACCATCGAAGAAGAGGAAATAGCTGCTATGATATTGAATTGACAGCTTCAGAGTTGTCTTTTTAACAAAATCTAGGACTCACAGGTGTTTCTACAACGTCCTCTAAGAATACCATCGAAGAATAGGAAACAGCTGCTATGATATTGAATTAACAGCTTCAGAGTTGTCTTTTTAACAAAATCTAGGACTCACAGGTGTTTCTACAACGTCCTCTAAGAATACCATCGAAGAATAGGAAACAGCTGCTATGATATTGAATTAATAGCTTCAGAGTTGTCTTTTTAACAAAATCTAGGACTCACAGGTGTTTCTACAACGTCCTCCAAGAATACCATCGAAGAATAGGAAATAGCTGCTATGATATTGAATTAACAGCTTCAGAGTTGTCTTTTTAACAAAATCTAGGATTCACAGTTGTTTCTACAACGTCCTCCAAGAATACCATCGAAGAATAGGAAATAGCAGCTATGATATTGAATTAACAGCTTCAGAGTTGTCTTTTTAACAAAATCTAGGACTCACAGGTGTTTCTACAACGTCCTCTAAGAATACCATCGAAGAATAGGAAACAGCTGCTATGATATTGAATTAATAGCTTCAGAGTTGTCTTTTTAACAAAATCTAGAACTCACAGGTGTTTCTACAACGTCCTCCAAGAATACCATCGAAGAATAGGAAACAGCTGCTATGATATTGAATTAATAGCTTCAGAGTTGTCTTTTTAACAAAATCTAGGACTCACAGGTGTTTCTACAACGTCCTCCAAGAATACCATCGAAGAATAGGAAACAGCTGCTATGATATTGAATTAATAGCTTCAGAGTTGTCTTTTTAACAAAATCTAGGACTCACAGGTGTTTCTACAACGTCCTCCAAGAATACCATCGAAGAATAGGAAATAGCTGCTATGATATTGAATTAACAGCTTCAGAATTGTCTTTTCAACAAAATCTAGGACTCACAGTTGTTTCTACAACGTCCTCCAAGAATACCATCGAAGAATAGGAAACAGCTGCTATGATATTGAATTAACAGCTTCAGAGTTGTCTTTTTAACAAAATCTAGGACTCACAGGTGTTTCTACAACGTCCTCCAAGAATACCATCGAAGAATAGGAAATAGCTGCTATGATATTGAATTGACAGCTTCAGAATTGTCTTTTTAACAAAATCTAGGACTCACAGGTGTTTCTACAACGTCCTCCAAGAATACCATCGAAGAATAGGAAATAGCTGCTATGATATTGAATTAACAGCTTCAGAATTGTCTTTTCAACAAAATCTAGGACTCACAGGTGTTTCTACAAATTTCTCCAAGAATACTTTCGAAGAAAATCCTAGTAGAAGGTGCATAGTCTTATGGAGGTACCTCAAATTCGGATATAGAGTAGTCTTTCTCCAACTTCCGTGGTGGTACTACAAACCAACAACAAACGAAGCTCATATGGTTCTTTGACAACCACGTGGTGGTCCACGAGGTTTTATTCCTTTCGGATATATCGTAAAGTACTTGATGAGTAGAAATGGGTAATCCACAACCACCCAATTCACCAGATTCTTGTTCCAGCGATAGTTGAAAACCTTGTAGGCAATACTGGGTGCTTTGGCGCTAGTTCAACTTTCTATTTCTTTGGGTTCCAATTGGAATCATCATCTCGTCTTCGCGGCAGTGTCACGGTTCTTTTTACACCAGTTATGGCGTTCACGTTGGGTGTCTGTCGGGTCCTCTCATTTCACCTTTAAGGTGTCGTAATATTCCGTATTCATCGAGTTAATTAACGCGAAAATCTACCAATTCATTCAAATCACTTTCACGCTTTCCATTTTAATTTCTAATGGAAGGGAGAGACTTGTTAATAGTCACAATATATTTAGGATTCTGTCTATAAAATAAAACTTCTCCCTTTGTTCCTCGCCGTACCCCCGGAGCTTTCCCGTTCGACTATTGACTGGTTTCGGGAGACGGCTACAGAATATCAATTAGGGGCACTTTGCATCGAATCAAAGCAGCAACGAGCTTTAGAAACGCGACCCCTTTCTATGAACTGTGCTGCGTGAAGTAAAATAGAGAATGATGCGCTTTTTGCGTTGTTTTTTTGAAAAAATTAAGGATATCTATGATTGTTACGAGATTTTCGGTTAGGATATACATTATTATTGTTCTAATGTAGTTATCGACAGTTTTTTCCATCGATACGAAGCCGATCGATCTGAAGGATTTGAGTTGTGTGGTGTCCTTCTCTCCGGTTTTTGGTATGAGGGTTGCTTCAGCCCTTATCCAAGACTTTGGTATGTTTTCCAGCTCTACACATCGTGATAGTGTTTCTTTAGCTAGTTTAACCGTCAGAAACATTCAAAACTCAATATAATTGTCAAGTACAGGGAAAAATGTGGTGATTTAATAAATATACAGCATTATCTTCGTCAGTATTATCAGGATGGGATGTTGAAAGGTGTTTTAAGTCGAATTTGATCGTTTTAACTATCAGAAACATTCAAAATTCAATATAATTGTCAAGTACAGGGAAAAATGTAGTGATTTAATAAATACACAGCATTATCTTCGTCAGTATCATCAGGATGGGATGTTGAAAGGTGTTTTCAGTCGAATTTGATTATAATAATGATCAAATAGAATCAAAATGTATGAAGGACAATATTCTAATCTGATAATTTCGCCTCATTATCCTTATCAGGTGATTCAGGTACGTTTTGACGCCATTTTCAATATTCCTAAAACCATCGTTATACACATGGGAATATTTAACGTCTGTTTTTCCATCGTGGATTTATTACTTGTATTTTGAAAAACAAATTCACTGAGGACGGTTGGTCGTTTCCAATTCAAATTTCGGAAAACGGTTTCATTACCACATAAACATTTTAGAAGCATATATCTTATAAATAAGGGGGCCGAGGGGCTTATCCCATTGAAATGACAAATATACATATATATGAATGCACATACAAATGAAGTGAAAGTGATGTAATCAAAGATAGTGCGATAGCGTGTTGAATGACCCCTTCTTGGACATCGAACGTTCGTCGCATAAGCCGTTAATACACAGATTTTCAGGAGAGCAATTTCGTAAATCATATTTTCATATGAGGTTCGTACTTGAAAGGCAACGTTGCCATAATTTGATTTTAAATGTTCATTTTATCTTTTTATATGAAAAAAATTCAATTTTTACGAGTGGAAATAGGAAAGATGGTTATTAAATTTGTTCACATTATAAACACAACTCTCCCCCATTTTCCTAATTCATCCTTCACTGTAATGACTTGGAGAGTGTATAGAAATGGTATAACTAACGACATCTATTAGAAATTGTCTCAAATCGAACGTTTTTCGGCTCAAATTTCGAATAAAACACAAAATACTGTCTTTTTGTATGAAAAAATTTCAATTTTTACGAGTGGAAATGAGAAAGTTGGTTATTAGAATTGTTTACATTATAAGCCCCACTCTCCCCCATTTTCCTAATTCATCCTTCAGTGTAATGACTTGGAGACTGTATAGAAATGGTATAACTAACGACATCTATTAGAAATTGTCTCAAATCGAACGTTTTTCGGCTCAAATTTCGAATAAAACCCAAAATACTGTCTTTTTGTATAAAAAAATTTCAATTTTTACGAGTGGAAATGAGAAAGTTGGTTATTAGAATTGTTTGCATTATAAGCCCCACTCTCCCCCATTTTCCTAATTCATCCTTCAGTGTAATGACTTGGAAAGTGTATAGAAATGGTATAACTAACGACATCTATTAGAAATTGTCTCAATTCGAACGTTTTTCGGGTCAAATTTCGAAAACAACTCAAAATACTGTCTTTTTGTATAAAAAAATTTCAATTTTTACGAGTGGAAATGAGAAAGTTGGTTATTAGAATTGTTTGCATTATAAGCCCCACTCTCCCCCATTTTCCTAATTCATCCTTCAGTGTAATGACTTGGAGACTGTATAGAAATGGTATAACTAACGACATCTATTAGAAATTGTCTCAAATCGAACGTTTTTCGGCTCAAATTTCGAATAAAACCCAAAATACTGTCTTTTTGTATAAAAAAATTTCAATTTTTACGAGTGGAAATGAGAAAGTTGGTTATTAGAATTGTTTGCATTATAAGCCCCACTCTCCCCCATTTTCCTAATTCATCCTTCAGTGTAATGACTTGGAAAGTGTATAGAAATGGTATAACTAACGACATCTATTAGAAATTGTCTCAATTCGAACGTTTTTCGGGTCAAATTTCGAAAACAACTCAAAATACTGTCTTTTTGTATAAAAAAATTTCAACTTTTACGAGTGGAAATGAGAAAGTTGGTTGTTAAAATTGTTCACATTATAAACACCACTCTCCCCCATTTTCCTAATTCATCCTTCAGTGTAATGACTTGGAGAGTGTATAGAAATGGTATAACTAACGACATCTATTAGAAATTGTTTCAATTCGAACGTTTTTCGGGTCAAATTTCGAAAAAAAACCCAAAATACTGTCTTTTTGTATGAAAAAATTTCAATTTTTACGAGTGGAAATGAGAAAGTTGGTTATTAAATTTGTTCACATTATAAACACCACTCTCCCCCATTTTCCTAATTCATCCTTCACTGTAATGACTTGGAGAGTGTATAGAAATGGTATAACTAACGACATCTATTAGAAATTGTCTCAAATCGAACGTTTTTCGGCTCAAATTTCGAATAAAACACAAAATACTGTCTTTTTGTATGAAAAAATTTCAATTTTTACGAGTGGAAATAAGAAAGTTGGTTATTAAAATTGTTCACTTCATAAGCACCACTCTCCCCCATTTTCCTAATTCATCCTTCAGTGTAATGACTTGGAAAGTGTATAGAAATGGTATAACTAACGACATCTATTAGAAATTGTTTCAATTCGAACGTTTTTCGGGTCAAATTTCGAAAAAAAACCCAAAATACTGTCTTTTTGTATAAAAAAATTTCAATTTTTACGAGTGGAAATGAGAAAGTTGGTTATTAGAATTGTTTACATTATAAGCCCCACTCTCCCCCATTTTCCTAATTCATCCTTCAGTGTAATGACTTGGAGACTGTATAGAAATGGTATAACTAACGACATCTATTAGAAATTGTCTCAATTCGAACGTTTTTCGGGTCAAATTTCGAAAAAAACCCAAAATTCTGTCTTTTTGTATGCAAAAATTTCAATTTTTACGAGTGGAAATGAGAAAGTTGGTTATTAAAATTGTTTTTAACCGCACGCGCCACTCTCCCCTATTTTTCAGACACGTACTTGAAGCGAAGTGAAAATGGCATTTGGATAAACTACATTATGATAATCATTATTATACAGGGTGGTATTCGTTGTCAAAAACTTCGTACAGCTAAGGATATAATGATAATTTCTCTAATTATTATACAGGGTATTGTCGAGATGTTGAAAAATCCTCGTTGTTGAAAATTAACTAAAATTAATTATACAGGGTAAATTGAAATGTAGATAGTTTAGATTTAATCAAATATACAGGACGATTAAACTCATCATACACGTCAAGATAAATAAGAATTGTTCGTATAAATGGAAAATAAAATATTTTATTCTAAATTCAATTAAAATCTCAATTTATTTCTATAAAATGATTCAATATTTCACGCTCGGATATAAATTGAAATGTAATTAACAAAAAAAAATCAGTCGACAAATTTTATCAACTATTCAATGCATCAGTTCATCATTTTTTTTCGATACTCTCGTAAATACACTGCCCGACACTATTTCTGTCAACTGAAATATTATTTAGGGCGATTTCGAAAATTTGCCAAATTAAGATAGACGAAAAAGAAGAAGACTAACCTACTAATTGATATAACACATCGAATAACCTTCAAATACATCCGACCAAACGTTGTACTGTCATTATATATAGAATATTTTAAATCGGAAAAGGTAGTTGAGCTCAAGATTGGTAAAAAGGCGTAACCAATGATTTGTATTTACCCTCGTCGCACGTTTTATTTAACTCCGAACAAAAGAGTAAACATACGTTCCTATAATAAAACAATCCGAGTATGAAAAATGATTTGGGAATCGATCACATCATATTTTCCTGTCAGAAACACGCTCGCGACTAACGCATCCAAGATAAAAGCCATGGACGTAGAGGGGCTGATAAAATAATTCTAAACGGACGCGTTTAAGGGTGTTTTGTATTCGTATATGATTCGTTGACGTTTGAAAATAACTGTCACATTTTTTTTGTATGTTTCGTAAGAAAAAGAATGAGGAATTTGATTGGGAACAATATTTTTGACGATATTTTCTTTCATTGGCAATTGTCTTACATATAAGTCTAATTTGAATGGACTAATCATTTATAGAAACTGTAGTAGTCCAGTCGAGTTATAATTATAGTCGGATATAAGAGTCATAAATTTATTAATTAAATTATTAGTAATGGAAGAAGATATTGAATACTTGTTTGTTATTTTCAGTTTTTGGAAAATTTACCTTTTTCCAAATGAAATTATAATTTAGCTGGTTTCGTGATTTAAATTAGAATCTTCATCCGAAAAATAACAATTGTCTTACATATAAGTCTAATTTGAATGGACTAATCATTTATAGAAACTGTAGTAGTCCAGTCGAATTATAATTAGGGCTGGATATAAGAGTCATAAACTTATTAATTAAATTAATTAGTAATGGAAGAAGATATTGAATACTTGTTTGTTATTTTCAATTTTTGGAAAACTTACCTTTTTCGAAATGAAATCATAATTTAGTTGGTTTCATCATTTAAATTAGAATCTTAATCCGAAAAATAGCAATTGTCTTACATATAAGTCTAATTTGAATGGACTAATCATCTATTGAAACTGTAGTAGTCCAGTCGAATTATAATTAGAGCTGGATATAAGAGTCATAAATTTATTAATTAAATTAATTAGTAATGGAAGAAGATATTGAATACGTGTTTGTTATTTTCAGTTTTTGGAAAATTTACCTTTTTCCAAATGAAATTATAATTTAGCTGGTTTCGTGATTTAAATTAGAATCTTCATCCGAAAAATAACAATTGTCTTACATATAAGTCTAATTTGAATGGACTAATCATTTATAGAAACTGTAGTAGTCCAGTCGAATTATAATTAGGGCTGGATATAAGAGTCATAAATTTATTAATTAAATTAATTAGTAATGGAAGAAGATATTGAATACGTGTTTGTTATTTTCAGTTTTTGGAAAATTTACCTTTTTCCAAATGAAATTATAATTTAGCTGGTTTCGTGATTTAAATTAGAATCTTCATCCGAAAAATAACAATTGTCTTACATATAAGTCTAATTTGAATGGACTAATCATTTATAGAAACTGTAGTAGTCCAGTCGAATTATAATTAGGGCTGGATATAAGAGTCATAAACTTATTAATTAAATTAATTAGTAATGGAAGAAGATATTGAATACTTGTTTGTTATTTTCAATTTTTGGAAAACTTACCTTTTTCGAAATGAAATCATAATTTAGTTGGTTTCATCATTTAAATTAGAATCTTAATCCGAAAAATAGCAATTGTCTTACATATAAGTCTAATTTGAATGGACTAATCATCTATTGAAACTGTAGTAGTCCAGTCGAATTATAATTAGAGCTGGATATAAGAGTCATAAATTTATTAATTAAATTAATTAGTAATGGAAGAAGATATTGAATACGTGTTTGTTATTTTCAGTTTTTGGAAAATTTACCTTTTTCCAAATGAAATTATAATTTAGCTGGTTTCGTGATTTAAATTAGAATCTTAATCCGAAAAATAGCAATTGTCTTACATATAAGTCTAATTTGAATGGACTAATCATCTATTGAAACTGTAGTAGTCCAGTCGAATTATAATTAGGGCTGGATATAAGAGTCATAAATTTATTAATTAAATTAATTAGTAATGGAAGAAGATATTGAATACTTGTTTGTTATTTTCAATTTTTGGAAAACTTACCTTTTTCCAAATGAAATTATAATTTAGCTGGTTTCGTGATTTAAATTAGAATCTTAATCCGAAAAATAGCAATTGTCTTACATATAAGTCTAATTTGAATGGACTAATCATCTATTGAAACTGTAGTAGTCCAGTCGAATTATAATTAGGGCTGGATATAAGAGTCATAAATTTATTAATTAAATTAATTAGTAATGGAAGAAGATATTGAATACTTGTTTGTTATTTTCAATTTTTGGAAAACTTACCTTTTTCGAAATGAAATCATAATTTAGTTGGTTTCAACATTTAAATTAGAATCTTAATCCGAAAAATAGCAATTGACTTAAATATAAGTCTAATTTGAATGGACTAATCATTTATAGAAACTGTAGTAGTCCAGTCGAATTATAATTAGGGCTGGATATAAGAGTCATAAATTTATTAATTAAATTAATTAGTAATGGAAGAAGATATTGAATACGTGTTTGTTATTTTCAGTTTTTGGAAAACTTACCTTTTTCGAAATGAAATCATAATTTAGTTGGTTTCAACATTTAAATTAGAATCTTAATCCGAAAAATAACAATTGTCTTACATATAAGTCTAATTTGAATGGACTAATCATTTATAGAAACTGTAGTAGTCCAGTCGAATTATAATTAGAGCTGGATCTGAGAGTCATAAATTTATTATTTACATACTAGTTCCGGCATCTTAATACTAGATAGCGCCATAAATGTTATCTAAATTAATGGCCATTAATGCAATTAATTCGTGAACTAGTATCGCCATCTGATAGATAATGGCCAAACTACGGCATAAAATGTTCAAAATCGAGAAGATTTCCTTGAGTCTAGATTCTAGCTTCAGTATGTTAATGCTAGGTGGCGCCACAATAGTATTTAAATGAATCGCCAATAAAATTAATTCGTGAAATAGTATCACTATCTGTTGGATAATAGCCAAACTACAGCATAAAAATGTGAAAAGTTTAGAAAATTAACGTGAAAATATATCCAAACTTCGGCATCTGATTGCTAGATGGCCCTATCAATTATGTTGAGTTTTCCATTGTTATAATTTTTAATCCATGCAACGCCACCTTTCCGATAATACCCAAACTTTATTCTTCAGTCAACTGTATATTGAGACATTAGTAGAATTTGTGAAGTAGTTTAGACCCTCTAGGATAGATGGCGCACCTAGTTTTATTTTGATATTTTCCCATTATAGTATCCTATCTTTTAATATATGGGGTGCAGAAAAATACAAAAAAAAAACAACAATAAACAAATTTGATTATTTATTTAATATTTAATAGTATTTATATAATAAACAAACGAATTTGTAATAAAATAGACTTAACAATATCGATCAAAACATAATCGGCTTATGTATCGTTTGATTTTTGACATAACCTGTGAAACGTTTCAAAAATTTAGGATACTCCCTCTTATAAACCGCCCTCAACACCGAAGCCGGCGCCCAACCCCCGGGATTCACTGAAACAAAAACAATAAAACCATCAAAACACTATTCGAATACCAATCTACCGGATTTTTACGTACCTACGGAGCAGTAAGTTATTTTACACGATAAATTGTCCCTCGTCAACGATTTACCGTCCTTGGGAGGATCGACGGTAGTCTGACACAACAGACACACCGTCAAGAAAATCCTCACGCATTTACCGTTGTTAGCCTGCAAAGAAGAAAAAGCTTTATGGAAAATCGACAAGAAAAATAAAAAATCCTTACGGGATAACCGGGATAATCCATGGAATTATTGACCACCGCCCAAATATCAGGACCGTCTCGATCTTTTTCGTTGGGCAATTTCCTTATATGCGACCAGAACAGTCCTTCGCGTTGACTCGCAGGCCAAATCCTCTTGTGGGTTTGCAAAAATACCAGAGTGTCCTCCGATATGGTTTCCAGGACCGTCATGTGTTCCAAGGTGGCTGGAATTAAACACGTCATTTTGTTTTTTCTTTAAGGAATTTTTTTTTTCGGTGTAGCTTACTTTCCCAATCGTACCGATATTGGGGGGTGAAGAAATAATGGCAGACTTCGTGTCCGGTGATGCCTTTCACTACGTGTACGGCTTTAAGGGGGTCGCACACCATACCGTCGACTTCTTCTTCTCGCCGGTACATTTTCATTTCGCCATCTTCGGCGAATAATTGCCAACCGACGCCGCATTCGCCGATACCCATTTTGGCGATTTCTATTTGGGTGTGTACCACGTGTTCGATCTAAAATTTTTATTAAAAAAAAAATTGGAAATTTAAAACATTATAGGTTATGTACAAAAAATAAAAAAATAAAAAAATAAAATAATTGGATATATACGGGATGGAAAAATGAATTTTTTGAAAAGGAAATATCTTATCGATAATGTATAGACGTCTAATGTCAATTGATAATCAGGAAACTATAATCGAGAATTGACTAACAAAAGTTGATAATCGATAATCCATACACATGAATCAAGAATCGATAATCAATAAACGACAATAGAAAATTGAAAATGACAAATGATCATAGCTAAACGTCATTTGCTAAACAAAAATCGATTATTATTTTACAAGTTCTAAGTGGGAAATGGGCTCTAAAAACAGAAATATTGACTCTAAGACCTGTCAAACAAACAGTGAGGCATTAATAAAGATCAATTTATCAATAAAAGAAACAAAAACTAGAAAATAAAACATTTTACTCAATAACACATAATGTCACTTAAAAAAAAATCCCGAAAAACACAATTTCTCAACATAAAAAAAACAAATTATTAATCAAATTAATGTTTAAATATACCTCCGGCCAAAGTCGGTGTAAAGTAGCGGGCGACGTCGAAGGAGGAGGAGTATCGGGTACCATTTGACCCGTTTTCAATCTATCCCTCAATTCCTGTTCCTCCTCCATCTTATCCAGACCGGATTCTAGAGCATCGTAAAATTCGTCGTCGGCCAAAACACTGTGAGGTCCTTCCTAACAACAAACATACGTCAATATCACGCAAAAGCGAAAATTCATCGAAAACTAATACTCATTATCAATAATTTTCGTTGAAATACCAACCACCAATTCAAAATATCGAAATCACTAAGCTAAATAAACCATTTACGCATTTTTTCCAAACTAGACGGTAATAAACACACTATTTATGCAATTTTTTGAAAAATTTCGAATAAATTTGAATGCAATTGTCACTATTTGAGGTCAATAATTTTAACTTCTATATAAACAATAGATTCGTAATTTTAATGTAAACATTCGATTTAACCTCGTATATCAAACCACGTGTACCAATTACGATCACCTGATTTCGAATCACACGTCAATTTAATCAATTTGAAACGAAATTTTTCATAGATTTATGGAAAACAAACATCGAATACACCAGATTTTTTTTTGACCACCACGTACAATTAAAATCGAAAAATTAAGGTCGAAGTTTAATTAATTTTAACGAAGCATCAAAAATATTTTTACTTACAATTTTATATCCACGAAATTTCATTGTAACACCACGTAAAAAACGAAATATCAATTGTTATACATTTAACTGCCGTTGGAAGACTGAATAAATGTTTAGCGCGGGTGTTTGATGGTAGTCAGGGTCGGCTACACACACAATTGATCGTTTCATTTTATATATAATACGAATAATTAACTAATTTCGTATTTTTTACCACTTTAAAAACCTAAGCTAACCACTTTGAACAATACGTAAATTTTAGGTTATTCTTCTTTTTTCTAATGACATGCCTCTACCGTATAATGTTTTAACCTATTTTGTAGTGATCGTAGTCGCATAGACCAAGACCAAATTGCGAAGAAAAGAATATGAAAATTATAGAATTAATACTAAAAATAGAGAGAAATACTAACTACTGTTATCACTTCCTATTCTGATTCGATCGCTGTTAGTTCCGTACAGAAAGTAATAAAATCCAATGGTCTCTTAGTATTTAATTTAATTCTATGATCAAGATACATATTAATAAAAATTTTGAAAAAAAAATTTTTGATTAAATATACTGAGTAATAAATTTATGTACTTTCTTTATCGTCATTTCGAAATAAAACGTTTATATGTTACAAAAAAATTAATTACGTAAAATAAACACATTTCAAAATAATAAATATACAGTATGATAAATTTTACCTTGCCATAAATATTTAATCACGTAAGTGGGTATGAAATACTACCTTATTGAATGAATATCATAATTCGAATGCAATGAATGATAATGTATAATTTATAAATCGAACAGGATCGTCTCAAGTATATGAATAATGTCCCTTCAAATAATTCAAGTTTAATTTTTTCAAATTATTGTTAATGAATAATTTATAAATCGAACAGGATCGGCTCAAGCATAATGAATAATGCCACTTCAAATAATTTAAATTCAATTTTTTTAAATGATTGTTAATGAATAATTTATAAATCGAACAGGATCGGCTCAAGTAAAATGAATAAAGTCACTTCAAAATAATTCAAGTATATTTTTTTCAGATCAAATTTCAAAATACGTACTGAGTACTTGTAACATGTAATGTTGATATAATTTTTATCTTCATTAGATTATTGATGTTATTTAATTGGTCAAAATGTATAGTCGTTTATAACTGTTAGTTATTCATTGATAAGACAAATGTAAATATGTGAAATTATCATAATTGAAACGTTGAAATTGAAACTGAGAGTTCAAAGTTAAAAATCAAGTTTCAATAATAATTAAATATCACCTCAAAGTAGTAACCAAAAATAAAGTCACTAAAAACAATGAAAAAATGTGAGGTTTTTATCTAAATACTTATCCAAATATGATAATTATACTAGTTTTTAAAGAAATTAGGTTATTTAGATCACATGGTAATATTTGTTGATAGATCAACATTACAAACATTTTTTTAATGATAGTAATAAAAGGTATTAGTGGAGGTACAGTCCGTTCGAACATATAAAAAAGATACAGTAAAATTATTTATTGTTACATTTTAATAAATATATTAGCCTTTAGAACGATTATTAATGGAAATATAGTGAAATTTCTAAAAGGAAATGTTAGTTCATTCGAATAAATATTATTTACACGATATTCGAAAAGTTATAGTCCGTTCATACATATGATGACAATGTGGTAATATGACTAGATAAAGAGATATTAAAGAAGATATAGTCCATTCATACATGGTGGAATGAATACACAATTTTAGGAAAAATTATAATCCCTTCATAAGTATAATGGGGATATAGCGAAAAGATTAATTGGACGATAGAAAATTACTTATAGTCCGTTCATATGTATATAATAAAGATATAGTGAAGTGTCTAACTACACAAAACGGGTGAAATTATAGTCCGTTCTTACATATAGGAAAAAAACTTGTTAAAACAACTTACAAAACGATTTTTGAAATAAGTTTAGTCCATTCATACACATAACTAAAATATTGTAAAATGATCACATCATATAGTAAAATTTATAGACCATGAAACACGATTTTAGGAAATGTATAGTCCGTTCATACATAGAGTGGAAATATCTAGATCTGACTAAATATCTAATACTACGAAATTTATAGTCCATTCATACGAATTATAAGGATATATTGGAACCACCAGCAATATTTTACAAAAAGTATAGTCCGTTCATACAAAAAGTGAAAATATTAAGAATCTAGTAAATTTACAATATTGGGAAATGTATAGTCCATTCATACACATAACGACGATACATTAGAGTAATCAACAATACGATTCCATAAAAAGTATAGTCCGTTCATACAAAAAGTGAATATATTAAGAATCTAGTAAATTAACAATATTTGGAAATTTATAGTCCATTCATACGAATTAGAAGGATATATTGGAACCACCAGCAAGATTTTACAAAAAGTATAGTCCGTTCATACAAAAAGTGAAAATATTAAGAATCTAGTAAATAAACAATATTTGGAAATGTATAGTCCATTCATACGAATTAGAAGGATATATTGGAACCACCTGCAAGATTTTACAAAAAGTAAAGTCCGTTCATACGAAAAGTGAAAATATTAGGAATCTAGTAAATACACAATATTTGGAAATGTATAGTCCGTTCATACATAGAGTGGAAATATCTAGATCTGACTAAATATCTAATACTACGAAATTTATAGTCCATTCATACGAATTATAAGGATATATTGGAATCACCTGCAAGATTTTACAAAAAGTATAGTCCGTTCATACGAAAAGTGAAAATATTAGGAATCTAGTAAATACACAATATTTGGAAATGTATAGTCCGTTCATACATAGAGTGGAAATATCTAGATCTGACTAAATATCTAATACTACGAAATTTATAGTCCATTCATACGAATTATAAGGATATATTGGAATCACCTGCAAGATTTTACAAAAAGTATAGTCCGTTCATACGAAAAGTGAAAATATTAGGAATCTAGTAAATACACAATATTTGGAAATGTATAGTCCGTTCATACATAGAGTGGAAATATCTAGATCTGACTAAATATCTAATACTACGAAATTTATAGTCCATTCATACGAATTATAAGGATATATTGGAATCACCTGCAAGATTTTACAAAAAGTATAGTCCGTTCATACGAAAAGTGAAAATATTAGGAATCTAGTAAATTAACAATATTTGGAAATGTATAGTCCATTCATACGAATTAGAAGGATATATTGGAACCACCAGCAAGATTTTACAAAAAGTATAGTCCGTTCATACAAAAAGTGAAAATATTAGGAATCTAGTAAATAAACAATATTTGGAAATGTATAGTCCATTCATACGAATTAGAAGGATATATTGGAACCACCAGCAAGATTTTACAAAAAGTATAGTCCGTTCATACGAAAAGTGAAAATATTAGAAATCTAGTAAATAAACAATATTTGGAAATGTATAGTCCATTCATACGAATTAGAAGGATATATTGGAACCACCAGCAAGATTTTACAAAAAGTATAGTCCGTTCATACGAAAAGTGAAAATATTAGAAATCTAGTAAATAAACAATATTTGGAAATGTATAGTCCATTCATACGAATTAGAAGGATATATTGGAACCACCAGCAAGATTTTACAAAAAGTATAGTCCGTTCATACAAAAAGTGAAAATATTAGGAATCTAGTAAATAAACAATATTTGGAAATGTATAGTCCATTCATACGAATTAGAAGGATATATTGGAACCACCAGCAAGATTTTACAAAAAGTATAGTCCGTTCATACGAAAAGTGAAAATATTAGAAATCTAGTAAATAAACAATATTTGGAAATGTATAGTCCATTCATACGAATTAGAAGGATATATTGGAACCACCAGCAAGATTTTACAAAAAGTATAGTCCGTTCATACAAAAAGTGAAAATATTAGGAATCTAGTAAATAAACAATATTTGGAAATGTATAGTCCATTCATACGAATTAGAAGGATATATTGGAACCACCAGCAAGATTTTACAAAAAGTATAGTCCGTTCATACGAAAAGTGAAAATATTAGAAATCTAGTAAATAAACAATATTTGGAAATGTATAGTCCATTCATACGAATTAGAAGGATATATTGGAACCACCAGCAAGATTTTACAAAAAGTATAGTCCGTTCATACAAAAAGTGAAAATATTAGGAATCTAGTAAATAAACAATATTTGGAAATGTATAGTCCATTCATACGAATTAGAAGGATATATTGGAACCACCAGCAAGATTTTACAAAAAGTATAGTCCGTTCATACAAAAAGTGAAAATATTAAGAATCTAGTAAATAAACAATATTTGGAAATGTATAGTCCATTCATACGAATTATAAGAATATATTGGAACCACCAGCAAGATTCTACAAAAAGTATAGTCCGTTCATACGAAAAGTGAAAATATTAAGAATCTACTAAATAAACAATATTTGGAAATGTATAGTCCATTCATACACATAACGAACAAATATTAAATTGACCAACAATACGATTTCATAAAAAGTATAGTCCATTCATACAAATAAAGTAGATATTAGAAAAAAGCGATAAAATTCGGGTTTCCTTACATAAAGTAACAATTGCGCATTCCGATTTCGTCGACAAAAACCTGAAAAAAAAAAGAAAGAAAAAGAAATTGTTCCAAACTCACCTCGAGGTCCGGTCCAGGATGTACATTTCTGATCTTCTGTATTTGCGTGAAATACGATTGCGATAAAGCCTCGGCCCTTTTGCGTTTTTCCACTTCCTTATCGAGTCGTTTCCGCCAAGATTCCTCACGTTGGGTCATCAATTCCGCACAATGTTCCAAGGTTTCTATGACTGCCGTAGTGGTCGATTTGAAAGTCAACGCCTCCCCTTTGAAATCGAGCACTTTGTCCGCGAAGGGCGGTCCGTTTTTGGCATGCTTAACGCAATAATCGAAATACCCTTGCAAGGTGTCGATTTGTCTGCATAATATGTCTTTGAAAGTGCCTATTTCGGCTAATTTTTCTTTGACGTTTCGCGAGGATTTTTTGAAACTGTTACCGGAAGCGGTACTGAACGTGTTCGATTGCAGACTGACAGTCGAACCATGACGTTTCAGGCTGTTTTCGGAGCCGGTGCCGTAACCAGATTCGACCTGATCGGATTAAATTGATTTGATTATTTTGTTATTAATTTTGGGACGATTAAATGACAAAAAAATAAAATTGGAAATTCTAATACGGTATGATGATTTTTTTTCAATTTTTTCTTTCGAATTTTCCTATTTTTGCCCAAAATAAGAATTTTATTTTTCTTAATTTTCTTTTATCGAATTTGTTTATACTTTTCGTATACTAACTAACTACATTTTTTCACAATTTACTCGTAATTTCTCGTTTTTTCAAATTTTTTTCGTAATTTATCATTTTTCCCTAATTTTCTTCAAATTTTTCCAATTTTATAGCATGTAAAAGTGTTTTTACTGATTTTCTTGTATTTTTTCCGAATTTTCGCATTTCTCACGAATTAAAAGTGTTTTTTAATTGATGAATTATTTCCGAATTTTCCTATTTTTATCCTAATTGAAAAATTTTTCTAGTTTTTCTTTAATTTTATTTGTTTTTTCGTAATATTGAAGATTTTTTTCTTATTTTTTATTGTTCGTATATTAAAGTTGTTTTATTTTAATTTTCTGGTATTTTTCCGAATTCTTGCATTTTTCACGAATTAAAAGTGTTTTTTTTGTTTGATGAATTATTTACGAATTTTCCTATTTTTATCCTAATTGAAAAATTTTTCTAGTTTTTCTTTAATTTTATTTGTTTTTTCGTAATATTGAAGATTTTTTTCTTATTTTTTATTTTTCGTATATTAAAGTTGTTTTATTTTAATTTTCTGGTATTTTTCCGAATTCTTGCATTTTTCACGAATTAAAAGTGTTTTTTTTGTTTGATGAATTATTTACGAATTTTCCTATTTTTATCCTAATTGAAAAATTTTTCTAGTTTTTCTTTAATTTTATTTGTTTTTTCGTAATATTGAAGATTTTTTTCTTATTTTTTATTTTTCGTATATTAAAGTTGTTTTATTTTAATTTTCTGGTATTTTTCCGAATTCTTGCATTTTTCACGAATTAAAAGTGTTTTTTTTGTTTGATGAATTATTTACGAATTTTCCTATTTTTATCCTAATTGAAAAATTTTTCTAGTTTTTCTTTAATTTTATTTGTTTTTTCGTAATATTGAAGATTGTTTAAGAAATTTCCTCCTATACTCAGTTTTTCAATTTTTTTCACATATAAAATATTTTCTACTGATTTTTTTTCATTTTTTCTTAATTTTCCAATTTTTTCTCATATTTAACATATTTAATTTAATTTTACATTCCTCATTTTTTCGTAATTTCCCAACTATTATTCTATATTAATTTGTTATTAATTTTCTTATAGTTTTTTCAAATTTTCTAATTTTTTTGTATAATAAAGATGTTTCTTCTATATATTGAAGATTTTTTTCTTATTTTTTATTTTTCGTATATTAAAGTTGTTTTATTTCAATTTTCTCGTATTTTTTCCGAATTTTCGCATTTTTCACGAATTAAAAGTGTTTTTTATTTGATGAATTATTTCCGAATTTTCCTATTTTTATCCTAATTGAAAAATTTTTCTAGTTTTTCTTTATTTTTATGTTTTTTCGTAATATTGAAGATTGTTTAAGAAATTTCCTCCTATACTCAGTTTTTCAATTTTTTTCACATATAAAAAATTTTCTACTGATTTTTTTTCATTTTTTCTTAATTTTCCAATTTTTTCTCATATTTAACATATTTAATTTAATTTTACATTCCTCATTTTTTCGTAATTTCCCAACTATTATTCTATATTAATTTGTTATTAATTTTCTTATAGTTTTTTCAAATTTTCTAATTTTTTTGTATAATAAAGATGTTTCTTCTATATATTGAAGATTTTTTCCTATTTTTTATTTTTCGTATATTAAAGTTGTTTTATTTCAATTTTCTCGTATTTTTTCCGAATTTTCGCATATTTCGTTTGTTTTTGAATTTTTCAACTGTTTTCATGTATTAAAGAGAATCTTTATTCTAATTTTGTCATATTTTTTCCGAATTTTTTCGATATATTTTATTTTTTCCAATTTTCCAGCATTTTCGTAAATTGAAGACATTTTGCAATTTTTTCCGCAATTTTGTTTCGAGTTTCCGAAAATTTTCCGTATATCGAAAATTCCCATTCGAATTTTCTCTTATTTTTTCGAATATAATTTTTTTTTTGGAATCTTCTCAGATTCAACCGAGTTTTTTTGTAATTATTTTTTTTCGCATTTTAAACGTCTCAATAAAATTTTTTAACATTTTCTTGGTTTTCAAGAACAGTTTTAAGCCTTCAAGCCAAGTTTTTTTAGCTTTCAACTTATTTTTCAAATTTTTTGTTTTTTATTCCTAATTTTCTTGTATTTTCCCGAATTATCTCCTATTCTTTTATTCAAACACTGTATTATTGATTTTCCCCCCATATTTTCTCGTATTTCTTTCGAATTTTCTAGATTTTTAAGTTAGTTCTTTACAAATTTTCGAAGCATTCGAACAATTTATTGAATTTTCCATGTTTTCGAGAAAAAATAATAAAATTGACAACGTCGCAATCTTTATCCATGCTTTTATATTAACTTATGAAACCACCCCTGTAAAATATCAACAACTGACAGATCCTCAACGATTTTTTTTGGCAGAAAACTATTTAAACAAAAGAAAAATCAAAAATTTACATCGGAAATTGGAAAATTTTACCTTATATCCGGGCATCGGTATCCAATGCGAAGCGGGAATGAAATTTTCACGAAAACCGTAGAGAAATTCATATTTATGTCTAACATTCGACATGTATCTGTATAATAAATGATAAAAACGCAACTAGAACGATGTGTCAACCTTGGAAACGTGCGCGAGCGGAAACGGAAACGAATTTTTCAGGTAGCTCGCCCTCCACGATTGAATTAAAATCGTTCTTTTCGATAAAACGATTTTTTTTCTGGTAAAAATCAACATTTTTGACTAAAGAAACGAAAATAAATGACAACTACTCATGATTAATTTGTTATTGTGCAAGCGGAAGCGGATTCTTTATCAAAAAGTGTGATAACTTTATTCGATAATATACAGCGTGAATAGTAGCATTGAAAATATACACAGTGAACGTTAAAATAACCCAATTAATAAATAAATTGTTTATATATAACAATAAACGAATTTGTATTAAAAAAAAAGATGATATTAAGAATTTTTCACGTTTTTCTGTTTTTTTAGTGTTACAATTTCCTCCCATTTTCGAATTTTCCTCGTATCTTCCGATTTTTTGTGGAATAATACGTCTAACAGCACCGTAAGCCCGATTTGATTAAATTGTAGACAATTATCTAATTTCTCTCAATCTAGGCAACACCGCAACTTTGATTAGATTCAAAAAATGATCGAATATTTCCAATTTTTGAGAAAAAGCTCACAAGACTTTATTAGGTTTTATAGATTTTTCAAATTTCTAATTTTTTCAATTTCCCTACCACTTTACAATTTCTTGCTAAATATACCGAATTTTCTGAAACATTACATTTCACAACATCACATCCAATTAACAAATTTCCCTAGATCTGGGAAAAAATAAATTAGGCATCACTGTAACCTCAATATCTTTCTATTTGAGAAATTATCTTATTTTCAAAGTTCCTTAAAAAAACAAAAGAAACAGTTTTCAAACAAAAGGCGTGATAATTTGATTCGATAATATACAGTATGATTGCTGAAATTGGAAATATACACAATGTTTGACATATTTAAGACATTTTTGAGCTAATTCAAACTTTTAATTTTTCCACATTGTCCATTTATTTCTAAATAAACTGAATTTTTCAAAATTACATTCAACAATACCACATCATATAATCAACAAAATTTCCAAAATCTAAAGAAAAATAAGTTAGGTAACACTGTAATCTCAACACCTTTCTATTTAAAAGTTTTTGTCAAAAAATAAACAAGAAACAGATACAGTATGTTCTAAATTGAAATAATACTGGGTAAGCATCTAACAAATTTTCTAATTGGCAGCATTAATAAAGAAATATTATAGATGTAGCAACACCACATAACCTATTTATGACACTACCTTTAAATAATGCTTAGTGTTACATTCAGAAGTGATTAGATCTACGAATTTAGATGTAAAATGTGTAATAAAAGCCTTAATTATCACTTTCTGTAATTTTTTGATTTTCCTAATATGAAAATAATTCAAAATTTTCAAAAATAACTACACAGAGTTGAGATACCTTGACGCACAAGAGACCTTTAAAACACTTCATGGCGATGATCACACAACTAAAATATTTTGATTAGATAAACTTAAAATAAATCAAGTTTTATGGCAATCCCTGTTTACACTAAAGGAAATTGTTTATTTACAACGTTTTCTGTAAAAACAACAAAAATAGGTCGTGCTACTGCTAGAACAAATACTTACCTTGAAAGATTCTAAAGCCTCGACCCAACTCTGTTTACTTTCAACCGAATTCGCCCGCAGATACCACACACAATCATTTACGGATACATCAAATCTGCATTCGTCAAATTCGTGGGGCTAGAAAAGAACACGCAGATAATATTTCGATAAAAGTTCGTTATTTGTATATAACCTCACTTTTATAACAGCCTTGGCGAGCGATAGGGCTCCTCTACATCCGTAACCGCTTTCTTGTTCACTTTTGTAATAAGAAAGTGTACCGTTTTTCAATACTATGTACCTATCCTGCCATCCGTGTATGTAATTCGTCCATTTACTTAACACACCTGAAAATTCCGTATGAGTTTCCAGATCTGAATCATCGCTGCTGTGACCCTCTGCCATACTACTTTAAATGTTTCGGTGATATATTCGTAGAAATTAACATTTCGTGCGAATTAACGCGTATATATAGTAACAAATTATATTTATAATTAAAATTTACTTAATGTTTATAACAATTTTTATACTTTACTTTTAATGACAAACATGACAAGTTGTAGTGACTCATCACACTTATTCTTTTCGTACTGGCCTTTTTCATATCGAATCGACAGTTATATTTCCATTTATAGATTTATTCTACGTTTATATTTTCAATACTATTATCATAATTTGATAATAATAGAAGTTAATACATAATGTAGAAATAGTTTTAGTATTTATGATATAATCCAATCCATAAATATAGTCATTTTGTTATGCCTATGAAAATCAACATTATTGACAATTGACAACTGATATTAGCCTTTTTAATAAAATTTACAAGGAAAGATTGACAAGTGGCAAATTAGATTGGCCTTTCTTATATCAAGTAAATAGCCATATGAATAAAACTCAAATTTTTAAATATTTATTTGACGTATTTCTATAAACCATCTTGACCGTTATATTCAACTCCTCCTAGATGCCCTGCGTCTCTAATTCTTTGCGCCGCTAACCTTTCTCTATCGAAACCATCGATACCTAACCCCAATCTCTCTATGGCTTTTTCTCCAAGATACCCATTTAATTCTGTATATTGTCTGGAACGTCTTATTCCAACGTCTGGATCAAAAGGCCACATTTGGTCTTTATGTAGAACCGGATGTCCGGCGACATTGAATTGAACTAAGTCTTTTACAAGGGTGGCTATTTCCCCTCGACATAAGCCGATCAAGAATGACAAGATAATTAACTAAAAGAAGAAGAAAATTGGTTGCCATTAATGTGTGTTGAAGATTGAAAATTAGTTAAAAAAGGAGAAAGTATGGTTGATATTAAAGAAAACAGTGAAATTATTGAAGAAAACAATGAAAGTATTAAAGAAAACAGTAAAATTATTAAAGAAAAATAGAGATGTAAAAAGTGACTTACCTTCGGAAAAATCATTTTTATAACGTTTATTTGTGGAATGTGTTTACAATGGGTTTTAAAAGAAACTATCTTTAAATTTAAAGGAAAGTGAAAGCGTCTAGTGCAGAGTTCATAAATATTTAGGACGTCGTATAGAAGTGGAATTATTACTTAATTAACTTACAACTTGGGTAATAATTAATGACAAATGCGGTAAGAAAAGTAATTAATTTCGTATTTATCGTGCAGGGTAGTATACAGGGTGAGAAATTATTTTACATAGGTTTCAATTGCTTAAATGGAATTTAAATGTTGCCAAATTTAACGCAATTTCAGACTAAATATTTTCAAGTTATGTAGTATTGATTTTTTTGTTTTTGTTTCAAATTTTATGCACAAAAATGAAAAACAAATTCATTTTTATTAAAACAAAATGTTCATTTTTATATTACGACATCGAGACTATTATAAAAATTAATTATCGACGTAATCGTCCTTCCTAATTACATAAACTGTGTATGCTATGACCCTATAATGTATAGTGGGAAACTTTCACGTTGTTTTCACTTTCTACAGTTTTGCTTCTTTTAAATTAGTATTAAACCATTCACAGTGTTTTGCACAACAATAAAAATGTCAAAACTAATTTTGGTGAGTGAGAAAATATTTTTTTTCAATTTAAAGTTTAATAAAAATTCATTCCTATGGAGTTAATGTCACTTTAGAATATAAGTAAATTTGATAGACTTTGAAAATATTATTTCGAGAAAAAGTTAGGTTAGGAAATTTCGTTCACGTTTTCTGTAAAGATCGATTCTTGATATTATCGATTCCAAATCGATTCTAGTAGTTGGCGCAACGTGTAAATACGAATTAGAATCTATTAACTGTTTATTTACGTCAATTTTTGAGTATGCGGTAAAATATCGAATAGAATCGATTCTAATGGAGACAAAAGTGAGGTTAGAAGTTGATTTCGTCGAATTTCTGGTTTCTTATACATTGTTTTCGTTATATAGGTGTAGTAAAACATATTTTGAACATATTGTAATAAAAATAATCATAATTACATCAATAAAAGCCGATTTTATAAACATTTTGTTATTTATTTCAGTTTCTTTTCACTGTCTTCTGTTTAGTGTTCATTACGGATACGACAATTCAACCTAGGGCCCCAAATTTTCAATATTACGAAAGGTGAGTGGGTATGCGTGAAAAATTGGGAGGGAGAATAAGGGAAATATGAAAATTATACAGGGTGTAGTAGATTAAGTGAAAATTTTAAAGGGGAAATGGAAAATTCCTATTTGAAAAAAGTTTAGTGGAAAATTATGTTTCAGGCCGAAGTATAGGTACCCGTATTACGACGAAAATGGCGTAGGAAGGCTTCTGTACGGTTACGGGGACGATAAACTGTATAAATATACGGTTTTTTCCCCGTTAGAGGGGATACATTAAATGTTTTTATCAATATTTCGCTAGTATAGTCAAATATTCATATTTATTGTGAAAAATTTCATCTTACATTCGCACATTTCGAAAAACTTGTGAAATAATCCGAATAAGAGAAAAACCCTGTATGAAAATTCGATAGGCAACTTATCGTAAACCCCTCGTATATTCCGATAACGATATATTGGTTTTTATATAAAAAAAATCGATTGCCATTTATTGTACTTGTTATTTAATCGATAAATTATATACAGAGTGATCTAATTTTATTGATGACGTTAAAATTTTTTATGAATAATATTGGTTATTAATTTTTGACTACCCCGTATAATATATCACAACTTTATACTGCTATAACGAAGAAGGAAAGGATATTAAAAATTCGGATTAATGTACGGGGTGTTTCATTAAAAAACAATTTGATTTATACTAAAAAATATAAAGTTACTACACGGTTGCCAGATTGAATTCAAAAGCCAAAAAAACTTGTAAAAATCAAATAGAATAATGTAAAAAAATATTTTTGTCTTAATGTATTTTTATGAATAAATTTTATTTAAAAAAAAGCGAAATTTCATTTCGAAAAACCCAACAAAATACGACCGAAAAATTTGGAAAACCCTTCAGTGTAAAAGGCGAGTTAATTTCATATTTTATTACTCAAAAATTTGAGAAAAGTATACAGGGTGTTTCATTAAAAATAATTACAATAATTTTGTATCACCCTATATATTTAATATTTAGCAAAATAGAAGAATCACCACTTCTTTTTTGAAATAACGATGTAAATAATTTTGGTTCACACTGTATATTCGTTTAAAAATATGTTATGGAAATTCTAATGGTCGTTAAACACGTTACGGTTTACCGGAGAGGTCCGGTAGCGTGTATGAATTGTTTTAGACAATAAGGAACGAAGAAGATGGAAGAAAAAGAAGAGGAGGAAAATAAAAAAAAAACTATCGTTTTTTTTATTCCAATTTTTTATAGAACATATAAATAAATAAAATATATACAAACATTGAAGAGTATTTGATAAATATTAATCAACAAACGGTATAAAAATTGTTAACATTACGTATATATACAGCATGTCCTTCTAAATTTGATGATTAGTAACTTTTTGAAGTTTAGAAAAGAATGTTATTCTTGATAAAATGTGGGCGACATTCTAAAAATGCGTAAATAATCATCAACTAACAATTTTTTCAATTTGTATACGAGGTTCGTCAAAAAATAAGTAATTATATCTATTTATATTGATTGCGTGTCATTGTAAACAATGTAAATTTATTTATTGTTCATAAGAACGTCTTTTTAAGCTTTTATAGACTTTTTTGCAAAAAATTTCCAATTTTGTTAAATTAAAACGAATTTTATATTTTTAAATAAACCTCGTATACGACTGAAGAAACTTGATATTTATTGATCGTAATGTAGATTTTAGAATGTGGCCTACATTTTATCAGGAATAACTTTTTTTCTAAAAACTGATAATAAAAAAGTTGTAAACGTTTCCATATAGGGACATACTGTATATACGTTTAATTCACAAGTTTTTTGTTATTAATTTAAGGAAAAAAAAATATACTTAATAAAATATTTTAAAATATGGAAAACAACCAACAGCTGTTGAATTTTTTTAGTCGTATACGGGGTTTGTCAAAAAATACCGATTCTACTGAAGAGTAAACCATGTTTATATTTAATATAATCGAAAATTGTTATTAAAAGTATTAATAATGATATTCAAATATGCATAAATTTTCTATATTTTTAAAAATAACTAAAAGTTATAGTAAAATTAATATTTTTTGTGAAACCTCGTATACAACTAAAAAAATTTAATACCTGTTACTTGTTTTTCATATTTTAGAATATTACCAATATTTCATCAAGAATAAATTTTTTCCAAAAATTGATAACAGAAAAGTTGTGTATCAATTTAATTTTATAGGGACATACTGTATATATTTTAACACCTAATATGATTTCAAAAAATGTGGGATAATTGAAGACAAAAACGTGATATATATATATATATATATATATATATATATATATATAAATAATTTTTTGGGATAATACGTACTGAATTTCGATCTCGAAATTTAAAATTTTTTTTTTTTTCAAAATACGCCAATTTCGAATTTTTCAAATTTATACATAAAAAAATTCAATATCCCATTTTTTATTGCTCATGTAACCAAAAAGGTACGAAATCAAAATCCTTGGTTCTTTTATATTGCTAAATTTCGATGTAGCAATTTGAAATATGTTAAAAACATATAATCCGGTCCTGGAGAATGTATATGAAATCACCAACAACAGAGACGGATTCAGGAGAATTCGGGAAAAAAATTCGGTTTGCTTGAAAGCCAGTGGAACAAATGAGTAAAACTATCGATGTTAAAGTACCCTAGACACAAAACTCACAGATTTTTACGAGGGGCGGACGAAAAATAGAAAAATTAAGAGAAATATAACCTCAAAAAAAAACTAAAACCACGAAAATAAATATTTAGAAATATCCATTACGTGATTTATACCATTCAAATATAAAAAAATCCGGTTCTGCTGAACGAATATGAAATCAATAACAACAGAGACGGATTCAGGAGAATTTGCCGAAAAAAATATAAAAATTATGTTTTTTTGAGTACCAATGGAAGAAATGAGAAAAACTGTCGACGTTCGAGACGCAAACCTGATACATTTTTACGAGGGACGGACGAAAAATAGAAAAATTTAGAGAAATATAACCTAAAAAAAAATTAAAATCACGAAATAAATATTTAGAAATATCCATTACGTGATTTATACCATTCAAATATATAAAATCCGGTTCTGCTGAACGAATATGAAATCAATAACAACAGAGACGGATTCAGGAGAATTTGCCGAAAAAAATATAAAAATTATGTTTTTTTGAGTACCAATGGAAGAAATGAGAAAAACTGTCGACGTTCGAGACGCAAACCTGATACATTTTTACGAGGGACGGACGAAAAATAGAAAAATTTAGAGAAATATAACCTAAAAAAAAATTAAAATCACGAAATAAATATTTAGAAATATCCATTACGTGATTTATACCATTCAAATATATAAAATCCGGTTCTGCTGAACGAATATGGAATCAATAACAACAGAGACGGATTCAGGAGAATTTGCCGAAAAAAAAAATATAAAAATTATGTTTTTTTGAGTGACAATAGAAGAAATTAGGAAAACTATCGACGTTCGAGAGAAAAGAATGATACATGTTTACGAGGGACGGATGAAAAATAGATAAATTAAGAGAAATATAACCTCAAAAAAAAAACAAAAATCACAAAATAAATATTAATTTCGTGATTTATAGGAATCAAACATATAAGAACCGGCCTTGGGGAACGAATATAGAATCACCAACAACAGAGACGGATCCAGGAAAATTTTTTTCCAAAAAAAACTTTGTAGAGTATCAGAAAATAGAACGAGCACCGTCCGAAATCAACTTCAGAACGACAAATGTACCCGAAAATCGATATTCAATTGACAAAATACCCACGCGACCAACCTCGTTAATGCACAAAAAAAATTCGCGTTTCTACGAGACGATACACCCCGTATTATTAGGCGCGGCGTTATCTTTATCCGCAGTTTCGTTATTTTCGATTACGTCGTCAATGGCGCGACGTTCGATCGAATCGTCGATCTGTACAGGATGTCCCTTATCCTTGATCGACGTCTGAAGGTTATTTCCGTCGAAATTCGAACTGGATTTTCGAGATCGCGTCGGTTTCGGCGTCGCCTGTTGTTGTTTGATCTGTTGTTGGACTTTGGTTTCCAATATTTTCGTTAAAATCGACGTCTGGTTGAATATCGCCGACATGAATGTCGAATAACCCAAGCTGGGAAAAAATTCATATAATTCGAGGGGATCGGGGGGGTTGACGGTCTTACCATTCGGTATTGGTCCAATAATTGATGATTAAAAGACCTTGTCGAAGTCTGGAGACGGTTTCGACGGATTGGTCGTGAGATTTGGCGGCGTTTACGATTCGTAATACCGCCATGGCGTCCCTGAGGAGTATGGAAAATACGAGGGACCATTCTAAACAATTGGCCTCTATGAATAATTGGAGCAAATATCTGAAAGACAAATTCACGCACGAAAATTTGTTTATATCGTTGATATATACGAGGGTAACAGTATTATTTATCTTAGGAATGGGATTAGGTTAGATATTCGATGAAAACGATCTAGGATTACTTTGGAACGACCCTCGTATAAAAGTTATTATTTTTAATCTATTTTTTATGTATAAAAACGAACAAAATCACATTCAAACGCGAGTTTATTCAAATACATAACGAAAAACTGATACTTTTCCTAATCCCCTCGTAAAAAATTTTTTGTAATCCATAAAATCTCGTCATTTTCGTCAATATACGCGACATCATGAGTATTTTGAAGCAAAAATTCAGTTTTAATTATAATTTTCTCGTTATCTCCAAATTAAAAAATGTTATATCGAGTTTATTACTTTAAAACCACCCTCGTATAATGAATTATGTCATTTTAACGGTTTTTCTTTGTTTTTTTACGTAGATTTTCATATTTTCGCCATTAAAAGTCGCTGTTTCATTCCAAAAAACGTCAAAAATCAGATTCAAACTCAATTTCATTTATGTAGACAAGAAAAATCGATACTTTTCCTAATCCCCTCGTAACAAAATTTTTTGTAATCCATAAAATCTCGTGATTTTCGTCAATATACGCGACATCATGATTATTTCGAAGCAAAAATTCAGTTTTAATTATACATTTCTCGTTAATTCCAAATTCTAAAACGTTATAACGAATTTATTACTTTAAAACCACCCTCGTATAACGAATTATGTCATTTTAACGGTTTTTCTTCGTTTTTTCACGTAGATTTTCATCTTTTCGCCATTAAAAGTCGTCGTTTCATTCCAAAAAACGTCAAAAATCAGTTTCAAACTCAATTTCATTTATGTAGACAAGAAAAATCGATACTTTTCCTAATCCCCTCGTAAAAAATTTTTTTAAGCGATAAAATCTCGTGATTTTCGTCAATATACGCGACATCATGATTATTTCGAAGCAAAAATTCAGTTTTAATTATACATTTCTCGTTAATTCCAAATTCTAAAACGTTATAACGAATTTATTACTTTAAAACCACCCTCGTATAACGAATTATGTCATTTTAACGGTTTTTCTTCGTTTTTTCACGTAGATTTTCATCTTTTCGCCATTAAAAGTCGCCGTTTCATTCCAAAAAACGTCAAAAATCAGATTCAAACTCAATTTCATTTATGTAGACAAGAAAAATCGATACTTTTCCTAATCCCCTCGTAACAAAATTTTTTAAGCGATAAAATCTTGTGATTTTCTTCATTATACGCGACATCATGAGTATTTCGAAGCAAAAATTTAGTTTTAATTATAATTTTTTCGTTATTTCCAAATTAAAAAATGTTATATCGAGTTTATTACTTTAAAACCACCCTCGTATAACTAATTATGACATTTTAACGGTTTTTCTTCGATTTTTTACGTAGATTTTCATATTTTCGCCATTAAAAGTCGCCGTTTCATTCCAAAAAACGTCAAAAATCAGATTCAAACTCAATTTCATTTATGTAGACAAGAAAAATCGATACTTTTCCTAATCCCCTCGTAACAAAATTTTTTAAGCGATAAAATCTTGTGATTTTCTTCATTATACGCGACATCATGAGTATTTCGAAGCAAAAATTTAGTTTTAATTATAATTTTTTCGTTATTTCCAAATTAAAAAATGTTATATCGAATTTATTACTTTAAAACCACCCTCGTATAACGAATTATGTCATTTTAACGGTTTTTCTTCGTTTTTTCACGTAGATTTTCATCTTTTCGCCATTAAAAGTCGTCGTTTCAGTCCGAAAAACGTCAAAAATCAAACTCTTACAAATAACGAAAAACTTTTCCGAAACCCCTCGTAACAAAATTTTTATACAACGCCATAAAAACGCGTTTTTTTCCGTAATAATCGTTCAATACCCAAAATAACACGAAAAAAATACGACAAATTTTCAAAAAAAAAATAAAAAACAAAAAAAAAATCACCAACACTCACCTTAATTGTACTTCCGACCTTTGAGAACCTTTTTTATCGTTATTAGAAAGTTGTTCCAATAATTTAGCGGACGGAACTTCCCAGTTATCGATACCAGGCAGTACGAAATCCCTCTCCTCCCCCCATACCGAACTGGCGGTACTCATGACGGATTCTTCGACCGCCGAATTCAACGTCGTCGATTTGAAACCGTCGTCGCAAATTTTTTTCTGTTCGACATCTTCGATTTTATCCGCGTCGGCGATAATCCGTTCCTCGATATCGGTTTCCTCCATTCGACTGAGCCGATCCAACGTATTCACGGGGCTAACGACCCCCGCGTAGGGGATACCCTGAAACGACGTGTAACCGCTGTCGCCGATTCGGCTACAAAACGCCGCGTCCATTTTCAAACATCTCAATTGTTCTTCGACGTCGGCGATCGGACTCGAGACGCTCTTCTTGGTAACGGGCAAATTGGCGGTCGGATAAGGCCAACGGAAATCTTCGTGCAACAATTTCAAAGTTTTCACGAAATCCTCCACCCTGGCCGCCCTCTCCCTCTCTTTGCCCAACCAATTCACCAGATGGAAATCGAGGTAGGCGGCGAAATAACCCAGATCCGTCAATCGACATTGGGACAACAATCGGCGAGCGTGTTTTTGCAAAATCACGTCGATGAAGAATTCCTCGGAAGCGCTACTTTTCGCGCACCTACGGTATACACATATATGTATAAAAAAAAAATATTGAACCGAAAAAATCAACCGACTTATCATTTTTCGTATTCCCCGTCGAATTCGGTACGGATTTTTTTCTATCGGATTCTAAGGGCGGGTTTACGTGGCCCGACGAGCTGTTCGATCTTTCGACGAGCTTCGGCGAGATCGTCGTACTGTAACTGCGAACCCGAGGCCCTTGGACGTTACCCAATATTAAAGAGAGATCCTCGGCGTTGGGGCTAACCGAAGGCGTCGACGGAGGCATACCCAATTTAGTCGGTAATATAAATGACGTACGAGGGGAATCGTATTCGACGTCGTTGGGATCTGAAATTAATCGATTTTTATATATATATGAAAAAAAAAATCGATTATTCGGTAGTATTACCTATAGCTCGTAAAAATCGGACCAAATCTTTGGCTAATTTCCATTTTGATTTGTCTAAGGCCGTGTTTAATAATAAAGTAGCGTACTGTCGGCTTACGGACGACGTTTCTAGATTCTGAAAATACGTCGTCGGGGTTTATTCGACGATATTGTTACGAAGATTAAAGTATAAAAAAAATATTATGACTGTTGACTCACCCTGTAAGATGAATCAACAGGAAATAACGAATAACATATAGTCGAATTTAAATAACATCGCCACATGATTTTTTGGAGAAATTTCGCGTTAATATCAGGCGAAAATCGATTAATTCATGAAAATAAATGGCGCAGTCGATAGGATTAATTACCAAACGCAATTTTTACGATCCATCTTCAATAATATTCCGTTTTATTGCAAATTATTGTGAAAACAACAGTATTTTGACAGTTTAACTGTCATATTTTCACGTTTCACTAACAATCGGATCATTTAGCGACTCAAAAAAGTGACTTTAGAACGGTTTTGAGCCACTTTCGAGTCAATTTTAAGCGAAGATTTGATGTATTCATGAAAATAAATGGCGCAGTCGATAGGATTAATTATCAAACACAATTTTTATGATCCATCTTCAATAATATTCCGTTTTATTGCAAATTATTGTGAAAATAACAGAATTTTGACAGTTTAACTATCATATTTTCACGTTTCACTAACAATCGGATCATTTAGCGACTCAAAAAAGTGACTTTAGAACGGTTTTGAGCCACTTTCGAGTCAATTTTAAGCGAAGATTTGATGTATTCATGAAAATAAATGGCGCAGTCGATAGGATTAATTATCAAACGCAATTTTTACGATCCATCTTCAATAATATTCTGTTTTATTGTAAATTATTGTGAAAATAACAGAATTTTGGCACTTTAACTGTCATATTTTCACGTTTTAATGACAATTGGATCATTTAGCGACTCAAAAAAGTGACTTCAGAACGGTTTTAAGCCACTTTTGAGTCAATATTAACCGAAAATTGATGTATTCATGAAAATAAATGGCGCAGTCGATAGGATTAATTATCAAACACAATTTTTATGATCCATCTTCAATAATATTCCGTTTTATTGTATATTATCGTGAAAATAACAGAATTTTGACACTTTAACTGTCATATTTTCACGTTTCACTAACAATCAGATCATAAAGCGACTCAAAAATGTGACTTTAGAACGGTTTTGAGCCACTTTTGAGTCAATTTTAACCGAAAATTGATGTATTCATGAAAATAAATGGCGCAGTCGATAGGATTAATTATCAAACACAATTTTTATGATCCATCTTCAATAATATTCCGTTTTATTGTATATTATCGTGAAAATAACAGAATTTTGACAGTTTAACTGTCATATTTTCACGTTTTACTAACAATTGGATCATTTAGCGACTCAAAAAAGTGACTTCAGAACGGTTTTAAGCCACTTTTGAGTCAATTTTAAGCGAAAATTGATAAACCCGTGAAAATAAATGGCGAAGTCAATAGAATTGTCACTAATGCAAGTTATTGTCGAAATAAAAGTTTTTTAATACTTTAACTAACATATTTTTCTTTTTTTCTAACAATGTGTTCAATGAGTGGCCCAAAAAAGTGACTTCGGAATGGTTTTGGCCGACATTTTCCGTTAATTTTAGGCGAAAATTGATAAATTCGTGACAATAAATGGCGCAGTCGATAGGATTGATTCCAAAACTCAATTTTTACAATCCAATTTCAATAAGAATTCCGTTTTATCGTCATTAATCCAAATTATTGTGAAAATAATAATAAACGGATCATTTTCCACGACTTACAGGGCGAGTCAAATTTCATAAATAAAGATAATAAAAAAATAAAACCACAAAACAAAACAGGAAATCAATTTTTTTACAAATAAATTTGGAGATACGACAAAAAAATCGACAATCTTCGAAATAACAACGAATCTAACCTCAAAAAACAAACTTACCTGCAATATAATCAGATAAGAAGCCGCCGTATCGAGTTGTCCTTTGAGTAAACACTCCTGAAACAAATCCTTCGGTTTTCCCGCAACGGAAAACAGATAAGGCCATAAGGCGATTTCCGTTTTCCTGGCGCACTGCACGACGGTTTGCAAATAAACCGGATATTCCATTATAAATTCCAGAACGCTTGGTAATTGAGCGTCCGGAATCGGTTCCTTACTCGTCGCCTCCTCTTCCAATACCTAAACACCAAAAACAACGACCCTGAAGATGATAAATCGAAACTTATCTCGATCGAAAACGTCAATACCTCGTGTAACAACAATTCCAAGGAGTGGGGGAAGTACGGGAGACTCATACAACTCCTGGCTATCTCCCAGGCGTGATAACCCAAATTCCTCCTGATCAACTGCCTCAGAATTTGATGTAAATAAACTTGGCTCTGGAAATTCACGTAAATGTATATGTATAGATATGAAAAAACTGTCATTTTGACAGGTTTTCGTATATATATACTCACAGTTCTTTGTAACACGCATAGAGGTAGAGAAAAAGGAGAATTGGAATCTGAAGTATAGAGGACGGTGTCGTTTTCGACGCCCAGTATAATGGCGTCTTCGAACAAAATGGCTGCGGAAAAAATTGTAATTAAATTAGGGGTAAATCAAAAAACGATGGGCGGTTTACCTAACGGATAGACTCTCAAATGGAACGGCAACATGATGCGTTTCGACATGAACGTGTGGGTTTTATCGCCATCTCGAGGATATAAAGGTAACCATACACGCATACCGTGCGAACCGCAGAATAACCACATGGCTTCGGTCAGATGGGCCTAAAGGGGGGTTTACACGAAATAATTGGCGCAGTCGAGAGGATTGGAGTTTTGGGATAGTTGTCGAAGGGAAATATGAATTTTTGGCAGTTCTAATGTCATTTTTTTTTCGAAAATCGAAACAATTAGTAACTAGAAAACGTTCCCGCTGAAGTTTTTTCGTAATATTTGGTCTTAGGAATTGAATTTGATTCGAAAAATGATGAATTTGTGAAAATAAGTGGCGCAGTCAATGGGATTAATATTTGAAAATAGTTTTAGGATAGCTTTTGATGGAAAAAATTGTTTTTTTCAGTTTTATGTCAATTTTTTACAAGAATCGGATAAATTAGTAACTAGAAAAAGTTCCCGTGGAAGATTTTTCGTAATATTTGGTCTTAGGAATTGAATTTGATTGGAAAAATGATGAATTTGTGAGAATAAGTGGCGCAGTCAATGGGATTGATATTTAAAAATAGTTTTAGGATAGTTTTTGATGGAAAATATTGTTTTTTTTTCAGTTTGAAGTCAATTTTTTTCAAGAATCGGATAAATTAGTAACTAAAAAACGTTCCCGCTGAAGTTCCTTCGTAATATTTGGACTTAGGAATTAAATTTGATCCGAAAAATGATGAATTTATGAAAATATGTGGCGCAGTCAATGGGATTAATATTTAAAAATAGTTTTACGATAGTTTTTGAAGGAAAATATTGTTTTTTTCAGTTTGAAGTCAATTTTTTTCAAGAATCGGATAAATTAGTAACTAAAAAACGTTTCCGCTGAAGTTCCTTCGTAATATTTGGACTTAGGAATTAAATTCGATTCGAAAAATGATGAATTTATGAAAATGAGTGGCGCAGTCAATGGGATTGTTGTTTAAAACTAGTTTTAGGATAGTTTTTGAAAGAAAATATTGTTTTTTTCAGTTTTATGTCAATTTTTTACAAGAATCGGATAAATTAGTAACTAGAAAAAGTTCCCGTGGAAGATTTTTCGTAATATTTGGTCTTAGGAATTGAATTTGATTGGAAAAATGATGAATTTGTGAGAATAAGTGGCGCAGTCAATGGGATTGATATTTAAAAATAGTTTTAGGATAGTTTTTGATGGAAAATATTGTTTTTTTTTCAGTTTGAAGTCAATTTTTTTCAAGAATCGGATAAATTAGTAACTAAAAAACGTTCCCGCTGAAGTTCCTTCGTAATATTTGGACTTAGGAATTAAATTCGATTCGAAAAATGATGAATTTATGAAAATGAGTGGCGCAGTCAATGGGATTGTTGTTTAAAACTAGTTTTAGGATAGTTTTTGAAAGAAAATATTGTTTTTTTCAGTTTTATGTCAATTTTTTTCAAGAATAGGATAAATTAGTAACTAGAAAACGTTCCCGCGGAAGTTTTTTCGTAATATTTGGACTTAGGAATTAAATTTGATTCGAAAAATGACGAATTTGTGAAAATAAGTGGCGCAGTCAATGGGATTAATATTCAAAAATAGTTTTAGGATAATTTTTGAAAGAAGATATAATTTTTTTTCAGTTCTAAGCGAATTTTTTTCAAGAATCGGATAAATTAGTAACTAAAAACCGTTCCCGGGGAAGTTTTTTCGTAATATTTGGTCTTAGGAATTAAATTTGATTCGAAAAATTTATGAAAATAAGTGGCGCAGTCAATGGGATTAATATTTAAAAATAGTTTTACGATAGTTTTTGAAGGAAAATATTGTTTTTTTCAGTTTTATGTCAATTTTTTTCTAGAATTGGATCAATTAGTAACTAAAAAACGTTCCCCTGGAAGTGTTTTCGTAATATTTGGTCTCAGGGATTAAATTTGATTCGAAAAATGATGAAAAATATGAAAATAAGTGGCGCAGTCAATGGGATTAATATTTAAAAATAGTTTTAGGATAGTTTTTGATGGAAAATATTGTTTTTTTCAGTTTGAAGTCAATTTTTTCCAAGAATAGGATAAATTAGTAACTAGAAAAAGTTCCCGCGGAAGATTTTTCGTAATATTTGGTCTTAGGAATTAAATTCGATTCGAAAAATGAATTTATGAAAATAAGTGGCGCAGTCAAAAGGATTATATTTAAAACAGTTTCTACTATTAATTTATAGTCACCATGAGATTATTTTCATATAAAAAACAGTTTTTCAATAACTTTTTTTGTCATATTTTCATGTAAACAGATAAACTTGTAACTGAAACAAAAAATTTCGCTTTTCTACTTATCAGAAAACGAAATAAAAAACTAGATAAACGAAAATTATTAAAAATAAATGGCGCAGTCTATAGGATAAAGTAATAAAAATTGATCTTTTCCGATTATTTCCGAAATAAAACCAAATCTGACGTGGAATTTCAAAGATTTTCATATTACAAACAATAACGAAACTCACTTTTTCCAATCTCCTCCGTCTCGGTACCCAAACGTTTTCCACGCAACTGGCTAAAACGGTTGGTAACAGACAACCATATTTTTCGCCGTGTCTAAATTCCCTTTGTACCAATAGGAGACGACCGCTAACGTTCAATAAAATACTTTCGGAAACGTTGTGATGACCTCTGACCGTTTCGGTTCTCAAAGAAGTCAAGGTCACCGAGGCAATGCAAGCCGGATGGATCGCCAACGCCGAAATATCCACGACTTGGGATTTCGTAACGACCACATCACCAACTTGACAAAGAACAATGCAGATAAATTGTAAAAAAGAAGAAAATAGAAACAAAAAAGAAGAAGAAGATGATAAAGGATGATAATTAGGACGAAGAGGAGTAATAGGAGAGGTGAAAGGAAGAAGAAGCCGAATGCAAATAGGAGAAAAATGAGGAAGAAGATGAAAATAAAGACAAAGGAAGAGTAGAAAAAAAAAAGAAAATGGTGGAAAATAAAACAAGGTTAGGTTAGGTGTCACGAAGAAAAAGGAAGACGACGAAAAACAAGAGGAAGATGAAGTGGAAGAAGAAGAAGAAGTAGATAAAAAAGAAGAAGGCGAGAAAAAAGAAGAAAATGAGGAAGATGAAGTGGAAGAAGAGGGACTAGATAAAAGTAGGGAAAACGACGAGGAAAAAGAGGAAGACAACAAAGAAAAAGGGGAAACAGACTATAGGAGAGAAAGAAAAAAATGAAAATGAGAAAGAACACGAGAAAGATGGCGTAGAAGAGGAGGAAATAGATAAAAAAGAGGAAGCGAACGAGGAAAAAGGAGAAAGACGATGAGAAGAAGGGAAAAATAGAGGTAGACGACAAAAAAGGATGAAAACGTCAAGGAAGGGACAAGAAAAAGGAGAAAGACACCGAAGAAAAGGGAAAAAGAAGAAAGACGACGAGGAGAAGAAAAAAAAATGAGCAGGGAAAGGAAAGCAAAAGGAGAAACACTATGAGAAAGAGGAGGAAGATAAGAACGAATAGAGGAGAAGGATAAAGGCGATCAGGAGGACTACGATAGGAAGAAGAGGATAGAAAAAAAGAAGAACGACACAAAATCAATCGAATGACAAACGAAATTCGTACTCACCGTTATCGTTGAGCTGCAACTGCCATATACAAACTTGAGCATTAGAACCTAAAGTGATCAATTGATCTGAAAGGATGTTTATGAGCAAAATCGGTGCCGGGACGCTCACAATCTTAGCGAATTTATTATCCAATTTCGATTCACGAGGATAAAATCTCAATTCCTCCCCGTTATCCAAAATACTATAACACCCCATAACCATATAATCCCTCCACCACAACAGACCCCCCGCCACGATGAAATCCTTCTCCTGGGTCTCGTTGCCGAACAATTTCCATCGCCTCGACAAAATCGAATAATGGGCCAGTCCGGTCCTACCTGAAACCGTCGAAAAATCACGAAAAAAGAAAAATACGAGGGGCGATCGATTATTTACCAGCTATAGCAATACCCAGTCCATCAGAATCGATAGCTGAATACCTGACGGGCCAATTCGTCGAATAATAAATCGACGGTACCGGTACTACCAACCATTGACGACCCTCCGCTAAAGTAGTCGATATATTTTCCCCAAAAAAATCTTCTTTTTTCGTTTTCCCCGAAAAAACTCTAATGAAAGTATTCGCCGAATTGATATACAATTTATCCTCCCCCTGTAGATACAAATGACTTTGATGGCTCTGAAAATCGAAAAAATCTTACGAGCCGGTAGATTTAGGGGTAAAAACACACCCTCACCATACACGGATTAATAGCCAAGGCACTTTTAACGAAATCCAATTGGATTAGATCAGTTTCTGAAGCGGTATTCTCCCTTATCATCCACAATTGATACCCTTCGGTGGCGAATTCCATACAGGATATCCTCAAAGGATTAAATTTCTCCAAATCGATGTTCAAACCGTAATCCCAACCCAAAGAACACATTAACAACGCCCCGAAAGTTGACCATAAGGCTATACCGCCTTTTGACCAGGAAGCTACTAGAGCACAACCGTCTGGAGTCCATAACACTTCTTCTACAGCTCCTACAAGTTTAAATTTCGTCATAATACGGTTTTTGACAGTAGCAATACCTACCGGGGTCACCAGGGTAGTCTTTACTGCTCAATACACAACCGTGGGATAGTTCTAAACCACCGGTTGTCTCATCTATGGTATAAACGATGCATTCAGAGTTTAAACGACCAAATGTAATCAACCTGAACTTGTGATTAATGACGGTACAAGTAGCGTCGTCGATTCCCTGCGCCCAGATACCTTGTACTTGATTTGGATCGAATTTTAATGAAGGAGCAGTCAGAAAAGCCGCCCTATTATCATTCAACACTATAGAAAAACCCCCAACTAAAGGGGAGTATTCTATATCGATGATATGGACGTTTTCTTCTACTATCGGAACTGCTTTAGCCACTTGTTGGTTTATACAGAACGGAATACGACGTAAATCCAAAGCGTAATCCCTATTTTGGTTACCATCCCATTTGTACCTCAATACATGGTTGTTTGTGGTGGATAACATTATTTCCGTCATGGTAATACATACCACTCCTGTTATTCGACCGTCCCATACTGTAATTTCCTTGATTAGGGTTAATTTTAGGGGCGGAATTGTTTCTTTTATGAATAATTCGGCGCTTTCTCTACGAAGATTCGCAAGGGGTGAATCGGTTTGGTTGTAGAGACCTTTTCGATCCGGGGGGACTTCTATGTTGTAAAACAGTAAATGACCCTCTGAAGTCTTGAAATAATAATAATTTATATAACCTGAATTATCGTTATAATGATTAAACTTACAGCTATAACTATCATACTTGAATCTGGTTTCCATTCTGTTAGAACATTCGTTCCGAATTTCTCTATGGATATTCGGGAACGTCGATGGAAAACTATTGGTACGCAAGGCTGAAATTATGTCGTAAAATACTCAAAATATACGAGTTTTCGCGTATTGAAACGATTACTGCCAATTACTAAATAAGTCATAATTTACTCCCCCGAGAAGATTTTTCTTACATAATTCAATCAATAAATAAAACTTTTCACATTCTCTACACCTTTTAGATATAACTTTGCATTTATATTAGTATTTTCAATGATTTTGAGCAATTAAATAAATTTGCGAAAATTGCTTCAGCAGTCAACGTGTTAAGATATATAATTTTGAAATTATTTGATTACTTACCCTACAAAACCATATTCCTAAGCAATCATCAGTTATAATAGCAAATAATATTCTATCTCTATTAGAAGTTATGTGTTTTATTGTAGAATCACCCAGTTCAGGTGTTTTTATAACTTTCGGCCAACCCACTGGGAAATACATGTTATTTCACCATTATATCAATATCAAAACTTCTTTGTTAAATTTTCATTAATTATATTAAGACTTTTATAATTTTTAAATACTTATCTTAGATAAAGCACAAGATGAATTTCACGTACCAAAAAAAAATAAAATAAACACAATTGACATTTGATTTGACGTTTAACAAAGACGTATACGCGTTCAACAAGATGGGCAACGTCATCGATAGAATGACTCGATTAATTTATCAACCGAATTAATTTCATGAACAAGTTTTTTAAACTAATCGATGTATATAAATAGAAACTAATTAATTCTACTTTTTATTATCAGTGAAAAAGTATATTTGAAGTTAATAGTCAGAGCAAAATATTTATATTCAATTGAACGGTTTTATAATCGATTTTTGATTCAAAGTATACGTCATACACTTGTGACAAATAGAACGCTTTTTAATCGATTAATTCTATAAATCGAACTAATTTTATAAATAAAATAAAAGAACAAAATCTAGCACGCATTAAATAGAACGTTTTTATAATCGATTATTTATTTAAAGTATCCGACGTACACCAATAGACCGCATAAATAGAACGTTTTTGAAACCACTCCATGGCTATAAGTGATATAAATAGAATTATTAATGTTGTTTATTTCAATCTCTTTCTAACCTTATAAAAACATTTGGTATATAAATAACGTACGTCAAAACTTAAAGAGACAAATATATATGCTTTTATTGTTGATAGAAAAAGATAGAAGACTTTTGATTCGAGTACACTCGTTAATTCTCAGAATATAGTAACACCTTAAAAGAAACGCTTCTATGATCGATATAATCAATATGAATAGAATGTAATTATTGTTTATCTCTTTCTAACCTTATGTGATCATTGCAGATAAAAGATTTTAGATTGGACGTACGATCGGATAATAGAATAAACATTATCGATTATTTTATAACTGAATTAAAATAATTCGTTTTCATAACTACTCGATTAGTTTAAAAATGACAGCTGTCATAACTAATGTAATTTAATGATTAGAAACGTGTAATTATTGTTACTGACGTCAGATTGACTATAAGATTGATGGACTGTGTACAAAATTTTTTTATTCGAAACTAAGTGTATACTTACCGATTATTTACAGGGTGAATGAAGTTTTAGGTAAAAAATGAAACCCAAGACCACCATTTATATTAATTTTATTTTGAAAAAAGGACCTTAACTATTTTATTAAAAAGAAAAATCAAAAAAAAAAATGAAAAAATTGCACAACTATATTTACAAACACCTCGAGCTAAACCTATAGCGCCAAATTTGAAAATTTCACGTCATTAAAAAACGTCCTAATCAAATTTAATTAAACATTTTGACATTTTTTACCATATACATGTATATATATAATATATTTTTGGAATTTCCAAAAAAAAATTCGTTATTACGACAGTCAACTGAAGACTGCGGTTCAGTCTTTGGATATAATTGTTCCGAATTACGTCGAAAACATTGTTATTGCAAACGTGGTGATTTGCGCATTTCCGGGGGGAGGTTTCCACCCCTATTCGGCGAAACTGAGGTACGAGGTTTGTACAAAAAATTATACGGAGTATCACATTGGTATAACAGAAGTCAATAAAGATACGAGGTTCGTACAAAAAGTCAGCTAGAGTACGAGGTTTGCTCAAAAAGTCAGTTAGAACACGAGATTTGTACAAAAAACTCAGTTAGAGTACGAGGTTTGTACAAAAAGTCAGCAAGAATACGAGGTTGGTACAAAATAGAATCTAGAATACGAGGGTAGTAGAAAAAGTCAATGAGATTACGAGGTTCGTACACAAAGTAATTTGAAGTACGAGGTTGGTACAAAAACCCAATTAGGGCAGGACTTTTTGTACAAAAAGTCATATAGAATACGAGGTTGGTACAAAAACTCAATTAGAATACGAGGTTTGTACAAAAACTCAGCTAGAGTACGAGGTTTGCACAGAAAGTCAGATATAATACGAGGTTTGTACAGAAAAAGTCAGTTAGAGTACGAGGTTGGTACAAAAACTCAACTAAGGTACGAGGTTGGCACCGAAATTTGCCTTGTGGTTGCATATATTGAAAAAAATATCTTATTTTTTTTTAAAATCAACATTTTGTTCGTCCATTCCTAAAAGAAATTAAATATATAAAAATAATAAGTTTTATGTGCAATTTTGTGCGATTATGAAGTATACGCTAGGGTTGGATGAAGGTAGCGGCCGGATTACAGGGTGAAGGATAATATTGAATGGAAAAACTTCCAAAATTGAAAGATACAACAAAGAATTATGGAAAAATCATGAAAATCTTGAAGATTTCGTAATTTTTTCGTTTTTGTCAACTTAATCAATTTTAAATCCGCAGAAAGCTTCTTGTATACATAGAATCGAAAAAAAAAACGTTGAAAATAGACAAGATTGAACGAAAAAACTTTAATAAACATCATTAAAGCTGTCAAAAATGACAGTTACATCGAATTATTAAAAAATCGTAAAAATCTTGTAGATTTCGATTTTTTTTCGGTTTTTGACGCAAAAAAACAATTTTTTTAGGAGGTTTTGTCAACTTGGGGGGAAGAAAAACAGTCTGGAGGAACGTCTTTGATCAATTTGGGGAACGGAGTATAAATTTCGTTAGAATTTAGTTCATTGTCAAGTTTGAATGCAAAAAAAGCTCCTTGTAGAAACAACCGGAAAAACGACGAATATATACAGGATTGAACGAAAAGACATACAGAAACATCCTTACAACTGTCAAAAATGACAGATACAACATAAAATGATATAAAAATCGTCGAACTTGCCACTAAAACCAATTTTTTCCGTGTATTTTCAATCCTAACGAAAATATACAGGGAGAATCACGATGTATGATTATGAAATGGTTCAAAATCGTTGAAAAATCATATTTTTTCCAAAAAATAAGTAATAAAAAGTGGATTTGTGCGTTTTTTCATAAATTCCTATAAAAAAATTGTTCGTAAATGAAAAAAAACCTAAAGAATAAACATTTATATAAATATAATAAAATATATAATAAAAAGTTCAAAAATTTGCATCTTTACATCCCCGTAATTCACTAAAAATATTCATTTTGTTCTTAGACGTAATTATTTTTAAAAATTTTCAATTTAAACAAAAAAATAAAACTAAAAAAATTCAAAAAATCCGTTTGCAGTAACAATGACGGTAATTTTTTTGTTTTTTTTTTTTTGGTTGGCCACACTATAAAGTCACTAAATAACTGATCACACGTAGTTTCATTTGGAGATATTTTGAAAATCCACTAAAGTAGCACAAACAGCTAGAATAGAAATTCGGCAGTGAATTCCTGCGAAAAAAAAAAGAATTGGTTTTCGACTAGCCCTCGTATATAGTGTTCGTCGCGATAAAAGCGAACTCACCGTTTTCGCAATTATGAGCGATGATCTAATCGGAAATGGTCTTCGACTATTTCCGATATGCCTATCGACGAATTCGTTAACATTTGAAATTCGTCGAAATCTAATGTGCCCAAACCTTCTTTTAACGATTCGTCGAAAATGTCCGTCCTACCATCGTCACCCGAAAAATCTGTAAATTATTATCCTGTCAATGGTTGTGGTCCAGAAATTTCTAGAAACGTCGATTTTTTGACAAAAAACAGTTGGACGAATGGGTAATGTTTGAATATGAATACGAATACCACGGAACCTTCGCTAAAGATTTCTAAAAAACGTCGAGATTTGGACTAAAAACGGTTGGACGAATGGGTAATGTTCGAATTTGAATACGAATACCACGGAAACTTCGCTAGAAATTTCTAAAAAACGTCGATTTTTTGACTAAAAACAATTGGACGAATGGGTAATGTGCGAATTTTAATACGAATGCCTCGAAAAATTCGCAAGAAAATTTCTAAAAACGTCGATTTTTTGACTAAAAACAGTTGGACGAATAGGTAATTTTCGAATTTTAATATGGATACCGCGGAAACTTTGCTAGAAATTTCTAGAAACGTCGGGATTTGGACTAAAACAGTTGGACGAATGGGTAATTTTCGAATTTTAATACGGATATCGCGGAAACTTTGCTAGAAATTTCTAGAAACGTCGATTTTTGGACTAAAAACAGTTGGACGAATGGGTAATGTGCGAATTTTAATACGAATGCCCCGAAAAATTAGCTAGAAATTTCTAGAAACGACGATTTTTGGACTAAAAACAGTTGGACGAATGGGTAATTTTCGAATTTTAATATGGATACCGCGGAAACTTTGCTAGAAATTTCTAGAAACGTCGATTTTTGGACTAAAAACAGTTGGACGAATGGGTAATTTTCGAATTTTAATAGATATCGCGGAAACTTCCATAGAAATTTCTAGAAACGTCGATTTTTTGACTAAAAACAGTTGGACGAATAGGTAATTTTCGAATTTTAATATGGATACCGCGGAAACTTTGCTAGAAATTTCTAGAAACGTCGATTTTTTGACTAAAAATAGTTGGACGAATAGGTAATTTTCGAATTTTAATATGGATACCGCGGAAACTTTGCTAGAAATTTCTAGAAACGTCGATTTTTGGACTAAAAACTGTTGGACGAATAGGTAATTTTCGAATTTTAATATGGATACCGCGGAAACTTTGCTAGAAATTTCTAGAAACGTCGGTTTTTGGACTAAAAACAGTTGGACAAATGGGTAATTTTTGAATTTTAATAGATATCGCGGAAACTTCCATAGAAATTTCTAGAAACGTCGATTTTTTGACTAAAAACAGTTGGACGAATAGGTAATTTTCGAATTTTAATATGGATACCGCGGAAACATTGCTAGAAATTTCTAGAAACGTCGATTTTTGGACTAAAAACAGTTGGACGAATGGGTAATTTTCGAATTTTAATATGGATACCGCGGAAACATTGCTAGAAATTTCTAGAAACGTCGATTTTTTTACTTAAAACAGTTGGACGAATGGGTAATTTTCGAATTGTAATATGGATACCGCGGAAACTTTGCTAGAAATTTCTAGAAACGTCGATTTTTTGACTAAAAACAGTTGGACGAATAGGTAATTTTCGAATTTTAATATGGATACCGCGGAAACATTGCTAGAAATTTCTAGAAACGTCGATTTTTGGACTAAAAACAGTTGGACGAATGGGTAATTTTCGAATTTTAATATGGATACCGCGGAAACATTGCTAGAAATTTCTAGAAACGTCGATTTTTTGACTAAAAACAGTTGGACGAATAGGTAATTTTCGAATTTTAATATGGATACCGCGGAAACATTGCTAGAAATTTCTAGAAACGTCGATTTTTGGACTAAAAACAGTTGGACGAATGGGTAATTTTCGAATTTTAATATGGATACCGCGGAAACTTTGCTAGAAATTTCTAGAAACGTCGATTTTTGGACTAAAAACAGTTGGACGAATGGGTAATTTTCGAATTTTAATATGGATACCGCGGAAACATTGCTAGAAATTTCTAGAAACGTCGATTTTTTGACTTAAAACAGTTGGACGAATGGGTAATTTTCGAATTGTAATATGGATACCGCGGAAACTTTGCTAGAAATTTCTAGAAACGTCGATTTTTGGACTAAAAACAGTTGGACGAATGGGTAATTTTCGAATTTTAATACGGATATCGCGGAAACTTCGATAGAAATTTCTAGAAACGACGATTTTTGGACTAAAAACAGTTGGACGAATGTTGAATATTCGACACAAATGAAATGAGACACACACACACACACACACATACTGACAATGAGATTACCTGTGAGTACGATTTCAGGTAAACTGGTAGGTGTATTCGGCGTCGTCCTCAATCCTGGCGAAGGAGAAGGATACACTAATTGTTGCGGAGACGTACTGTAATATCCTGCATCGGTGGTCATCATTTCTATACTGCCGATGGGGCTGGCGTTTTGTATATTAGAAGGCGAATGCGGTTGATGTTGAGCACCTGTCGATTGGTCCACGTAAGACATGCTGGTAGGAGGGTCCAACTGAATAAACCAACAATTTTACACTCATAATTCGAAATTTTCCCACTTTTTTTGTCATAACAAACGAAAACGAAAGTTAAATGACAAAATAACAAATTGGAGTGGGACATTCCGTATATATTTAAATGTATTTCGAATCAGATATCACGGTATTAACCTCGATGAGTGATCGAACGCCCTGTATATCGAAAATAACGACCCATCCTAACCTTCTAGCAAGCGATTCGAACGATCTCTTTGAAAATTTCGAAAAAAAAAAATAATTTTCGCATATTTCGACTCCACCCTGTATTAAATTTAACGAATATCGAATAAATCGATAATTTTACACTCAAATATCCGAATTTTCAGTTCAAATTTTGAAATTATGACCGCAATAGATCGTTATAACAAATCACATTTTTTTTTATTATACAGAACGTCACATTACTTTGTCGATAATTTTTAAATACCCTGTATAACGTATCGCAACTTTCTATAACGCAAAAACGATTTTTTTTTAAATCAAACGTCGAAAAAAAAACATCGTGGGATGTAAGAAAGAAATTTCATACATCAAACGCATCAAAAAGAAAATAATTTTCCATTTGATGTCGGAAAAATTACAGGGTTGCCGCTTTTATACGTCACCGAAACCGTAGTTGGAGAAAAAAATTAAAGGAATCGAATAACAAGCGTCTAATTCGACCATTGATGCTCGATATACGTGGGACGCTTTGACACATTTTCCGTAATAATACGGGGTAAATAAAAATAATGATATAATATTAGGGAAATTTTTATTGAAGGGGAAAAATAAATTTTCCGCTGTAATTTACCAATTGAAAGTCGAAATTATAAGTCTCCGGGTTCGTATACGGCGATTAATTTTTTTTGCGTGCATACAGTGTCGAGCAAAAATAATTATTTTGTGGGTCACATAAAAATAAAATAATTCAAAATAAAAAAAAATGTTATGACGTGATAAGGTTAATCACCTGCAACTGCGCACTCCAGGTGCAGCCTGATTCCAATAGGCTCGCCACCAGCTGTGCCCAGTCCTGACAACACACACACCCTCGATGAAAATGATCAATGGAATTTCGAAAACAAAACCAAAAGTTAAATATTTCGGAGCATTTATAAAAGTTTTTTTTGGAAAAAAATGATTTTTCTTGCTCGTTAATGATATTTAACTTTTAGCTTCAAAATGTTAGTATGTAGAAATGTTTTACCACCTATTGTTCACTTTTATTCAATGTACCGGTTGACCCCTTATAAGTATAATTTTTTTAAAATTTTCTTACGAATTTTATGGAATTGAAAATTGGTGTTTTCAAATGAACACACACCACCGTATATTTTACTTGATTTAACGAACGGTGATTTTTTATTATTTATTTTCGAGATATTTTGGAAATGTTTTGGAGAATTCAAAATTTATTGCCAAAAATAAAAAATATTTAATATTTTTTTTTTAAATATATTTTTCGGTCAACAAAATTTGAAAATACGAAAAAATTTAAATTTTCTTCTAATTATCGCGGAAAATATAAAGGCATTTTCGAGATATTATGGATATTCGAGAATAATCTAAAAAAATTTACAATACGAAAATATCTGAACGATTTCGATATAACATGAAAATTTTTATCTGTATAATTCATTAAAACCAAAAAAAAAATTAAAATCAAAGCATTTTCGAGATACTTTGAATTTTTTAAAAATTTTGCAAAAACCACTATTGATGCAAATATACCGAAAATACGGGGAAAATGAGCATGTACACACTAAAAATCGAATTTTCTTCCAATTATCTCCAAAAAAACAGAAAACGAAGCATTTTCGAGATATTTTGAATTTCGAAAAATAAAAATATCAATTCAATTATATTGAAAATACGAAAAAACGAGCATTTTCACAATAAATATTCAATTTCCATCTAGTTATATCAAAAAAAAAAAAAGAAAAGGAAGCATTTTCGAGATATTTTAAATTATCAAAAACTATAGAAAAAAAAACTATTATTCCAAACATACGGATAATACAAAAAAATAAGCATTTTCACAATAAAAATCGAGTTTAAAAAATAAAATAAAAACGAAGCAGTTTTCGAGATATTTCGGAAAATAAAAAAAAATTCGAATAAACTACTATTTCTCCAAATAAAGGGAAAATACTAAGAAAGCAAGAATTTTCACACTAAATATCAAATTTCTACCAAAAGAAACGAAAACGAAGATTTTTCGAGATATTTCGAATTTTCAAAAATTCTCGAAAAAACAACTATTAATTCAATTATATTTAAAAAACGCGCATTTTCATACTAAAAATCCAATTTTAATCCAAATAAGTGGCGACAAATCATTTTTCGAGATATTTCGGAAAATCGAAAAATCACGAAAAACCAATATTAATTCAATTAATTTAAAAATATGAGAAAAAAAACGCGCATTTTCATACTAAAAATTCAATTCTAACCCAAAAAATTGCAACAAATCATTTTTCGAGATATTTCGAATTATCAAAAAATCTCGAAATAACCACTATTAATTCAATTATATTAAAAATACGAAAAAAACGCCCATTTTCATACTAAAAATCCAATTCTAACCCAAAAAATGGCAACAAATCATTTTTCGAGATATTTCGAATTATCAAAAAATCTCGAAAAAACCACTATTAATTCAATTATATTAAAAATACGAAAAAAACGCCCATTTTCATACTAAAAATCCAATTCTAACCCAAAAAATTGCAACAAATCATTTTTCGAGATATTTCGAATTATCAAAAAACCACTATTAATTCAATTATATTAAAAATACGGAAAAAACGCCCATTTTCATACTAAAAATCCAATTCTAACCCAAAAAAATGGCAACAAATCATTTTTCGAGATATTTCGAATTATCAAAAAATCTCGAAAAAACCACTATTAATTCAATTATATTAAAAATACGAAAAAAACGCCCATTTTCATACTAAAAATCCAATTTTAACCCAAAAAATTGCAACAAATCATTTTTCGAGATATTTCGAATTATCAAAAAATCTCGAAAAAACCACTATTAATTCAATTATATTAAAAATACGAAAAAAACGCCCATTTTCATACTAAAAATCCAATTCTAACCCAAAAAATTGCAACAAATCATTTTTCGAGATATTTCGAATTATCAAAAAATCTCGAAAAAACCACTATTAATTCAATTATATTAAAAATACGAAAAAAACGCCCATTTTCATACTAAAAATCCAATTTTAACCCAAAAAATTGCAACAAATCATTTTTCGAGATATTTCGAATTATCAAAAAATCTCGAAAAAACCACTATTAATTCAATTATATTAAAAATACGAAAAAAACGCCCATTTTCATACTAAAAATCCAATTCTAACCCAAAAAATTGCAACAAATCATTTTTCGAGATATTTCGGAAAATCAAAAAAAATTGGAATAAGCCATTATTTCTCCAAATAAAGGGAAAATACTAAGAAAGCAAGAATTTTCACGCTAAATATCAAATTTCTACCAAAAGAAACGAAAACGAAGATTTTTCGAGATATTTCGAATTTTCAAAAATTCTCGAAAAAACAACTATTAATTCAATTATATTGAAAATGAGAAAAAATCGAGCATTTGCATATCAAAAATCCAATTTTCATCCAAAAAAAAAATGAAAACGAAGCTTTTTCGAGATATTTCGATAAATCAAAAAATCTCGAAAAAATATTAATTTGAAAATACTGAAAATACGAAAAAATGGAGCATTCTCACACTAAAAATCCAATTTCCACCCCGATTTCGACCCCCCAAAACAAAATAATCATTTCGACAGCCACTCACCATTGACAATTGTTCGAAATGTTGTTGAAACTGCGACGTCGGTTGATTGATCACGTGATATTCATTGGGTAAAGGACTAGTAGCTCCGGGACTACAAGGAGCCGAATGCCTACCAGGACTAGGCGACGATTGGGGACTCGGCCTCGGACTTCTATAGGCACCGGTTTGCTGTAACTAGAAAACAACTTCGATTCCGAAAAAAAAAACAAAAAAATAAAATAAAAAAAAATTTCGAAAAAAAGAGATTTTTTTGTTTTAGAATAAATTTATGGTAATTACCGTGGGCGACGGCGATGTAGAGGGGCATTGTTGTTGGTAAATTCCGCTCAAACCCGGTAATTGCGCGTAATTCGAATTATCCACCATATTTACTAAATTCTTATCTAATTGTATATTCTGCAAAAAAAATTTAAAACGAAATAAACAAATTCCTCAAAACCCCCCACAAATATCGCGTTTATTATTGGAAAAAAAATAAAAATTAAAAAAAAAAAAAATAATTTTGCCCACCTGTTGATGTTGATACCTGTGATTAAATGGCACTGTTAACTGATTCTGCAACAATATCACAAAAAAAACATGCAAAATAAAAAGAAAAAAAAAAGCTAAATGAATAAAAATTATACCGTCAAAATTTTATTTAACATATAGTTTTCCGAACACCTCGTATATATAAAATATTTTAATTAGTTTGACGGTATAATTTTTCAAAATTTTGTGCGAAAAATGTGTTAATGGATTTTTTTCAAAATTACGAAAGTCAAAAAGTTCAAAAGCCGGTCCTGACCAACAACGAAATGTGTGGGGTTGTTTTTAATGGAATTTTATCAATAAGATACTTTGGAAACACCTCGTATAATAAAAAGAAAGTCATTTTACAAATTGACGATTTTTTTTTCAAAATTACGAAAGTCAAAAAGTTCAAAAGCCGGTCCTGACCAACAACGAAATGTGTGGGGATGTTTTTAATGGAATTTTATCAATAATATACTTAAGAAACACCTCGTATAATAAAAAGAAAGTCATTTTACAAACTGACGATTTTTTTTTCAAAATTACGAAAGTCAAAAAGTTCAAAAGCCGGTACTGACTAAACTACGAAATGTGTGGGGTTGTTTTTAATGGAATTTTATTAATAAGATACTTTGGAAACACCTCGTATAATAAAAAGAAAGTCATTTTACAAATTGACGATTTTTTTTTTTAAATTACGAAAGTCAAAAAGTTCAAAAGCCGGTCCTGACCAACAACGAAATGTGTGGGGATGTTTTTAATGGAATTTTATCAATAAGATACTTAAGAAACACCTCGTATAATAAAAAGAAAGTCATTTTACAAATTGACGATTTTTTTTTCAAATTACGAAAGTCAAAAAGTTCAAAAGCCGGTCCTGACCAACAACGAAATGTGTGGGGATGTTTTTAATGGAATTTTATCAATAAGATACTTAAGAAACACCTCGTATAATAAAAAGAAAGTCATTTTACAAATTGACGATTTTTTTTTCAAATTACGAAAGTCAAAAAGTTCAAAAGCCGGTCCTGACCAACAACGAAATGTGTGGGGATGTTTTTAATGGAATTTTATCAATAAGATACTTAAGAAACACCTCGTATAATAAAAAGAAAGTCATTTTACAAATTGACGATTTTTTTTTCAAAATTACGAAAGTCAAAAAGTTCAAAAGCCGGTCCTGACCAACAACGAAATGTTTGGGGTTGTTTTTAATGGAATTTTATCAATAAGATACTTTGGAAACACCTCGTATAATAAAAAGAAAGTCATTTTACAAATTGACGATTTTTTTTTTTAAATTACGAAAGTCAAAAAGTTCAAAAGCCGGTCCTGACCAACAACGAAATGTGTGGGGATGTTTTTAATGGAATTTTATCAATAAGATACTTAAGAAACACCTCGTATAATAAAAAGAAAGTCATTTTACAAATTGACGATTTTTTTTTCAAAATTACGAAAGTCAAAAAGTTCAAAAGCCGGTCCTGACCAACAACGAAATGTTTGGGGTTGTTTTTAATGGAATTTTATCAATAAGATACTTTGGAAACACCTCGTATAATAAAAAGAAAGTCATTTTACAAATTGACGATTTTTTTTTTTAAATTACGAAAGTCAAAAAGTTCAAAAGCCGGTCCTGACCAACAACGAAATGTGTGGGGATGTTTTTAATGGAATTTTATCAATAAGATACTTAAGAAACACCTCGTATAATAAAAAGAAAGTCATTTTACAAATTGACGATTTTTTTTTCAAAATTACGAAAGTCAAAAAGTTCAAAAGCCGGTCCTGACCAACAACGAAATGTTTGGGGTTGTTTTTAATGGAATTTTATCAATAAGATACTTTGGAAACACCTCGTATAATAAAAAGAAAGTCATTTTACAAATTGACGATTTTTTTTTTTAAATTACGAAAGTCAAAAAGTTCAAAAGCCGGTCCTGACCAACAACGAAATGTGTGGGGATGTTTTTAATGGAATTTTATCAATAAGATACTTAAGAAACACCTCGTATAATAAAAAGAAAGTCATTTTACAAATTGACGATTTTTTTTTCAAATTACGAAAGTCAAAAAGTTCAAAAGCCGGTCCTGACCAACAACGAAATGTGTGGGGATGTTTTTAATGGAATTTTATCAATAAGATACTTTGGAAACACCTCGTATAATAAAAAGAAAGTCATTTTACAAATTGACGATTTTTTTTTCAAAATTACGAAAGTCAAAAAGTTCAAAAGCCGGTCCTGACCAACAACGAAATGTGTGGGGATGTTTTTAATGGAATTTTATCAATAAGATACTTAAGAAACACCTCGTATAATAAAAAGAAAGTCATTTTACAAATTGACGATTTTTTTTTTAAATTACGAAAGTCAAAAAGTTCAAAAGCCGGTCCTGACCAACAACGAAATGTGTGGGGATGTTTTTAATGGAATTTTATCAATAAGATACTTTGGAAACACCTCGTATAAGAAAAAGAAAGTCATTTTACAAATTGACGATTTTTTTTTTAAATTACGAAAGTCAAAAAGTTCAAAAGCCGGTCCTGACCAACAACGAAATGTGTGGGGATGTTTTTAATGGAATTTTATCAATAAGATACTTTGGAAACACCTCGTATAAGAAAAAGAAAGTCATTTTACAAACTGACGATTTTTTTTTTAAATTACGAAAGTCAAAAAGTTCAAAAGCCGGTCCTGACCAACAACGAAATGTGTGGGGTTGTTTTTAATGGAATTTTATCAATAAGATACTTTGGAAACACCTCGTATAAGAAAAAGAAAGTCATTTTACAAATTGACGATTTTTTTTTCAAAATTACGAAAGGCAAAAAGTTTAAAAGCCGGTACTGACTAAACTACGAAATGTGTGGGGTTGTTTTTAATGGAATTTTATTAATAAGATACTTTGGAAACACCTCGTATAATAAAAAGAAAGTCATTTTACAAATTGACGATTTTTTTTTAAATTACGAAAGTCAAAAAGTTTAAAAGCCGGTACTGACTAAAGTACGAAATGTTTGGGGTTGTTTTTAATGGAATTTTATCAATAAGATACTTTGGAAACACCTCGTATAATAAAAAGAAAGTCATTTTACAAATTGACGATTTTTTTTTTCAAAATTACGAAAGTCAAAAAGTTCAAAAGCCGGTACTGACTAAACTACGAAATGTGTGGGGTTGTTTTTAATGGAATTTTATTAATAAGATACTTTGGAAACACCTCGTATAATAAAAAGAAAGTCATTTTACAAATTGACGATTTTTTTTTTAAATTACGAAAGTCAAAAAGTTCAAAAGCCGGTCCTGACCAACAACGAAATGTGTGGGGATGTTTTTAATGGAATTTTATCAATAAGATACTTTGGAAACACCTCGTATAATAAAAAGAAAGTCATTTTACAAATTGACGATTTTTTTTTCAAAATTACGAAAGTCAAAAAGTTCAAAAGCCGGTCCTGACCAAAGACGAAATGTGCGCGGTTATTTCTAACGAAATTTTTCGTTTATATAATTTCAAAACACCCCGTATATCATACGAAAAGTTGACAGATTTTTTTTTAAATTTACGTAAATCAAATAGTTCGAAAGCCGGTCCTGAACAACGACGGAGTATGCGCGTATCATTTCAACCAAATTAGAACGAATTTCATTAATCCATTATCAAATTTTTTGTAGCAATAAAATCGAAATTTTGTTTACAAAAAGAAAAATCAAGCATCACAACAACACCCACTACATAATTTTGCGCATTTCGCTATAAAAAAATAATTAAAAAAAAATCAAATTACGATAATAACAACAAATATTCATAACATCCGGTGATTATCCGTTCAATCAAATCACTTGAATAACAGATAGAAATGAATAAATCAACTAGATTAGCATAATTTTCGTAACACCCTGTATACGCGTATTTTTTTTTTAAATAATGTCACAAAATGCGCAAAATTTGAAAATGTACAAAAGTGAAATTTATTTTAACAGCAAATTGGCTGAACTAGATGCAAATATCTCTTATAATATAATTATAAAAAGTTAGGTTAAGTACGAAGTTTTTATTATTTATAAATTATTCAATTGGATATTTAATAATTTTGAATTAACCTCGTATATAAATTTTTGAACTGAAAAAACTTTTTCATATAAATATTTCACAATAATTGTGAAAACAAATTCATTTTTGAGGGTTTTATTTCGCTTATTTTTAAATCACTTAACCTGAGGTTTGATTAACATTCGACAGGTGACAGTCTTGTAGAGTTTTAGCGGGAATTTTGAAAGTTAAACGTTTAAGCGCGTATATTTTTATGAAAAAAATATACGTATGTATTTTTTAGGGGGGGGGTTAAATTTCACTTTTGTAGGGGTTTTTAAGGGTGGAAAAAATGAGAAAATTAACCTACCGGGTGGGAATTGGTGAAGTGAAATCGGTTTTGTGGTCTAGCGTTCAATGGTATACTCGTGGGTGATAATGTTGAGGGGCTCGTGTTTAAGGGACTCGTATTTAAGGGACTCTGAAAAAGGAATTTACTGGATCAAACTAGATATGGTGAATTTTGTTTTTTTTTCGTATAAAATGGAGGGGAAATTAATTTTTTTTCTTTTTCCCCTATAAATATGTATTTTTTTTATTTAAAGAAAATTATCAAAAATAAGAAAAATGGAACCAAAAAAATTGGAAAAAATTTTGAATGAAATATCAAAAAAAATTTCAAAACAAAGGTTTTTCCAACAAAAAACTTTCGTAAAAATGCAAAAATTCTTCAATTTAATTATAAAAAATGAAAAACCTCATTGAAATTTGAAATTATTGAAATAATTTGGAAAAAATAAAAATATTCCATATAAATAGAAAAAAATTGAGAAAATTGAAAAAATAGAGAAAATTGGAAAAAGCGATTAAAAATTAAATAAAAAGAAAAGAATAAATGAATTTCGAAAAATTGAAAAAAATAGAGAGCAGAAAAATTAAAAATAGAAAATTGATCAAAAATAAAAAATTCAAAGAAATCGATTGATTCAAAAAAATTTGAAAAAATGGAAAAAAAATTCTAAATATGAAAGAATTTTGAAAAATTAAAAAAAAAACAAATCAATTTTGAGCAGTGAAAAAATTGAGTACAAAATAGAAAAAATTGAAAAAAATTGGAAAATTTCAAAGAAATTAGAAAAATTTCAAGAAATTGAAAAAAAAAAATAGGAAAATTGTTCAAAAATAAAATAAAACAACGAAATTCAAAAAAGTTGGTAGAAAGTGATTCAAAGTTTTAAAAAATTGGGAAAAAACTTGATGATCTAAGGAAATTAGAAAATCGATCAAAAATAAATATAAAAAATTCAAAGAAATCGATAAATTCAAAGACATTTAGGAAAATGGGAAAAAAATTTAAAAAATTGAAGAACTTTAAAAAAAATAAGTACAAAATAGAAAAAAATTGGGAAAAATTTGAGAATTTCAAAAAAATCAAAGAAATTAGAAAAATCAATTCATAATTAAAAGAAATTGAAATGAGCCGATTAGAAATTTTAAAAAAATAGAGAAAATAAAAAAAATTGCAAAAAACCGTTCAAAAATAAAAAAAAACAACGGAATTCAAAGAAGTTGGAAAAAATTGGTTCAAAATTTGAAAAAAATCGATCAAAAATTAAAAAATTGAAAGAATTTAAAAAATAAAAAATTAAAAAAAAATGAATGAATTTAAAAAAAATATTCAGGTTAGAGGGGATTAGAGAAAAATTAAGCAAACTGAATAAAATTTAAAAAAACTTGACGAAAAATAGAAAAATGGACGAAAAATTAAAAAAATGGACGAAAAATTAAAAAAATGGTGGAAAAATTAAAAAAATGGTGGAAAAATAAAAAAACTTGTGGGAAAATAGAAAAAAATTGAAGAAAAATAAAAAAAAATGAACGAAAAATAAAAAAAAATCAATACAAATCACAGATACTCACAGAACTATACTGAGAGCTATCGTGATCTTGATCCAAAGGATGTATCGGCGATGAAAAATCAACGTTCGTCAAATCTGGCAGAGAACCGGTATTCGCAATGGGCATTTGCCCCAAATTGGGATCGTGCGTCGAAGGGTGTATACTGATACCAGGTACTCGAGATTGCGACGGTATATCGCAACTGGATTTTGGTCTCCTATCCGGTCCGTTCATCATCTGTATAGGCCAACATCTATTCGAACAATCGTTATTTCTATCCAAACCCTGTATATATAAAAATGAAAATAAAAACGAATCACTTAACAACTTAACCCTTATCATTTCGAAAATTACCTGCATGGTACTTTGATGTAACGCCGAATCGCTATTCGTTCTTCTCCACCCCGTATCTGTGGGGGGACTTAAATAATAAGGGGACGTATCCAAACGTCTTTCGTGGGGTTTCCTCATCGGACCGCTCTGAGATAACGTCCTACCTCGTACTTCTACTCTATTGCCGGGCATTTTCCGAGAACGACACGATTCGTCCTAAATTTGATTAACATTAGTCTATAATGTATAATAGAATCGATTTTGGTACATTAGAATCGATTTTTGTATATATTAGACTCGATTTTGGTATGATAGAATCGATTTTGGTACATTAAAATCGATTTTTGTATATATTAGACTCGATTTTGGTATGACAGAATCGATTTTGATATATTAGAATCGATTTTGGTACATTAGAATCGATTTTTGTATATATTAGACTCGATTTTGGTATATTAGAATCGATTTTGGTAAATTAGGAACGATTTTTAAATAAAAGACACGATATTAGTATATTAGAAATGATTTATGTATATATTGGACTCGATTTTTGTTTAGTATGAACAATTAGTGTATATTAAACTTGATTTTTGTATATTAGAATCGATTTTGGTAGATAAGAAGCGATTATGGTATATATGAAACGATTTTGGTACATAAGATACGATTTTGATACATTAGAATCGATTTTGGCACATTCGAAACGATTTTAAGATGTTAGAAACGATTTTGGTACATAAGAATCGATTTTGGTAAATTAGAAACGATTTTGGTACATTAAAATCGATTTTGGTACATTAAAATCGATTTTTGTATATATTAGACTCGATTTTGGTTCATTAGAATCGATTTTGGTATAATAGAATTGATTTTGGTATAAACTATGATCGATTTTGGTACATTAGAATCGATTTTGATGAATTAGAAACGATTTGGGTACGGAAGAATCGATTTTGGTATGTTACATTTGATTTTGTTATAGAAAAATCTATTTTGCTACATTTAGAATAGAGTTTTGTATAAAAGAATCGATTTTGAAATATTATAAACAATTTTGATATATTAGAATCGATTTTGTTATAATAGAATTGATTTTGGTATAAACTACAATCGACTTTAGTACATTAAAATCAATTTTGGTATATTAGAATAGATTTTAATACATTAAAATCGATTTTTGTATATATTAGACTCGATTTTGGTTTATTAGAATCGATTTTGGTATAATAGAATTGATTTTGGTATAAACTATGATCGATTTTGGTACATTAGAATCGATTTTGATGAATTAGAAACGATTTGGGTACGGAAGAATCGATTTTGGTAATGTTACATTCGATTTTGTTATAAAAAAATCTATTTTGCTACATTTAGAATCGAGTTTTTTATAAAAGAATCGATTTTGAGATATTAGAAACGATTTTGATATATTAGAATCGATTTTGTTATAATAGAATTGATTTTGGTATAAACTACAATCGACTTTAGTACATTAAAATCAATTTTGGTATATTAGAATAGATTTTAATACATTAAAATCGATTTTTGTATATATTAGACTCGATTTTGGTTTATTAGAATCGATTTTGGTATAATAGAATTGATTTTGGTATAAACTATGATCGATTTTGGTACATTAGAATCGATTTTGATGAATTAGAAACGATTTGGGTACGGAAGAATCGATTTTGGTAATGTTACATTCGATTTTGTTATAGAAAAATCTATTTTGCTACATTTAGAATCGAGTTTTTTATAAAAGAATCGATTTTGAGATATTAGAAACGATTTCGATATATTAGAATCGATTTTGTTATAATAGAATTGATTTTGGTATAAACTACAATCGATTTTGGTACATTAAAATCAATTTTGGTATATTAGAATAGATTTTAGTACATTAAAATCGATTTTCGTATATATTACTCGATTTTGGTTCATTAGAATCGATTTTGGTATAATAGAATAGATTTTAGTTCATTAGAATCGATTTTTGTATATATTACTCGATTTTGGTTCATTAGAATCGATTTTGGTATAATAGAATAGATTTTAGTTCATTAGAATCGATTTTGGTACATTTAGAATCAAGTTTTATATAAAAGAATCGATTTTAGATATTAGAAACGATTAGAACATATTAGAATCGATTTTGTTATAATAGAATCGATTTTGTTATAATAGAATTGATTTGGTTATAAACTACAATCGACTTTGGTACATTAAAATCAATTTTGGTATATTAGAATAGATTTTAGTACATTAGAATCGATTTTGGTACACTAAAAACGATTTTGGTAAATAAGAATCGATTTTGGTATGTTACCATCGATTTTGTTATAGAAAAATCGATTTTGGTATATTAGAATGAATTTTGGTACAGTAGAATCGATTTTGGTGTATTAAAATCGATTTTTTTATCTATCAGACTCGATTTTGGTAAATTAGAAACGCCCAATTCAAAACGCCCGATCAGATTTTTCATGAATTTATCGATGATTTACGTCAAAATAATAATTTAATAAATGCGCACCATCAACTTCGTCAGGTCCATCAGGTATTCGAAGAATTTAACGAAACAACTCACGTTTTTTAAAAAAAAAAAACGACGCGATTTCCTCGCCACTCATTTTATTTGGTAATATACAGGGTCGATCACTGATATTGCGAAAATGTACGAGGCGGAAAAAATTTTTTTTTGCAATATTTACGCAATAAAACGAATGTTTCCCATAGAAATATCATCATGTGGTATTTTTTTTTGGTATAAATATTACAGTTTTCAACATATGTGACCGCCAAACAAATTTTAAACATCGATAGAAAAAAAAATTTCAAAGACAAACATCCAATTTGCAAAAACACACATTTACGTGCGTAAACAATTTTTTTCCCAAGATTTAGAAAACAAAATATACCGTTCCATGAATAAAAAGTAATATATATACAGGGTGCGGACAAAAATACAGTATGTGACAGTGTAAAAAAAAAGAAAAGCACGTTCGAATGTCACGTGATTAGTGTTTATTAATGTAAATTTTAAGGTTAAACGCATTGTATCGAGCATTAAGCACGAAACGTACTGGATAATTCGAGAACATACCGGACGTCCATAAAACAAATTCGACTCAAAATATGCCATTGAATTGAGTCATTTCGCCTTGTATTGTAGTACATCCGGTATATATTAATAGCAGCGTTCCATACGAGACGCTGAATTTCAACGTGGTTAAATATATTTGATAGTACAGGAAGGTAAATTCGAAAATTGTCGAACAATATAAATTTTCCTAGAGACGCGATAATAAAATTTTCAAAAAAAAATTTTATCACTCATTAAAATATATCTTTTTATCTATCGATTGCAGAAAACGGCATCTCAAAATTATTAATATTAAAGGAATAAATAACAATTGAAAAATGTGTATGTAAATTTAATTTACGCCGTCGCCATTTTGAATTTTCAAAATTTGAAAATAACAACTTTTTTAGAAACATTTCCTCTATATTTCCATATAATATCGATTTGATTGTGTCGTTTTTACTATATTTATAACATAAATAGGAAAAATTAAAAAATTTTTCGAAAAATTTGGGACCTAAAGAATTTTTTCCGGAAATTTATTTTCATCCTGTTAAACATCATGAAATTTCCTACAATTTTGATATTTACAATTTTTTTGTACGAACCGAAACGAAAAAGTTGTAAAAAGACTCAAATTTCGATTATTTTCCCGGACTATAAAGCGAGTCATAATTCACGACCGTGTTGTGTTTCCCTGGATTATAATTCGTGACTAATTAACAATAAAACGACCATAGACAATTTAATTTAAGCAAAACTAATGCCTATAGAAAATCTAGTAATGAAATTCCATAAAAACTAAGCTAAAATAATTATTAGATGCATATTATAAAAAATTTTTAAAAAATCTACAATACATACATTTTTCAAAGTGCACATGCTATTTTTTTCACACAAACCATTAAAAAAACATTAGAAATATCTTAAAAAATAAATTTTTTTTTATTATTCAAGTGTTATGTCATATTTCAAGCAGATATAAGTGACGCGCGCAGTTTTGACATACGTAATCAAGATGGCCGACTTCCGACTTCGATGATATGATCTCGGAACAAAAAATTCCATGATACCGACTGCATGGGTAATTGAACTAACAAAAAAAATCGATTCGACAATCGATTTAATATTGTATTACCAATAAAGAAAGGTTTATATACGGAGGTCGACGAAAATAACACGTTTTAAAATCCGTTATATGTTAGTAAAAAAAATAAAGTGATTATATCAGATTTAAAAGAAAATTGAAGCTGAAATAAGTTTACATGAGTCATTAAGTCCCGGAATTGCTTAATAAATACTCATTTTTGGTACGTTTGAACTACTTTTTAATGTTTATTTTTAATTTTTTTAGATACATTTGAACTACTTTTTGATTATCCTGAAGAACATTGATAACTCGTGGGGACTTTTCCTGCAGGAATCTTTGTTTTTGGTACATTAAGACTATTATTCGATTTTGGTTAAATTTCACCTACTTTTTGGTCTTCTCCCTACAGAAATTTTGGTTTTTGATAAATTTCAACTACAATCCATCTTTCTCATGAATATTGATCGATTTTGGTATCTTTGAACTACTTTTCGATCTTTCTTCTACAAAAAAAAAATCTTTGTTTTGGTACATTTGAACTACCATTCCACCTTTCTAAAGGATATCGATCTATTTTGGTTGAGCTTTAACTACTTTTCGATAATTTTTCCACGGAAATCTTTTTTTCGGTACATTTCAATCTTCCACGTACAAAAATAATTGTTTCCGGTACATTCAAACTACTAGTCAATATCTTTTCTAAAGAAATCTTTGTTCAGGATAAATTCAACTATTTTTCGATCATTTCCGTACAAAAATAATCGTTTCCGGTACATTTGAACTACTACTCGATCTGCCCAAATACTATCGATCGATTTTGGTGAACTTGACTACTTTTCGATCTTTATTTTTTACAGAAATAATTGTTTCCGGTACATTTGAACTACCATTCGATCTCTTCCCAAAAAATCTTCGCTTTTGCTACGTTTGAACTATTTAACGATCTTTATTTTTTTATTTATATAGAAATTATTGTTTCCGGTATATTTGAACTACTTTCGATCTTTCCCGTCCAAAAATAAACGTTTCCGGTACATTTCAACTACAATTCGATCTCTTTTCCTAAAAAAAATGTTTTGCTTTTGGTACATTTGAACTACTTAACGGTCTCCATTTTTTTTATATATACAGAAATGATTGTTTACGATACACTTGAACTACTTTTAGATTTTTCTGATACAAAAATAATCGTTTCCGGTACATTTGAACTACTACTCGATCTGCCCAAATAATATCGATCGATTTTGGTGAACTTGACTACTTTTCGATCTTTATTATTTACAGAAATAATTGTTTCCGGTACGTTTGAACTACCGTTCGATCTCTTTCCAAAAAAGCTTCATTTTTGCTACGTTTGAACTATTTAACGATCTTTATTTTTTTATTTATATAGAAATTATTGTTTCCGGTACATTTGAACTAATTTTCGATCTTTCCCGCCTAAAAATAAACGTTTCCGGTACATTTCGACTACAATTCGATCTCTTTTCCTAAAAAATAGTTTTGCTTTTGGTACATTTGAACTACTTAACGGTCTCCATTTTTTTATGTATACAGAAATGATTGTTTACGATACACTTGAACTACTTTTCGATTTTTGTGATACAAAAATAAACGTTTCCGGTACATTTAAACTACTAGTCAATATCTTTTCTAAAGAAATCTTTGTTTAGGATAAATTCAACTATTTTTCGATCATTTCCGTACAAAAATAAACGTTTCCGGTACATTTAAACTACTAGTCAATATCTTTTCTAAAGAAATCTTTGTTTAGGATAAATTCAACTATTTTTCGATCATTTCCGTACAAAAATAATCGTTTCCGGTACATTTGAACTACTACTCGATCTGCCCAAATACTATCGATCGATTTTGGTGAACTTGACTACTTTTCGATCTTTATTATTTACAGAAATAATTGTTTCCGGTACGTTTGAACTACCATTCGATCTCTTCCCAAAAAAGCTTCGCTTTTGGTACGTTTGAACTATTTAACCATCTTTATTTTTTGTTATATATATAGAAATTATTGTTTCCAGTATATTTGAACTACTTTCGATCTTTCCCGTCCAAAAATAAACGTTTCCGGTACATTTGAACTACAATTCGATCTCTTTTCCTAAAAAATGTTTTGCTTTTGGTACATTTGAACTACTTAACGGTCTCCATTTTTTTTATATATACAGAAATGATTGTTTACGATACATTTGAACTAGTTTTCGATTTTTCTCGTACAAAAATAAACGTTTCCGGTACATTTAAACTACTTTTCGATCTTTCCCGCCTAAAAATAAACGTTTCCGGTACATTTCAACTACAATTCGATCTCTTTTCCTAAAAAAAATGTTTTGCTTTTGGTACATTTGAACTACTTAACGGTCTCCATTTTTTTTATATATACAGAAATGATTGTTTACGATACACTTGAACTACTTTTAGATTTTTCTGATACAAAAATAATCGTTTCCGGTACATTTGAACTACTACTCGATCTGCCCAAATAATATCGATCGATTTTGGTGAACTTGACTACTTTTCGATCTTTATTATTTACAGAAATAATTGTTTCCGGTACGTTTGAACTACCGTTCGATCTCTTTCCAAAAAAGCTTCATTTTTGCTACGTTTGAACTATTTAACGATCTTTATTTTTTTATTTATATAGAAATTATTGTTTCCGGTATATTTGAACTACTTTCGATCTTTCCCGTCCAAAAATAAACGTTTCCGGTACATTTCAACTACAATTCGACCTCTTTTCCTAAAAAATAGTTTTGCTTTTGGTACATTTGAACTACTTAACGGTCTCCATTTTTTTTATATATACAGAAATGATTGTTTACGATACATTTGAACTAGTTTTCGATTTTTCTCGTACAAAAATAAACGTTTCCGGTACATTTAAACTACTTTTCGATCTTTCCCATTCGTGAATATTTGTTTTTTGGTACATTTCGAACTTTCTCAAAGAAATATTTATTTTCGGCACATTCGAACTACCAGTAGATCGATTCGCGAATCGATAAAAAAATCGATACGTCTACTACTACGTCGAAAAATAAAAATAAACGTATTCGATAGGGAATTACTGACCCATGCTCTATTTACTCTACCTAACATCTATTCTATCTACTTTCATCACCTTTGAGAAAAATTTCGTTTCGGGTCGCTTGTTACTAAGGGAGTCTGCGGTGACGTTCGGCAGCGACCCCCCTTTGAAAGCACCAAGCGATTGCGTATTGATGCGGAGGGTATTTTTCGACGATTTCCTTTCGGGAATCACCTGGAAAGTCATCGAGATACTCATATATAAATTAAATCGATCGACAAACATCTAATTTATCATACACGGTGTTGTTCGATGTATAAATTGTTCGATCGTAATGATTTTCATTATCTACTCACCCTGTATGTCTTCGCGAAACATAAATCATCATATAAATCGAAAAAAAAAACGGATAAGATCGAATCTGGTGATTGAGATGACCGTAATAACGATCTCTATACATTAGGATCGATTCCGATGGCATTAGCATTATTTTGATATAATACAGACTATAGGGAGGTAGTATGACCCTTATATATACCAAAAAACGAAGTAAAGCTATCCCCATTCATTCTAATACACACTGTATACAAATTTTGAGATCAATAAACCTTCTGATGCCAATAACATTCGATAATTTCCGAATTACAATACAGGAGAGGAAGTCGGCCATTTTGATTACGTACGCGCGATGTTTACGTCACTTGACACATGACATATGACACAAAACCCAGTTATATGTGCAATTTTGACGTATTTAACCAAAATGACAGACTTTCTCACTATTTGTGACATTTAACTTGTGACAAAAATGTAAAAATAATGTTATCGAAGGAATTTAGTCGGCTAAATTGTAAATCTAGGTGAAGATCAATTAATTAAAGCTACTAGATATTATGTGTACGTTCTTGAGATCACCTACAATGCGATTTCACCCCGTATAACCTTTCACCTTCGTTCCATTCAACTAATAAGGTCTGTATACAAATTTTGACGTTAATAAACCTTTAGATGTGAATAAAATTAGATATTTTCCGAATTACAAAGTAACAAAACAAATTTAAAATAGAAATAAACTGTCATTTTATCGATTCCAGCCTGTAGATTTCAAAATTAGCCAAAGTTGTTGAAATTATATCATCAAATTCGATACAGGAGAGGATGTAAGCCATTTTGGTTACATACGCGCGATGTTTACGTCACTTGACGCATGACATATGACACAAGTTCTCATTATATGAGCAATTTTGACGAATTTAACCAAAATGACAAACTTCCCCATTATTTGCGACATCCAACACGTGAATTCTTTCAGAAGAATTTCAGTCAACTACATTGCGAATACAGGTGAAAATCAATAAATTACAGCCAGTAAATTCTGTATATACGTTTTCGTGATCATTTACATTGCGATTTCCCCCTGTATAAACAATCTGGAATTGTTTTAATAATTTGACCTTCGATTTTAAGAGAAGTCGTTAATTTCTCACAAGATTTTGTTTTCAGTTTAGTCTATATATTTGGATTTAATTATTTATTAAATGAGATAATTCAGATATAAGGTCATATGTAACAATACCATTAGAAATTTTTGTTTATTAGGTTTATATTTTCACAAATTTTGTATTCGATGCAACAAGTACCATTTCGAAAAACATACACACAATCAAGTAGAGAAAAAAAACCAAAGTTTATCGAATAAAGAAGAAAACATCTTATTTCACATTAACAATAAATTTTATGTAAATTTACGTACGGATTTTGTTTATAAATTAAAATCATGAACTTCTTTACTTCAATTCGAATAAAAGATAACAAAATATGTATTTCAACAAAATAAATCCTGAAATTAAGCAGCTAAGTGCTTATTTTTATATTAATTTGTAAATGAATAACGAAAAAAATAACGTATAAATATTATTCATTAAATTGTTAATGTCGCATCATGCTGTACTGATGTATTGATTGTTACAATACTTTCTGCAATGTTTTATTGCCAAAAAACATTCTAAAACCATCAAAACCCTAACAAAATTCACTTATAACTAGCGATTTATCCCTAAATTATATTATAAACAACACAAATAAAGAAACGTTAAAATTATAGGAAAGAAGCAATGGTATATATTGTTTACATTGTTATACACAGCAAGAGTTTTAAAATATTCATTTACTCACCTTTCCCTTGACCTCTTTAACTTCTCTCATTATTTTTTCGAAGGCTGCCGTCTCTTCTGCTTCCCTATGGTTGTGGAGGGCTATTTTTTCACTAAATTTTCTTGGATTCGCCATGACTGCTCAATGTTACTATAGCTATTAGCGAAATTGACACTATTAACACTTAAAACAACGCGCATGCGTTAATTCTTTTGAAAAATAGGCGCTAATGTAAGATATTTTGAGTTTTTTTCGTAATTATATTAAATAATTTTGTATAATTTACATCCATACATCCATTGGAAGTTTTTATACATTGTTAGGCGCAATATAAAAATGACATAAGTTCGTTCGTCCGTCTGTCAACTTAACAACTGTAGTTTGACATAATCGAAATTGAAAAATCGATATTATTATTATTTCGAACTGATATTTCAATATATAAAATTACTAATTATATTCATTCACTATAATCGATTAATTTATTTTTTTAATCGAAGCTAAAATGACCTTATAAAAATTATATAAATAAAATATACAATTCATATTATGATTATTGATCTATTAAATAAATGAAACATGAATATATAGATATGAAAAGTGATTAAAACTTCATTTTAATTATGAATATTATAAATTTGTAAAACGGGTTGTCTAGCTTCCAGTACATAACAAAACATTTTTCAATTTAATAATAATTTATTCTACAATAATGGTTCTATTCTGATTATGTACTTTTTATAAATTTCATTTCGATACGTAAAATAGATGAAATATATATTAAAAGTTAACACAAACGTGATTCAAATTGTAGACTTTGTAAGATGTGTTGCCTATATTGTAATATACAATAAGATATATCTTTGAGAATATCCAATTTATAATAATTTATTCTTTATTAATGGTCAATTTCGATTAAAACATCTATAATTTTGTTATATACAGTGTGTTTTAGGTTGAATTTCAATTTAGATCTTAAATAGTTTCAACTAATTGTTTTTCAAGACTATCAATAGATGGCTCTGTTTTAGTTATTATAATTATCGATAATGGACGTTATGTAATTTATTCAAACAATAGATATTTTCAATAATGATATTTTAAAAATATATACAACAAAGGTATTAACTTATAAAATGAATAGATTCAATTATTTTATTGTTTCTGAACGTTTTGTAATACTGACATACCCAGATGATATTTGTTTAGATTATTATGTAAAAGCACACGTCTTTGCTTAGAATATTACTTGTATAATTATTGAAAGGATTAAATACTTCAATTTATTGTACACAAAGCAAAAAGATAATTAAGTAATTAATGAAAAACAAGCTCACAATATTCTCTCTCTATTTAGTATACAGGGTTTACCATTACTTTTAATAGTAGAATTAAATTTTTAAATACAGTTTTTTGGATTTGGGAGGAATGTTTGGAAGTGTAATAATGTATTTCACACTTTTGTAATTAGGGTTAACGGAAAATGGGTCATTACATAGTTATTTACTTTGAAAACGACGTCTACGTATATACGAACATTTAAGTAGACCTCGTATACAGTGTATTTGAAAAAACTATCAATTATTTAGGAATTCAATGAAAATGAACGTCTTTTCGTTTTTATTTTTACGATTATATACCGAAATAATGTTGTATAAATCCTTCAAATCAACTTCTCGTTACGACTCTGAGTCTAAGTGCCCAAAGACCAGGTCATGGGACTGTCATATTATAATAAATTATATCCTGTATGCTTTGATTCATACTCAGTCGGTCTGCATGTTAAACTCAAACATTTTTCGTAAATTTTAACGTTTTTAACAATCGATTTGTTGTTTTTCTCTATTTATACTTTGTAAATTATGAATTATTGTGAATGTTCCGTTGTTAAAAATATAACTTTGTCAACCTACATAAGGTTCGAGTTGTTTAAAGTCGGTTTATTATACAGTGTTTACTAAATTTTCGTAAATGGGTGCTGGTTAATAATATATTGGTAAGTATTACTATTATTTCATTATAAAACTCGTAAAATTATACTATAATACGTTAAAAACAACTTACAGGGTGGTTTATAATAATTCTCATCTAATATTAACAACATTTAGAATAGCTCAACTTATTTAAATGTAAAAAAAAATTGAATAATTGATTAAATTAAGTATTATTGCATACCACACGTGTTTATTTCACTTTTATAACTATAGATGTCGATCAAGTCGTGTTTTTAACACTCCTCGTATTATATATTATTCAAATTAATTTTGATTGTATATCAAAACACATTCAATATATAATTTTATATAATTATTAGTCCGGTCCTGTCCACAATAATTATAATGAGTTGTAATGAATCAATTTAAAAGTATCTATGATTCAAATAAATTTTCGCAGTTTCGGAAAACGACTGTTTCTAATTACTTTTCCTGTTACAAATATTTTTCTATTAGATTCTCAGTATTTACGATTGTTATTGAAACCGAAGCAATAGATTTATCAGAAACTTCATAGGAAACCATTTTAGAATTTTAAACAATCACCTCGTACATTTACAATAACAAATCTTCGAAACGAAAATGTTGATAATTCACATATTTTTTCCTCCACCGATATTACGTTATTCTAAATTGTTCTAAATTTGTTATTAAAATTTATATTTACTTTAAATTATTAAAAAAAAATCATTCAACATTTTACGCATAAAGTTATAGACTATTTGTATTGTTAGTTGCATAACTTCTAGTAGTTTCTTAATGACACCCTACCATTTTTATGAATAAACCACGTGTTGAGGTATATAAACGAAGTATTAATGACAAAACAATATTAAAAAATAATACAAATAAAGGAATATTAGACTTATATAAAATGTATATTCTTTTATGGTACGTTTCGAGTATCGTTATACCTGCATCGTATTGCATCATCCTTCTAATAAATAAGATGGCGTACGTTGATAACCTCAGCAGGTAAAATACTACCTGCATCGAAATATCACGTTTATTTTTCTTAATTCTGGTTCCCTACCTATTTCCTTTCAAATATTATGTCGTAACATGAATTCTCCGTTTATGATTACATTACTTTTTCTGTTACGTCATTTTTTTTTAATTGGTATTATTGAAAAGTGCTCTCTAATGTTTCTGTTGCAATTTATTGCGAATTGGAATAAGACGTTAAGAATGCGTTCGGTAAATCGATGCTAAATAAAAATTTTGCTATATACAGGGTCGTTCATTTGTGCTAAAATATTACTTTCTGTTCAGGAACTAATTCAGAAAGTAAAGATTATTGTTTGTATATTGAATATTCTAGAAAACCGTGTAATATCTAACGATTGATTATACAGGGTTTTTCAAAACTGATGCAGTACGTAATATCGTCGACATATTTACAGATCTGTACTAAGGGTTTGTTTATAATACAGAGCAAAGTAAAGTGTATATATATTAAGTATATAGGGTGTTTCAAAGCTGATGTAGTACGTAATTAAACATATTAATATCGTAGACATGTTTGCAGATCCGTATTAAGGATTGATTAATACTGTAGAGTAAAGTACGAGGACTATCTAATAATAATTTAGTATTTTTTGGCTTGTGAAATTTTCTACAATAAACGATTTAGTATATAGGGTGTTTCAAAGCTGATGTAGTACGTAATTAAACATATTAATATCGTAGACATGTTTGCAGATCCGTATTAAGGATTGATTAATACTGTAGAGTAAAGTACGAGGACTATCTAATAATAATTTAGTATTTTTTGGCTTGTGAAATTTTCTACAATAAACGATTTAGTATATAGGGTGTTTCAAAGCTGATGTAGTACGTAATTAAACATATTAATATCGTAGATATGTTTGCAGATCCGTATTAAGGATTGATTAATACTGTAGAGTAAAGTACGAGGACTTTCTAATAAAAATTTAGTATTTTTTGGCTTGTGAAATTTTCCACAATAAACGATTTAGTATATAGGGTGTTTCAAAGCTGATGTAGTACGTAATTAAACATATTAATATCGTAGACATGTTTGCAGATCCGTATTAAGGATTGATTAATACTGTAGAGTAAAGTACGAGGACTTTCTAATAAAAATTTAGTATTTTTTGGCTTGTGAAATTTTCCACAATAAACGATTTAGTATATAGGGTGTTTCAAAGCTGATGTAGTACGTAATTAAACATATTAATATCGTAGACATGTTTGCAGATCCGTATTAAGGATTGATTAATACTGTAGAGTAAAGTACGAGGACTTTCTAATAAAAATTTAGTATTTTTTGGCTTGTGAAATTTTCCACAATAAACGATTTAGTATATAGGGTGTTTCAAAGCTGATGTAGTACGTAATTAAACATATTAATATCGTAGACATGTTTGCAGATCCGTATTAAGGATTGATTAATACTGTAGAGTAAAGTACGAGGACTTTCTAATAAAAATTTAGTATTTTTTGGCTTGTGAAATTTTCCACAATAAACGATTTAGTATATAGGGTGTTTCAAAGCTGATGTAGTACGTAATTAAACATATTAATATCGTAGACATGTTTGCAGATCCGTATTAAGGATTGATTAATACTGTAGAGTAAAGTACGAGGACTTTCTAATAAAAATTTAGTATTTTTTGGCTTGTGAAATTTTCCACAATAAACGATTTAGTATATAGGGTGTTTCAAAGCTGATGTAGTACGTAATTAAACATATTAATATCGTAGACATGTTTGCAGATCCGTATTAAGGATTGATTAATACTGTAGAGTAAAGTACGAGGACTATCTAATAATAATTTAGTATTTTTTGGCTTGTGAAATTTTCCACAATAAACGATTTAGTATATAGGGTGTTTCAAAGCTGATTTAGTACGTAATTAAACATATTAATATCGTAGACATGTTTGCAGATCCGTATTAAGGATTGATTAATACTGTAGAGTAAAGTACGAGGACTATCTAATAATAATTTAGCATTTTTTAGCTTGTGAAATTTTCTACAATAAACGATTTAGTATATAGGGTGTTTCAAAGCTGATGTAGTACGTAATTAAACATATTAATATCGTAGACATGTTTGCAGATCCGTATTAAGAATTGGTTGATAGTTAGAGTAAAGTACGAGGACTATCTAATAATAATTTAGCATTTTTTAGCTTGTGAAATTTTCCACAATAAACGATTTAGTATATAGGGTGTTTCAAAGCTGATGCACTTAGTTAAAATACAAACTAAAACGTATACTAACACAAATATTAGAGTTATATACGCAGGATCGTACTAAGGATCGGTTATTATGGAACAAAAATGACGGGGGGTATTTAAAAATGTTCTAGAATTAAAAAAAATTGTATATTGAATGTTGAATTCGATCGATTTGACTTAGTACTGATATAGGATGATTTTTTACTGTTGGGGGATGTTCTTAAACGAATTTCTTATATCTGGAACTTTGTTAAATGGATTCTACGATCTCGAAAACGCTCAACTAACGTGTTTTAATTAAACGATTCGTGAAAAAATTCAGAGGAGATGTTTTGAAATGATTTTACATCATTGAATCTTCACAAATATTGAGGAATTTTAGGGGAAAACGGTCGAAACGTACCGATACATCCATCGAAGTTAGTAAAAGTTTAAAAAAAAATCGTTAAATTCTAATTTAAGATCAAAATACGTTCCTGTCGATTTATATAATTCAAACTAACCCCGTACGAATTTAATTTATCGAATTTTCAAATAGTTTAATGGTGATACAAGGTGGATAATTTAATATTTGATCAAAGCAACAGCGTTAATTAGAAATGTGTGATATGTAACGAATAGTTTGAAGAGAACGAATTAAAAGGGAAAAAAAGGAATTTGAGCGTCCTCTATAGGATAAAAAATATGTTATATACTTATATATATATATGTATATATATAAACATTCGAGATTGTGAGGCAGTTGTGAAGCGTAAACCGCAGGATCTACGTCAAGATCGAGTTTGCATTCTAATTTTTCGTATTTTTTCCAAAGTAGTGGATTAAGTGTCGAGAAGTGGTTGTTTGTGCGATTTTTTTTTAAAAAAACTAACGTCGACACGTGCATTTATCGGCTTTTCTACGGGGAGGATACAAAATTAACACTAATTGCTTTTTACAGGTACGTAATAGTTGAAATTTAATAAATTCTTATTTATATATTTCACCAAAACCAAATTTGAATATTTTTTATATACAGAGTGTCATAAAAATAAAATTATAATATAAATATTCATTAGAAATCCTTAAAAAGTCCTTTTACAACTTTAAATAACTCCGAAACAATCCTGAAACAATTGCAGTAAATTAGATGGAAAATAATTTGCAATATGTTTTATATTGTAACGTAAAACACCCTCGTCTACATAGAAAAATATATTTTTTTCAAAATTTACGAGGTAAATTGCGAATTTTTTCATTTTCTACTTCATCAGAATGACCCAAGCGCGAGTTTGAACCACTGGTCGAATCCCGAGGACCTCAAAAATCACTAGCACGCTCAAAACGGCGAAGAAAAATCGTCAAAACGGTGGAAAATCCCCAGAAAAAGGAAATTGGATCGATGAAGTGACCCCCTAGGTTACCCGATCTTACCTCTCTTGATTCTGAGTGGTGGATCGGCGTTTGTTTACCAGAAATCGGGGTTTGATGCATAATTTCAATGAAAAAGCGTTTTTGGTGTCGTTTCTGTTCGTGTTAGTGCCGGGACGCGGCACCGCCGCCAATGTTCGGCGGTATGCTTTTTATAAATGAACATAAACAAAAGAAATCGTAGGAATTACGAACAGATGTTCGTTATAGACCGACAAGATCATTCCTTTACAAATTTCTACAATTTAGTAACTCGATACAGAAATTATTTTTAAGTTGTTAGTTTCGAAGAAATTCGTATGATGTGATACAACATCTGTAATAGCATATCGTTTTTCAAGATTTCTTCGAAATATTTGAAGGGAAAAAAAATGTGTGAGGATTGTATATTTGGTAAACCGAAAGGTCGTCTATGAAATAAATTACCGCGAAACACTACGAAAAAAGGAAACAATCCGGTGCGATACGTAGACTATATACAGGGTGTTTTGGTTAAAAATATGGGGATTAAGGTTTTTTGGTGTGGTATCCAACATTAAGACCATATATAGGGTGTTTGTTTGAAGTAGAAATATTATGTACATGTTTTTTCGAGTTCCTTAATTTTTGGACACGTGTAACGTTTGAATCTCTAAAGCGATTTCGATGTTATTGATATAAATCGATGTAGAATTTAATGCTTTTTAAAAATGAAAAGTGTGAAATTTTCTCTACGGGGCTCTGTTTTCGAGATATAAGTCAAAAATCTGGAAAAGTGCGAAAACATAATTCAAATGTCAAGACAATTTTTGAACACTTGTTGCGTTCTAGTCTTTTAACCAATTTTGTTATTTTATACATGAATAGACGGGAAATTTAATGTTTTTTTAAAAAGAAAAGTATGAAATTTTCCCTACAAGGCTCTGTTTTCAAGATATAAGTAAACAAACTAGAAAGTGCAAAAACTAAATTTAACTTCTAGATCAATTTTGAAACCCTTGTTGCATGCAAACCATTGAATCAATTTGAATATTTAGGACACGAAACATTGTAAAATTTAATGTTTTTTAAAAAAGAAAAGTATGAAATTTTCTGTACAAGGCTCTGTTTTCGAGATATAAGTAAACAAACTGAAAAGTGCGAAAACTAAATTTAAATACTAGATCAATTTTGAAACACTTGTTGCGTGCAAATCATTGAATTAATTTCAATATTATAAAGACCAAACAACGTAAAATTTAATTTTTTTCAAGAAAGGAAAGTATAAAATTTTCCCTACAAGGCTCTGTTTTCGAGATATAAGTAAATAAACTGAAAAGTGCGAAAACTAAATTTAAATACTAGATCAATTTTGAAACACTTGTTGCGTGCAAACCATTGAATCAATTTCAATAATATAAAGTCCAAACAACGTAAAATTTAATGTTTTTTAAAAAAGAAAAGTATAAAATTTTCTGTACAAGGCTCTGTTTTCGAGATATAAGTAAACAAACTGAAAAGTGCGAAAACTAAATTTAACTTCTAGATCAATTTTGAAACCCTTGTTGCATGCAAACCATTGAATCAATTTGAATATTTAGGACACGAAACATTGTAAAATTTAATGTTTTTTAAAAAAGAAAAGTATGAAATTTTCTGTACAAGGCTCTGTTTTCGAGATATAAGGAAACAAACTGAAAAGTGCGAAAACTAAATTTAAATACTAGATCAATTTTGAAACACTTGTTGCGTGCAAACCATTGAATCAATTTCAATATTATAAAGACCAAACAACGTAAAATTTATTGCTCTTTAAAAAAAGGAAAGTATGTCTTGAATATACGTGGTTGTACAAATAAGATAACAACGAATATAAGTTTGATTAAAACTTGTGTATAACCACCCTGTATACATTTCAGACTATAAATTTAATTAAAAATAATATACGATCTCAAGTTTTATAATTTATTAATTTAAATAACGTTAAAAATTAATATTTTTTATTTAATTTCTTTCTCTCGAGTCTCTTGTAAATAAAATTTTATCTTATAGAAGAACGATTTGTTTTAAGTTGCGCCAAGCTGTCTACCCCACTTCGGCCTTGATAAAACAAGTATTACAACCAAGACTACTTATTATACAGAGTGGTATAACCGATCGTTTTAAATATAAAATTATATTTCTGCTTTATTATATACAAAGTGCGAAATCGAAATTTAGTGAATTAGTTAATCTTTGATCGCTCGTAGCACCCAAACTAGTGGAACAATTTTGATACAAAAACGATGAAACCACGCCAAATTTAATGTATTTTAAAAAAGAAAAGTATAAAATTTTCCCTAAATTGTTTAGTTTTCGAGATATAACTAACAAATGAAAAAAGTGCGAAATCGAAATTTAGCAAATTAGCCAATTTTTGATCGGTCGTACCACCCAAACTAGTGAACCAATTTTGATACAAAAATGATCAATCCACGCCAAATTTAATGTATTTCAAAAAAGGAAAGTAAAAAATTTTCCCTACATTGTTTAGTTTTCGAGATATAACTAACAAATGAAAAAAGTGCGAAATCGAAATTTAGCAAATTAGCTAATTTTTGATCGCTCGTAGCACCTAAACTAGTGGACCAATTTTGATACAAAAACCATGAATCCACGCCAAATTTAATGTATTTTAAAAAAGAAAAGTATAAAATTCTCCCTAAATTGTTTAGTTTTCGAGATATAACTAATAAATGAAAAAAGTGCGAAATCGAAATTTAGCAAATTAGCTAATTTTTGATCGCTCGTAGCACCCAAACTAGTGGACCAATTTTGATACAAAAACGATAAAACCACGCCAAATTTAATGTATTTTAAAAAAGAAAAGTATAAAATTTTCCCTAAATTGTTTAGTTTTCGAGATATAACTAACAAATGAAAAAAGTGCGAAATCGAAATTTAGCAAATTAGCCAATTTTTGATCGGTCGTACCACCCAAACTAGTGAACCAATTTTGATACAAAAATGATCAATCCACGCCAAATTTAATGTATTTCAAAAAAGGAAAGTAAAAAATTTTCCCTACATTGTTTAGTTTTCGAGATATAACTAACAAATGAAAAAAGTGCGAAATCGAAATTTAGCAAATTAGCTAATTTTTGATCGCTCGTAGCACCTAAACTAGTGGACCAATTTTGATACAAAAACCATGAATCCACGCCAAATTTAATGTATTTTAAAAAAGAAAAGTATAAAATTCTCCCTAAATTGTTTAGTTTTCGAGATATAACTAATAAATGAAAAAAGTGCGAAATCGAAATTTAGCAAATTAGCTAATTTTTGATCGCTCGTAGCACCCAAACTAGTGGACCAATTTTGATACAAAAACGATAAAACCACGCCAAATTTAATGTATTTTAAAAAAGAAAAGTATAAAATTTTCCCTAAATTGTTTAGTTTTCGAGATATAACTAACAAATGAAAAAAGTGCGAAATCGAAATTTAGCAAATTAGCTAATTTTTGATCGCTCGTAGCACCCAAACTAGTGAACCAATTTTGATACAAAAACGATGAATCCACGCCAAATTTAATGTATTTAAAAAAGAAAAGTATAAACTTTTCCCTAAATTGTTTAGTTTTCGAGATATAACTAACAAATGAAAAAAGTGCGAAATCGAAATTTAGCAAATTAGCTAATCTTTGATCGCTCGTAGCACCCAAACTAGTGGACCAATTTTGATACAAAAACGATGAATCCACGCCAAATTTAATGTATTTTAAAAAAGAAAAGTATAAAATTTTCCCTACATTGTTTAGTTTTCGAGATATAACTAACAAATGAAAAAAGTGCGAAATCGAAATTTAGCAAATTAGCTAATTTTTGATCGCTCGTAGCACCCAAACTAGTGGACCGATTTTGATACAAAAACCATGAATCCACGCCAAATTTAATGTATTTTAAAAAAGAAAAGTATAAAATTTTTCCTAAATTGTTTAGTTTTCGAGATATAACTAACAAATGAAAAAAGTGCGAAATCGAAATTTAGCAAATTAGCTAATCTTTGATCGCTCGTAGCACCCAACCTAGTGGACCAATTTTGATACAAAAACGATGAATCCACGCCAAATTTAATGTATTTTAAAAAAGAAAAGTATAAAATTTTCCCTACATTGTTTAGTTCTTGAGATATAACTAACAAATGAAAAAAGTGCGAAATCGAAATTTAGCAAATTAGCTAATTTTTGATCGGTCGTACCACCCAAACTAGTGAACCAATTTTGATACAAAAATGATCAATCCACGCCAAATTTAATGTATTTCAAAAAAGGAAAGTAAAAAATTTTCCCTACATTGTTTAGTTTTCGAGATATAACTAACAAATGAAAAAAGTGCGAAATCGAAATTTAGCAAATTAGCTAATTTTTGATCGCTCGTAGCACCTAAACTAGTGGACCAATTTTGATACAAAAACCATGAATCCACGCCAAATTTAATGTATTTTAAAAAAGAAAAGTATAAAATTTTCCCTACATTGTTTAGTTTTTGAGATATAACTAACAAATGAAAAAAGTGCGAAATCGAAATTTAGCAAATTAGCTAATTTTTGATCGGTCGTACCACCCAAACTAGTGAACCAATTTTGATACAAAAATGATCAATCCACGCCAAATTTAATGTATTTCAAAAAAGGAAAGTAAAAAATTTTCCCTACATTGTTTAGTTTTTGAGATATAACTAACAAATGAAAAAAGTGCGAAATCGAAATTTAGCAAATTAGCTAATCTTTGATCGCTCGTAGCACCTAAACTAGTGGACCAATTTTGATACAAAAACCATGAATCCACGCCAAATTTAATGTATTTTAAAAAAGAAAAGTATAAAATTCTCCCTAAATTGTTTAGTTTTCGAGATATAACTAATAAATGAAAAAAGTGCGAAATCGAAATTTAGCAAATTAGCTAATTTTTGATCGCTCGTAGCACCCAAACTAGTGGACCGATTTTGATACAAAAACCATGAATCCACGCCAAATTTAATGTATTTTAAAAAAGGAAAGTATAAAATTTTCCCTACATCGCTTAGTTTTTATGTGGCGCCCAAACCAGTAAAATGATTTTAATACAAAAACACTTAGCACTTTCGCTAAAAACCTGGTCACTATAAAGTCTACAACTCGAAGTTATTTGGTTCTAAATGTAGTAAGAGAGAACCTAACCTATATTTTTAGTATTTAACTCGATTTTTTTCAAACATCCTGTTGTTTCGGTATCTGAATTAATCTGAAATGAAATAATAGGTCTTGTAATAGTGTAATGACCTTTATTACTAATTTCTAAAACAAAAAACGTATGCGCTAAACCATTGTTCTTGATGTTTATGCAAAATAATTATTCTAAATAGTATTCTGTAGTTAATTTGTATGCAAACGTTGTGGATACAGGACAGGTCGAAGCGACTCCGTGTTAGTTAATGATTAAATGATATATAAAGGATGTCCCGGTGGATTGAAAACGAGATTAGGTTGAGTAGAAGATTGAGTGGAATGGGGAGCTGCTTACGAGAATATCTACTGGTTTTTAGGAATATTGATTCTAATATTTTTGACATATAACAGCATGTTGGAATAATTTTATAATTATGGAATTTTCTCTATAAGTAAAAAACAAAAATTGTTCATGTTTTCTCGAGTTTGAACGGGTGTGGCGCCCAAACTAGTGAACCGATTTTTATATAAAAACAATTAATCGACACAAAATTTAATACCTTTTAAAACAGAAAAGTATAAAAATTTCCCCTCATTGCTTAGTTTTCGAGATATGAGTGAAAAATAAAAAAAAGTCAGACATCGAAATTTTGCGATTTAGCTAATGTTTGAACGCATGTAGCTCCCAAACCAGTGAACCGATTTTGATATAAAAACAATTAATGGACACAAAATTTAATACCTTTTAAAAAAGAAAAGTATAAAATTTTCCCCTTATTGCTTAGTTTTCGAGATAATAGTGAAAAATAAAAAAAAGTCCGAAATCGAAATTTTGCGATTTAGCTAATGTTTGAACGCATGTAGCTCCCAAACCAGTGAACCGATTTTGATATAAAACAATCAATCGACATAAAATTTATTACCTTTTAAAAAAGAAAAGTATAAAAATTTCCCCTAATTGCTTAGTTTTCCAGATAATAGTGAAAAATAAAAAAAAGTCCGAAATCGAAATTTTGCGATTTGGCTAATGTTTGAACGCATGTAGCTCCGAAACCAGTGAACCGATTTTGATATAAAAACAATTAGTCGACACAAAATTTAATACCTTTTAAAAAAGAAAAGTATAAAATTTTCCCCTTATTGCTTAGTTTTCCAGATAATAGTGAAAAATAAAAAAAAGTCCGAAATCGAAATTTTGCGATTTAGCTAATGTTTGAACGCATGTAGCTCCCAAACCAGTGAACCGATTTTGATATAAAAACAATTAATCGACACAAAATTTAATATTTTTTAGAAAAGAAAAGTATGAAATTTTCCCCTCATTGCTTAGTTTTCGAGATATGAGTGAAAAATAAAAAAAAGTCCGAAATCGAAATTTTGCGATTTAGCTAATGTTTCAACGCATGTAGCTCCCAAACCAGTGAACCGATTTTGATATAAAAACAATTAGTCGACACAAAATTTAATACCTTTTAAAAAAGAAAAGTATAAAATTTTCTCCTTATTGCTTAGTTTTCGAGATATGAGTGAAAAATAAAAAAAAGTCCGAAATCGAAATTTTGCGATTTAGCTAATGTTTGAACGCATGTAGCTCCCAAACCAGTCAACCGATTTTGATATAAAAACAATTAATCGACACAAAATTTAATGCCTTTTAAAAATGAAAAGTATAAAATTTTCCTTATACTGCTTAGTTTTCGAGATATAAGTAAAAAATAACAAAAAGTGCGAAATAAACATTTTGCGATTTAGCTAATGTTTGAACGCATGTAGCTCCCAAACCAGTCAACCGATTTTGATATAAAAACAATTAATCGACACAAAATTTAATACCTTTTAAAAAAGAAAAGTATAAAATTTTCCCCTTATTGCTTAGTTTTCGAGATAATAGTGAAAAATAAAAAAAAGTCCGAAATCGAAATTTTGCGATTTAGCTAATGTTTGAACGCATGTAGCTCCCAAACCAGTGAACCGATTTTGATATAAAACAATCAATCGACATAAAATTTATTACCTTTTAAAAAAGAAAAGTATAAAAATTTCCCCTCATTGCTTAGTTTTCGAGATATGAGTGAAAAATTAAAAAAAGTCCGAAATCGAAATTTTGCGAATTAGCTAATGTTTGAACGCATGTAGCTCCCAAACCAGTGAACCGATTTTGATATAAAAACAATTAATCGACACAAAATTTAATACCTTTTAAAAAAGAAAAGTATAAAATTTTCCCCTTATTGCTTAGTTTTCGAGATAATAGTGAAGAATAAAAAAAAGTCCGAAATCGAAATTTTGCGATTTAGCTAATGTTTGAACGCATGTAGCTCCCAAACCAGTGAACCGATTTTGATATAAAAACAATTAATCGACACAAAATTTAATACCTTTTAAAAAAGAAAAGTATAAAATTTTCCCCTTATTGCTTAGTTTTCGAGATAATAGTGAAGAATAAAAAAAAGTCCGAAATCGAAATTTTGCGATTTAGCTAATGTTTGAACGCATGTAGCTCCCAAACCAGTGAACCGATTTTGATATAAAAACAATTAATCGACAAAAAATTTAATACCTCTTAAAAAAGAAAAGTATAAAATTTTCCCTGCATCGCTTAGTTTTCGAGATATGAGTGAAAAATAAAAAAAAGTCCGAAATCGAAATTTTGCGATTTAGCTAATGTTTGAACGCATGTAGCTCCCAAACCAGTCAACCGATTTTGATATAAAAACAATTAATCGACACAAAATTTAATACCTTTTAAAAAAGAAAAGTATAAAATTTTCCCCTTATTGCTTAGTTTTCGAGATAATAGTGAAAAATAAAAAAAAGTCCGAGATCGAAATTTTGCGATTTAGCTAATGTTTGAACGCATGTAGCTCCCAAACCAGTGAACCGATTTTGATATAAAAACAATTAATCGACACAAAATTTAATGCCTTTTAAAAATGAAAAGTATAAAATTTTCCCTGCATTGCTTAGTTTTCGAGATATAAGTGAAAAATAAAAAAAAGTCCGAAATCGAAATTTTGCGATTTAGCTAATGTTTGAACGCATGTAGCTCCCAAACCAGTCAACCGATTTTGATATAAAAACAATTAATCGACACAAAATTTAATGCCTTTTAAAAATGAAAAGTATAAAATTTTCCTTATACTGCTTAGTTTTCGAGATATAAGTAAAAAATAACAAAAAGTGCGAAATAAACATTTTGCGACTTAGCTAATCTTTGAACGCTTGTGGCGCCCAAACTAGTGAACTAATTTTGATACAAAAACAATCAATCGACACTAAATTTAATGTATTTTATAAAAGGAAAGTATAAAATTTTCCCTACATTGCTTAGTTTTCGAGATATAAGTGAAAAATCAAAAAAATACGAAAACAAAATTTGAAAATGTCTTCGCTACTCAACTAATCTTTGAACGCCTGTGACATCTAAACTACTAGACTAATTTTGATGTAATAGCAATCAATAGACGCCAAATTTGAAGCTCTTCAAAAAAGAAAAGAATAAAATTTTCCTTACAGGACTTAGTTTTCGAGATATAAGTCTACTGATTTGTTGGTGCCTCCAAATTTACCACACTACAATATCTGTACTATGGAAGCCATTAATTGGAATTTCCAAATAAATAGCGAGCCCTTAACATTATATCTAAGTAACTAACCGTAAAAAACGAAAATTAAAAAACTTAGACATCAATTTTCGAAGATTTTATAAAAAAACACATTGAAACAGATGTATCTTGGACTATAAGTTTTTTTTTTTTTTATAGAAAAACGTGTAAAAATCAACGTTTCGTCATATTTAGGCCTTTAATAAGAATATAAAATTAACTTTCTATCAAAATCAAAAAGATTTATCAAGAAAAAAACCTACTAAATAATTTATTAAATACATAATATTCTGTATACGAAAAAAATGTATCCTAATGTTCCCGGACTATAAAATCTGCTGTAATATATGAAAAATTTTCGAAACGTTGCCAGCTTGTACAAGAAATATCTGTAGTTATGGAATTACCTCTTTTTTGCAACGAAATAATGATATTGGGTGTTTGAATAAATTTAACAATATGATGAAATATTTTCGAGCTGTTTCGTTTTGTTATTTACGATTCAACGATGTCAAATTATACTGTTTGTTGGTGGATACAACAAAAAGCAATTAGGTGGACATATTTTTTTTTTCACGATTTGTTTTTTGCTTCAATAAATACATCTACCAGCATGATACATGGGGCGAAAAAAAAAGTTAATTAAAACATTAGATGAACTCCTACGTAAACTGCTATTCAATATTTATTATTAGACCGATTAAATGAGTATTTTATGAGTAAGTTTTATTGTAATTCAATAGAGAACGTTCAAGGTTGTGACCTTAAGTGTTAAATCATGAAAAAATGCCTTAAAACTGTCTTATAACTAACTCAAAAGGCTTCGTCCTCTTCAGTCTTTTCACTAAGTTATCTATGTTTATTTGAAGGACTGTTTTAGCGAATTTAAACGACAATAGTGATATAACAAAGTGAGTTTACAAAAAAGAATTATTGCATGATAAAATTAGGGAATTTTAGTAGTTAAAACTAGTAAGATATCTAACTGCTACAAAGAACATGCAGCTAAACTTTGAATGGATATAGCGTACGAACCGCTGTACCGATTTTGATGTTCTAAACATGAATTAACTTAGAATTTAATGCTGTTTAAAAATGAAGAGTACAAAATTTTCACCAAATGGCTTTGTTTTCGAGATATAAGGAAAAATCTGAGAAAGTGCAAAAACAAAATTCAAATACTTGGTACATATTCAATCACTTGTTGCGTTCAAACCCCTTAATCGATTTCAACATAATAAGCACCAATCGACGTGAAATTTAATGCTCTTTAAAAAAGAAGAGTACAAAATTTTCACCAAATGGCTTTGTTTTCGAGATATAAGGAAAAATCTGAGAAAGTGCAAAAACAAAATTCAAATACTTAGTACATATTTAATCACTTGTTGCGCTCAAACCCCTTAATCGATTTCAACATAATAGACACCAATCGACGTGAAATTTAATGCTTTTTAAAAAAGGAGAGTACAAAATTTTCACCAAATGGCTTTGTTATCGAGATATAAGGAAAAATCTGAGAAAGTGCAAAAAAAAATTCAAATACTTAGTACATATTTAATCACTTGTTACGTTCAAACCCCTTAATCGATTTCAACATAATAGACACCAATCGACGTGAAATTTAATGCTCTTTAAAAAAGGAGAGTACAAAATTTTCACCAAATGGCTTTGTTTTCGAGATATAAGGAAAAATCTGAGAAAGTGCAAAAACAAAATTCAAATACTTAGTACATATATAATCACTTGTTACGTTCAAACCCCTTAATCGATTTCAACATAATAGACACCAATCGACGTGAAATTTAATACTTTTTAAAAAAGGAGAGTATAAAGTTTTCACCAAATGGCTTTGTTTTCGAGATATAAGTAAAAATCTGAGAAAGTGCAAAAAAAATTCAAATACTTAGTACATATTTAATCACTTGTTACGTTCAAACCCTTTAATCGATTTCAACATAATAGACACAAAACGACGTGAAATTTAATGCTTTTTAAAAAAGGAGAGTACAAAATTTTCACCAAATGGCTTTGTTATCGAGATATAAGGAAAAATCTGAGAAAGTGCAAAAAAAAATTCAAATACTTAGTACATATTTAATCACTTGTTACGTTCAAACCCTTTAATCGATTTCAACATAATAGACACAAAACGACGTGAAATTTAATGCTTTTTAAAAAAGGAGAGTACAAAATTTTCACCAAATGGCTTTGTTTTCGAGATATAAGGAAAAATCTGAGAAAGTGCAAAAACAAAATTCAAATACTTAGTACATATATAATCACTTGTTACGTTCAAACCCTTTAATCGATTTCAACATAATAGACACAAAACGACGTGAAATTTAATGCTTTTTAAAAAAGGAGAGTACAAAATTTTCACCAAATGGCTTTGTTATCGAGATATAAGGAAAAATCTGAGAAAGTGCAAAAAAAAATTCAAATACTTAGTACATATTTAATCACTTGTTGCGTTCAAACCCCTTAATCGATTTCAACATAATAGGCACCAATCGACGTGAAATTTAATGCTTTTTAAGAAAGGAGAGTACAAAATTTTCACCAAATAGCTTTGTTTTCGAGATATAAGTGAAAAAACCGCAACAATTCTAAAACAAAATTCATATATATTTTCTAGACTTAGTTAAACTTTGAGCACGTGAGCTGCTCAAAATACTCAACCGATTTCAATATTATAGACATCAATCGACGTGAAATTTCATGTTTTTTAAAAAAGAAAAGTATAAAATTTTCGCTACAGGTCTTCGTTTTCGATATATAAGTAAAAAAACCGCAACAATTCTAAAACAAAATGCATATATATTTTCTAGACTTAGTTAAACTTTGAGCACGTGAGCTGCTCAAACCACTCAACCGATTTCAATATTATAGACATCAATTGACGTGAAATTTTATGTTTTTTAAAAAAGAAAAGTATAAAATTTTCGCTACAGGCCGTTGTTTTCGAGATATAAATGAAAAAACCGCATTAACGCCAAAATAAAATTCATATATATTTTCTCGACTTAGCTAAACTTTGAGCACGTGAGCTGCTCAAACTACTTAACCGATTTCAATATTATAGACATCAATCGACGTGAAATTTCATGTTTTTTAAAAAAGAAAAGTATAAAATTTTCGCTACAGGTCTTCGTTTTCGAGATATAAGTGAAAAAACCGCAACAATTCTAAAACAAAATGCATATATATTTTCTCGACTTAGCTAAACTTTGAGCACGTGAGCTGCTCAAACTACTCAACCTATTTCAATATTATATACATCAATCGACGTGAAATTTCATGTTTTTTAAAAAAGAAAAGTATAAAATTTTCGCTACAGGTCTTCGTTTTCGAGATATAAGTAAAAAAACCGCAACAATTCTAAAACAAAATTCATATATATTTTCTCGACTTAGTTAAACTTTGAGCACGTGAGCTGCTCAAAATACTCAACCGATTTCAATATTATAGACATCAATCGACGTGAAATTTCATGTTTTTTAAAAAAGAAAAGTATAAAATTTTCGCTACAGGTCTTCGTTTTCGAGATATAAGTAAAAAAACCGCAACAATTCTAAAACAAAATGCATATATATTTTCTCGACTTAGCTAAACTTTGAGCACGTGAGCTGCTCAAAATACTCAACCGATTTCAATATTATAGACATCAATCGACGTGAAATTTCATGTTTTTTAAAAAAGAAAAGTATAAAATTTTCGCTACAGGCCGTGGTTTTCGAGATATAAGTAAAAAACTGGAAAACTGGAACACCTATAATTTTTTTAAAAAATTTTCTGTTGAAACGTTTCAGTTTCTCATTCAATTAACCGAAAAAACATCACAAATCGGTGCCATTACGTCCACATCTTCTACAACTAGTCCATTTACTTTCTCTCACACGTAAAGAATTTAAAATTAGTTACAAGTCGATACGAAAATTCATTAAAACAACTGTTGAATACAAACACTTTCATTTTTTACATATTTCAATTTCGAGATATGATAATAAATTCGCTGTAAGATGGTCTCTAATGAGGTTATAATTATTTTTTACCAAAGCACCGATTCTCATACTAAATTAATATCGTTAATATATTTAAATATCATACGAGGGTCATCCCAAAAGTTTCATAATACTTTTAGTTACAATTCTTATATTAAATGTAAAAAAAAGGTTGACGAACTCGAAAATTATATTAATAGGTTTCCAATTACACTTAATTACATCATTTTAACTTAAAAAAAATAGTGCTAGACAAATATTTGTCAGTATCAAAACTGGTTTTTTCAAAGGTGAAGTCTAACATTAACGTTAATGAAATTTGATTGACGTAAGTATAAATAAAATATATTAATAAAAAAAATATATATATGGGACGTTAATTAAATAAAAAATCAACGAAATACGATACAAAAAATTCAGTATTGTCGATAATTTTGTCAAAATACATCCTAGTTATCACTACTTGTTTTAAATCGCTTTCTAACTAGTTTTTGCAACAATAGTAATCAATAGGAGTTAGATCAGGTGTATTAGGTGGCTGGGGAGATGAATTGTGACGTAGTTATGGTCATTTTTTTTGTGAAAATAACGGTCGAATGGGTAGGCACATTATGGTGTACTTTTTCTTTATGATGTAACCTCGTATATAAGGAACGACTGATTTTCAGTAGGGAAAAAAACAATTTTATCATTAAATTGATGTTTAATTTTGAATTGGACATATAATTTTGAGGTTATGGCGAAAAATATGGCACAGAAATGGGTTTGATAGCTGTACGTGGTTTTAAGATTTCTGTCATGGGTATTTAAAGGGATTTTATCAAGATTCTATAAACATTATTTGTTTTAAATTCAATTATCTCTCAGACGAAAACAATAAAACTTCAATCAGATTCACAGTTTTTGAGTTATGGTGAAAAATGTTACAAAAAAATTCGGTTTCAACAACAGTTTGATGTTTTAGATGTGCTTTTATGGGTATTTCATGGGATGTTATCAAAATTATATCAACGGAATCTCATGATAAATTCAATTATCTATCAAATGGAATGAAAAAATTTTGGATCGGTCATATACTTTCGAAGTTATAGCAAAAAGAGTAGCGACAAAAATATTTTCGCGTTATTTCCAAACCCCTACACAAATTTCAATATTATAGATATTAATCGATGTAGAATTTGATGCTTTACAAAAAAGAAAGTAATGAGTCTTTCCCTACAAGTCTTTGTTTTCGAGATATGGGTAAAAAACTGAAAAAATGTGATTACAAAATTTAAAGACTTATTGAATCTTTAATCACGTGTTGTGTCCAAACCCTTGAACCAATTTCAATACTATAGATATCAATCGATGTAGAATTTGATGCTTTACAAAAGAGAAAGTAATGAGTTTTTCCCTACAAGTCTTTGTTTTCGAGATATGGGTAAAAAACTGAAAAAGTGTGATTAGAAAATTTTAAAACTTAGTAAAACTTCAATCAGCTGTTGTGTCCAAACCCCTGAACCAATTTCAATATTATATACATCAATTGACGTTAAATTTAATCCTCTTAAAAAAAGAAAAGTAAGAAATTTTTGTTACAAGCCGTCGCTTTCGAGATATAAGTGAAAAAACCGAAAAAGTGTGATTACAAAATTTAAAAACATATTGAATCTTTAATCACGTGTTGTGTCCAAACCCCTGAACCAATTGCAATATTAAAGACATCATTTGATGTTAAATTTAATGCTCTTAAAAAAAAGAAAGTAAGAAATTTTTGCTACCGGCCGTCGTTTTTGAGATATAAGTAAAAAACTAAAAAAGTGTGATTGGAAAATTTCAAACCTTAGTGAAACTTTAATCACGTGTTGTGTCCAAACCCCTAAACCAATTTCAATATTATAAATATCAATGAATGTAGAATTTGATGCTTTACAAAAGAGGAAGTAATGAGTTTTTCCCTACAAGTCTTTGTTTTCGAGATACGGGTAAAAAACTGAAAAAGTGTGATCAGAAAATTTTAAAACTTAGTGAAACTTCAATCACGTGTTGTGTCCAAACCCCTAAACCAATTTCAATATTATATACATCAATTGACGTTAAATTTAATCCTCGTAAAAAAAGAAAAGTAAGAAATTTTTGTTACAAGCCGTCGCTTTCGAGATATAAGTGAAAAAATCGAAAAAGTGTGATTACAAAATTTAAAAACATATTGAATCTTTAATCACGTGTTGTGTCCAAACCCCTGAACCAATTTCAATATTAAAGACATCATTTGATGTTAAATTTAATGCTCTTAAAAAAAAGAAAGTAAGAAATTTTTGCGAAAAGTCGTTGTTTTTGAGATATAAGTGAAAAAATCGAAAAAGTGTGATTACAAAATTTTAAAACTTAGTGAAACTTCAATCACGTGTTGTGTCCAAACCCCTGAACCAATTTCAATTTTAAAGACATCATTTGATGTTAAATTTAATGCTCTTAAAAAAAAGAAAGTAAGAAATTTTTTCTAAAGGCCGTCGTTTTTGAGATATAAGTGATAAAATCGAAAAAGTATGATTACAAAATATAAAGACATATTGAATCTTCAATCACGTGTTGTGTCCAAACTCCTGAACCAATTTCAATATTATAGCTATCAATCGATGTAAAATTTGATGCTTTACAAAAAAGAAAGTAATGATTTTTTCCCTACAAGTCTTTTTTTTCGAGATATGGATAAAAAACTGAAAAAGTGTGATTAGAAAATTTTTAAACTTAGTGAAACTTCAATCACGTGTTGTGTCCAAACCCCTGAACCAATTTCAATATTAAAGATATCAATCGACGTAAAATTTGATGCTTTTCAAAAAATATAATCACCAAATCCACCGTAGACCCCTCAGTTTCCGAGATATAAGAAAAAAACTTAAAAGTGCGAAAAAAAAATTTTCTCCGCATACAATTCCAAAGTTATAATAAAAAAATCTTTTTCTAACAACAGTACGTGGTACTACCAACAATCAAAAGTCAGTAACTCATATATAAAGTGATAATTAAGGACATTTCCTCACAATTTTGGGTTTCATGTGATTTTTCCAGCATATACATTCGAACTACTACAACTACGAGATTTGGATGGAGCCAGCGTGAAATTTATTGTTAACGTCAAATATTTAAACTTATATTGAGTCACTGATATACTGAAATCAAAAAAAATATACTGAAATTAAAGAAAAAACATTGATTTCCGGTCGTTTATTATAAACGCTTCAAATTTTCGTATTTCTTCACAATTTAATAAACTTCGAGACTTTAGATGGCAGAGTTTTTTCCATTCACCAACTAATAAGGGTGAATTTCGCCCCCTGTATTATAAAGTCTCCCTATTAACACAATTAGAGTATATAGAAATTGATTGCAATTTTCTTACATCGAGTTTAATTCTCATAAAACCGATTGGATTCTGTTTGGAATGATGAAAACCTGGAGATGATTGTCCAACTAATTAATTGGTGATGTCAAAGGGTAAATAAAAATATATGACAACCGCTTTGGGGATGTGCAGTTTGATTTCAGTCACTCAGGTTTATTGATGCATTTCGTCTTTGTTGTTAAGTCGTGAAATCAAAGTAAGTTTTTCGGTTTAACAAATAAATATTTTACAAAATTTGATTACGAGATTCTCGTCGTTGAATGTAATCGTATTATACAGGGTGTTTACTTGATCTTGGTACCACAAAAAATCAGGAAATTATGACCAAAAAAAGGACACGAAGAAGTTTTGTAAGGACTTGATTTAAATATCCTTATTTTATATTGTTTCATATGGATATCATTTGAATTCGTAGAAACTCTGCTTTGACTCTAAAAATACTATAAATTTTGATAAAAAGTCTTATTTTACTCCAGAAATACCATAAATTCTAATAGAAATTCATAATTGACTTGGAAATATCATATATTTGACTTAATACGTTTGGAAATTGATAATTTTTCGAAAAAAATCTTCTTTGACTTTAAAAATACTATAAATTTTCGTAAAAATCTCAATTTACTCTAAATACATCATGTATTCTTATAGAAACGTATAAATAACATTGAAAATATCTTAAATGTGGGTTATTTCGTTTTGAAATCGATATATGTTGGAAAAAAATTCTCTTTGACTCTAGAAATACTATAAATTTTGATAAAAAGTCTTATTTTACTTCAAAAATACAATAAATTCTAATAGAAATTCATAATCGACTTGGAAATATCGTATATTTGACTTATTTCCTTTGGAAATCGATAATTTTTCGAAAAAAATCTTCTTTGACTTTAAAAATACTATAAATTTTCGTAAAAATCTCAATTTACTTTAGAACGTCATGTATTCTTATAGAAACGTATAAATAACATTGAAAATGTCTTAAATTTGGGTTATTTCGTTTTGAAAACGATATATGTTGGAAAAAAATTCTCTTTGACTCTAAAAATACTATAAATTTTGATAAAAAGTCTTATTTTACTTCAAAAATACAATAAATTCTAATAGAAATTCATAATTGACTTGGAAATATCGTATATTTGACTTATTACTTTTGGAAATCGATAATTTTTCGAAAAAAATCTTCTTTGACTTTAAAAATACTATAAATTTTCGTAAAAATCTCAATTTACTCTAAATACATCATGTATTCTTATAGAAACGTATAAATAACATTGAAAATATCTTAAATTTGGGTTATTTCGTTTAGAAATCGATATATTTTAGAAAAAAATTCTCTTTGACTCTAGAAATACTATAAATTTTGATAAAAAGTCTTATTTTACTTCAAAAATACAATAAATTCTAATAGAAATTCATAATCGACTTGGAAATATCGTATATTTGACTTATTTCCTTTGGAAATCGATAATTTTTCGAAAAAAATCTTCTTTGACTTTAAAAATACTATAAATTTTCGTAAAAATCTCAATTTACTTTAGAAAGTCATGTATTCTTATAGAAACGTATAAATAACATTGAAAATATCTTAAATTTGGGTTATTTCGTTTTGAAAACGATATATGTTGGAAAAAAATTCTCTTTGACTCTAAAAATACTATAAATTTTGATAAAAAGTCTTATTTTACTTCAAAAATACAATAAATTCTAATAGAAATTCATAATTGACTTGGAAATATCGTATATTTGACTTATTACTTTTGGAAATCGATAATTTTTCGAAAAAAATCTTCTTTGACTTTAAAAATACTATAAATTTTCGTAAAAATCTCAATTTACTCTAAATACACCATGTATTCTTATAGAAACGTATAAATAACATTGAAAATATCTTAAATTTGGGTTATTTCGTTTAGAAATCGATATATTTTAGAAAAAAATTCTCTTTGACTCTAGAAATACTATAAATTTTGATAAAAAGTTTTATTTTACTCCAGAAATACCATAAATTCTAATAGAAATTCATAATTGACTTGGAAATATCGTATATTTGACTTATTACTTTTGGAAATCGATAATTTTTCGAAAAAAATCTTCTTTGACTTTAAAAATACTATAAATTTTCGTAAAAATCTCAATTTACTTTAGAAAGTCATGTATTCTTATAGAAACGTATAAATAACATTGAAAATATCTTAAATTTGGATTATTTCGTTTTGAAATCGATATATTTTAGAAAAAAATTCTCTTTGACTCTAAAAATACTATAAATTTTGATAAAAAGTCTTATTTTACTTCAAAAATACAATAAATTCTAATAGAAATTCATAATCGACTTGGAAATATCGTATATTTGACTTATTTCCTTTGGAAATCGATAATTTTTCGAAAAAAATCTTCTTTGACTTTAAAAATACTATAAATTTTCGTAAAAAACTCAATTTACTTTAGAAACACTATGTATTCTTATAGAAACGTATAAATAACATTGAAAATATCTTAAATGTGGGTTTTTTCGCTTTGAAATCGATATATTTTAGAAAAAAACTCTCTTTGACTCTAAAAATACTATAAATTTTCGTAAAAATCTTAATTTACTTTAGAAAGTCATGTATTCTTATAGAAACGTATAAATAACATTGAAAATATCTTAAATTTGGATTATTTCGTTTTGAAATCGATATATTTTAGAAAAAAACTCTCTTTGACTCTAAAAATACTATAAATTTTGATAAAAAGTATCATTTTACTACAAAAATACCATAAATTCTAATAGAAATTAATAATTGACTTGGAAATATCGTATATTTGACTTATATCCTTTGGAAATCGATAATTTTTCGAAAAAAATCTTCTTTGACTTTAAAAATACTATAAATTTTCGTAAAAATCTCAATTTACTTTGGAAACACCATGTATTCTTATAGAAACTTATAAATAACATTGAAAATATCTTAAATTTGGATTATTTCGTTTTGAAATCGATATATTTTAGAAAAAAACTCTCTTTGACTCTAAAAATACTATAAATTTTGATAAAAAGTATCATTTTACTACAAAAATACCATAAATTCTAATAGAAATTCATAATTGACTTGGAAATATCGTATATTTGACTTATATCCTTTGGAAATCGATAATTTTTCGAAAAAAATCTTCTTTGACTTTAAAAATACTATAAATTTTCGTAAAAATCTCAATTTACTTTGGAAACACCATGTATTCTTATAGAAACTTATAAATAACATTGAAAATATGTTAAATGTGGGATATTTCGTTTAGAAATCGATATATTTTCGAAAAAAATTCTCTTTGACTCTAGAAATACTATAAATTTTGATAAAAAGTTCTATTTTACTCCAGAAATACCATAAATTCTAATAGAAATTCATAATTGACTTGGAAATATCGTATATTTGACTTATTACTTTTGGAAATCGATAATTTTTCGAAAAAAATCTTCTTTGACTTTAAAAATATTATAAATTTTCATAAAAATCTCAATTTACTTTAGAAACACCATGTATTCTTATAGAAACGTATAAATAACATTGAAAATATCTTAAATTTGGATTATTTCGTTTTGAAATCGATATATTTTGGAAAAAAATTCTCTTTGACTCTAAAAATACTATAAATTTTGATAAAAAGTCTTATTTTACTTCAAAAATACAATAAATTCTAATAGAAATTCATAATCGACTTAGAAATATCGTATATTTGACTTATTTCCTTTGGAAATCGATAATTTTTCGAAAAAAATCTTATTTGACTTTAAAAATACTATAAATTTTCGTAAAAATCTCAATTTACTTTAGAAACACCATGTATTCTTATAGAAACGTATAAATAACATTGAAAATATCTTAAATTTGGGTTATTTCGTTTAGAAATCGATATATTTTAGAAAAAAATTCTCTTTGACTCTAAAAATACTATAAATTTTGATAAAAAGTTCTATTTTACTCCAGAAATAACATAAATTCTAATAGAAATTCATAATTGACTTGGAAATATCGTATATTTGACTTATTACTTTTGGAAATCGATAATTTTTCGAAAAAAATCTTCTTTGACTTTAAAAATATTATAAATTTTCATAAAAATCTCAATTTACTTTAGAAACACCATGTATTCTTATAGAAACGTATAAATAACATTGAAAATATCTTAAATTTGGATTATTTCGTTTTGAAATCGATATATTTTGGAAAAAAATTCTCTTTGACTCTAAAAATACTATAAATTTTGATAAAAAGTCTTATTTTACTTCAAAAATACAATAAATTCTAATAGAAATTCATAATCGACTTAGAAATATCGTATATTTGACTTATTTCCTTTGGAAATCGATAATTTTTCGAAAAAAATCTTATTTGACTTTAAAAATACTATAAATTTTCGTAAAAATCTCAATTTACTTTAGAAACACCATGTATTCTTATAGAAACGTATAAATAACATTGAAAATATCTTAAATTTGGGTTATTTCGTTTAGAAATCGATATATTTTAGAAAAAAATTCTCTTTGACTCTAAAAATACTATAAATTTTGATAAAAAGTTCTATTTTACTCCAGAAATACCATAAATTCTAATAGAAATTCATAATTGACTTGGAAATATCGTATATTTGACTTATTACTTTTGGAAATCGATAATTTTTCGAAAAAAATCTTCTTTGACTTTAAAAATACTATAAATTTTCATAAAAATCTCAATTTACTTTAGAAACACCATGTATTCTTATAGAAACTTATAAATAACATTGAAAATATCTTAAATTTGGATTATTTCGTTTTGAAATCGATATATGTTGGAAAAAATTCTCTTTGACTCTAAAAATACTATAAATTTTGATAAAAAGTCTTATTTTACTTCAAAAATACCATAAATTCTAATAGAAATTCATAATTGACTTGGAAATATCATATATTTGACTTAATACGTTTAGAAATCTATATATTTTAGAAAAAAATTGTCTTTGACTCTAAAAATACTATAAATTTTGATAAAAAGTTTTATTTTACTCCAGAAATACCATAAATTCTAATAGAAATTCATAATTGACTTGGAAATATCGTATATTTGACTTATTACTTTTGGAAATCGATAATTTTTCGAAAAAAATCTTCTTTGACTTTAAAAATACTATAAATTTTCGTAAAAATCTCAATTTACTTTAGAAACACCATGTATTCTTATAGAAACGTATAAATAACATTGAACATATCTTAAATTTGGATTATTTCGTTAAGAAATCTATATATTTTAGAAAAAAATTGTCTTTGACTTTAAAAATACTATAAATTTGATAAAAAGTCTTATTTTACTCCAAAAATACCATAAATTCTAGTAGAAATTCATAATTGACTTGGAAATATCGTATATTTGACTTATTTCCTTTGGAAATCGATAATTTTTCGAAAAAAATCTTCTTTGACTTTAAAAATACTATAAATTTTCGTAAAAATCTCAATTTACTCTAAATACATCATGTATTCTTATAGAAACTTATAAATAACATTGAAAATATCTTAAATTTGGATTATTTCGCTTTGAAATCGATATATTTTGGAAAAAAATTCTCTTTGACTCTAAAAATACTATAAATTTGAATGAACCTCCCAATCTACTTTGGAAATTCCATACATTGTAATAATAATTGATAATTATCATTTAGAAGCATCCAAATGAGTTAATAATAATGAATATTTATAAATTTAATTTTAAGAGAAAAAAATATTATACGGGGGGTTAACGAAACATAAACGACAGAAATATATTTTATATATTCCATATTTAAACAATCAAATACGATCTACCTTGAATTAAAAACATTATCTCATGGATTTTTTGTGATAATTGACATAATTTTCCATTGTTTTTTCCATAATAATTAAAAATAATTTTCTATTATGAAGAAATTAATTATAATTGGGATTATTATAAATGATGCATCAGCTTTTGTATGTATTATGTAAATTGGGCTACCACATTTTTTATAATAATCTTTCGTACATATTTCAAAATAATTTTCAATGTAATTAACATAATAACACATACATTATACGGGGTATGTCAAAACTAACTACTTTTGAAATTGTATATCTAATCGTTGCGACGAAAATGTATAAATAAATTATAGGTATGGAAATTGTAGAAAATTTCATGTTTTATAACATAGGAAACAAGATTTCCCGAAAAAATCTCTTTTAAACTGTAATTTTTCCAAAAAATTGATAAAAAAGTTGAAAACTTGTTTATTTAAAAAAAAATATAAGAAAAATAAGAATATCAAATTGATAGTGCGTGAAAATATAGAGGAAATGTTTTTAATAAGATTGATATTTTCCAAATTTCAAAAATTCAAAATGGCGGCCGAGTACATTGAATTTATATATCTATGTTTTTAATTGCTGTTTATTTTTTTATTATTAATAATTTTGGGATGCAGTTTACTGTAATAGATATAAAATGAATGTTGCTTAATGAACGATATGAAAAAAAATTCAAAAATTTTTATTTGCCTAATTTTTTATTGTGTAAAATAAAAAAAAACATTATTTTTTTCAATTTTTTCGAAATTTATAATGCAAATCCACTTTTCATTTACGACTGAAAGTATAAAAGGAAAGGCCATCAAAAACCACACATTTTGGAAAAAAAAATTTCATAATACGATTATTAGAAACCGAGATACAGGAAGTTAAAGTTCGACAATATAAATCAAATATCTGTCGGTACCTTCAACTTTAACTTCCTTTATCTCGGGTTCTAATTGTCGTATTACAAAATTTTTCCTCTCAAAATGTGTGTTTTTTAAATATCTTTCATATTAAAATTTTGAACGGGAACTAAAATTGAATTTTCTTTGACTAATTTCCAAAAAACTAAAAAAATAATAATGTTTTTTCAGTTTTTCCCAAATTTAATAATGAAAATCCATTTTTCATTTCCAACCGAAAGTATAAAAGGAAAGACTATTAAAAACCACATATTTTGGAATAAAAAATTTCATAATACGATTATTAGAAACCGAGATACAGGAAGTTAAAGTTCGACAATATAAATCAAATATCTGTCGGTACCTTCAACTTTAACTTCCTTTATCTCGGGTTCTAATTGTCGTATTTCAAAATTTTTCCTCTCAAAATGTGTGTTTTTTAAATATCTTTCATATTAAAATTTTGAACGGGAACTAAAATTGAATTTTCTTTGACTAATTTCCAAAAAACTAAAAAAATAATAATGTTTTTTCAGTTTTTCCCAAATTTAATAATGAAAATCTATTTTTCATTTCCAACCGAAAGTATAAAAGGAAAGACTATTAAAAACCACACATTTTGGAAAAAAAAATTCCATAATACGATCATTAGAACCTGAGATACAGAAAGTTAAAGTTCGACAATATAAATCAAATTTATGTCGGTACCTTCAACTTTAACTTCCTTTATCTCGGGTTCTAATTGTCGTATTACAACAGTTTTCCTCTCAAAATGTGTGTTTTTTAAATATCTTTCATATTAAAATTTTGAACGGGAACTAAAATTGAATTTTCTTTGACTAATTTTCAAAAAACTAAAAAAATAATAATGTTTTTTCAGTTTTTCCCAAATTTAATAATGAAAATCCATTTTTCATTTCCAACCGAAAGTATAAAAGGAAAGACTATTAAAAACCACATATTTTGGAATAAAAAATTTCATAATACGATTATTAGAAACCGAGATACAGGAAGTTAAAGTTCGACAATATAAATCAAATATCTGTCGGTACCTTCAACTTTAACTTCCTTTATCTCGGGTTCTAATTGTCGTATTACAAAATTTTTTTTCTCAAATTGTGTGTTTTTTAAATATCTTTCATATTATAATTTTGAAAGGGAACCAAAATTGAATTTTCTTTGACTAATTTCCAAAAAACTAAAAAAATAATACTGTTTTTTCAGTTTTTCCCAAATTTATTAATGAAAATCCATTTTTCATTTCCAATTGAAAATATAAAAGGAAAGACTATTAAAAACCACACATTTTGGAAAAAAAAATTTCATAATACGATCATTAGAACCCGAGATACAGGAAGTTAAAGTCCGACAATATAAATCAAATTTCTGTCGGTACCTTCAACTTTAACTACCTTTATCCGGGTTCTAATTGTCGTATTACAAAATTTTTCCTCTCAAAATGTGTGTTTTTTGAATATCTTTCATATTAAAATTTTGAACGGGAACTAAAATTGAATTTTCTTTGACTAATTTCCAAAAAACTAAAAAAATAATAATGTTTTTCAGTTTTTCCCAAATTTAATAATGAAAATCCATTTTTCATTTCCAACTGAAAGTATAAAAGGAAAGTCTATTAAAAACCACACATTTTGGAAAAAAAAATTTCATAATACGATCATTAGAACCCGAGATACAGGAAGTTAAAGTCCGACAATATAAATCAAATTTCTGTCGGTACCTTCAACTTTAACTTCCTTTAACTCGGGTTCTAATTGTCGTATTACAAAATTTTTCCTCTCAAAATGTGTGTTTTTTAAATATCTTTCATATTATAATTTTGAAAAGGAACCAAAATTGAATTTTCTTTGACTAATTTCCAAAAAACTAAAAAAATAATAATGTTTTTTCAGTTTTTCCCAAATTTAATAATGAAAATCCATTTTTCATTTCCAACCGAAAGTATAAAAGGAAAGACTATTAAAAACCACATATTTTGGAAAAAAAAATTTCATAATACGACCATTAGAACCCGAGATACAGGAAGTTAAAGTCCGACAATATAAATCAAATTTCTGTCGGTACCTTCAACTTTAACTTCCTTTATCTCAGCTTTTTTTTCAAAGTATGTGACGGTAAAGTAGTCTGTCATGCTAAGCAACACTCTCATAAGTATAATTCTCGTTTCGACGACCAATTTATCATCTTCAGTGCATAATCTACAAACTAACAGACTTTTCGTTGTTCCAGATGAATCACAAATCATCGCAGGGTGTTCGATACACTCAAGTCGGTTGGGTGTGTCTGGCAATAGGATTATTCATGCAAATAGTATCCGGAAACTTGGTAAACAGGTCTCCCAATCTTTTGAGCCGTCACCGCATCACCAAAAGGTCCTTCTATGACTTACAATGTAAAGGAGTTTACGATAAAACGATTTTCGCCAAATTAGACAGAATTTGCGAGGATTGCTACAATCTTTTCAAGGAACCTTCGATTTATTCGTTATGCAGGTACGTACTAAGTTTATTTTCGCGTATTATTGTGTTTGTTGATCGATGATGTTTTTACTTTTCAATATAGGACCACCTTGTATATGGATGTTTTACTTAAGCATCAACATGTTTTAATCGTTCTATTTATACAGTGTGTGTATAAAATAACGTACTTTGCTAATAATAAAATTTCTTTTTGATTACTTAAAACATTTGCTTAAGTCGATTATTGTATTATTGGAGTTGTTTTTGTTCATATCTTTTTTATTTTTGTTCGTATAAAAAACTTGTAAATATCGAAATTATAGAAAATTTTATGCTCTATAAAGTGATATAACTAGATTCACGATAAAAAATTATCTGGGTCCTTAATTTATCAAAAAAACATCAAATATTTCAAAATTTGTTTATTTGAGTAAAAAATATACTAAAAATAATTTTAAAAAATTGATATTATGAATAAATATAGAGAAAAAGTTTCTAAAAAAGTTGGTGTTTTTAAATTTTCAAAATTCAAAATGGCGGCCAAGAAAATTGAATTTATAAATTTATTTTAAATCGCTTTGTATTTATTTACTATTGAAAATTTTGGGATGCAACTTGTTGCATTAGACAGAAAAAAAAACTGTAATTCAGTAGACATTTACAAAAAAAATTTTCAAGAATTTATTCACATAATTTTTTAACGCTTGAATTAAAAAAACGGTATTTTTTTAGATTTTTTAAAAATTTTACTAACTAAAATTTTATTTTAGCTTTAGTTCGAAACTATAGAAAAATAGATCTTCAAAAACAATACATTTTGAAAAAAAAATATTTGTAATAGAACCATTAGAACCCGAGATATAGAAAGTTAAAGTTAAAGGTACTGACAAAAACTTTTTTTATCTCGGGATATAATCATCGTTTAAACAAAATTTTTTCCCAAAATGTATAGTTTTTGATCCTCTTTTCTATTATGATATCAAACTGATAATAAAATTAAATTTTCTCTGATAAATTTCCAAAAAACTAATTAAAAAATATTTTTTTTTAATTTTTTTCAAAATTTCATACTGAAAATATAATTTTAATTTTCCCCTAAAACAATAAAAGCAAATTCCTTTGAAAACCTCACATTTTGGTAAAAACAAATTCATAATACGACAAGTAGAAATCGAGATAATGAAAATTAAACTCCGCTAGGTATTGTCAGTACGTACTTTGACCCCCGTTATCTCGGCTACCAATGGTCGGATTAAAAATTTTTTTTTTACAAAATGTGTGATTTTTAGAGGTCTTTCCTATTATAATTTGAAATTTGAGTCAATATGGTTTTTTCATTAATAAATCATAAAAAAATTGAAAAATAAATTTTTTTTTCAGTTTAAATATTAAAAAATTTTATAAAAAAAAATTTGGAAAAAAAATTTCATATAGTGCATTAAACTACAACTATTTTTCTATCAATTGCAATAAACTACATTTCAAAATTATTAATATTAAATAAATAAACAGCGATTGAAAAAATATATTAAAAATGCAGTTTACGCAGCCGCCATTTTGAATTTTCAAAATTTGAAAAAATCACCTTAATCAGCAATATTTTTTCTATATTTGTGTAAAATATCATTTTGTTTCAATTATTTTTATTATATTTTTGGAATAAATGAAAAAAAAAATTAATTTTTCAAAAAAAAATAAGGTTTAAAAAAAATTTTTTAGAAATTTATTTTAATCACGTTATAGAGCATGAAATTCCCTATAATTTTGCTGAAAGCAATTTTCTCGTACAAATAAAAATAAAAAAGATATCAGCTTAAAAGTTTAAAACACTCAAAATTCGAGTAACAGTAATAAACTTTATATTTTTTGCGATACAAAAAGGTTATTTGACAACAAAGTTAAACGCCTTTTTACAACCTTTATATCACACTACCAACGATTCTTTCATTTTATAAAATACGATTTAAAATCGCGGCGCAATTTACAACCGTACGTTCCAAATATCTTCAAAAAAAGTTCCACAAACATCCCAACTGCAATTATCGTCATTAAAAACGACTATAATTATATATACGATGTGTTTAAATAACATAAAAATGAAATAATCGATATCACTTTAAATAAACATCATATGCGAAGAAACAGATAAAAAGTACACTCTGTATAACTGGTATTTTTAAAATCGGATGTCGAAATCTAAATTCTAGGAAACGAATGGAATGTACCGAGTCCAGGTAATCGGGATCCAGTCTCGTATCGAGAATCCCCCATGACGTCGACGCAAACTTAATTTTTTTTTTAATCATATCAAAGTCCCTCGTATTTCAGCATCGGCAGGAAATACCTTCGACTTAATTATATATAATTGGAACATCATTAAACGAATTCCACGTAAAAAAAATGGAATTATTTATATGAGGACGTAGTAGGCGGGTTTGAAAAAAAAAACTTTGTGTGAAATTCTAAGATTTGATTTCGTGTGAATCATGAACTTCTGTTTGTAATTAATTAAATGATAGTGAGAATGTTTTGATTTGATTTAACAGTCACTTTTGTAACAGACTTCAGACCTAGACATTTATAATAGTACAGTCGATTTGGGAACAGATCTAGTATTATATCCGAATTTTCCCACAATTATTTTTTTTTTAAATTCGCTAATAGTCCGCCCTAGATGAAATTTTATATATATATTGAACGTTTTAGGGGGTAAAAACCAACCCTTATACTAAAGTTTTTACGTATAGAAATAAAACAGCGCTTTTATATTTAAGTTTTCAAATAAAGATTTTAAAATGTTTATAATACTTATTTTCATAGTTTAGATTATAATAAATATTAAATAACGTTGATTCAACCCTTAAAAACTACCCTTAATAACTAAATGTTTATATGATGATTAAGTTTTGGTTTTTCATTTATAATTTCTTTGATATTTGACTTATTTAATGAGATAAAAAACAGTTTTGTAGAAAATTTTGACAGTTTTAAGTATTGTGGAAAAAATTTTTATTTCAGTTAATATTTTTTAAATTTTTAAATAATTTATTCCAAAAATACAGATTTCCATTTCGTTTGCAAAATTATAGCACCTTTATCTCAGTTAATTTTCATTATAGAAAAATAATTCAAAAACTAATATATTATGCGAAAATAGACTAAAATTTTTTTATTCTTGTGATTTTTTTGTATCTTTTTTATTTTCGAAATTATTAAAAAAATAATGAATTTTTTTCAATTAAGGCTATATCTCTGTTAATTTTTATTCTAGACAAATAATTTAAAAACCAAAATATTATGTGAAAATAGACTAAAATTTTTGTATTCTTGAGAATTTTTTGTATCGTTTTTATTTTGGAAGTTATTATTAAAAAACTGATTTTTTTTTGAAATTTTAACAATATTTTTCATTGAAAGCTATATCTCAGTTAATTTTCATTCTAGACAAATAATTTAAAAACCAAAATATTATGTGAAAACAGACCAAAATTTTTTCAATCTTGTAAATTTTTTGTATCTTTTTTATTTTCGAAGTTATTATAAAAATACTGAATTTTTTTCAAAGTTTAACAATTTTTTTCAATTAAAGCTATATCTCAGTTAATTTTTATTCTAGACAAATAATTTAAAAACCAAAATATTATGTGAAAATAGACTAAAATTTTTGTATTCTTGTTAATTTTTTGTATCGTTTTTATTTTCGAAGTTATTATAAAAATATTGAATTTTTTTGAATTCTTAACATTTTTTTTTTTTCAATTAAAGCTATATCTCAGTTAATTTTCATTCTAGACAAATAATTTAAAAACCAAAATATTATGTAAGAACAGACTAAACTTTTTTCAATCTTGTAAATTTTTTGTATCTTTTTTATTTTCGAAGTTATTATAAAAATACTGAATTTATTTTAAATAAAATAGAAAAATATCTTTTCTTTTTATCATAACTAATTCAATTTTCATGCTAATGACTTAAAATTTACGCCATTTTGAATATTTTTATAAATACTTCAAAATATGTGCTACAAAATTTTTTCCAAAACTAAAAATTTCCAATTTTTTTCACTTTAAACGTATCTATTTTATAAACTATCTTCAACCACCCGTATTTCAGTACATATCACACTGATTCGATTAAAAAACAAATCAATTTACTTGTTAACAATTTCATGTTATTTTGAGTATATTTTTTTTTGTAGAAAATCAATTTTCCGATTTTTTCGAGAGAAAATTTTAAAAATTTTTTTTCAATATAAAATAACTCAGAAAATAATGACTTTTTAAAAAATGTTTATAGAACAATTTTTGTTCATAATTAATCCTTCTTTGGAGTTCTTACGAAGTTATTTTTAATATTTTATTTTCCACAACAATATTAGATAAAAACCAACATTCACTGTACTATTATTATTCGCATTCGTAGCCAACTTCATGACACGTTGTCATACATGTATATTGATATCACTTACACTTGTTGTTCGGTTATTTCAAGTGTTACCAACGTTTATAATAAAATTTCCCATTCGTAAACCATCGAACATGATGTTTTCAGCGACTATACGATGCTTAGGTAAATAAAATCCCAATAAACGTCATTTATTTATCTAAATTTTATTACAGGGAAGATTGTTTTTCAACAAAATACTTTGGAGGGTGTTGTGAAACCCTTCTTTGTGATGATATAGGACAAATCCAGGAAATGATAAAACAATTAAACGGGGGAGATGTAATTTAGGTACAAATGAATGAATTATTATCAATTCATTAACGACTAACCTCACTTTATACTTACATAGTTATAGTTTAACAAGCTAAACAAGAAATTAATCAGGTATATTAATAAAAATACGTGCAGATACATAATAAGATTTAATTCCGTCGTTTATGTCGTATACAGGGTACGAAAAAAAGTTCTATTTGAATCGTTTGCGCTGATTAATTTCTTTTTTTGTTTTATCAGACTCTAATTGTTCGGGCGGTACTTCTAAAGCCTATTAACGGTCGTACGCTCGAATTTGTACCATAATTCAGCATCGCTCTGTATATAACTACTAATCTTTCGTGCATGTTTGAAATGTTTAACGAAAAAAAATTTGTATCGAATTAAATTGTAACAAAAAGGTGAGTTGATTTGTTTTCTTACGTTGAAAAACAAAGAAAACGAAAAAAAGTTCGGTGAATATTAATCAGGAGATAAAAAAAGTCGTAGGACGAATTTGTAATGGGGAAAACAGCCACGTAATTCTCACTTTTTTGTTACATCCTGTATAAATGAGATATTTTGCATGGTTTTTCCAACTATTTTAAATATCATATTTTGTTTAATAAACAATCGTTTGCATGTTAAGTTTTTATATAATCAAAAACGAAAATTCATTATATTTCAAGTATCTGCAACAACTCGACGTTCACAAATGTCAAATGTCAAACATTATGATGTCAATGTCAGATTTGACATATTCTCATCGGTGTTGCCATATCTCGAAACTTGAGCGGCAGCTCTCGTATTAGCTACACATTAAGATAACGCCATCTAGTAGCCTAAATGACGTTTGGATACGAATTCCCGCCATTTGCACATTTTTTAAGATATCTCGGGACTCATTTGAGATATCGACAAGCAGTTTTCGCTATTTTAATATTAATACAATGTACTTTCGGAATATCTACTTAAATTTTTGTTTAATTCATAAAAATCGGCTGAACAGAGCCGGATTCGCAGGTTTCTTTTCATAACAAACTTCCCGCTCTCCCCTATCGATTACTTACATTGAAACTCGTAACGTGAACGGACTGAATGAGTTAATGCATCATTCTAACAAGAAAATTTTCAAAATTTGATCGTTCTAATTAATAAGAATTTATTTTTTTGTTTAGGGTAAACTGCTTTTCCGATAAATACTTCAGGGGTTGTGTCGAAAGCTTACTAATGGACGAGGAATGGCAGGAACTTGAAAAAATGATCGAGTTCGTCGGAAAGTAAGTTTTCGTTACTCGACCGCCCAGTGCCCTTTCAATCTAGTCGAAAAATCTATCAACAATTAGGTGATTAAGTATAATTAATTTTTGACAGAATATAGTGAATGTGTCATTTCTTACTGTAGCTGGTTCGATGATTTTTATTTATTTATTTTCATAAACATATTATAAATATGCCTCACTAAACTCAACAACGAACCATTTACAGTAAGGAGAAAGTATTTTATATAGAATGTTATATAGATATATTTTTATACGTTTTGATGAATAGAAAACATTAAATCGAGAAATGACATACTAAACGTGTTAAAAATTTGAAAAATAATCGTAAAATTGCTTGATTTCCTGCCTCACATATACCGTTTTCCACTGCTGCCTCAATTTCTACACTCTTTCAAATATTGCCTCGCTTTCTACATTCTGTTCGATCTTGCCTCGCTTCCGAAATTAGTTTTTTTAATGCTATCTCTCAATATCCTTACTCTTTACAATATTATCTCCCTTTCTAGACACTTTTTTCAATCTTGCCTCGCTCCCTTAACACTTTTTTCAAATATTGCCTCGTTTTCTACATTATATCCGATCTTGCCTTGTTCCTTAAATCCCTTTTTTAATGCCTCCCGGCCTTCTTCACTCTCTTCAATATTGCCCCGCTTCCTAGAGTCGTTTGTTAACCTTGCCTCGCTTTCTATATTCTTTTCAATCAAGCCTCGCTTCCGAAATTAGTTTTCTTAATGCTATCTCTCAATATCTTTACTCTTTACAATATCACCTCCCTTTCTAGACACTTTTTTCAATCTTGCCTCGCTCCCTTAACACTTTTTTCAAATTTGCCTCGTTTTCTACATTCTTTCCGATCTTGCCTAGATCCCTGAATTCCTGTATTAATGTCGCTGGACTTTCTATAACCTTTTCAATATTGCCTCGCTTCCTAGACTTGTTTTTTAATCTTGCCTCACTTTCTACGTTGTTATTGATGTCGCCTCTTTCTCTAAATTTCTTTTTTTAATGCCGCCTCGCTTTTTATACTCTTTTCAATAGTGATCTCAAGGTCTTTTTTAAATTTTGCCTCATTTCTAGACTCTTTTTTCATCTTGCCTCGCTTCTTATACAACTGACACTCACTTTTTTTGATTCCGCCTCGCTTCTTATACTCTTTTTCTAGTCCTGTCCCACTTTCAACGGTCTTTTTCGTCGTTTATCTCACTTTCTATACTCTTTTTAGATTGCCTCGCTTTTTATACTCATTTTTTAAATATTTATATACTGTCTTTTATCATGCCTCGCATCTTGAACTACTTTTTTTTAAATCTTCTCTTAATTTCTAAACTTTTTGATCCAGACTCCTTTTTTCGCTTTGGTCCAATTTCTTAGATATTTTTTGATCTTGCCTCGCTTTATCGCCTCATTTGTTGCGATTGTCCTTCTATTCCTATGCACTTTTTTGAGTTTACTTCGTTTTGGATGTCGCACCGCTTCCTAAATCAATTTTTTCAATATATTTTCTGTTTATAGATTCAATTGGATATTGCCTCGCTTCCTAAACACATTTTTCACTGCCATAGACTCCTTTTCCTCAATCCTGTTTTAATTTTTAGAATATTTTTGAACTTGCCTCGTTTCCTTGTCTCTTTTATTTCAATTATACTCATTTTTTTACACATTTTCTTAGTTTACTGCATTTTCAAATCTTTTTTTTCTAATTTCTGCCTCACTTTAACGATTTTTTTTATCTTGCCTCGCTTCCTAAACGCATTTTTCACTCCTGCCTCACTTTATATACTAATGCCTCAATTTAAAACTTTTTTTGATCCTTTTTTGCTTCATAGACTCCTTTTCCTTAATCCTGTTTTAATTTTTAGAATATTTTTGAACTTGCCTCGCTTCCTTGTCTCTTTTATTTCAATTATACTCATTTTTTTACACATTTTCTTAGTTTACTGCATTTTCAAATCATTTTTTTCAATTTCTGCCTCACTTTAACGATTTTTTTTTATCTTGCCTCGCTTCCTAAACGCATTTTTCACTCCTGCCTCATTTTATATACTAATGCCTCAATTTCTAAACTTTTTTTGATCCTTTTTTGCTTCATAGACTCCTTTTCCTTAATCCTGTTTTAATTTTTAGAATATTTTTGAACTTGCCTCGTTTCCTTGTCTCTTTTATTTCAATTATACTCATTTTTTTACACATTTTCTTAGTTTACTGCATTTTCAAATCTTTTTTTTCCAATTTCTGCCTCACTTTAACGATTTTTTTATCTTGCCTCGCTTCCTAAACGCATTTTCACTCCTGCCTCATTTTATATACTAATGCCTCAATTTCTAAACTTTTTTTGATTCTTTTTTGCTTCATAGACTACTTTTCCTTAATCCTGTTTTAATTTTTAGAATATTTTTGAACTTACCTCGCTTCCTTGCCTCTTTTATTTCAATTATACTCATTTTTTTACACATTTTCTTAGTTTACTGCATTTTCAAATCTTTTTTTTCTAATTTCTGCCTCACTTTAACGATTTTTTTTATCTTGCCTCGCTTCCTAAACGCATTTTTCACTCCTGCCTCATTTTATATACTAATGCCTCAATTTCTAAACTTTTTTTGATTCTTTTTTGCTTCATAGACTACTTTTCCTTAATCCTGTTTTAATTTTTAGAATATTTTTGAACTTACCTCGCTTCCTTGCCTCTTTTATTTCAATTATACTCATTTTTTTACACATTTTCTTAGTTTACTGCATTTTCAAATCTTTTTTTTCTAATTTCTGCCTCACTTTAACGATTTTTTTTATCTTGCCTCGCTTCCTAAACGCATTTTTCACTCCTGCTTCACTCTATATACTAATGCCTCAATTTAAAACTTTTTTTGATCCCTTTTTGCTTCATAGACTCCTTTTCCTTAATCCTGTTTTAATTTTTAGAATATTTTTGAACTTGCCTCGTTTCCTTGTCTCTTTTATTTCAATTATACTTATTTTTTTACACATTTTCTTAGTTTACTGCATTTTCAAATCATTTTTTTCAATTTCTGCCTCACTTTAACGATTTTTTTTATCTTGCCTCGCTTCCTAAACGCATTTTTCACTCCTGCTTCACTCTATATACTAATGCCTCAATTTAAAACTTTTTTTGATCCCTTTTTGCTTCATAGACTCCTTTTCCTTAATCCTGTTTTAATTTTTAGAATATTTTTGAACTTGCCTCGTTTCCTTGTCTCTTTTATTTCAATTATACTTATTTTTTTACACATTTTCTTAGTTTACTGCATTTTCAAATCATTTTTTCCAATTTCTGCCTCACTTTAACGATTTTTTTTATCTTGCCTCGCTTCCTAAACGCATTTTTCACTCCTGCCTCATTTTATATACTAATGCCTCAATTTCTAAACTTTTTTTGATTCTTTTTTGCTTCATAGACTACTTTTCCTTAATCCTGTTTTAATTTTTAGAATATTTTTGAACTTACCTCGCTTCCTTGCCTCTTTTATTTCAATTATACTCATTTTTTTACACATTTTCTTAGTTTACTGCATTTTCAAATCTTTTTTTTCTAATTTCTGCCTCACTTTAACGATTTTTTTTATCTTGCCTCGCTTCCTAAACGCATTTTTCACTCCTGCCTCACTTTATATACTAATGCCTCAATTTAAAACTTTTTTTGATCCTTTTTTGCTTCATAGACTCCTTTTCCTTAATCCTGTTTTAATTTTTAAAATATTTTTGAACTTGCCTCGCTTCCTTGCCTCTTTTATTTCAATTATAATTATTTTTTTACACATTTTCTTAGTTTACTGCATTTTCAAATCATTTTTTCCAATTTCTGCCTCACTTTAACGATTTTTTTTATCTTGCCTCGCTTCCTAAACGCATTTTTCACTCCTGCCTCATTTTATATATTAATGCCTCAATTTCTAAACTTTTTTTGATCCTTTTTTGCTTCATAGATTACTTTTCCTCAATCCTGTTTTAATTTTTAGAATATTTTTGAACTTGCCTCGCTTCCTTGCCTCTTTTATTTCAATTATACTTATTTTTTTACACATTTTCTTAGTTTACTGCATTTTCAAATCATTTTTTCCAATTTCTGCCTCACCTTGACGACTCTTTTTGATTTTGCCTCGCAGCCTACACTCATTTTCAAAATACCGCCTCGCTTTTTATACTATATTATCTTGCCTCGTTTCCTAATCACTTTTTTTTCAAATTAATAATTTTTTAACATATGTTTCACGTTTTTTTTGTCGTTTCTCGTTTTGTATAGTGCAAGCAACAGAAAAAAAAACAGATTTCGCTGAAAAATGGATAGAACGGTATTTAATTTACCATATTTCAAATTGCATATATAAAAATATATTTAAGGAGGCTTGTGTAATTATCTACGACCAAAATATATTTATATTTAAATTTAATTTATTTACTTCTTGTTGAGATTATTTTTTCATTGTGTAAGTATTCTTCTATAGGGTGATAGAAAAATTTATCGAAGAATATACAAGGTGAAAACTGAAGGGGGTCACAATAAATAGCGAAAACATGGTAATTAATTTTTTTTTATTGACACGTCCTTGGGATTGTTTTCGATACATTTTTCTTATTATTTATTATTTTCACTGACATTCCTTTATCAGTATTGTAGTTTTATTATACATTTTTTACGTCACTTTTTTTTATAATTGAATTTTTTTTTCATAAATCCATCGCGACTAAGTACAAAATACGAAGTGGAATTATACAAAATACGAAAAATAAGATAAAATAATTTAATTAACGAATTACATCGTCAAAAGTATTTGTAAAAGCTTTAAATAAATAAAAAATTGGAGTTCAAACTATTAAAACTTATGAGATAACCTGTATAATGTGTAACAAAACGTGATTCTATCAGATTTTCACGATAAAGTTCGATAAAATATGTCAAATAGTTGAAAATTCTGAGTTTTTGACTGCCAAAGTTTATCAAAACTTTTATAATACCCTGTATAATGGCATGGAATTTTATTAGGACAATAAAAAACAGCTAAAACTTTATAAATATTTATATAAAACACTGTATATGATCTTGTTTGATATCAAAATAAAGGAATAACTACATTTGAAATAAGTGCTTCATAAAAATCATTATAACTTCTGAAACTCCCTGTATAACCCAATGGAATTTCATGGAAATATCAGAACAGGGTTCAAATTTGAAAAATCTATAAGTGAAACAATTTTTATGATCTTTTTTGATGTCAAAATAAGGGAATAACATCATTTCAAATGAGTGCTTCATAAAAATCATTATAACTTCTGAAATCCCCTGTATAACCCAATGGAATTTCATGTAAATATCAGAACAGGGTTCAAATTTGAAAAATCTATAAGTGAAACAATTTTTATGATCTTTTTCGATGTCAAAATAAGGGAATAACATTAATTCAAATGAGTGCTTCATAAAAATCATTATAACTTCTGAAAACTCCTGTATAACCCAATGGAATTTCATGGAAACATCAGAACAGGGTTCAAATTTCATAAATCTATACGTAAAACAGTTTTTATGATCTGGTTTGGTGTCAAATTAAGGAAATAACATTAATTCAAATGAGTGCTTCATAAAAATCATTATAACTTCTGAAAACCCCTGTATAACCTAATTTAATTTCATGGAAATATCAGAACAGGGTTCAAATTTGAAAAATCTATAAGTGAAACAATTTTTATGATCTTTTTTGATGTCAAAATAAGGGAATAACATTATTTCAAATGAGTGCTTCATAAAAATCATTATAACTTCTGAAAAACCCTGTATAACCTAATTTAATTTCATGGAAATATCAGAACAGGGTTCAAATTTGATAAATCTATAAGTGAAACAGTGTTTAAGATCTTATTTGATGTCAAAATAAGGGAATAACATTATTTCAAATGAGTGCTTCATAAAAATCATTATAACTTCTGAAATCCCCTGTATAACCCAATGGAATTTCATGGAAATATCAGAACAGGGTTCAAATTTGAAAAATCTATAAGTGAAACAGTGTTTAAGATCTTATTTGATGTCAAAATAAGGGAATAACATTAATTCAAATGAGTGCTTCATAAAAATCATTATAACTTCTGAAAAACCCTGTATAACCTAATTTAATTTCATGGAACTATCAGAACAATGTTCAAATTTCATAAATCTATACGTAAAACAGTTTTTATTATCTTGTTTGATGTCAAAATAAGGGAATAACTTTATTTCAAATAAGTGCTTCATAAAAATCATTATAACTTTTGAAAAACCCTGTATAACCTAATGGAATTTCATCACGATTATACGACAGGGTTTAAATCTAAGAAATTGATAAATTTTATACTGATATCGATGTAATTCTTATAAAAAATCAATTGCATGAATGAAACACTCGAAAAACGAAAAAAAAAAAAAATTATTTTTCTGTAGTTCCACTTATCTCATATTTATATCATTTTCTTCTCGATTCTTTGTAGTGCTGGTAACTATATTAATTATAATTATCATTAAAGACGTGGAAAATTTCCTTTTTCTCCATGGCAGCTTTAGGTAAATAATCTACTAGTCCATTAAAGTAATTTCAAAATGATTGGATGTTTTATTTGTCTTACCTTTCAATTTAACCTTTTTCTGCGTGTAAAATAAAAAAATTTACATCGAATATAAAATTTGTTTACTTTGTTCTACAGTCACGTATTGTACAATGGTAATTAATACTTATATTATTACAAGCAGGAGCCTTATTTGAGAATCTATTCCACTAGGAAGGTGAAGATAAACTGAAAGAGATTTGGAATGAACATCATTACCAAAATCTAGATAGTTCCAGGTATAAAAACTACTCTTAAAGCGTTAGGAATATTGCTAGATACAATTTGACCTGTTTGCACAAAAAAATGAATCAATAAACAACTGTATAGTCATATAAAGCAGCTGTAGGTCCAATATTATCGAAAACTATACAGTCACTGACCTAAAAACTTCTGTTTAACTACTTTTGAAGTATTGCAAACTTAGCTGGAAACAATTTGACCTATTTGCACACAAAAATGAATCAATAAACAACTGTATAGTCATATAAAGTAGCCGTAAGTCCAATATTATCGAAAACTATACAGTCACTGACCTAAAAACTTCTGTTTAACTACTTTTGAAGTATTGCAAACTTAGCTGGAAACAATTTGACCTATTTGCACACAAAAATGAATCAATAAACAACTGTATAGTCATATAAAGTAGCCGTAAGTCCAATATTATCGAAAACTATACAGTCACTGACCTAAAAACTTCTGTTTAACTACTTTTGAAGTATTGCAAACTTAGCTGGAAACAATTTGACATATTTGCACACAAAAATGAATCAATAAACAACTGTATAGTCATATAAAGCAGCCGTAAGTCCAATATTATCGAAAACTATACAGTCACTGACCTAAAAACTTCTGTTTAACTACTTTTGAAGTATTGCAAACTTAGCTGGAAACAATTTGACCTGTTTGCACACAAAAATGAATCAATAAACAACTGTATATTCATATAAAGCAGCTGTAAGTCCAATATTATCGAAAACTATACAGTCACTGACCTAAAAACTTCTGTTTAACTACTTTTGAAGTATTGCAAACTTAGCTGGAAACAATTTGACTTGTTTGCACAAAAAAATGAATCAATAAACAACTGTATAGTCATATAAAGCAGCTGTAGGTCCAATATTATCGAAAACTATACAGTCACTGACCTAAAAACTTCTGTTTAACTACTTTTGAAGTATTGCAAACTTAGCTGGAAACAATTTGACCTATTTGCACACAAAAATGAATCAATAAACAACTGTATAGTCATATAAAGCAGCTGTAAGTCCAATATTATCGAAAACTATACAGTCACTGACCTTAAAACTTCTGTTCAACTACTTTTGAAGTATTGCAAACTTAGCTGGAAACAATTTGACCTGTTTGCACACAAAAATGAATCAATAAAAAGCTGTATAGTTTTATATAGTAGCTGTAGGTCTAAAATCACCAAATTCGTAACGCAAAAACTTTCCTAGAGAACGTTAAGTACACTAAGATTACTAGGGAGTGTCGGTGAAGCTATACACTGAGAAAAAGATAAAATATAACATAATTAAAAGCTAAATTCAATTATACATCTTAGAATAGAGATTTCACAGTTAATTAATGTTAGAGATAATTCGGATCATCATTTTTTCCTTTTACTCCTTTTGACTCTCTTATATCTGTTCAATTCCCCGCCGAAACTTTGCGGAAGAGCTCCGAACAAATCTTCTCCTGACATATCGGTGAGTTTTCGCGGCTCTTCTTTGTACGTTCTTCTTCTGTATCTCGATAACGGTAACATACTTCTTTGTTTAACGGCTATCAATTGTTTTTTCGCCGATTCCCTTTCCAATAAATCATCGAAATCGTTTCTTTTATTCCTAGATTCGTCTATAGATTCGATTCGATACAAATCCGGCTGTAGATCTACGAAATATTCGCCATTTTGAAACGATTTAGCGTCTGCGAATTTTCTAGCTTTTACCGATCTTTTTTTCATTCCGTTTTCGTCTTCTTCGTACACGGAATAATCGTCGTCTATTATATTCCTACATTTACAATTTTCGTCGTTCTTATCGCAATTACAAGTTGATTTAATCGATTTTTTATCGATTGATTTCGATTCGATTTCGTCTTCGTAATAATCGAAATTTTGTTCGCTGTTACTGCATTTGCAGTGATTGCCGTCTTTATCGCAATTGCATAATTGCTTAACGGCTTTTTTGCTCGTATATTTTATCGGTAAATCTTCTTCTTCTTCTTCTTCTGCGACAATGTTCGATGATACAGGGTCTATCAAACATTCGCAATCATTGTCGTTTTCGTCACAATAACAATCGTCCACTGAAAATCAATGTTATATTTCTTAAAATGTACAAGTCAATACTCAATACAAATGTCAATGTCAATACAATGTCAAATGTCAAAGTCAATTTCATTTAAAACTTACAGTATGATTCAACATTAATGGAATATAATAAACTTATAGGATGAAAAAAAATTTTTTGTTAAGCTTACAGGGTGAGTCCAAAAGATATATTATTCCGGAATCAACGTAATTTTTAAAGCATACAGTGTAGGAAAGAAATATTGGAATCGACGTAATTCGTTATGAAACTTACAGGATGAGTCAATGATTATTATAATAAAAATATTTATAATGGCATATATGTACAGTGTGGTCCGAAATTTATTAAAAATTGAAATAATGTTGGAATCGACGTGATTCGTTTTGAAATTTACAGTGTGAGTTATTTAGTTATTTCGATATTTACAGGGTGAATCGATGCTTAAAAAAATTACGTCGGATTCCAATTAACAGTGTAAACAAAAAATTTATCAAAATTGAAAAATATCGAAATCCAGATACTTTTAAAACGTACAGGGTGACTCAAATCGAATTAACGTACTTTTGGAACGTACAGGGTGACTCAAATTGAATGAACATACTTTTGAAACGTACAGGGTGACTCAAATCGAATTAACGTACTTTTGGAACGTACAGGGTGACTCAAATTGAATGAACATACTTTTGAAACGTACAGGGTGACTCAAATCGAATTAACGTACTTTTGGGACGTACAGGGTGACTCAAATTGAATGAACATACTTTTGAAACGTACAGGGTGACTCAAATCGAATTAACGTACTTTTGAAACGTACGGGGTGACTCAAATTGAATGAACATACTTTTGAAACGTACAGGGTGACTCAAATCGAATTAACGTACTTTTGGAACGTACAGGGTGACTCAAATTGAATGAACATACTTGTGAAACGTACAGGGTGACTCAAATCGAATTAACGTACTTTTGGAACGTACAGGGTGACTCAAATTGAATGAATATACTTTTAAAACGTACAGGGTGACTCAAATCGAATTAACGTACTTATGAAACGTACTGGGTGACTCAAATTGAATGAACATACTTTTAAAACGTACAGGATGACTCAAATCGAATTAACGTACTTTTGAAACGTACATGGTGACTCAAATTGAATGAACGTACTTTTAAAACATACAGAGTGACTCAAAAGAAGTCGACGTACTTTGAACACGTACAGGGTGAGCCAGAATGAATTAACGTACTGTTAAAATGTACAGAGTGGGGTAAAATACATGAAAATTCATCAAATTCATGGTCGCGTTTATATCAAAATTTACAGGGCGGACCAAAAGTGATTGTAATTACCTAAACAAATTTTTAAAATGTACAAGGTGATCCAAAATATATTAAAACTGGAAATTTATCAGATTCGTTAATTTAGAAACTTACGGGGTAGGACAAAACAACAATAACGTAATTTTTGAAACGTACAGGGTGACCCAAAATACATTAAAATTGAAAAATCATCAGATCAGATATTTTTGAAACATACAGGGTTATTCAAAATGAATCGACGTACTTTTAAAACGTACAGGGCGAGTGAAAATGAATCAATCAAACATACAGGGCGATCCAAAATGAATGAACGTACTTTTAAAACGTACCGGATGAGCCAAAATACATTAAAATTGAAAATTCATCAGATCAGATATTTTTGAAACATACAGGGTTATCCGAAATGAATCAACGTACTTTTAAAATGTACAGGGTGAGCCAACTGGGATCCACGTACTTCTAAAACGTACCGGGTGAGCCAAAATACATTAAAATTGAAAATTCATCAGATCGGATATTTTTGAAACATACAGGGTTATTCAAAATGAATCAACGTACTTTTAAAACGTACAGGGCGATCCAACATGAATCAACGTACTTTTGAAACGTACAGGGCGAGTGAAAATGAATCAATCAAACATACAGGGCGATCCAAAATGAATCAACGTACTTTTGAAACATACAGGGTTATCCGAAATGAATCAACGTACTTTTGAAACGTACAGGGCGAGTGAAAATGAATCAATCAAACATACAAGGTGACCCAAAATGAATCAACGTACTTTTAAATTGTACAGGGTGAGCCAACTGGGATCCACGTACTTCTAAAACGTACCGGGTGAGCCAAAATACATTAAAATTGAAAATTCATCAGATCGGATATTTTTGAAACATACAGGGTTATTCGAAATGAATCAATCGTACTTTCAAAACGTACAGGGTGACCCAAAAGGAGTCAACGTAATTTCAAATCGTACAGGGTGAACTGATACTGAAGGAAATATGAAAAAAAAAATATGTATATATTGAAGATACTAACATTCTTCGGCATCTTCGTTATCGGTAAACGCCTCGTCTTCATTGTTGTCCAGATTCGAAACGTCGTCGTTTCTCTTCGATCTGTTATCGTAATCCTCCGTTTTATAATTCGCGTTCCTCTTTTTGCGTATATGGATTTTGTCGTTTTCTTCCGTATTAAAATTCGGATCGATTTCTTTGGTCTCTTCCTCCAATAGATTATTGAAGATCTGTCTCTTCTGTCTGGTCGGATCGTCGGCCGCGCCATCGATTTCTCTGGTCACTTCTTCTTTTATTTTTTTTATTTTATCCCTTATGTCGCGTTCGACGCGCTTTTCGTATTCGAGCACTTTCGGCGATAATTTTTCTTTGCAATCGTTCGATCTTTTGAAAATTTTCACGTCTTCCGTCGACGTTTTCGTATCGTTCATATTCAAATTCAAAACTTCCGAGTTGCTGGAAGAAACCTTGTATTATATACGGGGCGAATCGCCCCGATTTACTCACCGGATGCCGCAAAAGTATTTGAACGAATCAAAAATAGATTTAAAGCTGTTTCGAAAGATGCAATGAAATAAATTTGAAAAAAACTTACTTGTCAAATCCCGTACTGTCATTTCCTTTTTGTAAATCGCTTAAATCGGTGCCGTTTAAACCGCCGGCGGTTAAATCAACGTCGATTTGATCGCCTCTTCTAGCTCGACCCTTCCCCTCTTTTATAAGATCGATTCTATTGGTTCCCAGTTCTAAATTTTCGTCTTCCACGTCTCTCTTGACATTTTCGTCCGAATATTCGTCCAACAATCCCATATCGTCCAAAATCGATTGCAATTTCTCTTCGATTCCGGACGCACCGACGTCGTCTCTTATAACCTGATTTGAGTCCGTTGGATTTTCGTCGTTTTCGCGTTTATACATCATACGACGTTTCGATAAATCTTTACTGTTGTGTAATCGGAATTTTGTGAAAATAGACGGGTAGTTTTCGTCGGAAAACGAAGCTCGGCTCGCCCTTTTTCCTTTATTATCGTTAATATTATCGTCAGATTCTTCGTCTAGTGAATAATCCGAAAAAATCGGATGAATATTTACGAATGTCGGTTCCCCTTTTACCGACAAAAATTTATACGAATCTTGAAACGGCTGAAAATATACAGGGTGAGTTTTTACTACGACTAATATCGTTATTATGGATTTACACCGATATCTAACACTTAACAGCCTGAAAAAGTGACAATTTTCAAATGAGACAACCTGTAATACTATAATACCCAGTTAAACGAAATTATACAGGGTATTCAAAAAAATCTGAGCGTCTTTTTATCGTTTAATTACTTAAAATGATCATATCTTTCTAAATACCCTGTATAATTTGCGACACGGAAATTATTTTTCAGTTTCATACCCATTCTAACCGAAAAAAACACCCTGTATATGAAAAACTATACAGGGTGTCGCAATAAGAAAAGTTTGATTACATAATCGCGAATTTATGATCCGCCCCGTATATACCAATGTATTAGTTATAATTTTTTTCAATGTATTTTATGTATAAATTCCATAATAACAATTTTGGTATTAAAAAAAACACCCTGTGTATAATATAGTGAAACTAATCACTGTTTTTACATTACGCCCTGTATCTCAAAAACGGTTAGTCGTATGAAAAATTTTTTAATACAAAAGTTGTAGGAACTTCCATTTCCTACATTTATATAATCTTGAAATAGTTATAAATATACAGGGTGAGTTTTTACTACGACTAATATCGTTATTATGGATTTACACCGATATCTAACACTTAACAGCACGAAAAAGTGACAATTTTCAAATGAGACAACCTGTAATACTATAATACGCAGTTATACGAAATTATATAGAGTATCCAAAAAAATCTGAGCGTTTTTTTATCATTTAGTTACTTAAAATGATCATATCTTTCTAAATACCCTGTATAATTCGTGCTACAAAAATTATTTTCCAGTTTTATACCCATTCCATCCGAAAAAAGCACCCTGTATATGAAAAAATATACAGGGTGTCGCAATAAGAAAAGTTTGATTACATAATCGCGAATTTATGATCCGCCCCGTATATACCAATGTATTAGTTATAATTTTTTTCAATGTATTTTATATATAAATTCCATAATAACAATTTTCGTATTAAAAAAAACACCCTGTGTATAATATAGTGAAACTAATCACTGTTTTTACATTACGCGCTGTATCTCAAAAACGGTTAGTCGTATGAAAAATTTTTTAATACAAAACTTGTAGGAACTATCATTTCCTATATTTATATAATCTTAAAATGGTTATTAATATACAGGGTGAGTTTTTATTATGACTAATATCGTTATTATGGATTTACACCGATATCTAACACTTAACAGCCTGAAAAAGTGACAATTTTCAAATGAGACAACCTGTAATACTATAATACCCAGTTAAACGAAATTATACAGGGTATTCAAAAAAATCTGAGCGTCTTTTTATCATTTAATTACTTAAAATGATCATATCTTTCTAAATACCCTGTATAATTTGCGATACAGAAATTATTTTCCAGTTTTATACCCATTCCATCCGAAAAAAACACCCCATATATGGAAATATATACAGGGTGTCGCAATAAGAAAAGTTTGATTACATAATCGCGAATTTATGATCCGCCCCGTATATACCAATGTATTAGTTATAATTTTTTTCAATGTATTTTATGTATAAATTCCATAATAACAATTTTCGTATTAAAAAAACACCCTGTGTATAATATAGTGAATCTAATCACTGTTTTTACATTACGCCCTGTATCTCAAAAACGGTTAGTCGTATGAAAAGATTTTTAATCCAAAAGTTGTAGGAACTATCATTTCCTATATTTATATAATATTAAAATGGTTATAAATATACAGGGTGAGTTTTTACTACGACTAATATCGTTATTATGGATTTACACCGATATCTAACACTTAACAGCCTGAAAAAGTGACAATTTTCAAATGAGACAACCTGTAATACTATAATACCCAGTTAAACGAAATTATACAGGGTATTCAAAAAAATCTGAGCGTTTTTTTATCGTTTAATTACTTAGAATGATCATATCTTTCTAAATACCCTGTATAATTTGCGATACAGAAATTATTTTCCAGTTTTATACCCATTCCATCCGAAAAAAACACCCTGTATATGAAAAAATATACAGGGTGTCACAATAGAAAAAAATTTTATTACATAAACGCGAATTTATGATCCGCCCCGTATATACCAATGTATTAGTTATAATTTTTTTCAATGTATTTTATATATAATTTCCATAATAACAATTTTCGTATTAAAAAAACACCCTGTGTATAATACAGTGGAACTAATCACTGTTTTTACATTACGCCCTGTATCTCAAAAACGGTTAGTCGTATGAAAAATTTTTTAATACAAAACTTGTAGGAACTTCCATTTCCTACATTTATATAATCTTGAAATAGTTATAAATATACAGGGTGAGTTTTTACTACGACTAATATCGTTATTATGGATTTACACCGATATCTAACACTTAACAGCACGAAAAAGTGACAATTTTCAAATTAGACAACTTGTAATACTATAATACGCAGTTATACGAAATTATACAGTGTATTCAAAAAAATATGAGCCTTTTTTTATCGTATAATTAAGTAAAATGATCATATCTTTCTAAATACCCTGTATAATTTGTGCTACAAAAATTATTTTTCAGTTTTATACCTTTTCCATCCGAAAAAAACACCCCATATACAAGAAAATATACACGGTGTCGCAATAAAAAAAGTTTGAATACTGAATCACGTATGTTTGATCCGCCCCGTATATACCAATGTATTAGTTATAATTTTTTTCAATGTATTTTATGTATAATTTCCATAATAACAATTTTCGTATTAAAAAAAACACCCTGTGTATAATATAGTGAATCTAATCACTGTTTTTACATTACGCCCTGTATCTCAAAAACGGTTAGTCGCATAAAAAATTTTATTCCCAATAAATCTTATAATAAGCATAAACGACAAAAAAACTATAATAAACGCGATATATTCGAATTTTTCAATTTAAATTTTTTTATAATATTGCCCGTACTAAAAAACCGTTATTTTTATCTAAATTACCTCCAATATCCCAACGGGCGCATTGTTTTTATACAAAATGGCGCATTGGGGATCTTCCGATGTTCGTATATCGTTTTCCGTTTCCGCTAGACGCTTTCTCACCCCGTGACGAGTCGAACCCATTTTATTTTTATGTTTATGTCTATAACTCGCTCGTAACGGCGTATCTTTTAATTTTTCCATTAAATCACTGTATCCAAAAAAAAAAATAATATATTATATAAATATCGTGTTGTACTTTCTAACCGTACCCCGTAGATTTACACCGTTACGTAAATCACATACCTGTTTGTATCAACTTCATTTAATTCGACGTTAAGGCTCCAACTTGTAAATAATATTATAAATATTACAAATTTCAATTTTAACATTGTAAAATTAATGTAAATATCAATATTTTATGTAAAAATGACAACTATTTCGACTGTCAAATATAAGAAAACAGCGACATTTCCGTTAGTGACATCTGTCACAAGGTTTGAATAAATAGAGATGAATCACTACACTCATATGTCAATAAGTACGACGTCATAAAATTGGCTATTGTGTGGACCTAAGGAGAAATAAGAAAAAAGAAGAGAAACAGATAAGGATTAAGATAAAAATAAACAATATGAAAAAGTAAATGACGAAGAGAAACTGTAATACGTAAATTGGGAAAACATAATACTGATAATATTGTTTCTTAAATCGGCGCCTAGATGGCGCTACTAACTATTGGTTCTCGTGGTACACAAATTGATTATTTTAATGGACAAACAGATTTTCAATGTATAAATTAGAATATCAACATATCACTTTATCTCTATTACAAGTATATAATGAATATCTCGATATAATCAGTGCAAACAGTGGTAAAATAATCGTCTACGATGAATACCTTTTGTCGATTGTTGTTTTTATTCGCTCTAGTGAAAACAGAAACTATAAACGTCGATGATGTATTCCAAAACATAAATTTCGAAGCGATTCCACAAGATGTCGTTGATATAATAGAGAACGATATTTCCAGGTTAGTATATTGAATTAAATACGAGTCGATTATACTAAAAAAAAATTGACAAATACGAGGACGGTCCCAGAAGTACCTGTTTCGACCTGGAGATGGCGGTGGACTAGAAAATACGCAATTTTTCCACAAAATGGTTTTTTAATCGATTACCTAGCTCAAAAATTAAATAAACTAATACATTTTTTTAAATTTCGAAGTAAAAGTAAGGCTTATTACATAAAATAAAAACGAGATGGCACTGGCAACACCTGCTTTGGTGAAAAGAAACTTTCTACATATACATGGATATAATATGGGTTGGAATACATTGATTAAGGGTTGAAAAACATCCTAAAACGTCATTCGATGTATATTTTAATATTTTTTTAACTTTCTAAATGCTTCAACTTTTATTTTATTGAATTTTGACAGTAGACGGGGAGGTTTTCACCCCTTACAATACTTTGCTCATATCAGATTATAAAGTAAAGGGTAAATAGGACTTAATTCCAAAATTTCACGCAAATCCATTCGTTTTGATTTAATTCTGAGGTGAAAATTATGGAGTTGTTTGGTTTATTTTCAGGGTTTCCGATATTGACGTTTTAATAAATGATTTTATCGATAAAATCTTTGCAAATATACAAAATCTGATGAGGAATAATAATATGTGTACAATTGACATACCAGATGCCCATTTGCAGGTGAGTTTGTTGTCCCAAATCTCTACTAACAATTTCTTTGAATTGTGTTTGTGTTTCGGTTACAATTATTTTATGATTTTGATGGAAAAACTTACGGAAATCACCCTGTACGTTGAAATTTATGTTCTAACAACGACAAAATGGTCGTTTTCTATCAAAAAAAAACCCCAAATCTGCCCCGACAAATTTTAACAAGAAAATACATTCTTCTTTCAGACAATCTGAATCATTTGGATTCGCCCTCGTATCAACTGACAGTTATTTCATGTTTTTCTATTGAAAAGCATAAAAGAATCACCCTGTACGTTGAAATTTAGCTTCTAACATATGAATTTCAACTTATTTCAAGTTCTAAATTAACCCCAACAAATTTTATCGAAAAAATTCCAAGAAAATCGCAAAAATTTCGATTAACCAACGTAAAATACACAAAATTCTTTATTCTATTTATAACGTTATCTAGAATATCTCAGTCTGCATACCATTTTGATACGATCTTATCTCCATATCACAATAAAAAGTTCTTCAATTTCAAATTTATATCGAAAAATCATATTGAAATCGTCGATTAAAAACCCCTTAATAATTATATACGGGTACTAGTGAGGCAAAACTTTTAACTACAAGTAAGTAAATAAAAGTAGTATCAAATATTTACAGTTCGACCCTGCTGGTCATCTCGATCTGAGAAACGGAACTTTACAAGACTTAGACACGATTTCACGAAGAGAAGATGTACATATCAAATACGATTCACTGAATAAAAAAGTCTCTCTAACAATCCCAATCAAATTTGATAGTCTTAAGGTCGGTATAAGCATCGAATTAACCTAAAACTTTATGGTATTTACCAGAAATTTTGTTATTTTCAGTTCTTCTACGACAATTACCATGCTAAAGTTCTCTTTATTAGTATATCCGGTTCAGTACACGGTTCTATTGAGAATATCAAAGTTAATGCTGAGCTTAGTTTTGATTTTAACACGTACACTGCGTTTCTCGATCATTACGATATGAAAGATTCGGGGTAAGTCAAGTAAACAATTCCCCTGATAAATCACGCAACCAGATATACACTTATTCATTTAATTATACATTTCCCATGCCACGTATGCAATCGATTATACAGTTTTCCTATTGAATCACGCAACCAGTTATACACTTGTTCATCAGTATAGGCACTTAATTATACATTTCCCCTTCCACGTATGCAATCGATTATACAGTTTTCCTATTGAATCACGCAACCAGTTATACAGTTGTTCATCAGTATAGGCACTTACTTATACATTTCCCCTGCCACGTATGCAATTAATTATACAGTTTCCCTATTGAATCACGCAACCAGTTATACACTTAACCATTAATATAGGTATTTTTTTCTTTAACGTAGGCAATTTGTTATACGCATTTACTATTAGTATTTATAATAAATTGACAGATTTTGTATTTACACTGTTTTTATTTTTATTTTAGTAAAGTTACTATCAAATTTACTGGAAATGGAGTGGTAGATTGGTTATTGAACGCAATGACTGCCGTTGTGGATAGTTTTTTGGGACAAGTTATCGTGAACGTATTGGCGAAATTGATAAGAGGAAGTCTCAGAGAATTTTGCGATAAAATTAATGAAGATATCGCTAATATACTTAATAATTAAGAAAAAGTTGCTAACGGTTATTATAAATTTTGAGTAAATATATTTGAAGAAGCGTTAATTTGAGTTTATATTCAATTTTAATCAAATTTTGTGAATGACAAAGCATTAGAGGGTCAGTATACATATTAATAAGTATCATCATCAGTTTTTTCAGTTTCCATAAAACTAATTATTGATTCTGATTATAATAGACGTTGCTAAGTGTAAATATCGATTAAATAAGATGTCTTTAACACAACTCCCTAAAAAATTCTCTCTAGAACTAATTATTTCTGTAATACAGGAAATAGTAGATCAATTGATCATTTTGAGTGCGGTAAATCGATGGCCAGATGGAATAATCTACGATTTTCAGTATAAATCAGTAAAAGAAAGATTCGGTGAAGAAAATCGAAGTCAACTGAATAGTTTACGTGAAGAAAATTTCAATTATATAACGGCGATTGTTACGAAATTGTTGGAAGAATTAAAAGTTGAAAAAAGCTTTGAAAAATTTTCATATATTATAAAAGTATTGAAAAAATTAAAAACCGATGAAGAAGATTTACTTAAAGAGACTAAACATAAAGAAAATGAAGTTAGAATACTTAAAAAATTCATCGTTAACGAACAAATTGTTTATATCGATAAGATTATGGAATGTATGGCTGATATAGGGGTGATTAAAGATCAAATTGAGGTGAGTTTTATCATTCAGATATTAAATACTTAATACAGTATCAAAATACCTTTCTAATGAGGTATTACGTGATCCACAATTCAATCCGCATCTGTATATACGAGAGTTTTTTTATTAAATCGTAAACTTTTCAAATAACCCTCGTATATATGTGGTATCATTAATCGTTTTTCAGAATACTCAAATCGAGAACGAAATCAAATCGAATTACATCAAGTGTTACCAAAAATCCAAATACGAAATGAAAATTTTGGAATTGAACCAATGGATAGAAGAAGAAAACGGAAAAATAGATAGAACGAAATTAAAAATAAATCAAGACATTCGTGTGAATAGAGAAATACAAGCAGCAACGAAGGAAATGACTGAAGTAAAAATATTCATATGAAAATGTTTCAATATGCATTTACGATATATAGTACTACAAAGTTACTTAATATGTTTATAGGAACTGGAGAGTAAAATTGAGGAATGGAAAGCTAAATATAACGAAAAATTGAAAGAAATTAACGAAAAATTGAATATACTCAACGAAAAATATAATAAACAATTGGATATTATCAGGAATTTTGAAGAATTAGTATGTAGATAACAACAAATTATCTATAATTAACCTCGTATATTTATTTTAGCATTCAAAACGTCAAAAAGAAATAAACGACTATAAACAATATAAAATCGAGAAGGAAATATTGAGAATTGAAAAAGAGAAGAGGAACAAAGCGGCTACGAAAATAGAGGCTTGGTGGCGAGGGGTTATGGTGAGAAAAGGCTTTGGAAAATATCGAAAGAAGAAGGAAAAGAAAGGAAAGAAGAAGAGTACAGATAAAAGAGAAAACAAGTGAAGATATAGATACTATAATTCAATTTAATACACCATTAATCTATGCAATTATTTATATTGTTCTCTACTCGTATAGGCAACTAATTATACATTTTTCCTATTATTGTATACAACCAGTTATATAGTTCCCATAAATATAGACAACCAATAACACAATTTTATTATTTACTTATGCAACTCATTATACATTCACATATACGTATAGGCAACTACTTATACTTTTCCCCTGTTAACATATGCAACCATTTATACAATTTTTCATTAATAGACTTAAAAAATTACGGAAAATGAAACAAATTCAACATCAAATCATATTTTTTAATTAAATAAATCAAAACGGAACATTTCTTATTCATATTTCAACTAATTTTTTTACAAAAATTAGATTTCTACACTTTTTCTGATATTAGCGCCATTTCCTCCAAAATATTCGCAATTTTTCAACACTTCCTCGAAATTCGAATGTTTATGCACCATAAAGTAACCCTGCACTTGAGCCGGACTGATATTATCGTTATATTTCGCTAATTTCTCAGCAAAAACTTTCGCTTGACTTGGAGCCTCCGCACCATCGTAAAACCTAAGAAACATCTTCTCGATTTGACTAATCGAACACCAACCGATATACTCCTGTACGTCCACCCTACCCGGTCTAATCAGAGCCGGATCCAATCTATAAATCACAAAAAATCCCCGTATAAAACCAAACAAATCAACCAAGAAGACCAGAAAGCACAAAACTCTTCAAGTTGGTTAAACAACCGCTATTACAACTCACCGTTCTCTATAATTCGTCGTCATAAACACGATCCTAGCTTCTGTACTAGCCACGCCGTCCAAACAATTCAATAACCCGCTAAAAGTGATCCTGTTTAATCCTTCATATGCCGCTTTCTGTCGCGGGGTATCCTCCCTGGAAACGAACGCGGCGTCGATGTCTTCCAATAAAATGATACTCTGTTGAGGCGCGACGCTCAGAAGATGATTCAATCGGTCATCAGATAAACTCCTTTCAGATAAATTCAATATACAAATGGAAAAACCCAATTCACCAGCTAATGCGGTTATATAAGATGATTTACCGCACCCTGGTGGTCCGTAAAGGAGATAACCTAATAGAAAATTTTATAAAAACAAATCGTTAAATTAGAATCAAGTATTACCGCGTCTATATGGTATTCCTCGGTCTATATACCACCCCGGGTTCGATATAAACTCCCGGCAATCGTTTAAGACCCTTTCACTTATTCCTTCATCTAAAATAACTGAAGAAATCGGTCGTTTTCGTCTAGGATGCCCTAAAGGTCTCCATTCGCTTCCCATTGCGTTGTACATAATCGTTTTACCTTCGTGCTTTTCCAACGCCATCGTTCGTGCTATATATAAATATAAACTACTACTTTTCATTTAAAAAACTATGTAATAACTAACCTTCTTCTAATATATCGAAAAACATTTGTTTATTCTGTCCTAAAGCCGTTAATTGTACCGTTTCCCAAGGCGTCCCCATATGTAAATCTAAAGCGTGCTGTTCCCTAGTTCTTTCCACCCGTATCCACGTTCTACCATATCTGAAGCAATTATTTTCTTTTTGTAACAAAATAACTAATTCACGAATTCACTTCATACCGGAAAAAATGCGTTCCTATACTCGGTATGAAATCGTATTTAGTTTTTATGAGTCCGCTGTCTTTTTGTTCGAAACTAGTTTCGACGCTTAAATGTTGAGTTTGTCGTGCACCTTTAGTCGTCATCCATTGTAATAACCACTGGTAGGATTTGTCTCTGCAAGGCACTTCAAGTGTGATCATGTAATGTCTACGAAATAGGACTAAAGAAGCTTGGAAACCTTTTCTTAGGACCGCTGCCGCGGCGCCGACGCCGAATAAACCGAAACCCGCGCCGAAATACGGATTATCTGATAGCGTGGATAAATACTCGGTTAAAGGCATTATTTATTATATCAAAAAACATACGAAAACTAATTTTTAAATATAAAATTGAGATAACTTAACCTTATTTTGAAGTAACATGTCAATTCATAACTGACATATGTCATTGAGAATAATAAACTTGTTTTTCGAAGCATACATTACTATGACGTCATTAATGTCAATAAAATTATAGAGTTTATCATATTTTCATGAATATTATAAAAACTTCTCAATTCTTTGATTATTCTAATAATAAAATTCACGATATTTTGACTTCAAATATCATTAGTTTAATCTATTGATCTAATAATTACTTTATTATCCTAATAACACGAATAATAATTTCCAATCAAATTTTCACGACAAAATTTATTTTCTTCGCTTAGCTGCTCATTAAAATATGCCTAGCATAATAATCTGTGCAAAATAATGAATTTCTATCCTTTGAATATCTATTTTCGAGAATTCTCCGTCGTTAATTAGTAAATTATTTTTTTTTTTATAAGCAAACTGATTTATATATATGGAACCGAATATATAACTTAACCTTATTTTGCTTTTTATGAACTTAAATGTTAATTGACAAATGACATATTTCATAAACAACAAAAGTGTTTTTCGTAACATATATCAAACATAACATACTAATGACGTAATTAATAATAATAAAATTATAAAAGTCATCGAATTTCCATAAATATTATTGAAATTACTAAATAAATTCCTCAATCTAATAATTATTGTATTATTCTTAAAACAAAATTATCAAATTTTCGCGATACGTAAATTTCATTCCATTCATTTAGCTGTTCATTAAAATATGCCTAACATACCTAAATAATGAATTTGCTAATGAAACTTTTGTCCTCTAAATATCTATTTTTAAGAATCCTCCGTCGTTAATAAGGAAATGATTTTTTTTAACATACAGAAACTATTTTTTAATAATCAATTACTGTGGGAATATAAAAACAATATTATTAATCAAATTATATATACACGGTGGATCATATAGAGTTATTTTTTAATAATATAATGAATTAAATAGTACGGAAAGTTATATATAAAAAAATATCAATATATATACAGGGTGTCTTATTTGTTTTTCACGTAATATCGATCTAGAACGTTGAAATAAATAAGACAAAGTGACCTATAATATTTTCCCACAATATCTCAAAAATAATGACGTGAGAATCCCGCATACGACTTGAAATTGAACCTTTAATATTTTATAGTATCTTACTTATAAGTACCCCTCAGACGCGTGCTTTATACCCACATGAACGCTCTTAAAAGTCACCCCTCAGAATTAACCTTGACTAAATCAGGAACGTACTCGCTCATTCGGTAATGACGGTATGAAAAAATCATTTTTCTATATAAATAGAACCTGTTAGTTCATTATTACATCTTGTATGTGTAACACGACGTTTCGACATAAAAATAACTCACATAACTTCATATTTGCTGGGTTTCTACGAGAAACGACAAGTTTCAAAAATTGAATATATAAAATACCTCCCTGTATGTACAAAAATCGATTCGACACCCTATTAAAATCATCATAGTGGCATATGGTGGTCATGGTGGTAGTAAAGTTATAATTTAGTCACTTCATTCCATATCTAAATTGAATATCAGTGGATCTGTCGCAATTTCAACAATGGAATTTTTTTTTTACAATTAGGGGATGATAATAAAATGTACTTGTACCGTATTTATGTTAATTTATTATAGGAAGTAATGAGGGTTTGATAAGTTTACTCAAATACATGCTAATAGTTTTATAATATCGATAAAATTGAATATACTAAAACCTAACCTAACAAATTTTACTATAAATTGCAAATCACCTTGTATATAAACAACGTTAATATTTATCTAATAAAAATTGGTGCATGGTGTGCGGTTAATTGTTGAAAATAACGGTATTTCATAGTAGGAAAGAAGAATTGAGGAGTGGGTCGAAAATAAAAAAAAATTCTCGTCCGCGGCGAATATGTGATGATTGCGTGTCCCGCATAAATGACACCATTGGACATGTGACCCCTACACCATCAATTGAGCGAGTTAAAACTAAATTGATTCTAATGGGGTCTTAATTGAACCTAATTGTCGAGATGATACAGTTCTGCAACAAGTGTATAGATGAAACTTTTTATTTTTATACTTTTATCTATACAGTACGTGGAATTTTTTCTTGCAATACAAGCTGTATTCGTTACGAAATTAAAAGATGGCGGTGTAACGTCACGTGTGATGACGTGTGGTGTATAAATTTTTAATTAATTTTACTTTGTAGTTAAATTTTGGTTATATAAGTACAATTTTAGAGAATGATTTCGAAATTTTTCGTTTAAAATTACCCTTTAGTAACGAAAATAATGTAAATGATTCCTGTGTTGTTATTATATGACAAATGACGTGACCTAACTTCAGGGCGTTGACCAAATATAATACACTGCATATACGCTTTTAATTTTTGTTTTTTATTCGCATTCTAATTATTTATTTGAGTACAAAAAATTACAACAAGGTCAATTCAATAAAAGGATGAATATTTAAAAATAATAAGTATAATAAAACCTGTTTTATCGCCTGGTTAAAGTTATAAAATAAACGTCTACCACATATACGTTAACACGTTCACTGCCGACTTGAAGCACGTTAAACTTTTTTTTGGTTTATAAGTTTTTCATTTATTTTCGTTGTACTACGGTGTTAGCTACGATCCTAATAGGTTATTATGTTACGAGGGGTAAAAAAAAATTAATTACCTTGGCATTTATTTTTAAAACAAGAGAGGATATATTTCATAGGCTTCCAGGTGCACGAATTTTGATAGATAACATCAAAAATATGAGAGAAAGTAATAATATAATGACTATATACAGTGCGTTATGTTAAATCTGCCATAATACTAATACTAATAATAATAATAATCGATACTATATACGTATATATCCAGAAAAAAATACACATACACTAAAAAAAATGTAGTAGGTCCTGGCATAACAAAGAAAACACGAAAATTTTGGAAAAAATTAATTTCGATATATTTTTTATAATAAGAATTTGACCACCGAGCTATTTTTTCGAATCTAGGAACAGAAAATAATCAGAGGGGGCTAAATCTGGCGAATATTGTGCAACTCCAACTTTAATTCATTAATTTTGGTCATTGTGTGAGCTGGTGAATTATCTTGGTGATAAACTTGGTAGTTTTTGCTCGATTTCTTCGCTCAAACGTTGCAATAAGTTTGCATAATACTCGACGTTGATTTTTCAAGATATTCGATGGAAATTATCCCAAAAAAACCGACGCCATGATCTTGCCTGCAGACGGAACAGTCTTTGTCTTCTTCGGAGCCAATTTCAACAATATTTAACCGTTTTGGGGGCCTGATTAGCCAATCAATCATCAGACGAATACAAACTTGAAAAATGATGTCCATTGACTATCTGGAAAAACTTGAAATTTCGTTTTCCATAAAAAAAACGGGTGGGATACAAAAACGATTCAGTTCACGTCTGGTATCCTGTTTAAACCAAACCTCCTTACAAACAGGTACTGGTAGATCAATCAAAATTGCCGGCAATTGATATTGAAAGAACTCTATCTGTAAAAGGCTCAAATAGCACCCGTTCTGAGTACGTTCACAAATGTCAAATGTCAAACTTTATGATACTAATGTCAGATTTGACATATTCATATCAGTGTTGCCAAAACTTAAGTATAAAATGGGAGTTGGACTGAATAAATTAGGACTTGAACAAAAACGAATTTTCTCCAAAATCCTTTGACCGATTTTAGGATTCTTTTTTTCATATTATAGCTTGATTCATCACGAATTCAATCATTTTGATTTCATTCTTAGTTACGTTGTTTCTAATTATATACAGAGATGAATAAAAATATTGTGTAAGAATGAATAAACTTTCATTTCGAACACCCTGTAAACTGAATCGTTCATAGACGAGAATTTTTACGAACATATCAATGTTGCCAAATCATTTCTGAACATTTTCTTCTTTTTTTCATTGAGATATCTTAATTTTTAGAGAAATTACAGCACTTTATAAAAATCAAAATGGAAGTTGGACTCAATAAATTAGGACTTGAACAAAAACGAATTTTCTCCAAAATCCTTTGACCGATTTTAGGATTCTTTTTTTTATATTATAGCTTGATTAATCACGAATTTAATCATTTTGATTTCGTTTTTAGATACGTCGTTTCTTATTATATACAGAGATGAATAAAAATAATGTCCGAGAATGAATAAGCTTTCATTTCGAACACCCTGTATACTGAATCTTTCATAGACGAGAATTTTTACGAAAATAACAATGTTGCCAAATCATTTCTGAACATCTTCTTCTTTTTTCATTGAGATATCTTAATTTTTAGAGAAATTACAGCACTTTATAAAAATCAAAATGGAAGTTGGACTCAATAAATTAGGACTTGAACAAAAACGAATTTTCTCCAAAATCCTTCGACCGATTTTAGGATTCTTTTTTTCATATTATAGCTTGATTAATCACGAATTTAATCATTTTGATTTCGTTTTTAGATACGTCGTTTCTTATTATATACAGAGATGAATAAAAATAATGTCCGAGAATGAATAAGCTTTCATTTCGAACACCCTGTAAACTGAATCGTTCATAGACGAAAATTTTTACGAAAACAACAATGTTGCCAAATCATTTCTGAACATCTTCTTCTTTTTTCATTGAGATATCTTAATTTTTAAAGAAATTACAGCATTTTATAAAAATCAAAATGGAAGTTGGACTCAATAAATTAGGACTTGAACAAAAACGAATTTTCTCCAAAATCCTTCGACCGATTTTAGGATTCTTTTTTTCATATTATAGCTTGATTAATCACGAATTTAATCATTTTGATTTCGTTTTTAGATACGTCGTTTCTTATTATATACAGAGATGAATAAAAATAATGTCCGAGAATGAATAAGCTTTCATTTCGAACACCCTGTAAACTGAATCGTTCATAGACGAAAATTTTTACGAAAACAACAATGTTGCCAAATCATTTCTGAACATCTTCTTCTTTTTTCATTGAGATATCTTAATTTTTAAAGAAATTACAGCATTTTATAAAAATCAAAATGGAAGTTGGACTCAATAAATTAGGACTTGAACAAAAACGAATTTTCTCCAAAATCCTTCGACCGATTTTAGGATTCTTTTTTTCATATTATAGCTTGATTAATCAGGAATTTAATCATCTTGATTTCGTTCTCAGTTACGTCGTTTTTTATTATATACAGAGATGAATAAAAATAATGTACAAGAATGAATAAGCTTTCATTTCGAACACCCTGTAAACTGAATCGTTTATAGACGAGAATTTTTACGAAAATAACAATGTTGCCAAATCATTTCTGAACATTTTCTTCTTTTTTTCATTGAGATATCTTAATTTTTAGAGAAATTACAGCACTTTATAAAAATCAAAATGGAAGTTGGACTCAATAAATTAGGACTTGAACAAAAACGAATTTTCTCCAAAATCCTTTGACCGATTTTAGGATTCTTTTTTTCATATTATAGCTTGATTAATCACGAATTTAATCATTTTGATTTCGTTCTTAGTTACGTCGTTTTTTATTATATACAGAGATGAATAAAAATAATGATCAAGAATGAATAAGCTTTCATTTCGAACACCCTGTATACTGAATCGTTCATAGACGAGAATTTTTACGAAAATAACAATGTTGCCAAATCATTTCTGAACATTTTCTCCTTTTTTCATTGAGATATCTTAATTTTTAAAGAAATTACAGCATTTTATAAATATCAAATTAGAAGTTGGACTGAATAAATTGGGACTTGAACAAAATCAAATTTTCTCCAAAACCCTTTGATCGATTCTAATATTCTTTTTTTTATATTATAGCTTGATTGATCACGAATTTAATCATTTTGATTTCGTTCTTAGTTTCGTCGTTTTTTATTATATACAGGAATGAATAAAAATAATGTCCAAGAATGAATAAGCTTTCATTTCGAACACCCTGTATACTGAATCTTTCATAGACGAGAATTTTTACGAAAATAACAATGTTGCCAAATCATTTCTGAACATTTTCTTCTTTTTTTCATTGAGATATCTTAATTTTTAGAGAAATTACAGCACTTTATAAAAATCAAAATGGAAGTTGGACTCAATAAATTAGGACTTGAACAAAAACGAATTTTCTCCAAAATCCTTCGACCGATTTTAGGATTCTTTTTTTCATATTATAGCTTGATTAATCACGAATTTAATCATTTTGATTTCGTTTTTAGATACGTCGTTTCTTATTATATACAGAGATGAATAAAAATAATGTCCGAGAATGAATAAGCTTTCATTTCGAACACCCTGTAAACTGAATCGTTCATAGACGAGAATTTTTACGAAAATAACAATGTTGCCAAATCATTTCTGAACATCTTCTTCTTTTTTCATTGAGATATCTTAATTTTTAGAGAAATTACAGCACTTTATAAAAATCAAAATGGAAGTTGGACTCAATAAATTAGGACTTGAACAAAAACGAATTTTCTCCAAAATCCTTCGACCGATTTTAGGATTCTTTTTTTCATATTATAGCTTGATTAATCACGAATTCAATCATTTTGATTTCGTTTTTAGATACGTCGTTTCTTATTATATACAGAGACGAATAAAAATAATGTCCAAGAATGAATAAGCTTTCATTTCGAACACCCTGTATACTGAATCGTTTATAGACGAGAATTTTTACGAAAATAACAATGTTGCCAAATCATTTCTGAACATTTTCTTCTTTTTTTCATTGAGATATCTTAATTTTTAGAGAAATTACAGCACTTTATAAAAATCAAAATGGAAGTTGGACTCAATAAATTAGGACTTGAACAAAAACGAATTTTCTCCAAAATCCTTCGACCGATTTTAGGATTCTTTTTTTCATATTATAGCTTGATTAATCACGAATTCAATCATTTTGATTTCGTTTTTAGATACGTCGTTTCTTATTATATACAGAGATGAATAAAAATAATGTCCGAGAATTAATAAGCTTTCATTTCGAACACCCTGTAAACTGAATCGTTCATAGACGAAAATTTTTACGAAAACAACAATGTTGCCAAATCATTTCTGAACATTTTCTTCTTTTTTTCATTGAGATATCTTAATTTTTAGAGAAATTACAGCACTTTATAAAAATCAAAATGGAAGTTGGACTCAATAAATTAGGACTTGAACAAAAACGAATTTTCTCCAAAATCCTTCGACCGATTTTAGGATTCTTTTTTTCATATTATAGCTTGATTAATCACGAATTCAATCATTTTGATTTCGTTTTTAGATACGTCGTTTCTTATTATATACAGAGACGAATAAAAATAATGTCCAAGAATGAATAAGCTTTCATTTCGAACACCCTGTATACTGAATCGTTCATAGACGAGAATTTTTACGAAAATAACAATGTTGCCAAATTATTTCTGAACATTTTCTTCTTTTTTTCATTGAGATATCTTAATTTTTAGAGAAATTACAGCACTTTATAAAAATCAAAATGGAAGTTGGACTCAATAAATTAGGACTTGAACAAAAACGAATTTTCTCCAAAATCCTTCGACCGATTTTAGGATTCTTTTTTTCATATTATAGCTTGATTAATCACGAATTCAATCATTTTGATTTCGTTTTTAGATACGTCGTTTCTTATTATATACAGAGACGAATAAAAATAATGTCCAAGAATGAATAAGCTTTCATTTCGAACACCCTGTATACTGAATCGTTCATAGACGAGAATTTTTACGAAAATAACAATGTTGCCAAATCATTTCTGAACATTTTCTTCTTTTTTTCATTGAGATATCTTAATTTTTAAAGAAATTACAGCATTTTATAAAAAACAAAATAGAAGTTGGACTGAATAAATTGGGACTTGAAAAAAATCACATTTTCTCCAAAACTCTTTGACCGATTTTAATATTCTTTTTTTTTATATTATAGCTTGATCAATCAGGAATATTATTATCTAGATTTTCGAGTACATTCACAAATGTCAAATGTCAAACTTTATGATAACAATGTCAGATTTGACATATTCACATCAATGTTGCCATATCTCGAAACTCAAATAGCAACCCTCGTAAATTCTAAATGACAACAACAATTGTAGAATATTGGTCTGAATTGCATTAAAGAATCTGTTCTGGTTAAACTGATATACGTACTAAATAGTCATTGTTGCTAATAGGGAAAAATTGGGTAAATTGATAAATTCACTTATGGGTTATTGAGGCAAATGCGTGCGCCTGCCTTTTGATTCGTTAACTTTGTTTATGATTAGCTTAATTGACATATTGTAACTGTTAATTTCTTTTAATTTTGTTCAGTTACGGGTGATCTTTCGTAAGGGTGAAACGTGTCCCGTTGTGTACTTATAGTGTTTGAAAACGAAGTTCGAACTTGTAAGGTAAATGAAACGTCGTTTACTTAACGTAATCGAAGTAGTGTTCGCGAAATTTATCCCACAGCGATAGTCGATTGTTGATTTTATCATAAATTCGCAAGTTTATCTTATACGATACGGAAAATATCGAAATACGTCAAATTTAAACGACAATTTGACATATTTCAACGTGAAAATGCTAAAATCTATTCGAGTGACATCTATGAACAGTAAGTAGAGGTTTATGTACGCCAAGATGTCGGTTGTTTATTTTCAATTGATTCGGCACGTCGTAACATAATTTCTGAAATTTACCGCACGTTGTAGCATTCATAATAGCATTGATATAAATTTTTAAAAGTTTATTATTTTTACTCCGCTCTTATTTCTTCTTGCAACGCGCTAAACGCTTGTTTACGTCATCAGCGCCGATCGAGGTTATATTTGAGTTGTTAGACAATCTGTCCAAGAATTCTCTAATTTTTCGATGTCGTGCTTGAAGGAGGATTTTTGTCTTTTTCTTTTTATTGAGATATATCAACTTTCTAAGAAATTGTAGCACTTTATAAATAAACAAAAAAGTTGGATTGAATGGATTGGGACTTGAACAAAATCTCATTTTTTCCAAAATCCTTTGACCGATTTTAGGATTCTTTTTTTCATATTATAGCTTGATTAATCACGAATTTAATTATTTTGATTTCGTTTTTAGATACGTCGTTTCTTATTATATACAGAGATGAATAAAAATAATGTCCAAGAATGAATAAGCTTTCATTTCGAACACCCTGTATACTGAATCGTTCATAGACGAGAATTTTTACGAAAATAACAATGTTGCCAAATTATTTCTGAACATTTTCTTCTTTTTTTCATTGAGATATCTCAATTTTTAGAGAAATTACAGCACTTTATAAAAATCAAAATGGGAGTTGGACTCAAGAAATTGGGACTTGAACAAAATCTCATTTTTTCCAAAACCTTTTGACCGATTTTAGCATTCTTTTTTTTATATTATAGCTTGATTCATCAAGAATTCAATCATTTTGATTTCGTTCTTAGTTTCGTCGTTTTTTATTATATACAGGGATGAATAAAAAATAATGTCCGAGAATGAATAAGCTTTCATTTCGAACACCCTGTAAACTGAATCGTTCATAGACGAGAATTTTTACGAAAATAACAATGTTGCCAAATCATTTCTGAACATTTTCTTCTTTTTTTCATTGAGATATCTTAATTTTTAGAGAAATTACAGCACTTTATAAAAAACAAAATGGAAGTTGGACTCAAGAAATTGGTACTTGAACAAAATCTCATTTTTTCCAAAACTCTTCAACCAATTTTAGGATTCTTTTTTTTATATCATAGCTTGATTCATTAGAAATTTAATCATCTTGATTTGGTTTTTAGTTACGTCGTTTCTTATTATATACAGAGATGAATAAAAATAATGTCCAAGAATGAATAAGCTTTCATTTCGAACACCCCGTATACTGAATCGTTTATAGACGAGAATTTTTACGAAAATAACAATGTTGCCAAATCATTTCTGAACATTTTCTTCTTTTTGTCATTGAGATATCTTAATTTTTAGAGAAATTACAGCACTTTATAAAAATCAAAATGGGAGTTGGACTCAAGAAATTGGGTCTTGAACAAAATCTAATTTTCTCCAAAACCCTTTGACCGATTTTAGGATTCTTTTTTTCATATTAAAGCTTGATTCATCACGAATTCAATCATTTCAATTTCGTTCTCAGTTACGTCGGTTTTTATTATATACAGGGATGAATAAAAATAATGTACATGAATGAATAAGCTTTCATTTCGAACACCCTGTAAACTGAATCGTTTATAGACGAAAATTTTTACGAAAATAACAATGTTGCCAAATCATTTCTGAACATTTTCTTCTTTTTGTCATTGAGATATCTTAATTTTTAGAGAAATTACAGCACTTTATAAAAATCAAAATGGGAGTTGGACTCAAGAAATTGGGTCTTGAACAAAATCTAATTTTCTCCAAAACCCTTTGACCGATTTTAGGATGCTTTTTTTTAAATTAAAGCTTGATTTATCAGGAATTTAATCATCTTGATTTCGTTCTTAGTTACGTCGTTTTTTATTATATACAGAGAGGAATCAAAATAATGTCCAAGAATGAATAAGCTTTCATTTCGAACACCCTGTAAACTGAATCGTTCATAGAAGAGAATTTTAACGAAAATAACAATGTTGCCAAATCATTTCTGAACATTTTCTTTATCAATTCATGACGATATATCAAGTTTGAAAGAAATATACAGCCATTAATATGAATCTAAAAATTTTCATTCAACAAATCAATGCGATGTGTACCGTTGGAAACAAATAGAATAAAAACGATCCAACATCGAGATTCCCACAAGAAAAATATCAATTAATATAAGCCCACATCTTCGTAAATCCACGTGACCAGCATCAAATACCCCGACAACAAAGAGCAACAATAGAACCTGCGGAGCCCTTATCTCGAACGAACCCCTACGCCCTAAACCGAACTCGAAGCCACACCCCTCCTCTACCGAAACCAATGGCGATTTAGTACACAACGTCGCGATTGGTCGTAATCCCGAGTGCCAATTGAGCTCGTTAAATATAAATTGACCAAAATGATCATGTCAGAAGTCAGTTTATCCATTTAAGTGAAACTCTTAGCAATTGTTTGATTAGATAATTGACATAACATCAATTAAAATAATGGAAGGTGGCGCGCCATTTGACGAACAATCTTTCAATGATTTCAATAATCAACCTTTACCTTCGCTATCATCGACTTTACTCAATAAAAATCAGGATAATCTGAACGTGCATTCGATACAAGTTATGCTGGGGCTGCAACAACAACAACACGACATGTTCGGGACAATTGGATCTCCGATGGATTACAAAGAGACGACGAGGAAGCTGGAAGGATCTCCGATACATCATCAGGACTTGAATGGGCTGTATACGCAGGGTATCGAGGGCTCCGACGGCGGTAAAAGGAAAAACGAAGAAGTGGTTTTGTTGCAATCACAGAATTTGAGTTCGAGTGAAATTGGTAGTACGCAAAGTACTGGTACTAAGAAGAACGATAAGAAGAAGAATGAGAGTGGAGTGAAGAAGAAAAAAACGAGGTGAGTTTTTGTTGTTTATTGTTAAGAAAAAGTAAGGCATCTTAAATTTAGATAACTGACCTGGTACTATGGATAAAATGGATGGCTACATATCCGATGCTGTAATTTCTGTAAAAATTCAGATATTGGGATGAATTAAAAGAGATGCTGTTCAGAAATGATTTGGCAACATTGATATCTACGTAAAAATTCTCGTTTATAAACGATTCAGTATACAGGGTGTTCGAAATGAAAGCTTATTCATTCTTGGACATTATTTTTATTCCTCTCTGTATATAATAAGAAACGACGTAACTGAGAACGAAATCAAGATGATTAAATTTCTGATGAATCAAGCTTTAATATAAAAAATAGAATCCTAAAATCGGTCGAAGGGTTTTGGAGAAAATTAGATTTTGTTCAAGTCCTAATTTATTCAGTCCAACTTCCATTTTGATTTTTATAAAGTGCTGTAATTTCTCTAAAAATTAAGATATCTCAATGAAGAAAAGAAGAAAATGTTCAGAAATGATTTGGCAACATTGTTATTTTCGTAAAAATTCTCGTCTATGAACGATTCAGTATACAGGGTGTTCGAAATGAAAGCTTATTCATTCTTGGACAATATTTTTATTCATTCCTGTATATAATAAAAAACGACGAAACTAAGAACGAAATCAAAATGATTAAATTCGTGATCAATCAAGCTATAATATAAAAAAAAGAATATTAGAATCGATCAAAGGGTTTTGGAGAAAATTTGATTTTGTTCAAGTCCCAATTTATTCAGTCCAACATCTAATTTGATATTTATAAAATGCTGTAATTTCTTTAAAAATTAAGATATCTCAATGAAAAAAGAAGAAGATGTTCAGAAATGATTTGGCAACATTGTTATATTCGTTCAAATTCTCGTCTATGAACGATTCAGTTTACAGGGTGTTCGAAATGAAAGCTTATTCATTCTCGGTCATTATTTCTATTCATCTCTGTATATAATAAGAAACGACATAAATAAGAACGAAATCAAGATGATTAAATTCGTGATTAATCAAGCTTTAATATGAAAAAAATAATCCTAAAATCGGTCAAAGGGTTTTGGAGAAAATTAGATTTTGTTCAAGTCCTAATTTATTGAGTCCAACTTCCATTTTGATTTTTATAAAGTGCTGTAATTTCTCTAAAAATTGAGATATCTCAATGAAAAAAAGAAGAAAATGTTCAGAAATGATTTGGCAACATTGATATTTTCGTAAAACTTCTCGTCTATAAACGATTCAGTTTACAGGGTGTTCGAAATGAAAGTTTATTCAATCACGTGCATTATTTTTATTCATCTCTGTATATAATTAAAAACGACGTAACTGAGAACGAAATCAAAATGATTGAATTCGTGATTAATCAAGCTATAATATGAAAAAAATAATCCTAAAATCGGTCAAAGGGTTTTGGAGAAAATGAGATTTTGTTCAAGTCCCAATTTATTCAGTTCAACTCCCATTTTGATTTTTATAAAGTGCTGTAATTTCTCTAAAAATTAAGATATCTCGATGAAAAAAAGAAGGAAATGTTCAGAAATGATTTGGCAACATTGCTATTTTCGTAAAAATTTTCGTCTATAAACGATTCAGTATACGGGGTGTTCGAAATGAAAGCTTATTCATTCTTGCACATTATTTTTATTCCTCTCTGTATATAATAAAAAACGACGTAACTGAGAACGAAATCAAGATGATTAAATTTCTGATGAATCAAGCTTTAATATAAAAAATAGAATCCTAAAATCGGTCAAAGGGTTTTGGAGAAAATTAGATTTTGTTCAAGTCCCAATCCATTCAGTCCAACTTCCATTTTGATTTTTATAAAGTGCTGTAATTTCTCTAAAAATTAAGATATCTCAATGAAAAAAAGAAGGAAATGTTCAGAAATGATTTGGCAACATTGTTATCTACGTAAAAATTCTCGTCTATAAACGATTCAGTATACAGGGTGTTCGAAATGAAAGCTTATTCATTCTTGGACATTATTTTTATTCCTCTCTGTATATAATAAAAAACGACGTAACTAAGAACGAAATCAAAATGATTAAATTCGTGATGAATCAAGCTTTAGTATGAAAAAAAAGAATCCTAAAATCGGTCAAAGGGTTTTGGAGAAAATTAGATTTTGTTCAAGTCCTAATTTATTCAGCCCAACTCCCATTTTGATATTTATAAAGTGCTGAAACTTCTTTAAAAATTAAGATATCTCAATGAAAAAAATAAGGAAAATGTTCAGAAATGATTTGGCAACATTGTTATTTTCGTAAAAATTCTCGTTTATAAACGATTCAGTATACAGGGTGTTCGAAATGAAAGCTTATTCATTCTTGGACATTATTTTTATTCCTCTCTGTATATAATAAAAAACGACGTAACTGAGAGTTTTCCTTTTTTTTAAAAAAAAAAATTTGATTTAATTCACATTTTGGTGTTGACCATGTTTAATGATAATTTAGGCCCTAAAAAAAGAAGAATGACCACGTGCCTAATAACACGTAATAAAATCGAAACAACTGACGCCAGTACATACCCAACTGGCGTATATATTAAATTGAGTCACTTAATGAAAATCAATTGAATGTGAAAATAGATAAAAATCGCTTTTTTATTTCAATTCCAATTGAAATAATTATGCAAATCAGTTCTACATGACATACACGTCGAAGTAATAAATGGACTCGTTTGTGTAATGTCTAAGACACCTCGAGAAATAATATAAATTCTCATCTCTATATTTTTGCTTTGTCTATGGTTAGACTTTATGTCATACGTCACGTATTCACAGAACTAATACCATGGAACAGTTTGACATAAATATTTATCTTACAGTGTTGACAGATTTTTTAATAATATTTAACTAAGGGATAAAAACTCAAACAATCGAATTTTTTTTTCTAGAAAAAATGTTATGGGGAATTAGAATTACGCGATTTACGGCAAAACTAGACTTCCCATGAAAAAATGTGTGGAACAAAAGTTGTAGAAAATTGAAAAATCTACAATTTAAACCAATTATTTCACACATAACCTCAAAATTACTGGAAAAAAATGTGAAAATTCGTAATTTTTTCGATTTAAATTTTTTTTCGTACAGAAAAATTTATGAAACCTTATCAAAATTCTCGAAACAGTGGTGTTTCATGTCCTGAATGTAACCAAATTTTTTATTTCGAAAAACACCGATTCGTTCGAAAGATGATGCGGTTTTTCTAAAAAAAATGTTATGGGGAATTAGAATTAAGCGAATAACAGCAAAACTAGACTTCCCATGGAAAAATATGTGAAACAAAAGTTGTAGAGAATTGAAAAATCTATAATTTAAAGCAATTATTTCACACATAACCTTAAAATTACTGAAAAAAAAAATGTAAAAATTCGTAATTTTTTCGATTTAAATTTTTTTTTCATACAAAAAAATTTATGAAACCTCATCCAAATTTTCGAAACAGTGGTGTTTTATGTCCTGAAACTAACCTTATTTTTTATTTTGAAAAACACCGATTCGTTCGAAAGATGATGCGGTTTTTCTAAAAAAAATGTTATGGGGAATTAGAATTACGCGAATTATGACAAAACTAGACTTCCCATGAAGAAATGTGTGGAACAAAAGTTGTAGAAAATTGGAAAATCTACAATTTAAACCAATTATTTCACACATAACCTCAAAATTACTGAAAAAAAATGTAAAAATTCGTAATTTTTTCGATTTAAATTTTTTTTCATACAGAAAAATTTATGAAACCTCATCAAAATTTTCGAAACAGTGGTGTTTTATGTCCTAAGTCTAACCAAATTTTTTATTTTGAAAAACACCGATTCGTTCGAAAGATGATGCGGTTTTTCTAAAAAAAATGTTATGGGGAATTAGAATTACGCGATTTACGGCAAAACTAGACTTCCCATGAAAAAATGTGTGGAACAAAAGTTGTAGAAAATTGAAAAATCTACAATTTAAACCAATTATTTCACACATAACCTTAAAATTACTGAAAAAAAATGTAAAAATTCGTAACTTTTTCGATTTAAATTTTTTTTCATACAGAAAAATTTATGAAACCTCATCAAAATTTTCGAAACAGTGGTGTTTTATGTCCTAAGTCTAACCTTATTTTTTATTTCGAAAAACACCGATTCGTTCGAAAGATAATGCGATTTTTCTAAAAAAAATGTTATGGGGAATTAGAATTACGCGAATTACGGCAAAACTAGACTACCCAGGAAAAAATGTGTGAAACAAAAGTTGTAGAAAATCAAAAAATCTATAATTTAAACCAATTATTTCACACATAACCTTAAAATTACTGAAAAAAAATGTAAAAATTCGTAACTTTTTCGATTTAAATTTTTTTTCATACAGAAAAATTTATGAAACCTCATCAAAATTTTCGAAACAGTGGTGTTTTATGTCCTGAATCTAACCTTATTTTTTATTTTGAAAAACACCGATTCGTTCGAAAGATGATGCGGTTTTTCTAAAAAAAATGTTATGGGGAATTAGAATTACGCGAATTACGGCAAAACTAGACTTTTCATGGAAAAATATGTGAAACAAAAGTTGTAGAGAATTAAGAAATCTACAATTTAAACTAATTATTTCACACATAACCTCAAAATTACTGAAACAAAATGTAAAAATTCGTAATTTTTTCGATTTAAATTTTTTTTCATACAAAAAACTTCATGAAACCTCATCAAAATTTTCGAAACAGTGGTGTTTTATGTCCTGAATCTAACCAAATTTTTTATTTTGTAAAACACCGATTCGTTCGAAAGAAAATGCGGTTTTTGTAAAAAAAATGTTATGGGGAATTAGAATTACGCGAATTACGGCAAAACTAGACTTCCCATGGAAAAATGTGTGAAACAAAAGTTGTAGAGAATTAAGAAATCTACAATTTAAACTAATTATTTCACACATAACCTCAAAATTACTGAAACAAAATGTAAAAATTCGTAATTTTTTCGATTTAAATTTTTTTTCATACAAAAAACTTCATGAAACCTCATCAAAATTTTCGAAACAGTGGTGTTTTATATCCTGAATCTAACCAAATTTTTTATTTTGTAAAACACCGATTCGTTCGAAAGAAAATGCGGTTTTTGTAAAAAAAATGTTATGGGGAATTAGAATTACGCGAATTACGGCAAAACTAGACTTTTCATGGAAAAATATGTGAAACAAAAGTTGTAGAGAATTAAGAAATCTACAATTTAAACTAATTATTTCACACATAACCTCAAAATTACTGAAACAAAATGTAAAAATTCGTAATTTTTTCGATTTAAATTTTTTTTCATACAAAAAACTTCATGAAACCTCATCAAAATTTTCGAAACAGTGGTGTTTTATGTCCTGAATCTAACCAAATTTTTTATTTTGTAAAACACCGATTCGTTCGAAAGAAAATGCGGTTTTTGTAAAAAAAATGTTATGGGGAATTAGAATTACGCGAATTACGGCAAAACTAGACTTTTCATGGAAAAATATGTGAAACAAAAGTTGTAGAGAATTAAGAAATCTACAATTTAAACTAATTATTTCACACATAACCTCAAAATTACTGAAACAAAATGTAAAAATTCGTAATTTTTTCGATTTAAATTTTTTTTCATACAAAAAACTTCATGAAACCTCATCAAAATTTTCGAAACAGTGGTGTTTTATATCCTGAATCTAACCAAATTTTTTATTTTGTAAAACACCGATTCGTTCGAAAGAAAATGCGGTTTTTGTAAAAAAAATGTTATGGGGAATTAGAATTACGCGAATTACGGCAAAACTAGACTTCCCATGGAAAAATGTGTGAAACAAAAGTTGTAGAGAATTGAAAAATCTACAATTTAAACCAATTATTCTACACATAACCTCAAAATTTATGAAAAAAAATCTAAATATTGATATATTTTATGATAATATATGATAAAATAATACAAAACATCACAAAATACTGCACTAATGTCAATTTTTCATTAATTACGATTCTTTTTCCAGAACAACCTTCACCGCATTCCAGCTGGAAGAACTAGAAAGAGCGTTCGAGAGAGCACCATACCCGGACGTGTTCGCGCGGGAAGAACTAGCCCTGAAATTGAACCTCAGCGAATCCCGCGTACAAGTTTGGTTTCAAAACAGACGAGCGAAATGGCGCAAGCGCGAACCGCCCCGGAAAACCGGTTACATCAGCTCGGCGTCGCCGAGCCCGAACATCGCCACGAATTTCAACAACACCATACCATTCACGCAATCGAACACCTTAAACGCGTCGGCTCCGGCGGATTCTTGGAGCTACCAGTCCTACGAATTGAGCCCACATTTGAATCTCCTAAATAGCACGTCGGGATCTTATTCTACGTACGGATCGCCGGCTTCTTACTCGAGTTTCGGCTCGACGCAAAACAGCTACTCTTACATGCTAAATTCCCATGAAAATCAGTTATTTAGCGCGCCCATACGATCCCACGAATATGCCACGGCTTCGGTTAATAACCCGAGTCCGCCCCTGGGTAGGGAATACTCGATGCTGCAGACGCATTCCCCCACTACCGACGAGAATTCGATTGGCGTTAAGATCGAATACGTCGATCATACCGCTGCTTTGAACCAATCGCCGGATTGGTACGAGAACGGATCGCCGAAGAACGACACGACTTATCACGATGATGGACGATTGAAAGAACTCAAATCGGATAACGGTAATCAAACGTACGTGGCGCTGCCTCCTTTTCGGAATTAGCAAAAATTGTAAATAGACATTATTTTTAGGTTATATTTGTTTTTTATCTAGTGACAAATGTGTTGGCGAGAGCAATTTAGTCAAAATTATTTATTTATTGTGGGCGATTTGAGATGTGACGAAATTTTTTCGTAATCTTCGTTGATTTTATTATGGAAATGGTAGTATTGGTAGTAATAAAGCATAATTTGGAAAGGGTGCAAATTTTCGTCTTAGATTGATAGAAGAAGAATAAAAGTTGTGGGGGGATGGGAAAAATACGATTTATGTTCGATAATTTCTATCATAACCTCAAAATTTTTGAAAATAATTGGGTTTTTTCTGGTTTTTAATTTTTTTCTGGCCTAAAAGTACATGGATTTTTTTTTCAAAATTGATGACAAGGTAGAGATTTAAGTCCTTAATAGAACCTCATTTTTTATTTAGGAAAATACCAAGTGGCTTGAAAAATATAGCGATTTTTAGAAAAAAAGATGTCGAGGGGAGTTGGTATTACGTAAATTACGATGAAACGAGACAATTTATCAAAAAATCTTGACAATAAAAGTTGTAGGGAATTGAAAAATCTACAATTTACATCAATTTATTTTTTTACATAACCTCAAAATTTCCGAAAAAAATGCTAATAATCGAGTTTTTTGGACTTTTTATTTTTTTTCTGGTACAATAATGTATAGATTTTTGTTAAAATTGGTGAAAAGGTAGAGTTTTTTGTCCTTAATGGAACGCTATTTTTTTATTTTTGAAAATACCGAGTCGTTTGAAAAATATAGCAAATTTTAAAAAAAAGATGTTATGGGGAAATGGTATTAACGTAAATTACGGTGAAACGAGACAATTTATCAAAAATTCTTGACAATAAAAGTTGTAGGGAATTGAAAAATCTACAATTTACATCAATTTATTTTTTTATATAACCTCAAAATTTTCGAGAAAATTGCAAATAATCGACTTTTTTGCACTTTTTATTTTTTTTCTTGTACAATAATGTATAGATTTTTGTCAAAATTGGGGAAAATGTAGAGTTTTTTATCCTTAATGGAACGCTATTCTTTATTTTTGAAAATACCGAGTCGTTTGAAAAATATAGCAAATTTAATAAAAAAGATGTTATGGGGAAATGGATTCACGCCATTTACGGTAAAACGAGACTTCCCATCAAAAAAATATTTATAAAGAAGTTATAGAGAATCAGAAAATCTACAATTTACATGAATTATTTTTTTTACATAACCTCAAAATTTTCTTAAAAACGCAAGTAATTGTTTTATTTTTGTTTCTTTTAATTTTTTTCTGGTACAATAATAAATCGATTTTTTCCATAATTAGTGGATAATGGGATTTTTTGTTCTAAATCGAACTTTTCGAGCAAAAATGTTATGGGGAAACAAATTTTCGCGATTTGTGGCAAAACGACAATTTCTAACAAAAAAATGTTAACTAAAACTTGTAAACAATCTACAACTTACTCCAATTAGACTTTTAGATTACCCCAAAATTTTCGAAAAAAAAATTATTGAATGTTCTTCTCCTACAGTAATTCTTGTAGACACCCGGTACATCGTCCAGACACAAATTAAATATTATCAATGTACTTAATTGAACAAAAAACTTTCGATATTGACAAAATTGCGAAACAAAATATTTTGAATCGCCCATAATTAATACATAACCTGAAAAATAGCCATAATACGTTATTTTTTTATGTACATAACCTCAATTATCTCAAAATCAAGATTTATATTTTTTTGTTAATCCCAGTGCCATAGATATACATAATTTTAAATACATTCGATATAAAAAAATTATTATAATACCGAAATTGCCTTAGGAATAGTGCCATATTTTTTTTACAATTTTTGTAATGTAAAATGAAAATAAAATGTGAAATAAATAAAATATAAACCTCTATGGGATTTAATTATCAGTATTAATTGTAAAATCAATTAATATACTATTGTTAACTAACAATTCTTAACAGTGAAAAATAATTAGAAACCACAGAGAATCCCTCATTTTCTAAAATAACTTTTAATAAGAATTGAGTTATAAAGAAGTAAGAAACGAAAGGAATGATTTCTCAACATTAGTCCTATGATAATTTAATATTCCAAAAATGATATAGAAACAAAGCGTAGTGTTGAAATAGTGAATAAATATTATATACATATATGAGATGAATGTTTGAAAAAATATTTAAGAAAAACATGTCGAGTTATATATTACAACAACCTGTTCCTTCTCTATACTTCTTACTTCTTTGTCTTTGAAAGGATTGTAAGCGCTTAAAACCTGTTTATTCAACTTAGTCACGTTAGTCGGTTATTCAAGGTATGTTGTAGTGAATAGTGAACAAACAACTAATTTTATACAGTATTTTTGTGAATCGTCAGTGTTTTATCAATTGTTCAAATTAAAAAGGTAAGAATTTATAATTATGTATCTCAATTCAATAACTGATATGATAAAAACATATCTGAACTTCGTTCAAGGTTAATAGCCAAAGAAAAACGCAATGAATGATGGCGTAATTCGTCATTAAAATTGACTAAACAATTTTTAAAACGATATTCAACAGCTAGAAAAATCATTTTCATAACTTTTAAATTATAAATAATAATTTTGAAATAAACATTCAACATAGCTACGTTGTTGCCACTTTTTCTTGTACGTATGTACATAACTTTTACTACATGATTTTTAACGATATTTAAGTACCTTTTCTGAATGTTACTTTTTACTATCTTTTAGATCGTTTATTTTTGTATTTTTCTTTCATTTTTACATCAAATACCTAAATAATTATACAATGTTTTTATTAAATACTCAAATGATCTTAAAAAATAAACTTTACGTTTATCATGTAATTAGTGTTGCATAACTGTTTTATTAAGAAATATTGAATGACGCGAAGTAATACACACGTGTAATGGGTGTTGCATAATGTTTTTCAGGACGTTTTATTAAATTTTTAATGTGAATCTATTAAAACGTTTTAAATATATCATACATTTTAAATAAGATTGTCAACACTTTTTTATTAATACAACGAATCAACAGGTGTCTCTGGAACATATGATTCAAATGTTTCATTCCAGTTTACAACGTTGCCTATTTGTAATAAATGTCGTTTCTATTCTTTAGTAATTGATTGAAGTAGTTTAAATAGATTGAAGCCGCGTAAGCATATAGGCAAAGGCAAAATTACGAGAAAAAGAAGAATAACAGATATTTTTTGTGGAAAAAGTGTTTTCTTTGTTATAAAACAAAAAGGAAATTGAACATTATATCAATTTATAAAATTACCGACATTGATTTTAATTTATTATGTTTCGAAACAGTTTTATGAGAGGGAAATTACGTGATTTCATAATAAATTAACAACAAATATTACTAAAGCTGAATATTTAGTGCATAATGAAACTATAACCTCGACATGCTATTCATTATCGTGTTAAATAGACATTGAAATAATAATTTGATGCACATTTTATACAATTGAATAGAATTTAAAAAATCGTTGTGTCTTATTCGTCATTAATCCGTAACAGAATTTTTTTAGAAACGCGTTACCTTTTTAAAAACTCGTTACCCTTTTTGAGACTCGTAATTTTATAGTAGATATGTGGGCGGCTAAGGTCCGTTAAGTACATAGACCTTATGATAGGCCCGTCGTGTCGTATTTGCCTTCCTTTGTATCCCTAAATCGTGTTCCTTTAAGTAATTTAATATTTTGCGGTACCTTTTTCAAATAACGCGCTACCTTTATAGTTATTATTATTTAGAAACGCGTTACCTTTGTAGAAATTGGTTACCCTTTTTATTAACAAGTAATTTTATGGTTCGCGGTATCTTCGTTAAAAAACCCACATTTTCACTTTCTATAGTAACAGTGTCATCACATATCCTTATTACGCCCCTGTAAATTTATACATCGAGAAAGTATATCCAAGTAGGTCATGATCGTACTTTCTTCGTTGTTCTAACCTCAGTAACGGGCGGACTTTTGCACGCGAACGTCGCTATTTTGAAAATATAAAGAGTGTTTTTGTTTTTATAGCCGATATGAAGATAACCTTCGTGATAGCCTTATTGGTGACGGTATTTTACAAAGAAACCGTCCAACAATGTTTCCCCCCGTACGCCGGTAATCAACCCAATAGAAAAGGGTATTTCGATCTTTATTCGGGACAACAGGAATTTTCTTTAGCTTTGTTACACGCAGTTAATAAAGTTCTTCCTAATGAAAATTTATTTTTCTCGCCGTATTCTACGTATCACGCTTTGCTAATGGCCTACTTCTTATCAGGCAGACAGACAGAGAATTATTTGAAGAAAGTACTTAGACTTAACGCGAATCAGGTTTGTATTTACTATTTTTGTTATATAGTTATTATTTTTTTACGAAATTTAGTGAATTATACACCTCGAGCTATTTTCAAAACTGATTATGCCATTAAATAAAACACCATAGACAAAATATTATTAAGAAGTGTGTCTTGTGAAAATTCAATTTTTATAAAAGAAGAATTAAAGACATAACCACCATTTTGTTTTAAAACGTAAACAAGATATATCTCATTTTATATACACAGTGTTTTTCCGAAATAATCGGCTTAAATCATTTAAATATGACCGATATATTAAATAATAACTAATGTACAGGGTGTTTATTAGTTCAAATAGACGTATTTTATTGACAATAAGTTATTATAGTGATTAATTAAGTGTGTGAATTTTTCGTTTATAATCATTCAAAGTGTACTAAACATTCATATTTTACAAAGTATTATATTTTAAAATTCAGTATATAGGGTGCTTCATAACTTTTAAAAGTAATAGAAGCATAGATTTGTGCAAATATTGTTATTTTGTTAACATGATTGAAAAAAGTAATATGATATCATTTCTGTGTTACTTTTGATGTCAGTCGTTTGTGAAGAAATTGGAAGTTTTATTCAAGTTTTTTTAGGAAAAATCCGATTTATACGCCGCATACAAAATAGACAAATTTTCGACGCAATTATTCGCCAAAAATGCTTCGTACGAATTCACCAGCGCGAATAAAATATATGTGGAAAACGACGTACCGGTGAAAACGTGCGTTTTAGATGATTTCAACGACGAGCTCGAAATGAAAGATTTCAAAACGAATCCTGAACAAGCTCGAATCAGCATTAACCAATGGGTGGAAAATGTCACCCATCATATGATCAGGGATCTCATACCTCCCGGTACTATAGATTCAGCTACGAACTTAGTTTTGGTGAACGCTGCTTACTTCAAAGGTTTATGGGAGAATAAGTTCCCAGAAGAGTTCACCAGACCGGAAATTTTCTATGTCAGTCCAACGAAACAGATAATGGTGGATATGATGCATGTCGAAGGCACTTTTAAACATGGTGAGTACGTTTTTTCACATTTATGTAGATCTCCTGTTTAAATTTTTCGTTTTATCCTCGTTAATTTCGGTGATCCCCTCGTAATATCGTTGAATTTTGTTTCTATTTTTGAAATTTATTGTATCGGTTTTCTTTTTCTCGAAGATGTGTCTGAATCCTTGGGGGCGCATATACTGGAAATGCCTTACAAGGGCGATAATATAAGTATGTACGTGCTTTTGCCGCCGTGGTCCGACACCCAAAACGCCATTGAAAACACTTTGAAGAATTTGACTTTGGAAAATTTCAAGAACATAGTCGAGAACGACAATCTCATTTCCAAGACTGTTCAAGTTTCCTTTCCCAAGTTTAGTTTAGAGACAACTTTAGAAATGACCCCTGTAAGTATTTTTCGGTGTTATTATGGGGAACATTAATCGTTGTCACTAAGTTTCACAGGTTTTTAGTAGCTTTTGTTGGTGATTTGCTTTAACATGTTAATATAAAAAAAACTGTTTGTTTTCGAAAATAGGAACTTTTTTTAGAAACGCGTTACCTTTTGTAGAAACTCGTTACCCTTTTTACGGACACGTAATTTTGGACTATTTTTTTACAGTTATTTTTATTAAAAAACGCGTTACCTTTTGTAGAAACTCGTTACCCTTTTTACGGACACGTAATTTTGGAGTATCTTTTTACAGTTATTTTGATTTAAAAACGCGTTACCTTTTGTAGAAACTCGTTACCATTTTTACGGACACGTAATTTTGGAGTATCTTATTACAGTTATTTTGATTTAAAAACGCGTTACCTTTTGTAGAAATTCGTTACCCTTTTTACGGACACGTTATTTTGGAGTATTTATTACAGTTATTTTGATTTAAAAACGCGTTACCTTTTGTAGAAACTCGTTACCCCTTTTACGGACACGTTATTTTGGAGTATTTATTACAGTTATTTTGATTTAAAAACGCGTTACCTTTTGTAGAAACTCGTTACCCTTTTTACGGACACGTAATTTTGGAGTACCTTTTTACAGTTATTTTGATTTAAAAACGCGTTACCTTTTGTAGAAACTCGTTACCATTTTTACGGACACGTAATTTTGGAGTATCTTATTACAGTTATTTTGATTTAAAAACGCGTTACCTTTTGTAGAAACTCGTTACCCCTTTTACGGACACGTTATTTTGGAGTATTTATTACAGTTATTTTGATTTAAAAACGCGTTACCTTTTGTAGAAACTCGTTACCATTTTTACGGACACGTAATTTTGGAGTATCTTATTACAGTTATTTTGATTTAAAAACGCGTTACCTTTTGTAGAAATTCGTTACCCTTTTTACGGACACGTTATTTTGGAGTATTTATTACAGTTATTTTGATTTAAAAACGCGTTACCTTTTGTAGAAATTCGTTACTTTTTTTACGGACACGTAATTTTGGAGTATCTTTTTACAGTTATTTTGATTTAAAAACGCGTTACCTTTTGTAGAAACTCGTTACCCTTTTTACGGACACGTAATTTTGGACTATTTTTTTACAGTTATTTTTATTAAAAAACGCGTTACCTTTTGTAGAAACTCGTTACCCTTTTTACGGACACGTAATTTTGGAGTACCTTTTTACAGTTATTTTGATTTAAAAACGCGTTACCTTTTGTAGAAACTCGTTACCCCTTTTACGGACACGTTATTTTGGAGTATTTATTACAGTTATTTTGATTTAAAAACGCGTTACCTTTTGTAGAAACTCGTTACCCTTTTTACGGACACGTAATTTTGGAGTACCTTTTTACAGTTATTTTGATTTAAAAACGCGTTACCTTTTGTAGAAACTCGTTACCATTTTTACGGACACGTAATTTTGGAGTATCTTATTACAGTTATTTTGATTTAAAAACGCGTTACCTTTTGTAGAAACTCGTTACCCCTTTTACGGACACGTTATTTTGGAGTATTTATTACAGTTATTTTGATTTAAAAACGCGTTACCTTTTGTAGAAACTCGTTACCCTTTTTACGGACACGTAATTTTGGAGTACCTTTTTACAGTTATTTTGATTTAAAAACGCGTTACCTTTTGTAGAAACTCGTTACTTTTTTTACGGACACGTAATTTTGGAGTATATTTTTACAGTTATTTTGATTTAAAAACGCGTTACCTTTTGTAGCGTATTTTTAGATTGTTTCTTTTTTACCATTTTTTTTATTGAAATTTGTTGTTTTGACGTGAATTCGTTTCTTGAAACGACGCTACCTTAATTTTGAACACGTTATTTTATAGTTGGCGCAACATTTTTAAAAATGCGCTACCCGTTGGGAAATAAAGTTGCGCGTTATCTATTCCTTATTGTGGATTTCATCATTGTTTTATTATTGTGGTTTTTTTGCTTTTTGACCACAATTTGATTAGAAAAAAAAAGCGTTTTCTTTGTTATAAATACAATATTTTACATGTTGCGGTACCATTATAAAATTTGTAGTTTTCGACATCAATTCAATTGTTGAAACGGCGGTACCTTTTATACTATTTAGAAAAACGTTACCTTTGTAAAATAATGTGTATTCTTTCCAATACTTATTGTGAAATATCGCGCTACCCTTTCATTATATATTTCCCCATGTCGTATTCTTTGTTGAAAAATTTCGATTTCTATTTATCTTTGATGACATTTTTTCGGTTTTGATTCGATGAAGAGAGAAATAACAAATTACAAACTCGTTAATGCGCTACCTTTTTATGATGAAGTTAACGCGCTACCTTTTCAAGATCGCGTTAATGCGTTACCTTTTTGTGGTCCCTATAGCGCGCTACCTTTTCTGTGCTCTATCTTCTTAAAGTCGCGTTAATTCGCTACCTTTTTACGATCGCGTTAACGCGCTACCTTTCTACAATCGCGTTACCTTTTCACAGAATCAAATTTATATGATTTGATAACGAAATTTCTAAATTTGATATATGTATAAAACCTCCCCAATGTCTCAAAAAGTTCCACTCAATTTCCTAAATATATACAGAGTGATTAATTAAAAAAAAAAACGTTAAAAAATAATCTTTCAGATGACGTAACCTGTAGCAACCCCTATCCTAACTTCCCTCCCATTTCTCCACTCGATTTTAAAAAATTTATATACAGGGTGTTTGATTAAAATTTCGCTAAATTCGTGATATTAACATGTCTCGGTGGAGGTGGATATGTACATATTAAGAAAAAAAAAACTCGATAAAACACCCAGTATATTCTTCTTCTCTCCGCTCATTAACTTCTCCTAACAAACTTTTCTTCTGTGGTAGATCTTGAATTCTTTGGGTGTGGGAAGTCTATTCAAATCGAACGCCGACTTTAGCGGCCTCTCTAGGAAAAAGTTGTCGCTAGGTGAAGGCATACATAAAGCAAGGATCGAAATAAACGAACGTGGTTCGCAAGCGGCGGCCGCCACCGCATTTTTCTCCTTCAGAATGTTGGGAGACGACGACGGAATCGTCAAATTCAGATGCAACCGACCTTTCATTTATATCATTCATAATCATCACACGCATACCGTACTTTTCGTTGGCATATTTAGGGCGGCGCTCAAATAATAAATGACCGTCGTACAAAAAATTTCACCAACTTTATACAATCTTTATAAATTTAACTTTCACGCAGCTTCCAATTGACCATAATCGTAACGTTAAGTTTTTGTCTATTGTCGGTTATTCGGTAAATTTACCGATATCAAACAAATAATAATCCGAAGCGAACAAATAATACTTATTTCAGGAAAATTCGCCATTTTTAGTACGTTTATAATCATTACAATAATCTAATAGCTCTTCTCCACGATCCGCAAGCTCTTCTCAGTGGTCCGCAAGCTCTTCTCGGTGGTCCGCAAGCTCTTTTATTATAACGTTCCATTAGATCTTATTGACGATCGCCAATTTCTTTCAAATGTCCGCGAGCCCATTTAAACTGTTTGCAAGCTCTTTCCAACGGTCCGCGAGCTCTTCTCGATAGTCGACAGTCTTTTAAAGAACCCCAAGACTCTTTAAACTGTTTGCAAGCTCTTTCCAACGGTCCGCGAGCTCTTCTCGATAGTCGACAGTCTTTTAAAGAACCCCAAGACTCTTTAAACTGTTTGCAAGCTCTTTTCGGCGGTTCGCGAACTCTTCTCGATAGTCGACAGTCCTTTAAAGAACCGCCAGCTCATTTAAACCGTTTGCAAGCTCTTTTCAACGGCCCGCGAGCTCTTCTCGATAGTCGACAGTCTTTTAAAGAGCCCCAAGACTCTTTCCAACGGTCCGCGAGCTCTTTCCAACGGTCCGCGACATCATTTCAATAGTTTTCAGTGTTTTAAATGACCGCGAGCTCATTTAAACTGTTTGCAAGCTATTTTCAACGGCCCGCGAGCTCTTCTCGACGGTCCGCAAGATCATTTCAATAGTCTTCTGTCTTTTAAATGACCGCAAGCTCATTTAAACTGTTTGCAAGCTCTTTCCAACGGTCCGCGAGCTCTTTCCAACGGTCCGCGAGCTCTTAATTGTTTTAACGGTCCACTAGCTCCCTCCTAGGGTTCCGCGAGCTCTCCCGCAGTAAAGGAAAAGCGAAACCAATTATTTTCTCGAAATTTTCCATTTGGTGTCCGTCATTTTCAATGGAACGTCTTAGAATATCAGATTTCATCCAACGCAATCGTAAAAATCTCATTTTTAAGGTTATGTCTCTCTAATTTTCATATCATTTATACTTATATTCATGGTTAGTGCCATAAATTTTGTTTATAACCAGTTTTCGTAATAAATTTTTATCAAATATCGTATTTTTTTATTGCAATAAAAAACCGAAAATAATATCTTTCGGCTTTGTTTTCACTGCATGTCCACACCCCGTCAAGTGCTTTAACAAAATCAACATTCGAGGTTTTCGGTAAACTCATTTTGGGGGCTTTTTTCAAGGTATGTAATCAAATTTTATTTTATTATACAAGAATTGTTCAATGAAAACTATTTATTTCTATATATCATTATATATTTCTCACATTTTTTAATAATTATTGACAGTATTTTTCGTTAGTACCTCGTATACCATTTATTTTCATGTATCACTTCGTATTCCCGTCATTACTTTGTTTTTATGATAAGATCTTTTGTTCTAACCCCGTATACTATTTATTTTCATATTCCACCTCGTATTTTCGTCATTATTTGATTATCATTGATAGAATCTTTTGTTTTACCCCCGTATACCATTCATTTTCATTTATCAATTCCAAATTTATTTATTATTTTGTTTATATTGATAAAATCTTTCGTCTTTCCCCCGTATACTATTTATTTTTCCATATTTCTTCTTTATTTTGCTTTTATTGATAAAATCTTTTGACTTACCTCTGTATACCATTTATTTCCATTTATCACTTCGAGTTTTCCTCATTATTTTCTTTTTATTGATAGAATCTTTTGTTTCGCCCCCGTATACTCATAGTCCACCTCGTATTTTCGTCATTATTTTGTTATTATTGATATAATCTTTTGTTTATCCCCGTATACTATTTATTTTCATATATCACCTTCTATTTTTGTCATTATTGTATTGTTAATAACAGAATCTTTAGTTTTACCCCCGTATATCATTTATTTTCATATAACACCTCGTAATTTCGTCATTATTTTGTTATTATTGATAGAATCTTTTGTTTATCCCCCGTATACTATTTATTTTCATATATTAAATGTTATTGTTAACATTATGCTTTGATCTGACCCCGTATATTTATTCGTTTAAACTGAACAATTCGATTAATCGATTGAAGCGATTTAAAGTGAATCGATAGATTTTAGGATCGATCGGTTTGGAAAATCTGTTCAATTCCAACGCCGATTTCAGCTCCCTCTCTCCGCAACCGGTGTATTTAGGTGAAGGTATCCACAAATCTAGAATAGACGTGGACGAAAATGGTACTCAATCGTCCAGCGCCACCGCTTTCCTAGGGTTTAGAATATACGAGGGACCCGTTACAAGATTTATATGCAACAGAACTTTTATATATTTTATTTACAATAAAAAAAGCCACACCGTTTTATTCGTCGGTATAATGAGATCGCCGAATAAAGCCGAATCGATGTTAGGAGTTTAATAAAATAGTTTTTTTTTTTTATTAATACGATAATTTTTTATAAAAAATATACCTGAATCCCGAAAAAATCCTTAATTTTTCTAAAAAAAAATATACCCCGGTATATTTAACGATTTTACATTGGAAATTATATCATTACCCCCATATTTCGAATAAATACGTTTCATTGTATGTATAGAAAAAACTTTTCTCAGTGTATATTCAGTTCTGGTTAAAAGTTTAATCATCAACGATTATTTCCTTTTGACAGTGTTGCCCGATCAGATTTCCTTCGATATTTTGCACGAAGAATTAATTTTGTTTGAATATCAAGGGAAAATTGTATAATTAGCTGATATTTTATAAAAAATCTATTTTTATTCAATTTAAATTATTAATATTTTTTTTGGAAAAATATTTTGTACACGCTATTTTAAACAAATTTATTCCCCCTAATTTAACTCCCATCAAAAATGCTTGGCAACACTGTTGTTTGCTTAGAATATGATATAGCATCAGCCATTTCGAAACTTTATCCTTCTCTCTTTCTCTTATTGTATTTCGGGTTTTCCTTCTCTTCTTAACTAGTTTATAAAGAAAACGAAGAATCATAATAAATTGACAATAAAATTTTATGTAAATAGTATTTTACGAAATTTCAACAATAAATACCAGAGTTTTCGAAAAATCTATCATGAGAATGAAATAAGAAAATCGAGGTATGTAGTTTTTGTTAATAAATTAACTTTTTATTTGATACTTTTTGTAGTTTCGTGATTAATTTCCTTCTAAGTACCTAACCTCAATTTTAACTTATTATAAATCCAAAAATTTATATGTGCACTATGTATTTGGGCTTTATTGCTGTAATATACTTAGCTTTTTGTACGTAAACTTTTTAGTATTAAGCCTCCACTTAATAACAACTTCCTATATACAAGGTGATTCGTTATTATATTGAAATGTAGACATTTGTTCGTACGAAAAAGTATGATTCAAATTTTTCCTGTAGATTCTTCAATATATGGGAGTAGGAGATCTTTTTGACCAAGATTCCGATCTGTCAATGTTATCCGATACTAAAGTAACTCTAGGGGGATCTATTCATAAAGCGAAAATACAAGTTACGGAAGAGGGGACGAAAGTAGCTTCCGCTACCACGTTTTTCAGTTTCAGATCAAGTAGACCCGCAGAACCGGCTCAGTTCATTTGCAATCATCCGTTTATCTACATGATTTACGAAAAAGTACAAAGGGCCGTACTTTTCGGGGGCGTTTTTAGAAGGCCTTATTAAGAAACAAAAATTCAATGTATTCAAATCAAATTAGATTAATAAATATTTATTTAATATACTTAGTGAGGTGTTTTTATTAATTGTAATGGAAATTCAGTGTGTTTAAATGATTTGTACATTTTTTTAAATAAATATTGATCCATATCCGGCTTTAGGAAATTTATTGAAATCAACCCTGAAGGAAATTACGAAGCGTGCGCAAATTTTTCAAAATGGTTGAAAATTTACGTCAAATTAACAAAAATTTGGCTTAATGGAGGTTTTGACTCATTTTTTTCAATTTTTGCGAAAAATCGTGATTTTTTTCTAATTTGGATTGTATTTCAAAAGAAACTAAATTTTCACTGTTTTTGCCAAAATTATCAAATTTAAGATAAATATAAATTTGTTTTCCACTTTTCTCTAAAAATTTGAGGTTAAGTGAAAAATATTGAAGTGAAATAACAAAAATTGCGTAAAAATATTGTGCACACCTTGAATATCATAAGTATTGGAATAGTACCATTCAAAATGGAGAAAAAATGAGCTGCACATAGTCAAAACTATATAAAATAGAAAATAATCTGATAGAAATGAATATGTAGAAAATGAAAAAATGATACAAAGAAGACAAAAATTTATAGAAATAACTTGAAAAATTGAAAAGAAACAACAAATTTGGTTTTGATATGTAAAAAGACATCTGGACGACGTGTACCTCCCCAAAAAACCAGAATTTATACCACAGGAACAAAAAAAATAAAATGCCTACGTGAAAAGTCAAAAAACAATATGAAGAAAATGAAAATTGATTGAAATAACTTATAAAATTGAAAAACAACAAGGAATTTGGTTTTGACACATAAAGAATCAACAGGAAGACAAATGGCCCCCCAAAAAACCAGAATTTATATCACAAAAACATAGAAAACAAAATGTCTACGTAGAAATTGAAAAAATTATACAAAGAAGACTAAAATTTACATAAATAACTGAAAAAACTTGAAGAAAATAAGGAATTTGGTTTTGACACATAAAGAAAATCTGGACGACAAATGGGCCCCCAAAAAACCAGAATTTATCCCACAGAAACAAAGAAAACAAAATGTCTACGTAGAAATTGACATAAATAACTAAAAAAACTTGGAGGAAACAAGGAATTTGGTTTTGTTACATGAAGAGATATTAGGACAACATAAGGGCCCCTAAAAAGTCAGAATTTATACCACTGGAACAAAGGAAACAAAATAGTATATAAGAGGGAATAAAAAAAACTGATAACATCTGAAAATTGGGAGAGTTACTTTGTTTGAGACTGAAAAGGTGGTAAGTAATAAACATGGAACTTTCAAAACATTTGAAAAGATATTAAAATGAAAACCACCAAACTTTTCTAGTAATTTAATAAACAATAATATTAATAATAACCAGTTCTAGTCTTCCTATTCAAAAATCGATACAAATACTTCACCCTCTTTTCCAGCTGATAGTATTTCGTAGGTCTCGCTATAGGGTACGCCGTTTGACTCAATACCTTCCTTTTTCTAACCATTACTTGGAACTCGTTACCTTTTAAACCTCTCAACCATCTCGGCATGTTATACAGAATCTTCGACGGGTGTAATTTTTCGTTTCCTAATATATCGATGTAATCGTTTTGACCAAACAGCGCTCTTTTTTCCGACCAAGAGTCTTTCGGTTTATAAATGGGCATGGGTAATCTTTTCCCGTCTTTTTCTCGTGGTAACAATCCTTTTTGTAGCATTTTATCATCGTAACCATATCGGGAAATTATTCCTTCTTTGACTCTTTCTGCGTGGTAACGAAATCGGACACAATTAATTTGAGGTAGATATACATTAAAATTGTGTACGGCACTAAGAAATCCTTTTGATATTAGAGACATCACTTTTTTCTTAATTATAAAATTATTGACACTATTAACATAACCTCAAAATTTCTTCTTATTATTCATAGAATTTGAAGCTAAGTATGATAATAATACAGTTATTTATATCGTTTTAGTAACTGTCAAAAAAAACAGGTATTATTACACGTTTATTTGAATTAATTCAACTAATTACATATAATACATACATTATGTAGTATATTATTATATCTACCAGTTGAAGTTTGATTATTATAAAAGATGTATCGCGAAAAATTGCCTGAGCTGTCAGACGTTTTAAACGACAGATAAATTACGTGTCAATATAGGGCAGTTTAAATATTTTTTTACAACATATTTGATGTTAGGTAAGTGAATATATAATAAAATTGAATAATTTATCAGTGAAATGTAGGAATTGATCCCTCTGCCAAATTATATTCATTAGTTTTACGTTAAAAAGTATACGTAATTATATCTTGTTACGTATTTATCACAACAGGATGCAATTTCACGATATTTCAGATCTCCCGTTAAACTTGAACAATTGTGATAGTTTTCCCATGTCCAGGAAAAGGACAAGAAGTTATTCAGAGGATATGAATTCGTTACATTTACCTACACATCTACCGCAATTGGTAAGTATCATATCGTCTATTTTATTAAATTTACGTCTCGAGAAGCATATTTAGTTGGGTTTGTGTTTATATAATGTAATGATTTCATTTTGCTAGGTAAAATTTCGCTTATCTTGAAATTAGAGTAATGAAAAATATGTTTCTTCCTGTTTGATTTAATCAACAAACAATTGGTGTAGTATTATAATAAACTTGATATTTGAGATTAATTTCATCAGATAATTTAGTAAATAAACTTTGATTATACGAAATCCACAGTTTTATAAACCACTTCACTCGGAATTTACATTTTTATCATAATAATACATTCGTTGATTTTTATTAGTGTACCAAAAATTGTTTCAATTACAACGAACAATAAATAGTTAAAATTTATGTGTTACATGTGAAAAGAGAAGTAGTTTCAACATTTTCTAAAACATGAACTGTGATTTTACACCCAACAGACGACAATCCATATTTGAGATGAAATTGGTAAATAAACATTCCAATATTAAAAATAAATATTTAATCTTTTTTCTAAATAATGTGATGTTTGTCCTATATAAATGACATATTATGGGCTATAACTTTTGATTGGGTCGTTAGATGCTGCTGAAATTTTCGTGGGTTAAACTAGATTTAATTTTTGATACCACCTTATGACTTTTCAATCTATTTTCCAAATATTGTGATTTTTGTCTTACATAAACGGTATTTTATTGACGATAATTTTTGATTGTTTTCCTATATTTTAAATTCGTACATACGAGGGGCAATGCTAAAATTCATTTAAATATCATTTTATTTTTTGTTTATTGATAATTTGGTTTCAATGTACATTTCAAATAGTTTATTTGTTCGTTATATAATCAGCAATCTAATCTCATTACTAATATTATTGAACAGATAAAATTATTTTTAAATTGTATAAATACCATCGGGAAAATAAATTTTTCCATAGACAAATATATATTAAATATAGATAGATAACGTACGATAATTCTACAATTGTACAAACAACAAATTTGGGTAAATCAATACGGGGGGCGTTGGAAAATTCTCCGAAACTCTATAAATATACGAGTGATTCGATTGGTGGGAATATTTAGTTAACAAGTGAAAAATGATTTTTTTTTTTTAAACTTCGTTATGAAAATCGAAGGAACGTAATTAATATTTATTCACACACATAACCTCAATTTATATATCAATTTTAACCTTTTATTGACGTCGAAACGTTTAATTTTAATATGTATCACTTGAAAAGTGTTCAGGGTTGTATTTTTCGTATCTACCCGGTTCGGAATCATTCTCAAAAATCGTTAGTTTAGCGTTTTCGATGCACCAAGATCCATTTATCGATAACTAAGACGCCTGAAATTAATACTTGACTTTCTTTTTGCTTTTTTTTTAATTTCTAATCGATAAAACCGGAAATAGTATTTTCCGACGTCTGGAATATCGATAAATGGATTCTACGATGTCGAAAACGTCAAATTAACGTGTTTTTTCCATGATTCCAAATCGGAAAGTATAGTCATAGTACGATTTTTTTTTGCTCTCGTTGTAGTCGTCGACTTGCGGTCCGGCTCTGTTCAGCGACGAACCGGAAGCGATGAGAATACGAGACGCATGCGATTATTCTCAAAAAATTACGTACGAAATAGCAAAAAGCGGACGAGCGCCTCGACGGATACGAGTCTACGCCGACGGTATATACGATTTATTTCATCAAGGCCACGCCAGGCAATTATTACAAGCAAAAAACGTTTTCCCCAACGTTTATCTTATCGTTGGAGGTGAGTAAGTAATCCTAATACCCTCATATATCTTTCTATTTACTTTCAATAGATCTTTCATTCATATAATATTTCGTTTACGTCTGGTATTTGTTGATATGAGTTTTTCGATAGAAAATTTGAAATCGCCCTCGTATATATGACGTCGAACGATGTTTTTGTTGTTTTTTCTCATAGAATTTGTGATGCAAGCAATCATTAATTGAAAAATGAATTATTATTATTTTTTTAATTACGTTTGACGTGTGAAAAAATTAATTTTTTCGTCGACCTTGTATATTGAAATTAATTTTTACATCGAGAAGATCGTTTAAAAAAAAAGTGGCGTGATTAGGTGGGTCAAGGTCGTCAAGTTATATGCATAGATAATAAAAAATTGTCGAATTGCATTAAATTTGAAGTAGTTTCAATATTTCTTTACCAGAGACGTACTCAATGTTTTTCAATTTAATTCAAATATTCGAAAACTAAAAATAGTCGTTTTATTTGAAAGTTTATTTATTCTAAGGACGTACATAACCTCAAAATAAACTATTTTTTCGAGGACGTAACTTCAAAACAAAATAAATAAATAATTATTTTTTGCGTACATAACCTAAAATATTTAGAAATCTTTAGATTTGCGGTATGTAGGAATAGAAACCTTGAAAAATTATGTCTCCCGTTACATAACCTCCAAAGAAGATGAATGCATAATTTTTTACTTTCATTCTCATTTTCCGAATGAATCCAACGTTCATTTTCGTTTTCCGAATGAATCTAACATTCTTTTCTGTTCTCCGAATTGATCTAACATTAATTTCTGTTTTCCGAATGAATCCAACATTCATTTCCGTTTTCCGAATGGATCCAACATTCATTTTCGTTTTCCGAATAAATTTAACGTTAATTTCCGTTTTCCGAATAAATTTAACGTTCATTTCCGTTTTCCGAATGGATCCAACATTCATATCCGTTTTCCGAATGGATCTAATGTTCATTTCCGTTTTCCGAATGAATCCAACATTCATTTCCGTTTTCCGAATGAATCCAACATTCATTTCCGTTTTCCGAATGGATCCAACATTCATATCCGTTTCCGAATGGATCTAATGTTCAATTCCATTTTCCGAATGAATCCAACATTCATTTCCGTTTTCCGAATGGATCCAACATTCATATCCGTTTTCCGAATGGATCTAATGTTCATTTCCGTTTTCCGAATGAATCCAACATTCATTTCCGTTTTCCGAATGAATCCAACATTCATTTCCGTTTTCCGAATGGATCCAACATTCATATCCGTTTTCCGAATGGATCTATTGTTCAATTCCATTTTCCGAATGAATCCAACATTCATATCCATTTTCCGAATGAATCCAACACTCATTTCCGTTTTCCGAATGAATCTAACGTTCATTTCCGTTTTCCGAATGTATCTAATCTTAATTTCAGTTTTTCGAATGAATCCAGTATTCATTTGCATTTTCCGAACGAATTTAACTTTCATTCCCATTTTCCGAATGAATTTTTAAAAAACACATTTGGTATCGAAACAGTTTGCAGTGACGCCATGACGCACAGCAAAAAAGGTCGTACCGTAATGAACGACGAAGAACGTTACGAAGCCTTAAGACATTGTCGATACGTGGACGAAATAGTCCGCGACGCGCCATGGGAATTGAACGAAGACTACGTCAAAGCGCACAAAATCGATTTTATAGCCCACGACGATATACCGTACGAATCGCAAAATAGCAACGACATATACGCACCGTGGAAAGCGAAAGGGATGTTCGTGGCGACCGAAAGGACGGAGGGCGTATCGACGTCCGATATCGTCGCTAGGATAGTGAGAGATTACGACATATACGTAAGAAGGAATTTGGCGCGAGGATATTCGGCCAAGGATTTGAATATATCCTACCTCAGCGAAAAGAAGATTCGGTTGCAGAATAAGATGCACGATTTGAAGGATAAAGGACGAAGAGTATTGGATACTATAGGTAAATATAGGTAATTTAAATTACCGCGGGGAATTTTATTATATATATTTTTTTTTTCAAATTTTCCTACAGGAGAACGTAAGGACGACATGATAGCGAAATGGGAGGAAAAATCCAGGGAATTCATCGAGAATTTTTTGTTGTTGTTCGGTAGGGAACGTCTATCGAACATATGGAACGAAAGCAAAGAGAAAATATTGAGCGCTCTGAGTCCCCCGGTATCGCCGCATCCGCCCGCCAGTCCTACCTCTAGCGACGACGAATTCGATTTTTCCGAAGACGGTATGCCGCCGCCTATCAAATCTCAACGCATCGACGATTCGACGCCGCCTTCGTCGTCGTCGACGTCGAGAAATAATTATTACAGCGTCGACGATTATAGCGACGAAGAAGACGTTTCGATACCGATGAAAAACGGGAAGTTATAACTGTTTCGAATATATATGTATATATATTTTTCTTTTGTTGATTTTAATGAAATTTTGAAAAATTCGTTAGTGGTTTTAGATGATTGTGATCCGTTCTCGCGGCTTTATACGCCATTGTATTTTTATTTCGAATTGCGTCGAAAAGTCGATGAGATTTTGTTGTACGAAACGTTGGCGCGGTTAAATTATTGAATGTGTGAAATTATTTTACCAAAATTTTTATTTATTTATTGAATATTTGATTGTTTCGGTTGTCCGTCCGGTGATTATGCTTTTCAGACGAGGATTATGCAAAATTACCTATGAAATATGCATAATTACCTATGAAATATGCGAAGTTACCGATGAAATATGCAAAATTATCGATGAAATATACGGAATTACCGATGAAATATGCGAAATTACCGATGAAATATACGAAATTTCCAATGAAATATGCGAAATTACCGATGAAATATGCGAAATTACCGATGAAATATGCGAAATTACCGATGAAATATGCGAAATTGCCGATGAAATATACGGAATTACCGATGAAATATGCGAAATTGTTGGTAATTATGCATAATTACCAATGAAATATGCGAAATTACCGATGAAATATACGAAATTCCCAATGAAATATGCGAAATTACCGATGTTATATGGATAATTGTCGTTAATTGGGTAAAATTGTCGATGAAATATGCAAGATTACCAAGGAAATATGCGAAATTACCGACCAAATTTGCAGAATTACCGATGAAATATGCAAAATTAACGAAAAAATATGCGAAGTGACTGATGAAATATGCGAATTTGTCGGTAATCATACAAAATTAACGAATTTCATATGTATAATTACAGTTTAAATATGTACAACCAAGTTCCTTGTTGAGGTAAATGTCAAAAATTCGACATAATCGCCGAAAATTATTGATAATATCTGTTAATAACCAGATTAATTACGAAATATGGATAATTACCGACAACTACGTATAATTACCGTCGATTATGCATAAAGACCGATAGAATATGCAAAATTACCGGATAAATCGTCGTAAATATGCATAATTACCGACTAAATACACATAATCACCGGGAATTGCCGCCGATTGTTCTTTATTTCAGACAGAACATCCAAAATTACCGATGAAATTTGCATAATTACCGACAAAATATGCATAAATGCCGATATATATATATATATATATATATATATATATATATATATATATATATATATATATATATATAATTATCGACAAAATATGCACAATGACCGACCACTACGAATTATAACAGACGAAATATTTACTCAATATAATCGCACATTCTCTCAGTAAATTTAATTTATGCGACATAATCATCGATAATTACACATCATTATTGACGATTGTGCATATGCACCGATAAAATATGCTTTATTACTGGCTTAATCACATTTAATTTTATGGAAAATGTAGATAATCGGTATTTATGCATATTTTGTCGGTAATTCTTCATATTTTGTTGGTATTTATGAATATTTTGGCGGTAATTTTGCATATTTTGTCGGTAATTATGCATATTTTATCGGTGTTTATGCATATTTTGTCGGTATTTATTCATATTTTGTCGGTAATTCTTCATATTTTGTTGGTATTTATGCATATTTTGTCGGTAATTCTTCATATTTTGTTGGTATTTATGAATATTTTGGCGGTAATTCTTCATATTTTGTTGGTATTTATGCATATTTTGTCGGTAATTCTTCATATTTTGTTGGTATTTATGAATATTTTGGCGGTAATTTTGCATATTTTGTCGGTAATTTTGCATATTTTGTCGGTAATTATGCATATTTTATCGGTGTTTATGCATATTTTGTCGGTATTTATTCATATTTTGTCCGTATTTATGCATATTTTGTCAATAATTTTGCATACTAGAACGGTAATTTTTTATACTTGTTGGTAGTTTTGTATATTTTGTCGGCATTTTGGCATATTTTGTCGGAAATTTTACATATTTCGTCGGTAATTTTGCATATTTCTTCTGTAATTCCACAAAATTACCGACATTTTTGCATATTTCATCGGTAAATTCGCATATTCCGTCAGTCATTATGCATAATAACCGGACGAATTATATTCACCGTAACTTTTATATACATTGTTTCTTGATTAGAATAAAAAAAAAATTATTATGTATTTTTGTGTACCGATCAACTTTTTTTCTTAATACAGTAAAGCGGTTATTTAATATTGTTTCCAAAATAAATTTCGTTGCGATTATTTATTTTTTGAGCGATATTAAAAGCGTCTTACCTTACAATTTTTCGTTTCCGTTTTCTGAATCCCTCAAAAGTCCTGGATATATTTTCGATAAATTTTCACTTCGGAGGATCAAATTTCAGAAAGTAGACCGTCAATTTGACAGAAGTTACCGATACTTTAATCGCGAGGTATTGGAGTATCGTCAATGGTAGGGTTATGTAGGTATTTTCACCTACCGAGATGACATTTCGCCAAAAGAAATCGTTCCAAGATACAAACTGATGTATTTTCACCTGACAAGAATGAAATTTCACCATGAAAAGTGATTTTTGTTGAAAAAACAACTGGTCCTCATGTATTTTCATCCGAATGGGATGAAATATCACAACTAAAAGTGATTTTTGGTGAAAAAGTAACTGGTCCTTATATATTTTCATCCGAAAGGGATGAAATTACACCACAAAAAGTGTTTTTTGGTGAAAAAAGTACTGATTCTTTTGAATTTTCACGTAAATGAATGAAAATTCACAAATTCGGTAAGGATAATAACAGATTTCAGGAAATTTTCACTGAAAGGGATGAAATTTCACCATAAAAAGTGTTTTTGGTGAAAAAATCAAGGTTCATATATAATTCCACTAAAAGGAATAGGATTTTACAATAAAAAAGTGTTTCGGGAAGAAAAAAAACCGATTTCAATAATTTTTCACTGAAAGGGAAGAAGTTTTACCATAAAAAATTTTTTTTGGTGAATAAATAACTAGTTGCCATGTATTTTCACCAGAAAGGGATAAAATTTCGCCATAAAAAGTGTTGTTTGGTGAAAAAATACTGATTCTTATGTATTTTCACCTAAATTAATGAAAATTCACCATAAAAAGTGTGTTTTGATGAAAAAATAACTGATTCGCACTTATCTTCACCAGAAATTAATGAAATTTCACCATAAAAAGAGTTTTTGGTGGAAAATTTTATGATTCCTACGTATTTCCACTGAAAGAGATGAAATTTCACCATAAAAAAGTGTTTCTGGAAGGAAAATAACCGATTTCGCTGAGTTTTCAGTGAAAGGGATGAAATTTTACCATAAAACGTGTTTTTTTGGTGAAAAAATAACTGGTTCTCATGTAAGTAAACGTAGCTTAAGATATTATCAATAATATTTCTTCTTTTTTAACGTTCACGTTAATATTTTTTACTTGACCTCAAGCTCGGTTTACACGTCTCCAATATTCTACTAATTAATACACACATTAATAATTTCTCACTAGATTAAATTAACAAATCTAGAAACAGTAAATCGAATAAAAGATATAAATCCATGATTTTCACTTAAATAATTTTGACGAAAACGTGGGAACGCAGCTTAAGATGTTATCGATACTACTTCTTCTTTTTTAACGTTTGCTGACGTTTTCTTACTTTACCTCAAGTTCAAGTTTACACGTTTCCAATATTCTACCAATTAATACACATCATTAATAATTTCTCACTATATCCCATCAACAAATCGAGAAGCTGTACCTCGATTAAAAGGTATAAATCACAAAATCGATGATTTTTATTTAAAAAAAATTTAAACGGGGACGTGTGAACGTAGCTTAAGATATTATCGATATTACTTCTTCTTTTTTAACGTTTGCTGACACTTTGTTACTTGACCTCAAGCTCGGTTTACACGTCTCAAGTATTCTACTAATTAATACACATGATTAAAAATTTATTTTTTTACTTGATCCATTAACAAGTCGAGAAGAAATAATTCGAATAAAAGATATAAATCACTAGATCGAACGTTTCCAGTAAATAAAAATTCACCGACTAAACATCTGTACTCGATTAACACCGAAAACGTGTGAACGTAGCTTAACATATCGATACGACTACGTAATCACATGACTACTTTAAAAAAAATATTAACGATTATTTTGATAAAAATTCACATACCCATATCTTATCATTATCATATCTAACTGAACTAATAAAAAGACTGCAAGGGTATTTAATTAGTACACAATCGGTATAGTGTTATTCTTGATAAGGAATTTTTTATTAAATCCCCGTTTTTCCTTATCTGCTATTTACAGTTTAAATTTATACTTAATTATGATAATCACTTCTAGTTAAGGCGAAAATATTTTTTACGAGTTGTTTTTCCAATAAAAAGATGAACGTATAAGTGACATTATTATTGCGAATTTATTCGAAATTGAATAAAAAAAAAATCGTAAACGAGTGGTAGAAAATTAGAAATGGTCAGATGCTTAGACGGAATAACAATTACATTGACCCTGAGGGGTCATCTCGGTATATCACTCGACCTCGAAGTAACACGTGGTCAATTGCTGTCGGAAACGATATCGCTTCGTCTTCTATCAATTTCGAAAGAGGTGCCCGAGGACCAAGAAGATCTCTAAGGATTGTAAGTTTTTGTTAATACGCAGTTGTTCGAAAGTAAATATTTACATAACGAGAATAATGTCATTCTTAATACAAGTTTTTTATCGTTAGTATAAATGTCTCTCCCTATATACTCATACAGTATCATTTTTATATATTGTAATTAATCTCCATATTTACAACTATCTATAAAATATCGATAACAAATAATCCGTTAATGATGTTAATCTGGGAAATATTATTATATATGTTCAATTTAATTTAGTTTTTTAATATTTTGTAATAAATACCGAGGAAGCGATATTGGTACAAACTAGAATGAACGAAGTTGACATATGACATTGTCACTGTTGACAGTGACAGTTATGTCAGTGTAGTTTAATGTTGAATGTCAAAAGTTAAAAAAAAAGTTTATGTATTTTTATTTTTAATAATTGTCCCTGTGTTTAAATATTATTATTCGCGGCTGTGATTTTTTTTTCACATTTAATGTGACCGAAGTCATCAAATGGCTACCGACAGTATTTTTGGTTATGTTCCACAAATCGGGAGTGACGGATATGTAAGTCTTTTTTATTAATTTTTTCAAAATGTTGACTTCCTAGTTTGACCCAGTATAAACGTTGTATCATTTTTTTTAAATCTACAATAGTTTCTAAATAATGTTGGAAGGTATGATGTCATGAACTAATTACAGGGAATATCACCATAATCAATAATAGACATTTATCATTAAAAAAACTAGAACACGCCTTGTTAATTAGTTTTAATGTTTTTAACTTGTTTTAAAGTCCAAATCTTATTTATATTATTAAAAAATTAACCATATTTTCAACAGAATTTCATTTTTATAACAAAATACTTGATAATAATTTTTTTAAGTTTCTAAATCGTTGTTTGCGTATTAAACTTCAATATACAAGTACCAAATAGAAATTATTTCATTAAAATACTATTTGTAAATTGTTTTATAACAAAATTTTGCGGTTATATTTCAGAGTGAAGAACCTACAAATAAATTACGCCTTAGAGTGATTTGTGCTAAAAATCTCATTAAAAAAGATATATTTGGGGCAAGGTAAACGAAACGATAATTTTTTCCTGATAATTTCATTACAAATATCGCATTTTCAGTGATCCTTATGTAAGAATTGATTTAAACAGCGCAAATGGGGAAGAAACAATCGATTCTGTACTTACGAAAACAAAAAGAAGGGTAAGTACACACATTTAAACCCCTAACATCATTTGTACATCTATTTTATGTACCCAACATTCTCTTTTATAATTAGAAGTTTGTTTGAATTCCTGTTTCTGGATTTTATCTATGATTTTACATTGAAAAAGTTCAATAATGACTTTTTCGTCAGTTTTTTTTATTAAACTTGAGAAATTGTGCCTCTTTATTTGGTTAAATGTAAACAGAAGTTACAAAAATGATTATAATTTATGATTCAAACCTTATTTTGTAAAGGGAGAAATTTCCTGCTTAAATTTTGAGATTACAGTGAATGAATCATTTAATTATGAATCATGTACTTCAGATTTGACTCCCAGTGGATTCTTCTGTTTCCTAATTAGGAAATTTTGCTTGATTTCCATCAAATAAGGTAGGGATGAATGTCTACTACATTTTGAGGGTTAGAAACAAAGTTGAAACACCTTTGGGAAGATATTTATTGACTTGAAAGGAGATTATGTGAAATTTTACAGCTTTCTTGGGGCTACAATTCAAGAAACCCTTAATGTACGAGCGTTTTCCCCAGATTTCACTCCTAATTGCTTCTTCCATTTCCTAGTTTGATGTTTTTGCTTGGAAAACAAAGATTTTCATCAAGCGAGGGAGTTATGAGTGTCTACTTCGTTTGGAGGGTTGGAAATGAAATTAAAACACCCTTGGGAAGATATTTATTGACTTGACAGGAGATTATGTGGATTTCTTCAACTTTCTTGCGGCTACAATTCAAGAAACCCTTAATTGTCCACTGTTATCTCCAGATTTGACTTCCAATGGCTTTTTCCCTGTTTCTTGAACCCAAAAACTCGCTTTAGGAATTATCAATTGGTTGAACAAGACCTTTTTTTGTAAAGTGTTTGTCTTGAAAATTGAAAACCGCAACTAAATTGAAAAAAAATCAAACTTTTAACCGTTCTAAATATTCCCAGACAACCCTCGTATATACTCATTCATTTATTATTATTTTTCGTTTGATTATTTAATCGATGCAGTCGACACGTCACCCGAAAATCAACATTTTTATTAAATATTTTACTTTCAGACCCTTAGTCCGGAATGGAATGAGGAATTTATATTTAGGGTAAGTATTTAAATTAAATATGTAATAAAATTCAAAATTCCCGCTGTAACATTACGAACTGTCCATGGATTTAATATCAAAGATAGAGGGACATTTAAGAGAAATTGTACTAGAGGAAGAGAAGTAGGAAAAGCATTGGTTTATCTCTCTCTATTCCCCAAATCAAAACTTGTTTTACTGCTCTCTCTCCTCAAATCGTTGACGTCATGATGATCCAATCAGAATAGAGTAGAGAAGTTCGGATTTAATTGAATTCAACTCCCTCTATCTTTATTATTAACTCTATGGAATTGTCACGTGACCATGATCTGTCATCTGAGTTATAAACAAATATCCTGGTCTTTCAAAATTAACCAAACTTGACATTTTTTAGGAAAAATTCAATAAAAATAGTGAAAAACGGAAAATTCGTTTCACAAATTTCGTGTGGTGCTCATATGCGGTACGGCACAAAATTTTTTTAATAAACATTTGAAAAAGTTTAAAATTAAGGTTAAAATAATTAAAGGTTCATTATGACAACAATACCAATCGTTTTTCTTTAATAAGTCTCTATAAACTATAAATACCAATACGAAATCATTTTAAATATACAGTGTGAATCAGTAGTTTCTTCGTTTGCAGGAATAAATTAGTTTATAAAAAATTTATACATAACCCAACTTTTTATTTGATTTATATAGGTGATTATAAATATATTAAAATCGTATTTAAACTGCTTTTATACTATATTATATAAACTAGATTCTGAATACTACAGGTCTTTATGGCCTCGAGTTTCTTTATCTTTCTAGAAGGGTTAAAAAATAAGTTAAAACACCCTTTGAAAGATTTTATCAAATTAATATGTTGAATATTGTTGCTGATTATAGTTGACAAGTCTTTCTACGACAATATGAAGTAGATTTAAGTCTTAAGGTGACTTTACTCTATTATTGGACAAGTTTTTGACATCCAGTTCCTTTAAAACGACCCCGGAAAGAGTTTATTGACTTATGGGGACATTATATCGCATTCTTCAGTGTTTTTTGGGGCCGAATTTCAGGAATTGCTTGATTGCTCATTGTTTTCTCCAAATCTGGCGCACAGTAGATTTCCCTGTTTCCTAACCTAGAAATTTTGCTTGGAAAACTGATATTTTCATCGAAAAAGGGGGTAATAAGCGTCTACGTTGCTTGAAGGGTTGAAAAAGAAGTTAAAACACCCCTGGAAAGAATTTATTGATTAAATATGTTAATTTTACGTACGTTTTTAAGTAAATATCATTTTCTTTTTGTGTTGCCGATTCTTTTAGGTAAAACCGACCGAGCACAAATTAGTATTACAAGTATTCGACGAAAACCGTCTAACCCGCGACGATTTTCTTGGTATGGTGGAACTACCCTTACAGAATTTACCCAAAGAACAATTGGGAAGGAACATACCGACAGTGAAATATTTGCTACAGCCCAGGAGGTTAGTCGAACGATACAGTTAGATAGAAAATTTATTTTTTTGCATGACCCATTCGCTTCTAACGAATATTCATTAAAGCGATTTCAGTACCCGTTCGAGGGTTAGGGGACACCTGGAATTGTACCACGCCTTTTTATACGACAGTAACCTACCCCCGATCGCCGCCCCCGAAGAACCGGCCGACGAAAGAGATTGGGAGATCGTCCACGAAGGTAGAGAAGAAGAAGCCTCCCAACCTTTGTATATCACCCCTACGACGGAATCCCATACGTTAGCCTTGCCTTCCGGTTGGGAGGAGAGACAGGACGCCAACGGAAGGACTTATTACGTTAATCACATAGCCAGAACGACTCAATGGGAACGACCGACCCTGAGGTAAATTTTTTTCATCCCCTTCTCCACCCCGAATTATGTTTGTTTTAATTTCAGTACGCAGGATACGCATAGTGATGGTACCGTAGAACAGAGGGAGAATTTCGAACGTCGTTTTCATATTAGTGCCGACGAGGAATCCAACGACCGCGGTGATATTAATCAGGTATGTCTTTGTGACAGTTCAAGGTGTTTATACGGGTATCGAAAAATACCTAAACGTGATTGTAAGGGCGGTTTTCATTTTATTCTAGTTGAGGATGCGTTTTGAGTGAGGGGGGGAGTGACTGGGAGGTTGTTTCAGTACTCATTTCCACTTATTCATTCATATATTTGGTCGAATATGCGTTAATATGCTTATTGTTTGAATTATGCAATTTATTAACCGATCATGCTGCTATTTTCGTTTGGTTTTAGCTTTATTTGCATATATCGGGGAAAATGTATCAGTTTTTCACAATATATGCTCATTTTCAGCTAAATATGCGGCTAAATATGAATTAATATGCTTTTAAACTATGTGTTCGTTATAATAAATCAAACTGTGAAGGTATGCGGTTGATATAATTTTTTTTTCGATTGCTTAAGGCATAAATGTGGCGAAATATGCATTAATATGCTTGTTAATTGAATTATGCAATTTATTAACCGAGTATGCTGCAGTTTTCATTCAGATTTGGCTTCATTTGATATGCGTATACATATATTGAAGAAAATTTATCATTTTTTCTATAATATATGCCCATTTTCAGCTAAATATGCATATATGTGGCTAAATATGAATTAATATGCTTTTAAACTATGTGTTCGTTATAATAAATCAAACTGTGATGGTATGCGGTTGATATAATTTTTTTTTTCGATTGCTTAGTGCATACATTTGGCGAAATATGCATTAATATGCTCGTTAATGTAAATTTATACGCAAATGCGTATTAATATGCCCAGTCTTTTGTAGTATACAAAAATATCGAAACAAAATGCATCAGTATGCATGCATATGCGTATATTCGGCCAAATATGCGTTAATATGCTAGTTAATACAAATTTATATATAAATTATTAACAAAATATACCGTGGTGTTTTAATATGCTCAAGTATCTGTGGTATATGAAAATATCGAACCAAAATGCATCAGTGTGCGTGTATGTTTGATCCTTATATGCATATATTCGTCCAAGTATGCATTAATATGTTCGTTAACGCAAATTTATATAAAAAAACATCAGCAAAATATGCAAATTTTTATTAATATGCTCAGTTTTCTGTGGTATGTAAAAATATCGCACTAAAATGCATCAGTATGGGTGTAAATATGATGTGAATGTGCATATATCCGTCCCAATATGCATTAATATGCTCATTAATACAACTTAATATGCAAATTATTGACGAAATATTCAACTGTATATTAATATTGTCAGTTCTTGTGGTATATAAAAATATCGAATTGAAATACATCCGTATGGATAGGAATTTGATCTGTATATGCATATTTTCGACCAAATATGCATTAATATGCTCATTAATACAATTTTCTATGCGGATTATTAAAGAAATATGAAATTGTATATTAATATGCACATTTTTAGCGGTATATAAAAAAATCGAACTAAAATGCATTAATATGCATATAAATTTGATCTGTATATGCATATTTTCGACCAAATATGCATTAATATGCTCGTTAATACAATTTTCTATGCGGATTATTGAAGAAATATGAAATTGTATATTAATATGCATATAAATTTGATCTATGTATGCATATTTTCGACCAAATATGCATTAATATGCTCATTAATACAACTTTCTATGCAAATTATTGACGAAATATGAAATTTTATATTAATATGCACATTTTTTGCGGTATATAAAAATATTGAACTAAAACACACTAATATGCATATGAATTTGATCTATGTGTGCATATTTTCGACCAAATATGCATTAATATGCTCATTAATACAACTTTCTATGCAAATTATTGACGAAATATGAAATTGTATATTAATATGCATATAAATTTGATCTATGTATGCATATTTTCGACCAAATATGCATTAATATGCTCATTAATACAACTTTCTATGCAAATTATTGACGAAATATGAAATTTTATATTAATATGCACATTTTTTGCGGTATATAAAAATATTGAACTAAAACACACTAATATGCATATGAATTTGATCTATGTACGCATATTTTCGACCAAATATGCATTAATACAACTTTCTATGCGGATTATTGAAGAAATAGGCAATTGTATATTAATATGCACATTTTTTTGCGGTATATAAAAGTATCGAACTAAAATGCATTAATATGAAAATTTTCGACCAAATATGCATTAATATGCTCATTAATACAACTTTATATGTGGATTATTGAAGAAATAGGCAATTGTATATTAATATGCACATTTTTTTGCGGTATATAAAAATATCGACCTAAAATGCATTAATATGCATATAAATTTGATCTGTATGTGCATATTTTCGGCCAAATATGCATTAATATGCTCATATATCAAAATATGCTCCATTCCTTCCGCTTTTGTCGATTACGCTCAATTCAAGCTTCGGATTTATAAAAAAAAAACGCGTTTTTCGATCGTTTTCTGTTTATACATACAGGATGTCCCAAAATCACACCCATATATTTGCGTATAGATCATAATTTCGCCGTTCGAGTCGACGGTTTATCGATTAACGCCCAATTCGACGTTATTGACAAATTTTTTGACAAATTCCATAGGATGATAACGGTGGGTAAAAAAAAAAATTATTATCGCAGGCTTAATTGGTGCACGGCTTTAATTTTCGCTTCCGATTCGAATTATCTCGACGCATATCGTCTTCTAACGTCATTTGGTGTCATTATCGTTTAACGCACATGTACAGGGTGTCCCTATGGGAAACGTACGTTCTCACCTCTATGGAAACATTGATAGAATCTTCTTGGGGCTTCCACCCTGTATATTTTCGTTATAGCTTGAAAAACAAAAATGTTTCGTTCTATTAAATCTCGCATGAGCCTTTTGTTTGCATGGCCGTCAGTCGGATATACCGGAAACGGGAATCGAAGGAGGAGACGTCGATAGCGAAGAGGAGGAGGTGGAGGAGGAGGAGGCGGCGGCTGATTTGACGGATAGGGAATACCGTAACTCGTGCAATACGGATTATAACGCCTCGGCGGAAAGTAACGCTAGCAGCAGGAGAAGTTCCATCGACATGCCCATGTATCGGTTAACTTTAAGGGACGGTAATGGAGATGGGGCAGACGATGAGGTTCGTACGCTTCAGCTTTCGAGTGTGTTCGTCCTTTTTTTTTTCTTGTTTCTATTTAAGTGTTTTTTTTTTGTTCTTTTCGTCGATCCGTGTCGTCAAATTATTTCCCGATGGAGACCATCCACGTGGCGTTGTAATTGGGCCTGAAAGTCTTGGGAACTGGATCCAGATGGTGGAAAAACACACGGAATGGGGAGGAATTAAAGTGGGAAATGGAGATTGGGTCCTTATTAAGGAGTTGGATAGAGAATATGGAGGAATTGAGGTGGAAATGGATAGATGCTACCTCATAATCGAAAATAGAAACTAAATAGGGAGAAATTGAGGTAGGAAGAGGAGATTGGGTCCTTATTAAGGGGATAGACAGAGAATAAGGAGAAAATTGAGGTGGGAAAATGAGATTGAGGCTCAATTAGGGTGAAAAACACCTAGTAGGGTAAATATTGAGGTGGGAAGAGGAGACTGGATGTCAGTAAAGGAAGAAGACACCAAATGGGACAAATATAAAGGTTGGAAGAAGAAATTGGGTCTCAATGAGTGAAGAAATCCAACAACTAACGAGATAATTGAGGTGGGAAAATGAGATTGAGGCTCAATTAGGGTGAAAAACACCTAGTAGGGTAAATATTGAGGTGGGAAGAGGAGACTGGATGTCAGTAAAGGAAGAAGACACCAAATGGGACAAATATAAAGGTTGGAAGAAGAAATTGGGTCTCAATGAGTGAAGAAATCCAACAACTAACGAGATAATTGAGGTGGGAAAATGAGATTGAGGCTCAATTAGGGTGAAAGACACCTAGTAGGGTAAATATTGAGGTGGGAAGAGGAGACTGGATGTCAGTAAAGGAAGAAGACACCAAATGGGACAAATATAAAGGTTGGAAGAAGAAATTGGGTCTCAATGAGTGAAGAAATCCAACAACTAACGAGATAATTGTGGTGGGAAAATGAGATTGAGGCTCAATTAGGGTGAAAGACACCTAGTAGGGTAAATATTGAGGTGGGAAGAGGAGACTGGATGTCAGTAAAGGAAGAAGACACCAAATGGGACAAATATAAAGGTTGGAAGAAGAAATTGGGTCTCAATGAGTGAAGAAATCAACAACTAACGAGATAATTGTGGTGGGAAAATGAGATTGAGGCTCAATTAGGGTGAAAGACACCTAGTAGGGTAAATATTGAGGTGGGAAGAGGAGACTGGACGTCAGTAAAGGAAGAAGACACCAAATGGGACAAATATAAAGGTTGGAAGAGGAAACTGGGTCTCAATGAGTGGAGAAGTCAATAACTAAGGAGAAATTGAGGTGGGAAAATGAGGTTGAGGTGGGAAAAGGAGATTGTGTCTCAACTAAGTAGGAGGCACCAAATAGGTGAGTTGGAATTGGGAAATAAAGAGGCTAAAATATTGATTGAGGTAAGTGCGAGTAAGAGTCGGAAATCGGGAAAACGAAAATTTGAACAAAATCCCAATAAAATCTAAAAGAAATCGATCGAATTACGTCGAAAACTCGACACTCTGTACACTTACGTGCAAATATATTGACACCAATCAATAAATTCTCCATACGCTTCTAGCAAACATTTTTTCTCGCCGCCCTTTTTTCTTTTTTGCTACTTTTTAAACTCTAACATTCGAAAAAAAAAAAAGAATTAGTTTTCCCTAGGTGATAAACTTACTTTTATAACAAACAAACCATTAATATTCATCCCTATGTCGGGATGCTCCCCTGTGATATGCCATTTCGTCATTTTGATTAATCCCTCCATAATATCCGACGATTTAAGCACATACTACAAACAAATGGTACGAATGAACTACTCGTCGATGAATTACCCCCGAATCGTTATAAAAAACGAAATAATTGAGGGAATTAGTTCAAAATATGACAGCCGTCATTCGAAATACTCTTCTTCGATTCTAAAGCGCTCGTAGTGACCTCGATCAGTCAAACCGGAGGCTTTTCGATCGATAGTTCGACGTACAAATGAATGGTACAAATGAACTACCGCTTTTGACGATATAGTTACAAGAAACATTATTTTAGAGTGACGACCAACACGATAGCATCTCAAACGAATCTTCCAGAAGAGATTCGACCGTTTCGACATCGACCAGTAATAGCAACTCCCAGAATAATCTGGACGTTCTTTCCGAAGGTCTTCCTGCAGGTAAGGACACACCAAATACACATAAATAAACGTTTACCCCCCCCCCCCCCCCAAAAAAAAACCTTCCGATTATTCTCAGCTTTGCACCGCTTTCTCCATTTCCCCCCATCGGGACCTTTTTCCCATTTCAGCCCTTAATAACTTTATATAATCGATACCATTTACGGTAAGCCGGTTTATTTACCAGGATGGAGTATCCAGAGGGCACCCAACGGGCGTCTATTCTTCATAGACCACAACGAGAAGACGACATCTTGGGTGGATCCTCGAACAGGTCGAGCCAGTCCGATGCCCAACCAAGCGGCAGCTCCAATTATCAACAGAAAACCCGATGACGATTTGGGACCGTTACCGGAAGGATGGGAGGAGAGGGTCCATTCGGACGGAAGGATATTCTTCATAGATCACAGTAAGTAGCGGTAAAAATTCGTTTAAACCTTATACGGGACGATTTTTGTTATTAGATACCAGGATAACCCAATGGGAGGATCCTAGACTATCGAATCCCCAAATAGCAGGTCCTGCGATTCCCTATTCCAGAGATTATAAACGGAAGTATGAGTATATGAAAACCCAACTTAAAAAACCGGTGAGTTTCCTCCAAATAATTTTTTTCATATTTATATATATATATATATATATATATATATTTTTCCTTGTTATTAGTATTTCTTGACTTTTTTTGTTTTTTTAAATTTTTGATATTTTTTTTTATATTTTTGTTTTTTTAAATTTTTGATTTTTTTTTTAAATTTTTCTGTTTTTTTGAATTATTGATATTTTTTTATATTTTTCTGTTTTTTTGAATTATTGATATTTTTTTATATTTTTCTGTTTTTTTGAATTTTTGATATTTTTTTTTATATTTTTCTGTTTGTTTGAATTTTTGATATTTTTTTTATATTTTTCTGTTTATTTAAATTTTTGATATTTTTTTTATATTTTTCTGTTTTTTTAAATTTTTGATATATTTTTTATATTTTTCTGTTTGTTTGAATTTTTGATATTTTTTTTTATATTTTTGTTTATTTAAATTTTTGATATTTTTTTTTATATTTTTCTGTTTGTTTGAATTTTTGATATTTTTTTATATTTTTCTGTTTGTTTGAATTTTTGATATTTTTTTTATATTTTTCTGTTTATTTAAATTTTTGATATTATTTTTTATATTTTTCTGTTTGTTTGAATTTTTGATATTTTTTTTATATTTTTCTGTTTATTTAAATTTTTGATATTTTTTTTATATTTTTCTGTTTTTTTTAAATTTTTGATATATTTTTTATATTTTTCTGTTTGTTTGAATTTTTGATATTTTGATTATATTTTTCTGTTTGTTTGAATTTTTGATATTTTTTTTTATATTTTTTTTTTTTAAATTTTTGATATTTTTTTAATATTTTTCTGTTTTTTTAAATTTCTGATATATTTTTTTTAATTTTTCTGTTTTTTTAAATTTTTGATATTTTTTTCAATATTTTTCTGTTTGTTTAAATTTTTGATATATTTTTTTTAATTTTTCTGGTTTTTTTAAATTTTTGATATATTTTTTTATATTTTTCTGTTTGTTTAAATTTTTGACATATTTTTTAATGTTTTTTATTATTTTTTTTGTTTTAGAATAACGTCCCAAATAAATTCGAGATTAAAGTTAGAAGGAGGAGTATCCTGGAGGATTCTTATAGGGTCATAACGTCCGTATCTAGGATTGATTTACTGAAAACGAAGCTGTGGGTGGAATTCGAAGGGGAAGTCGGTTTGGATTACGGAGGTTTGGCTAGGGAATGGTTTTATTTGTTATCGAAGGAAATGTTCAACCCTTATTACGGTTTATTCGAATATTCGGCTATGTGAGTTCATTATTTAACGTTCTTGTTCATGTTATTAACAAAATTTGTGGTTGTTTTGATCTAATTCATATGAATTTTTACTAGAATAATTTTGGTTTTTCCTGTAGTATGAATTTTTGTTATTACCCATATAATTTTGTTCGAACCGCAAAAAAAATATTAAAAATTAATCTTTGACAATTGATGTATTTATCAAATTGAAGACCTTTTGCTCGTTTTTGTCAAGTTTTGTAGCTTTAAACAAGCCAGTAGTTCATTTGTACCGATTTTTATTCGTTCCAGTTCCACAATGTCCTTTTACTCTTTCCAATGGTAGCTGTATCTAAGACTCTAATTTATCATCATTCTTGAAAATTAAATTCTTTTTCCATTTATTTTCAGGATATTTTCCATATTTTCATTCCTTCTGTCAAAATTTACATTTACCTTTGTTTTATTTAAAAATCTTGTAGGCATAAATATTCGTTCTGTCTTGTAGCTTCATTTTATCCTGCTAAGGGTTATTTTAATGTCAAATCTTGATCCTACACAGTTATAGCTTCCTCAAAATACCTGTATCAACACTATCTCCTTCATTTTTCAAATTTAACCATTTCTTTTAGTGCCTTATTAACCGGTAGTTCATTTGCACCAATTTTTATTCGTTTCTATCTTATAGCTTAATTTTACCCTTCTAAGGGTTGTTTTGTTGACAAATCTTGATTCTACACAGTTGCAGTTTCCTTAAAATCCCTGTATCAACACTATCCGTAAGGATACGGCTTTCCTTTTTGATAATATTTGGAAATTTTCCATTCTTCTCCTTAATTTTTCAAATTTAACCATTTCTTTTAGTCCCTTATTAACCGGTAGTTCATTTGCACCAGTTTTTATTCTTTTCTATCTTATTGCTTAATTTTGCCTTTCTAAGGGTTATTTTAATGACAAATCTTGATCCTACACAGTTGCAGTTTCCTTAAAGTCCATGTATCAACACTATCCGTAAGGATAAGGATTTCCTTTCTGTTAATATTCGGAAATTTTCTATTCTTTTCCTTTATTTTTTCTATTTAATCGTTTATTGTAGTCTAACATCAACCGGTAGTTCATTTGTACCAATTTTAATTCGTTTCATTCTTGCAGCTACATTTTCCCCTTCTAAAAGTAAATGTCAAAAAAACGTTCCAAAAAGACGTTTTCAAAAATAATTACATCAAAAACTGAAAATAAACGTTCAAATTCAAAGTGTTTGCCCCATTTAGGTCCTCCAAAACTCCCCAAGAAATTTGAATCGTAATAAAATTTTAGTTCCGTCAATTTTATCTATGAAAACTCCATAAAAAATTCTAAAATATTGGTCTATTTACAATAAGAGACTTTATTTGTTGCTGTTACAAGAATATTTGATTCAATATTACAGGGGGACGTACAAAAGTATTGATAAATTCTCTTATATTACTATTTGTTTTCATATCATATTAAAATGTCAAAAAAAACGTTCAAAAAGTCCTTTTCAAAGATAATTACATCGAAAACTGAAAATTTACATTCAAATTCAAAGTAATTGCCCCCGTTATGCCCCACCTAGGTCCTCCAAAACTCCCCAAAATATGATATCTTAAAATAATTTTGTTCCCTGCATTTTCATCCATTTTCTATGGCAGAAATTGCATGAAAACCACTGTAACATTTGTCTTTGTACTATTAGGAACTTTAATTACATGAATATTCAATTAAATGTTACAGGGGACTGTTCAAAAGTTCCAAATTCTTCCTATTCTAATTTTTTCATTTAGCAGTAGTTCATTTGTACCATCACGAATATCATTAATCATTCCAGTTGTATAATTCAATTTTTGTTTCTCTAAGGGTTGTTTTAGCTACAAAATTGAACCAAAACTTATTTTCCAACCCCTCCAGATCAAAAATTTCAATCCAAACGTTGTTTTCACCACAAGTTTCTACATTCTTGAAATAACTGAAATCACTTTTACATATCTACTGATTCCAGGGACAATTATACCTTGCAAATCAACCCCTTTTCCGGTCTGTGCAACGAAGAACACCTCAGCTATTTCAAATTCATCGGAAGGGTGGCCGGCATGGCGGTCTACCACGGGAAATTATTAGACGGTAAAAAAAACCGCCGATTAAACCGAAACTCCATTTTTTTTATCGATTTTTTTGCAGCTTTCTTCATCAGACCTTTTTACAAAATGATGTTATCCAAAACCATCGATCTGAAAGATATGGAATCCGTCGATTCGGAATACTACAAATCCCTGTTGTGGATCAAAGAAAACGATCCCTCGGATTTGGATTTAACGTTTTCCGTTGACGAAGAATCCTTCGGACACACATCGGTGCACGAATTAATCGAAGGGGGCGTCGATATACCCCTGGACAATTCCAATAAGGACGATTACATCAAGTATATTTCGTTTTTTTTTGTTTCCGTTGTGGGATTGTGGCGAATATAATAATTTAGCCACAATCCCACAACGTTAACGGTCACAATTTAGAATTTGGGCAATGAAAATTCGTTTTCCAGATGTATAATTCAGTGGAGGTTCGTCGGGAGGGTGCAAGAGCAAATGAACGCGTTCCTCGAGGGTTTTAGCGATTTGATCCCTTTGAATTTGGTTAAAATATTCGACGAACACGAATTGGAGCTTCTGATGTGCGGTATACAGCACATCGACGTCAAAGATTGGAAAGTTAATACTTTGTATAAGGGCGATTATCACGCTAATCATATAGTGGTGCAGTGGTTTTGGAGGGTGAGTTTCGAGGTGGTTACCGATCGATTTGACGTTGGGGGTTGTTTTTTTTTGTTTTTTTTTTAGGTTGTGTTGTCGTTTAGTAACGAAATGCGTGCTAGGCTGTTGCAGTTTGTTACGGGAACTTCGAGGGTGCCTATGAACGGTTTTAAGGAGTTGTACGGTAGTAACGGGCCGCAGTTGTTTACTATTGAAAAATGGGGAACGCCGGAAAATTTCCCTAGGGCTCATACTTGGTGAGTTGTTTTGATTTAGTTTCAATTAGAGGTATTTACACGATATATATGTTAATTTACAGTTTCAATCGATTGGATCTACCCCCGTATGAAAGTTACACTCATTTAAAGGATAAACTTATTAAAGCTATCGAAGGGTCTCAAGGTTTCGCGGGCGTTGATTAGCCCCCCAATTTTAACTTGACGTGTAATTTCTCGCATTTTCACCTTAAAAAAAAAAGAAAAAAATTCTGTCCATTACTTGATAATTTAAGTTTTATTTATAGTCTATTTGAATTATATATACATAAATATATATTTTATAGTCATATGTATATTGTTGATTTTATTCTGTATACTCTGTAAATAACGCTAATTATATATTATTTCGAAATTTAAAAATTTCGTTTTATTAACACGATCACTGACGCGTCTACTTTCCCTTTGTAACGCCACTGATCTAAACACAGGATCATAGAGTATGAGAAACAAAGTGCGTTTGTGAATAGTATAAGTGAAGTGTCAAAAGTGTAAGCACTACTTATTGAAGTTCAATAAATGTCATTCAAAATTTTATTATAATTCTGTGAGAATCCTAATGTACTCTTTGAGTACCAAAATGTATGCGACGCTAATACCCTAAAGTGTGGATTTCACGTGAAAATTTCATTATAGTTCTATGAAATCAAAGTGTACTCTTAGAGTGACAAAATATATAACACTTTTTCAGTGGCATAATTAACTTTTTAATTGTTAATAAAAATAAATTCCCCATTCCCTTATTAATACTGAAGAAGCTCTAGCGTTTCGAGTACTGATAATGATGATTTATTAATACTGATGATCAAAAAACATATTTACATGGAAATATTTTATTATAAATTCCCATCACAAGAGCCCAAGTGTAATTGCTGTAGGGTTCCGAGTACACTAAAAATAACAAGGTGTAAACGCTACTTAAAGTCTAAATGTCATATGTCATTAGTTAACTGTCAGTTTTTGTCGAATGACACGACTGAATATCAAAAGAATTGTTGCTAAAAAAGGTAAATACTTAACAAATACATAAAAAGAAAGATAGTTTGTGTTGTATTTATTCAAATTTCGATACAACAGCAAACAAAAATGGTATTAGTGATATCACAAGATACTTTCGATAACGCAGTACGTGAAAACATCGAAGACCTAGGGCTAGAACCCGAAGAAGCGTTACAAGAAGCAGTAAAACAATTCGAAAGTCAAGTAAGTAACATTTTCAATCATCAATATAATAAATTAACACAAAATTATTCAAAGGGTGTTGATTTAAGTTCGATTATAAAAGAACTCAGTATATCCCCTTCGGTTAAAGCAAACATCGAAACGGAAATAACTAAATTAAAAAAATTAACTAAAAAAGATACCCCCGATAAAGAACTTATGGACCAAATGGAAATAATCAAAGAAGAATGTGATAAAGGGCTAGTAAATAGAGTAGGTGTAGGTACGTCGAATATTTTGATAAAATTAAGTGTTAATCATTTGTCGTGGATGTATTAGGTAAAGCCGGAGCGTATAACGCCCTATTAGACGTATTGGAAGTGAAAAAATCGTATGTGGCAGTCGAAAGAACGTGTTTGAAGACTTTAATCTCCCTAATGAACAAACAACCCGATTTATTAGATGAACGAGGTATTAAATTGATGCTCACTTTTCTGCATATAAAAACAGACTTCGACGTTAAGAAATTAACGTTGAGATGGATAAAAAGTTGTTGCGTTTTACACGAAAACAACAGGTGATTCAATTCTAATAGATTTAATGTCAAATCGTGATTTAAACTGTAAATTTCAGACAAAATATTTTCGACGCGAACATTTTGGATAAATTGAAAGATTTATTGAACGACGGTAGCTCGGATATTTTGAGGGAAGTTTTGGCAGTGTGTAGATCTTTGGTATTGGACGACGATGTTAGAGTAGAGTTTGGGAAGGCCCACGAACATGCTAGAATCATAGCCAGCGAGATATTGTGCCCTTTGACTCAATTGATGGCACGTAAGTTGGGTTGGAAAATCGTTCAGGGGGTGGTTTTTACTACATTGGATTCTTTTCGTAGGTTTTAAAGGCGACGAGCCTTTCATACACGATTTGATGTTGACGGTGTCGGCTTTGATGGTGAGGACGGAATTTTGTAAAAAGGTCCACGACGCCGGGGGTATTGAAATGATAGCCGAAGTTATGAATCATTTTAGTGGTAATGAGGTAATTTTTTAAATTATTCTAAAATTTTTTAATTTTAGCCATTTTTTGTTTTTTTCCACAATATTTCATTCATTTAAGGTGTCTTTAGCTATTCTCTGTTTGTTAAACGCAATAATATTTTCCTTATTTGAGTTTTCAGCGCAAATTTTGAGGAATTAGTGATGATGGAGGGTTAAAATGGGAAATTTGAGAGGAAAATTGCATATGGGGTACATTTATATATATATATATCTAGGTGCTCTTAATTTTTTTCTTTAATTTTGGTAATATCAACAAGAAATTGGAAAAAAGAAAACTAAGAGATACTTTTGGACATTCCCGTGCAATAATTAATCAAATATTCTTGTAATACCAACTAATATAGACTCTAATAGTGGATAGGCAAACTTCTAGTGGTTTTTATGCGTTTCCATTCCAAAAATGGAAAAATTACAATTTTATCATGATCTAATCTTCAGGGTACTTCTCATGGTTGAAATAGCTGAAGGGTATTGCAGAGACCTGAAAAGGGGTTGATTTATAAGGTGTAATTGTCTCTCAAAAAAATAAATACACAAAAGGGATTTGGTTTTTTGAAGTAAGAGTAAAAGTAGAAAAAATGGTGGTGAAACTAACGTTTGGATCATAATCTTTGATCTGAAGAGGCTGAAAAATGGATTTGATTCAATTTCGTAGCTAAAACAACCCTTAAAAGGAGAAAGTTGCGCTATGAGATGGAAACTAATCAAAATATTTGTGATGGTACAAATGAACTACTGCTAAATAAGAGAATTGGAAGAATAGGTGAAATAGGGAGATATTACTACTTTTGGATGACCCCTTATAACATTTCATCGAATATTCTTGTACTAAAAGTTCTCGATAGTACATAGACAAACGTTCCAGTTGTTTTTACGCAACTTCAGCCATATAAAATGGATAAAAATGGAGGGAACAAAATTACTTTACAATATCATGTTTCTGGGGACCTAAGTGTAGCGCAACGGGGCAAATACTTTGAATTTCAATGTATATTTTCAGTTTACGATGTAATTATCGTTGAAAAGGACTTTTTTAAACGTTTTTTTTGACATTTTAATATGATATGAAAACAAATAGTAATATAAGAGAACTTATCAATACTTTTGTACGTCCCCCTGTAATATTGAATCAAATATTCTTGTGTAACAGCAACAAATAAAGTCTCTTTTTGTAAATAGACAAATATTTTAGATTTTTTTATGCAGTTTTTATCATAGAACATAGATAAAAATGGAATTAACAAAATTATTTTACGATTTCATGTTTTGGGAAACCTAGATAGGGCATAATGGGACCAATACTCACAATTTGAATCTAAATTTCAAATTTTCAATTCAGTTATAATAGAAAATGACTTTTTAGAACATTTTGATTATTTCAATCGAACAACTATTAAAAAAACTCCAAAACCGATTATGTTTCATCAATTCTAGAGAATCAACAAGCAGTGCTTCAAACTCATCAAATGTTTGGCTGGTAACGACATCTGTAAAGCGAATATGTTACACAAAAATATGGCCCCCACTATTACGAAAGCCCTAACAGGGAATAAGGTCAGTTATTAACCATTTTGAGTGAAATATATCCAGAAATTTTCATTTTGAGTCCAATATTTTTGTTATTTCAGCATTTTTTTTTGGTAAAAAAGATTCAAAAAACTATATGTTTGTACTGATTAAGGCTAGTTGTGATTTAAATTCGATTTTGATCATAATTAGTGAAAAAAAATTCAGTTTTTCGATATTTTTGGTTCCATTTTGATCGTAATTTTGTAATTTTTTTTCTTCGCACAATAATTGTGAGTCATTTACATCGAACCACCCTGTTGAAATTGATATTATTCGTTTTTTTGATTTAAAAATTAATATTTAAGGGAAACGTTTCAACCGCAGTATCCGGTTTAACTGCCATAGCGGCTTTAACCCTCAGATCACCGGAAAATAGCAAAACGTTATTCGAAGCCGATATACCGGCCGCCATTGTCGATATAATGAAAATGTATCCGGATAATAAGGAAGTACAGGTAATTTAAAATTTCCATTTACCTCGTATATTTGAAAATTTGATTCATTTGTTACCATCCTGTAATATAATGAACTAAACAATGACGTAACGAGGTTAGAAATGGGAGGAAAAAAATTTAAAAACGAAAATTTTTTACAAATTATACGAGGGGTCTTTTAAAAATTAAAATAATGAGATAGTTGAGGAAGTGAAAAGCAACGACGCTAATTTGCTAATTTAGTTTTTGAAAAGCCCCTCGTATAATTCGTATTAAAATTTTTTAAGTCACTGTTTGTTGTTTGGTTCATTATTTCTCATTCATTAGTGAAATAGTTGAGAAAGTGAAAAGCAACGGCTCTATTTTGGTATTTTAAACGTCCCTCGTATAATTTATATAAAAATTCTCGTGTTTATATTTTTTTTCGTTCATTTTTATACTCGATTCGTCATCTTTTAGTTGTTTGGTTCATTATTTCTCATATAATTAGTGAAATAGTTGAGAAAGTGAAAAGCAACGGCTATATTTTGGTATTTTAAACGTCCCTCGTATAATTTATATAAAAATTCTCGTGTTTATATTTTTTTTCGTTCATTTTTATACTCGATTCGTCATCTTTTAGTTGTTTGGTTCATTATTTCTCATATAATTAGTGAAATAGTTGAGAAAGTGAAAAGCAACGGCTCTATTTTGGTATTTTAAACGTCCCTCGTATAATTTATATAAAAATTCTCGTGTTTATATTTTTTTTCGTTCATTTTTATACTCGATTCGTCATCTTTTAGTTGTTTGGTTCATTATTTCTCATATAATTAGTGAAATAGTTGAGAAAGTGAAAAGCAACGGCTATATTTTGGTATTTTAAACGTCCCTCGTATAATTTATATAAAAATTCTCGTGTTTATATTTTTTTTCGTTCATTTTTATACTCGATTCGTCATCTTTTAGTTGTTTGGTTCATTATTTCTCATATAATTAGTGAAATAGTTGAGAAAGTGAAAAGCAACGGCTATATTTTAGCCCATCGTTTAATTTATATAAAAATTCTCGTGTTTATATTTTTTTTCGTTCATTTTTATGTTCGATACGTCACCGTTTAGTTGTTTGGTTCATTATTTCTCATGAAATGAGTGAAATAGTTGAGAAAGTGAAAAGCAACGACTCTATTTTGGTCTTTTTAACGCCCCTCGTATAATTTATATGAAAATTCTCGTGTTTATATAACCAAATAAATAAACGGTGACGTATCTAGTATAAAAATGGGCGAAAAAAAATTTTAACACGAAAATTTTTATATAAATTATACGAGGGGCGTTTGAAAAATTACTTTCTCAACTATTTCACCAATTATATGAGAAATAATGAACCAAACAACTAAAAGATGACGTATCGAGCATAAAAACGGACGAAACAAAATATAAACACTAGAATTTTTATATAAATTATACGAGGGGCGTTTAAAAAACCAAAATAGAATTGTTGCTTTTCACTTTCTCAACTATTTCACTCATTTCATGAGAAATAATGAACCAAACAACTAAAAGTTGACGTAAAAATATAAAAACGGACGAAAAATAACATAAAGTTGACGATTTGTACTCAAATTATACGAGGTAGGTTGAAAAAATCACTTTTTCATCGTCCATTTGATGGTTAATAGAAATCGGCGAGTCGCGCCGTCAGAAATATGGTATCCAGGAGCCGTTACCAAAACAAGACGTTCATCGAACTCGGTATCGATGAAATTCTTCAATCGGATTTGAAAAAATTCAAAGACATCGAATACGATATCAAAGCGGCTTTAAGAGATTTGGGTTGCAACGTCAAATTCAACGAAGAATGGACCGGTAAAGGCGGCGCTTTAACCACCGGCGGCAAACTTTCCTAACCCTATGTATATATAACAAATTTTACGCGAACGGCTTTTTTGTATAACATTTCGGTGATTCATACCAAAAAAAAAAATTCGTTACGTCAAATTTTCGTGCTAAAAAGTTGTTTTTTTCCAAAATTTTCCTACCACCCTCGTAATTATTATTTCCTTGTCACGGTATATTTCGTAATATTCATGGAGGAACCGAGGGAGATCGTGGAAGATCCAGAAAAACTTGGAAAGAGATTTTTTGGCGAAAAGTTCGTTTTTTGCGTGATTCTCCCAATATTTCGTGTCACCCTCGTAATTACTGGTTCGTTGTTGTGATATATTTCGTAATAATCATGGAGGAACCGAGGGAGATCGTGAATGATCCAAAAACAACTTGGAAAGTGCGATTTTTTGGTGAAAAGTTCGTTTTTTGCGTGTTTCTCCCAATATTTCTTACCGCCCTCGTAATTATTGGTTCGTTGTTGTGATATATTTCGTAATAATCATGGAGAAACCGAGGGAGATCGTGGAAGATCCAAAAAAAAACTTGGAAAGTGCGATTTTTTTGGCGAAAAGTTCGTTTTTTGCGTGTTTCTCTCAATATTTCGTACCACCCTCGTACTTATTGGTTTGTTGTTGTGATATATTTCGTAATAATCATGGAGGAACCGGCGGAGATCGTGAATGATCCAAAAAAAACTTGGAAAGTGCGATTTTTTTGGTGAAAAGTTCGTTTTTTGCCTGTTTCTCCCAATATTTCTTACCGCCCTCGTAATTATTGGTTCGTTGTTGTGATATATTTCGTAATAATCATGGAGGAACCGAGGGAGATCGTGGAAGATCCAGAAAAACTTGGAAAGAGATTTTTTGGCGAAAAGTTCGTTTTTTGCGTGATTCTCCCAATATTTCGTGTCACCCTCGTAATTACTGGTTCGTTGTTGTGATATATTTCGTAATAATCATGGAGGAACCGAGGGAGATCGTGAATGATCCAAAAAAAACTTGGAAAGTGCGATTTTTTTTGGGAAAAGTTCGTTTTTTGCGTGTTTCTCCCAATATTTCTTACCGCCCTCGTAATTATTGGTTCGTTGTTGTGATATATTTCGTAATAATCATGGAGAAACCGAGGGAGATCGTGAATGATCCAAAAAAAACTTGGAAAGTGCGATTTTTTTGGTGAAAAGTTCGTTTTTTGCGTGTTTCTCCCAATATTTCTTACCACCCTCGTAATTATTGGTTCGTTGTTGTGATATATTTCGTAATAATCATGGAGGAACCGAGGGAGATCGTGAATGATCCAAAAAAACTTGGAAAGTGCGATTTTTTTGGTGAAAAATTCGTTTTTTTGCGTGTTTCTCCCAATATTTCTTACCACCCTCGTAATTATTGGTTCGTTGTTGTGATATATTTCGTAATAATCATGGAGAAACCGAGGGAGATCGTGAATGATCCAAAAAAAACTTGGAAAGTGCGATTTTTTTGGTGAAAAGTTCGTTTTTTGCGTGTTTCTCCCAATATTTCTTACCACCCTCGTAATTATTGGTTCGTTGTTGTGATATATTTCGTAATAATCATGGAGGAACCGAGGGAGATCGTGAATGATCCAAAAAAACTTGGAAAGTGCGATTTTTTTGGTGAAAAGTTCGTTTTTTGCGTGTTTCTCCCAATATTTCTTACCACCCTCGTAATTATTGGTTCGTTGTTGTGATATATTTCGTAATAATCATGGAGGAACCGAGGGAGATCGTGAATGATCCAAAAAAACTTGGAAAGTGCGATTTTTTTTGGGAAAAGTTCGTTTTTTGCGTGTTTCTCCCAATATTTCGTGTCACCCTCGTAATTACTGGTTCGTTGTTGTGATATATTTCGTAATAATCATGGAGGAACCGAGGGAGATCGTGAATGATCCAAAAAAACTTGGAAAGTGCGATTTTTTTTGGGAAAAGTTCGTTTTTTGCGTGATTCTCCCAATATTTCGTGTCACCCTCGTAATTACTGGTTCGTTGTTGTGATATATTTCGTAATAATCATGGAGGAACCGAGGGAGATCGTGAATGATCCAAAAAAACTTGGAAAGTGCGATTTTTTTGGTGAAAAGTTCGTTTTTGCGTGTTTTTTGCAATATTTTCTACCACCCTCGTAATTATTGGTTCGTCCTTGAGACATATTTCGTAATAATAATCGTGGAACTGATGGAGGCCATTGAAGACGTTCTAATGACGTTTTTTTACGAAACTACGTGATTTTTTTTTTATTTTTGGGTCAAAAAGTTTCTAATTTTTATTTCAGTCCAAAAAAGCGTGAAGTTTTTACAAAAATGTCGATTTATGATCGTTTTTTGGACTTGAGTAATTTTAAGTCCTTGAACGTATATTAGGGGGTTCAAGTCCTGATAACCCACAATTTGGTTAATTTCCTTGATGGTGGTACTTGAATTTTGATTTAAAAGAACGAAAAATTATTTTTTTTTTGTCGTTTCTATTAATTTTTGGTATCAATCACAATTTTTCTTATTTATTAATAGATTAATATAAAAAATTTTATAACGCATTTTTTTAAAATATAATTTTTTAATAACAATCGTTTTTTTTCGTTAATTTGAAACCCAAACGAAAAAAAAAGTCCAAATCTCAATTGTACTACCCCCCCCTCCCCCCAAACCGGTCCTGAATTATTTTGAAAATTACTCGCATTTCTAGCAGGTCCAAACACAAAAAAAATGTCGTAGAAAAAATAATTATGAAAATCGTCGATAATTTTGAACATTTACTTCGAGATTTCCCCCTCCCCGTTCCCGAAAATATCAGTAGTGATCATACCCCACAAAACTTTGCCTGCCCCCCGTACAATTCCATTACGCGAGTTGAAAAAAATCGCTTGCCCCTTGTATAATAACCTAGATAATTACGCGGATCAATTTTTTCATAATTCTTCTACGTAAATTGGATTTTTTTAAAAAAAACATCGTAGAAAAAATAATGAGTAAAAACCGTTGCGTGAAGGACAGAAAATTATTTACTTCCGACTTTCCCCCTCTCCGCTTCCCAAAATTTCAGCTGCGGCCGCCAATTTATGATAACCAATTTCATACACTTTCGGCTACCCCTCGTATACCGAATTTTCATAATTCAACTACGCGAGTTTGATTTATGAAACCAAAAAAAAAAAAATGTCGTAGAAAAAATAACGTTTAAAAATAATCGCAAAGAGGATCAAATAAAAAAAATGAATATTTACTTCGAAATTTCCACCTCTCCGTTTACCAAAAATTCAACAGTGGCCTCTACAATAATTAATACCCAACAAATTTTCGTCCGCCCCTCGTATAACAACACCGATAAATACAAATTTTCATTTTTATCCGAAATTTTCGATAAAAAACAATTTCTCCAGAAAATATTTCAACTTTCCCCCGTATCACAAAAAATTAGATAGAAATTTGCAGTTTCCATCCTGTATGTGTCCTTTTATTGCTTTTTTTGCATTTAAACAAACCCGAAACAAACTTGTATCTACTAGCTGCATAGTCCTATAGGTAAAAGACAAATTATATCAGAAAGAAGAACAATCTAATTTCTGTAATTTTCATCCCCTCCCTTCACTTTCGCTGCTATAATTGACGTTTAATTTCGTAGCCACCACTATTGGCTGCATAGCCCTATAGGTAAAAGCCAAGATATGACAGAAAGAAGAATAACCTAACTAACTGGATCATTCCTCATATTTATAAACAAAAAAAACTCAGTTGTCATTAATCAAAATTTAATGTAGAAAAAAATTTGACCCCAAAAATTTATGTTCATTTCATTAACCGCATATTTCATCATAAAAAATGGCAAAATTCGAAGGTGAGTTGTACACGTAATTTCCGTCATTGATAACGAGTTTCACGTTAATTTATTTTCAGTACCCGCCCCGAATAAATACAGCCTCCCTCCAGTCGTCGGTTATCCGAAACATGACATTACGAAATACCGCAACCCCCAATACACCATGTCACCAAAACTAAAACCTTTAGGTAAACCGTTGGGCCCGGGACCTTGTTACCATTTAGAACGCCTCACGCGCGTAGGAAAAACTTCCCCTCCTGCCTATTCGATCAAATCTAGAGCTAAACCCTTGAGTAAGTGCACAACCCGAATCTAATATCAACTTTACGCGTTAATTTCCCGTTTTTCTTAGAACCATTCGTCGGTCCTGGCGCGGGTGCTTATAGTCCCGAAAAATGCCCGCGAATGAAAGATCAACGACCGCCTTGTTACACTATTAAATCGAGAAAACCTCCACTTACGCGATTCGTAACCCCCGGTCCTGACAAATACATGCTTCCTACCACATTAGGGTGTAAAGTTCCTGATTTGTACAACAGACCTTGTTATACCATGTAAGTATATATCGCATTCACCTTGTAATTATGTATAGTACTCACCTTGTAATTATATATAGTACTCACCTCGTAATTTTTGGTTTCAAATCGAATCTTTTAAATTTCGTTGTTTTTTTATAAAAAAATTAATTTTTTTACTCCAAAATTTTAATTCCAAAACCTTTTTTTCTTAACAATGAATTTAATTTTTTTATTGTTTTAATCATTACTATACGTAATTTTAATTCTTCTTTACTAATTTTTGTCATTCGTTGGCCTCTTATATGTTTATAATGGGATTAACAGTCACTTAACGAAATACTATTCAAATATAGTGAACTCAACAGTGTATATAATAAAAAGTTGGAATTTCTATTTAATTACGTTAAATTAGATACGATCTTTGAAATTTTTAATTTTATTTTCTTTTTATATCGACTTGAAAGTAACTATAATATCACCAACTTGTATCAAAATATTCCAACGTGGCAACGACGTGATTCATCTGTCATATGTCAGCGATCGTAAAATTATTGACAACATTTTTAGGCGACCCAAAATAAAACCTTTGACGAAATTCGAAACGCCAGGTCCTAAATATTCAAATGTGAATACGAATTTATACAAACAGAAACCTCCGATGTATACAATGCGACCTAAAGTTGGTTTAACTAAAAAGGAAACATCCCCAGGACCTAAATATTACCCCAAATTACCGATTTGCGTTCAAGTTAATGAAAGAGGGTATTCTTTCGGTTTAAAAATATCGAAAACATCCCCGTATTATACAGAAGAGGATAAAGAATCAGCTTGTTTAGATTGAATTTATTAAATTTATAAAAATTTTTTTTTTGAATGTGTGTAACAAGAAGTTTTAAGGTAAATATTCATTTTTTTCAACTTTTTTAATATCCATTAGTCATTTCGAGGTGATTTTTGAACTTTATTGTCTTCTAGGTAGTTGCATGACTTCGGTTTAATAACAAATTGGCGTCATTATTTTAAGAAAAAACATATAAATTTTTATTATTAATTTCGTTGATAATTATTTTTTACATAATGCAGACATTATTTCAGTGAAAAATGTGAATATAAATTTTTGTAAATTAACTATGAGATGAAGAAATAAATTTTTTGGGTCAAAAATTGTGTGTTTATTAAAAATATTTAATTTCGAAAGTGTTTTATTGCTTATTTTTTCCACAATAAAAACCATTCAAAAACTTCAACCCCATCTATTCATTTTTTTAATACTCTATCATAAACGAAAAAAAAATTCTTTTTTAATATATTTAAATACAGTTGATTAGTGAAAATTAGATCACATACTCAATATCTTCTAACCTTTTCTACTGATAATGGATGGATCATAATGTTAAAAAGATAGTAATAAACTGTGCGTTCATAAAGATCTACTTTGATTTTTGACAGCTATCACTTTTTATCGTCTCCTAATTTTCGTAGTTTGATTATTTGCTTTTAAATTCAAAGAAATCTGCTTTTTTAATATCTTTATTAATAATTTATTATTTTACGGTAAGTTATTTCATATTCAATAACAAACAATATTAAATAATATTATCGTTATAAAAATTACGTTTAAATTCATTATGCTTAAGAGTACGTTTACCGTGAATATAAGGAATCATATAACTTTTACTTTATATCAACTAAACAAATATGTTCCCATTCATAAAAACAACAAAAATTATATATTAATTTTTTATTTATCAAATAATAGCAGGTACAACATTATTTTTCATCAAAATTTTCGAATACAAAAAACCAACGTTTACGTTAAAGTAACAGTAGCCATTTTGTATGTTAGTAAGATGAATTATTTCAGTTTATAATGCAGGATTATTTAAAGGAAAGTGAAAGTTTTATAATCCATTATTTATTAAAGTATGGGTAGATTTATTTTATATCTACCTCTCATACAGAAATTAAACCTAATCAAAATGGAGGTGAACTTCTTTTATGTGTTAAAAAAAGTAATTTTTAGCTCCTTTAGGTCTTCTACGGATATTTTTATAGGTTTAAAACCTCTAAATTAATACGCATAACTCATTTAATTCAATTTTAGAGGCGATAAAATAAAAACACATTGTTGAAATGTATCATTCAACACGTTAACTGACCTGTATATCAAAATTGAATGTATTATTATTCCAAATTAAAACTGATAACTTAAACTTTATTTTCAAAACTCAAATTATATAAAAAATCTATAAAAATGAATACAATAATAGGTAACCATTAAATTCACTTTGAATTTTCAACAGAAACGATTTCCTTCTTTCTTCTTTGTTCCAATGTTTCCACCAATTTTTTAATGTAGGGATGGTTGAATTTACCTTCGGTTGCGTCAAAAAATTCTTGTAATTTATTCGGAGTTTGATCTCTACTTTCGTAATGAGCCGCCGTGAAAAGCATATCGAATCTATCCAAATCCTTAACAAATTTAGCCTCCGGTGTTTCTTTAGCTTCGTATTCCTTATAAAGATTATAAATTAACGATCCTATTTCACTTCCCACGTAACTCGTCAATTCTTTCATCGCCTCATCTTCCATTTCGTGTTTCTTTTCTTCCGAGATATTATCGTGAGGTGTGATATCTCCAACGATACATTCGGCTAAATCGTGTACCAGGGCCAATTGTAAACATTTGAATCTATCTAATTGGGAATCGTTTCCTAGTAAAAAAGTCATTATTCCCATTGCGTACATGTGACTCGCTATTTGTTCGTGATTGTTTACTTGACAAAGCTCCCAGCCTCTTCTACTACTATGCTTCAGTCTGTGAACTAGATCTAGGAATTTCAAAACGTTTTCCGGGCTAATATATTCCATTTTATGTTCGAAATTGATGTAAAAAGGTGTTTAAATATCTTCAAATTTAGATGCTTTTATTATTATTAGTAACTTGATAAATTTGGTATGGGATAATTTTCTATTCGTCACTTCCGTTTAACGTTTCCATTATATCTAATAGATTAAAATTTTCCTAGGTGGATTGGGAATAAAAATCTGACTACATAACCTAATTTGAATGACACTTCAGTAAAACCATAGATATAAACTGCGTTCGTTTATGTACATCTGATGACTTATTTGGTATCGTTCGACAATTTACTTTATTTCGATGTCTCTGCTCGGTTTGTGTTTGGCTATATAAATATTTAATACTGCACAGAATGAATGAGAATATGACGCTGGTTCGCAAGTAAACATAACCTTATAAGTGCATGTATATAAAGAAATTTGAATGGTGATGAACGATTTTGAATAATTTATAATGTGTTATATACTTTACTGTACGAAATATGTGGAGAACTATATACATAGCGATATTTGACATTCTATGAGCTTTTCACGCAGATAAGTCATTTTTCATTAGAAAAGTGAGGTTATTTTTGCGACGTTCAGCGCGTAAATTCGGCAATCACCACAATCAATATGTACAACATATCATCACGTGATACAAATCACGAATAACATTACCGAACGCAACTATAGATAATTCATTTTGACGGTATAATTCATAGATAAATTTCACTTAAAGTTTCGTGAAAAATCTTTATTAAAATAACTTATTATAATTTTTCTATTTTCTAAATATGAGTTAATAATAATGATAAATACACAGTAATTATTATTAAATTTTAATTTATATATCATAGAAATATTTTACACTTTTTTTCTCAATACACCTCGGTGTGTTTAGACATAAATGACAATTCACACGTTTTGACATACCGTCGATTTTGTTTATAACATATATTAGTAAATTAAATTTATAGTATTAAAATATCGAATAATTACTAATGTTATTGTGTATTAGTGGTTGTTATTATGGAATAAATAAATATTGTTTGAATTTTTTGAAAAAGCGTTGTAAAAAATAGCTCTGATTGGTTGTTTATATTATCGGAATTTATTGTTCTAATCTATATGACCATACGTTTAGTTTTATATGTAAACATGGAAGATGCACTTTCATTTGAATTCCAGTTGAAATTATCTATTATAAATAAATTAGAAAAAATTAATAGTACGTTAGAATCAGCAAATGATGCTTCATCGAAGAAAAAAGAAGACGTGTGTAGTAGTACATCGATTAATACTAGTTGTAGTGAAGAGACTGATCAGAAACTAGAATCTTCCGAAGTTCAGTTTGATAATTTATTACAAGCATTAGAACTTCAACGAAAAAAAACCGTAATCAACAACATTCAAGCGAGAATAAAAAAATTTGAAGATTTTACGATACAACAAGAATTAAATAGTAAAAATGAGTGGATCAAGAAGCAGCAAGAATTTATAGAAGATATACAGAAGAAAGAAAACGATATTATAAGAGCTCTCGAAGAATACGATAAAAAATCTTCGAATTCACAAGCTCAGCTTAATGTGTATTATAAAGATTTGGAATTACGTAGACAAAATCGTGAAAATGAGATACAAAAGAAACAACAGGAGAGACAAATTATTTATAAATGTATGGATAAAATTAAGGTTAGTAATTTTTTTTCTATTATCAATGTTAGTATAGTTATTTTATTTTATAGAAGTTACAAGTAGATTTTAGAAATATTTACGAAGAAATCTTGTTGATATTAAAAACATGTTTAAATCAAGATGATCTTAAAAATTCAGCAACCGATTATTTCAAATCTCTTAAATCTCTTTCGATCGATTTCGATGATATAGTAAACAAATGTAAAAACGGTAAAATAACTGAAGAAATAGTAAAAAAAGCCGACGATATCGTTACGCAATTACGAAATATAAAAATTAAAATTAACGATATCGTTAACGAGATTAATAAAAATGAACAAAAAGCCGCGTCGACAGAACACATTGCGTCACATACAAACGTCGAAAAATACGTCAGTTTAGAAAATTTCGACATGTACACCAAATATATGGAATTCTACGATAACTACACATCGAATTTTAAAGATATGGAAAGTGATCCCGATCAGAAACCTTTCATTCTCGATTGCAAGAAAGCCGTTAACATTCCAGTGAATTCCCTTTCTGGGGCCAATCCCGAACACATTTCTGATAAATACAACAAATTGTACTCGCTTTTGAAGGGCGAAGACGTCATTATAACTGATAAAAGAATAAATGCTTCCTCGCATCAGCACGGCGTGGCCTTCTGCGTGAATTTATTAGCGAAACGGTTCATTTTACAAAGTGATTTGATCATTTCTAGCAACGCTGAATCGGCGTTTTGTTACGCCACAGTGATCGTTTCCTTATGGAACGAATTTCCCACGTTCGGGGAATTGTTGTTGGCACATTTTTATAAAGCTTGTCCGTATTTGGTGCCGTTCAACGTGCCTAGAGAAGTGGGCGAATCGGACGAGGAATATTATATGAAAAAGGGGTACCAATATAAGAACGGACAAATCGAAAAGCAGGATAAGTTTCTAAAACGGATGACGGGTAAGTGTATCCATCAATATTATCAACGTACATGTTATAAATAGGGCATTTCGGAAAGTATTCGGGATAATATACATGGTGTGTCATAAAATACTGGGTGTTTTATGTAAAAGTAGTGGAAAAAATCTGGATTATATTATGACTCACCCTGTATTATATTCAATAATTTAAGTACGCAAATTTTAACGAAAACTGTAGGAGATGGTAAAATCGGAATATACAGGGTGTCTCATGAAATGCGTATATAACCAAATGAAATGTTTCATTTAAAAGTAATCGAAAAAATCGTGATTACGTTGTGACTCACCCTGTATTAAATTAAAATAATTTAATAAAATCCACATATTTTGTGAATTTCGATAATTTATAGAAAACTATGGCGGCGGTAAATAACTCTACAGGGTGAAACATGAAATATAAAAAAAATCTGATTCAAATTTTTACTCACCCTGTATTAGATTTAAATATTAACCTACGACAATTTCTCGTTTTTGTAATGGAAAAATTACAAATGCGTCATAAAATACAGGGTGTCTCATTTAAAAGAAAGGATTTTTTTTTCAAATTCCGACTAAAATACAGGGTCGTCCATTAAAGAAACGACATATTTAGGTTTGATGCGTCTGTACGCAGCTATAATGGTTGTCAAACCGAAAAAAGGTCACGTTAACGTCTATAATATAAAAAATGGTTGGAGATGGTTGGCGTCGACATTGAAATTAGAACCTGAAGTTGATATATCGGCAACGTTGGTACATACTTTTTTGGAAACCGCCGGATTTGAATTAGACTTACACTACGGAATGGCATTTCATAAATTACTACGCATAATAGTCGAGAAATTCTTACCGAGTTGCAGGGAAAAATGTACCGGAGGATCAGTAACCAGGTTAGATTATTTTTTGACTTGCCCTCGTATATATTTAATCTAATATGGTACTTATTCATGTCGTTTTTAGGTTAGAATTATTGATGATGGAATATTCGCAAAAAAAGAAATTCGAAACCCCCGACGGTTATTTGGGGTACACTTATTGGTGATCAATTTATTAACCATATTGTTTTTTACACAATGTATATACACTTTTATTTATTAATATTTTCATTTTTTTTTGTGAAATAAATAATTTATACAAAATTTTTATTTAATTGACCCTATGGAAACCCTTCAATTTCAACCCTTATTACCGGGTGCGACATCTTTGCTACAATGTCCAAACTTCAAAATCAAATCTACTGGTTTCTCACTGTACAGTAGATTTAAACGCAAAGTTTGGGTACCATCGAAAAGATGGCGCTGCGTTCATTAAAAAGTCAAATAGTGCAATGGAAGAGTGTTAGAATAATATCCGCTGCGCCCTCTATGCCACAATGTCCAAACTAAATTAACAATCGTACAGATTTCTCACTGTAAAATAGATTCAAACGCTAGGTTCGGGTACTATCAAAAAGATGGTGCTGCTATCATTAAAAAATGAAAAATAGATTAATGGAGGACTATCAGAATAATATTTGGTTCAAACTACTTAAATAATTCCACTGATTTCTCATTGTACAGTAGATTCAAACGCTTAGTTTGGTTACTGTCGAAGAGACGACTCTACGACATTTAAAATTAGAATAATATCGGTGGCGCTCTCTATGTTAGAATGTCCAAACTACATTATCAATTCTACTGATTTCTTCTGTAGAGTAGATTAAATAGTGAGGTTTGGGTATTGTCGAAATGATGGCATTGCGTGTATAAAAATAAAAATAAATAAAACTAGTTTTTTCCTTTCAAATGATATATTTCCGTTTCAAGATCCCAAATTTTGATTATGTCTGTAATTTCATTTGAAAAAACGTTACTCATTAGTACCAATTGGTCTACAAAAATTATTTTGCCTAAAATTTTCATTTCCTCGAGTTGTTTTTGCAAAAAATCAACCAAATTCGCATTTTGAAAAGTTTAACAAAATTTTTTTAGATATTTTTTCAATCTTCTTCTAATTTTGGTAAAAAAACATTTTCCCCCAAAAACCTCAAGATGTGAATTGTTAATTTCAATATTCGTAATCAAAACTTTTCCGAAATCACCCATCTTCTCGAGAGACATATCTGAATAACTAAAAATGTTTCTAACCTCAAATTTATATTTCCAAAATGAGCGTACAATTTCATATTTATCGACTAACACATAGTTTCCGATTGCATATGGAGACTTCCTTTCGATTCGGCCGTAGGGAGCGCTTCCCTTTGAAGGGTAGGTAATTGAGAGGAATCTATAACGATCGACGGCCGTTGCGGCATGGGGAATTGATTAATGGCGGCTGCGGTATTGTCGCTGGATTCGGTCGAATCTTGGCGATCAGTCGACGAACTGCTCGAACCTGTACACCAAACAAGAAGAAATTTATGGCAATTTTAAAGTCATCGAAGAGCTAAAATATTTTTTTTTGGAAAAATTATCGCAATAAAAAGATAAATTAGTAAATTTGACGTTACCTATGTGTCGGATTGGTGTCGGGGGTTCTTCAACGGCCGACGATCTCTGAAGAAGAGCTCCGCGAACCGGCCACGAGTTGATTCGAAATTCCCTAGTTTCTGTAACGACTTTTAATAGCGTGGGGTTTCTACCGGCCGGCCGTTCGATGACGTCATCGTCGATTTCTTCGTCTTCTTCGCTGTACCTACGTTGGATCAAGTTCTCCATAACCATGTAGTCGCTTTCTTCGGCACTACGAAGATGTTCCTTTTCCAAATTGAGGGCGATTTCCGGATTCGACATTTCCGATGGATTTCTCTTACGCGTACCTTGATTAGATGAACGTAATATCAAAATATTAAACGTCGGATTGTTAATTTTAGTTCAAATATATAGGGTGATTCGTAAATATTCGTTAGAATACCGTGTATATACTACGAGAACCCCAAGCCTTTATTAACTTCTATAATAGTCGCGGAAGTGAGGTTAGGGACACAGCAGCGATTAGTAAAATTAAATATATATATCTATATATAGGGTGAGGTAACGAAAGGTTCAATTTTACGAATATATTTATCCCCCTTGATGTTTTTTTAGGACACCGCGTATCACAATTTTGCATATTTATTTCGTAAAATATTTTTTAATCGATATATTTGAAGCGACATTCAGTTTCGATTAGAAATTAAATACAGTAATATTGTCATTCCTCGAAATTTCTAGAAATTGTCGAAAAAAAAATTGATTCTACGGTATGCGATGTTGCCGAGTTCGGTCGTTTTTCGGAGATGATCGGAAATATATATTTCGGATGCAAAGTCATTGGTTCGAGATTAATTAAATTAAAAAGTTATCTAACGGTATGCGTTGTTGCCAAATTTCCCACAAAAGTTCACGTCGCGTCTAGAAATTCGTAGATTTTCAAAGAGAGATACATTTAACGATGTGCGATGTTGCCAAGATTCCTGCTTTATCGGAAACATCATTTTTTTAACGAAAAACTAATTCAAGTGATACGCGACGTTGCCAAATCGATTCCACTGGATATTTATGTCGAAAATGTCGATGATACGTACAATTTTCGGGACGTTTAATCGGAAAACATTCTGGCGGATTACTGTATTTAATTTCCTCGCCGACGCACAAACTTACTTGGAGGCGATTGCTCCGGCCTAGGCGGACTCAACAATCCGGGCGACTTCGGCGGACTAAATAGACCACAAACCGATTCCAATTCGTCAGTAATACTGGTATATTCGGTATGCATGTGCATCAGTAACGCCGATCGGCTGCTTACCGGCGGTATAACTTTAATTTTCGGTTCGGTAAAAGTCACCGATCGTTCTAAGGAGATCGTACTCGTCGGTAGAGTCGCCGCCGGGGGATCGGTGGTTTCCGGTTCGGATTGCGTTTGGGAGAATTGCCGTTTCGGTAGCGAGGGTTTCGAGGAATGTTGGGGATCTTCACCTGAGAGGAGAGGCTTTAATTGTTAGACACATGCTACACATTTAGGGTTAGAATGCGAAAAAGAAGAATGAGGGGTGGTGTTAAACGTGCATTGGTTACAAAAAAAAATCAAAATGCCATCAATTTTGGGGAATGTTCAAATTTTTTTTTGGACATTTTGATTTTTTTTTCGATAAAAATAAAATATGATTATATTTTCGACTAACTTGGTATGATATATGAAAAAAGTTAATTTGATTTTTTTTTCCATTACCCTGTATACAATTTCTAAATTTTTTGTTGAAAAAATCGACATTGTAATTGCAAAATTTCAACTTGGAACTCAAAATTTCAACTTGAAACCCAAAATTTCAAATCGAAACTCAAAATTTCAAAATTGAAACTCATAATTTCAAATCGAAACCCAAAATTTCTACTTGAAACTCAAAATTTTGGACTGAATTTAAAAATTTCCACTTGAAATCCAAAATTTCAACTTGAAACCCAAAATTTCAAACTGAAACTCAAAATAACAACATAAAAACTCAAAATTTCAACTTGAATCTAAAAATTTTAACTTGAAACCCAAAATTTCAAACTGAAACTGAAAATTTCAAAATTGAAACTAAAAATTTCAACATAAAACTCAAAATTTCTACTTGAAACTCAAAATTTTGAACTGAATTTAAAAATTTCAACTTGAAACCCATAATTTCAAATCGAAACTCAAAATTTCAAAATTGAAACTCAAAGTTTCAGCTTGAATCTAAAAATTTTAACTCGAAACCCAAAATTTCAAACTAAAACTCAAAATTTCAAAATTGAAACTCAAAATTTTTACTTGAAACTCAAAATTTTGAACAGAATTTAAAAATTTCAACTTGAAACTCATCATTTCACATTGAAACCCAAAATTTCAAAATTGAAATTCAAAATATCAACATAAAACTCAAAATTTCTACTTGAAACTCAAAATTTTGAACTGAAATTGAAAATTTCAACTTGAATCTACAAATTTTAACTTAAAACCCAAAATTTCAAACTGAAACTCAAAATTTCAAAATTAAAAGTCAAAATTTCAAAATTGAAACTCAAAATATCAACATAAAACTCAAAACTTCTAGTTGAAACTCAAAATTTTGAACTGAATTTAAAAATTTCAATTTGAAACCCATAATTTCAAATCGAAACTCAAAATTTCAAATTGAAACTTAAAATTTTGAACTAAATTTAAAAATTTCAACTTGAAACCCATAATTTAAAATGGAAACTCAAAATTTCAAAATTGAAACTCAAAATATCAACATGAAACTCAAAATTTCTACTTGAAACTCAAAATTTTTAATTGAAATTAAAAATTTCAGCTTGAATCTAAAAATTTCAAATTGCAACTCACAATTTCAACTTGAAACTCAAAAAAAAAAAAAAGAAAAAAGGATGGTGTTAAACGTGCACTGGTTTGAAAAAAAATCAAAATCCCATCAATTTTAGAAAGAAGACAAATTTTTTTTGGATAATTTGATTTTTTTTTAACAAAAATAAGGTATGATTATATTTTCGACTAACTCTGTATAATATATGATAAAAATTAATTTGATAAACGTTCTGCATTACCTTGAAAACTATTTCTAAATTTTTTGTTCAAAACAATGAATATTGTAATAAAAATGGAAACATGCTGTTGATTTTTTTTTGAAAAAAAAAAACATCAAAAAGTGACAATTTGATCCTGGTTAAATTTTCATACCTAATTTCCTGAAAATGTGGCAGAAAGAGAGGCTTTTTGGCGTTAAAAAAGGTGGCCGTAGATCGCATGCTAGTAGTAAGTAAATAAAAGCATTAGAGAGAACAAAAAATAAAACGAAGAATTTAAAAAAAATTTTTTAGCAACATTTCAATTTTGTTATTTAGTACGGACGATTTTGGCGAAAATTAAAAAAATAAAAAACTCCCATAGTTGCTTTAGAACATTTTTACAAAATTCGAAAAAAAGTTTCACATTCCATTTTACAAATTTTCCAAATTACTTTGTATTTTTACAATTTTTTTTATTTTTTCATATTTTTGGAATTGCCACTATCCGAGGGTATGAAAAAAAACACTATTTATGGGGGAGGGGCTAAATACTGGAAAGTTTAAAAAAATACAAAATGGTATTTTCATGATTATTATACAAAGACAAAAAATAATCACTATTTAGTGGGGGGAGGGGGCAATATTGAAAAATTAAAATAATTAATTGGTATTTTCCGAATGATTTTTTTAATATTTGTTCTAATTTTCAAATTTAATACTCATATTTTCAAAATTATCATTACATGAATTAAATTAATTATACGCAAACAAAAAATTCATTATTTTTGGGGGGAGAATACTGGAATTGTATTAACATCGTGCCGAACGTCTTTTTACCATCCTAAATCGTCCGTAAAACGTAATTTTTCAAATAAATCACTGTCTCTACAATTTTGTAACAAAATATTTTCAATTTTCAATCAACTTGAACTGAAAATTTCAACATGAAACTAAAAATTTCAACCAAAAAATCAAAATTTCAACTTAATACTCAAAATTTCAAATTAAAACTGTAAATTTCGAAATGATACTCAAAATTTCAACTGGAATCTCAACTTGAAATTCATAATTTCAACTTAATACTCAAAAATTTCAAATTGCAATTCAAAATTTGAATATGAAACTCAAAATTTTAACTCGAAAATCAAAATTCCAATTTGAAACTCAAAATTTAGAATCAAAACTCATAATTTTGAATTAAAACTAAAAATTTCAAATTGAAACTCTAAATTTCAATTGCAACTCAAAATTTGAATATAAAACTCAAAATTTTAACTCGAATCTCAAAATTCCAACTTGAAACTCAAAATTTAGAATTGATACTCAAAAATTTCAAATTGCAACCCAAAATTTGAAGATGAAACTCAAAATTCCAACTTGAAACTGAAAATTCCAACTTGAAACTGAAAATTCTAACTTGAAGCTCAAAATTTCGAATTGATACTCAAAAATTTCAAATTGCAACTCAAAATTTGAATATGAAACTCAAAATTCCAATTTGAAACTGAAAATTCCAGCTTGAAACTGAAAATTCTAACTTGAAGCTCAAAATTTCGAATTGATACTCAAAAATTTCAAATTGCAACTCAAAATTTGAAGATGAAACTCAAAATTCCAACTTGAAACTGAAAATTCCAACTTGAAGCTCAAAATTTCGAATTGAAACTCAAAATTCCAACTTGAAACTCAAAATTTCGAATTAAAACTCAAAATTTTGAATTAAAACTAAAAATTTCAAATTGAAACTCCAAATTTCAAATTGATACTCAAATTTTCTACTGGAATCTCAACTTGAAATTCATAATTTCAACTCAATAATCAAAAATTTCAAATTGCAACTCAAAATTTGTATATGAAACTCAAAATTTTAACTTAAAACTCAAAATTTCGAATTAAAACCCAAAATTTTGAAATAAAACTAAAAATTTCAAATTGAAACTCAAAATTTGAATATGAAACTCAAAATTCCAACTTGAAACTGAAAATTCCAGCTTGAAACTGAAAATTCTAACTTGAAGCTCAAAATTTCGAATTGATACTCAAAAATTTCAAATTGCAACTCAAAATTTGAAGATGAAACTCAAAATTCCAACTTGAAACTGAAAATTCCAACTTGAAGCTCAAAATTTCGAATTGAAACTCAAAATTCCAACTTGAAACTCAAAATTTCGAATTAAAACTCAAAATTTTGAATTAAAACTAAAAATTTCAAATTGAAACTCCAAATTTCAAATTGATACTCAAATTTTCTACTGGAATCTCAACTTGAAATTCATAATTTCAACTCAATAATCAAAAATTTCAAATTGCAACTCAAAATTTGTATATGAAACTCAAAATTTTAACTTAAAACTCAAAATTTCGAATTAAAACCCAAAATTTTGAAATAAAACTAAAAATTTCAAATTGAAACTCAAAATTTGAATATGAAACTCAAAATTCCAACTTGAAACTGAAAATTCCAGCTTGAAACTGAAAATTCTAACTTGAAGCTCAAAATTTCGAATTGATACTCAAAAATTTCAAATTGCAACTCAAATTTTGAATATGAAACTCAAAATTCCAACTTGAAACTGAAAATTCCAGCTTGAAACTGAAAATTCTAACTTGAAGCTCAAAATTTCGAATTGATACTCAAAAATTTCAAATTGCAACTCAAAATTTGAAGATGAATCTCAAAATTCCAACTTGAAACTGAAAATTCCAACTTGAAGCTCCAAATTTCGAATTGATACTCAAAAATTTCAAATTGCAACTCAAATTTTGAATATGAAATTCAAAATTCCAACTTGAAACTGAAAATTCCAGCTTGAAACTGAAAATTCTAACTTGAAGCTCAAAATTTCGAATTGATACTCAAAAATTTCAAATTGCAACTCAAAATTTGAAGATGAAACTCAAAATTCCAACTTGAAACTGAAAATTCCAACTTGAAGCTCCAAATTTCGAATTGATACTCAAAAATTTCAAATTGCAACTCAAATTTTGAATATGAAACTCAAAATTCCAACTTGAAACTGAAAATTCCAGCTTGAAACTGAAAATTCCAACTTGAAGCTCAAAATTTCGAATTGAAACTCAAAATTCCAATTTGAAACTCAAAATTTCGAATTAAAACTCAAAATTTTGAATTAAAACTAAAAATTTCAAATTGAAACTCCAAATTTCAAATTGATACTCAAATTTTCTACTGGAATCTCAACTTGAAATTCATAATTTCAACTCAATAATCAAAAATTTCAAATTGCAACTCAAAATTTGTATATGAAACTCAAAATTTCAACTTAAAACTCAAAAATTCGAATTAAAACTCAAAATTTTGAATTAAAACTAAAAATTTCAAATTGAAACTCCAAATTTCAAATTGATACTCAAATTTTCTACTGGAATCTCAACTTGAAATTCATAATTTCAACTCGATAATCAAAAATTTCAAATTGCAACTTAAAATTTGTATATGAAACTCAAAATTTCAACTTAAAACTCAAAAATTCGAATTAAAACTCAAAATTTTGAATTAAAACTAAAAATTTCAAATTGAAACTCCAAATTTCAAATTGATACTCAAATTTTCTACTGGAATCTCAACTTGAAATTCATAATTTCAACTCGATAATCAAAAATTTCAAATTGCAACTCAAAATTTGTATATGAAACTCAAAATTCCAACTTGAAACTCAAAATTTCACACTGAAACTCAAAATTTCGATTTTTTTCACCAAAATTGTAGAGTCAAAACTAAAACTAACAAATACATTTTTTTATATAAAAAATTATATATAAAAAAAAAAACGACTTACCGATGACGGTACCACTTTCCGATCCCCTCCGAATCGTCCCCGTGGAATCTCTCCGTTTTTGCGTCGCCCTCGCTTTCAAAATCTCCGAATTAAATCTGGCGACGTCGTCGATTAAAATTTCGTCGTTTTTCTTATCGCTTTCCGACGATTCCTTCGATTCGGTACTCCTAGTCCTTTGTCGCAACAAATTCGGTTGTTGTTGTTGTTGTTGTACACTGCCCGCCACCGATATATTATCCAATTGTTCGGTTTCTTCGTCTTCATCCGCGTATCTATATTCGATATGTTGACCGTTATCGAATATATAAGCGTCCGGTCTGACTTCCGTCAACGATCTAACCACCATTTTTTTCCTGTTCGATTGTACGGTTTGTCCGACGATTGTATTATCCTCGGATAATTCGCTCTGTTCGCTTATCGTCCTTTGCCTCGAGGACGATACCCGAACCGGATAATCCGTTTGGTTTTGTTCGATCGATTGTTTAACGGCATCGACGTCGTCGATTAAATCTTGCATCTGCTCGGTGTATCTACGCGTGCGTACGTCCAAATTTTGCAAAACGGTCGTTTGCAAATTTTCCTTGCTCACTATATCTTCGACTTTTTGAGTCAAATGTTCGATTCGTTCGGTGGTGATTTTGATACGTTCCTCTGTAGATTGTTGGAGTTTGTTTTCTTGTTCGGCGAAATAGCCTTCGACGCAATCCTCTTCGAAATCGTACAACCTTTCCATTTCGTCCTTATCCAAAAACAACTTTAATCCGTTATCGTAACTTTCCTCGATTCCCTCCAATTTTCTCTTCAGGTACTTCAACACGAGATACAAGTGGGAGAATATTATGAAAGGCGGCGGTAGTAGGGGTTTTTGTTCGTATTCCATGACGACGGTGAACCTTTGGAACATCCATACTTGATGAGCTATGGCGTTGACTTCGTTGAATATGTTGTTGAATACCGCTATGAGGAGATTGATTAGAAGGATATTGGCCACCAAAAGGTACATCGACATTATTACGGGCGATATCCACCGTCCTGGTACGCAAACTTCTTCGTCCTCGCCGCCGCACGGCGGATCGATTTCGTCGGCGAATACTTCGCCGTATAACATGAAGTAAGGTTCGAAAAATACCTTGAAAATATAAATTATATCCTTAATACGCGTTTCCAAATAAGTAAATAAGTTTTTTTCGACCGGTTTATATCCATTCGGGTCTCATCAGAACGGTGCAACGAATTTTTTACGAAAGGTGACTCGATCGAACGTACAAATGAACAATATGAAATAGATAAAACCTTTTATTTAGTCAATCGAGTCTCATCAACGGTATTTCGATCAAATTATACGTAACGAAATGTGAAACGAATAATAACCAGACGAAATAAAACTTTTTTGACCAATTTTACGGCTTTTTCCCAAATCGATACGCAACAAAAACTAAATCGTTGAATAACTAGACAAGATTTTTAGACCGGTTTTTAACCCATTAGGGTCTTATCAGAACAGCGTATAACCTTCTCGAAAAGTTTCGTTATACAGACAAAAACATCTTTTCTGACCGGTTTTGACTAATTTGGGAATCATTACTATAATGTAACACGTGTTTATTAAAATCATACGCAATAAAATGTAATGGCTTTCGAATAGTGACGTAATGAGCATTAATTAGTAGATTTTTTATCGATTCGAGTTCCATCAAGATGAGGCTTCACGTTTTCGTTCAAATTATGCGCGATAAAATGTGACACGAATAGTAACCCCACGAAATGAAACTTCCTTTTGACCGATTTAGATTTACTAGGGTCTCATCATAACAGTGTAACGCCTTTTTCCCGAAAAAATGCGAAAAAAGTGGCGAAAGAACAAGTTTTTTGACCGGTTTTGACCCACTAGGGTCTCATCAGAAGACTAAAATTGTTTTTCCTGAAAAGTTTCACAATCAAATATCAAATATCAAAATAAGATTTGGTAACCAGGAAAAATATTTTTTATGAGCGGTTTTGACCTACTAGGGTCTCATCAGGACAGTGAAATTCTTTTTTCCGAAATATTTTGCAAAACGGTAAACAATTTTCGAGCGGTTTTGACCCACTAGGGTCTCATCAGAAGACTAAAATTGTTTTTCCTGAAAAGTTTCGCAATCAAATATCAAAATAAGATTTGGTAACCAGGAAAAATATTTTTTATGAGCGGTTTTGACCTACTAGGGTCTCATCATGACAGTGAAATTCTTTTTTCCGAAATATTTTGCAAAACGGTAAACAACTTTCGAGCGGTTTTGACCCACTAGGGTCTCATCAGGAGACTGAAATTGTTTTTCCTGTAAAGTTTCACAATAAAATATCAAAATAAGATTCGGAAACCAGAAAAAATATTTTTTATGAGCGGTTTTGACCTACTAGAGTCTCATCAGGACAGTGAAAACGTAAAACGAGTGGTGTAAACCACATAAAAAATTTTTTTTTTGACCAGTTTCGATTTATTAGGTTCTCGTCAGTTCAGGACAACATTTTCTTTATTGCTAGTTGTTTTTATAAGCTGGGAGCATTGATACGGTTGAAAATATATGAAGAGTGGAGAGTTTTTTGTATTAAACTTTCTATTGATGCTAAAAATATACTTACATCCCTTGCGAGACTCCATGTCGGGGGTTCGTTAGGTTTTAGAATGGCTTGACGAGCAACACCGAAACTCATAAGTATAATTAACAATAAAACGATGAAGTAAATCATGTTTTTAACCATTTTTCCCATCATGGTTACAAGAGGACCTAGAAACAAAAAATTTTTTACAGATTCAGGTCTCGTCATTACAGCGAAATGTTTTTTTGCGGAAAAATAAGTGATAAAATGTGGAAAAAATAACTGTAACGCGAATAAATACACAATGAACTGTAATAACCAGTTTTTGACCGGTTTGGACCTACTGGAATCACATCAGAGTAGTTTAACGTCAATTTCACGATCAAATACACAATAACGCGCATTTTTGACCGGTTCGGACCCGCGGGGTTCTCATCAGAATAGCGTAACGCCTTTTCCTCGAATATAAACATAGAAAAAAAAATAGTAAAAAGTGTTGATTACCTAGATATTTATTGACACTGAGAATGTTCAGTATCCTCAAATACCAATATATACAATTGGTACAATAAATCACTCTTCCCGCGGATAGTTTGTCCGTTTGATATCTCAACGACATTCCGACCATGAACATGAACACGGCCGCCATGTCGCTAGGATTCCACATGTTCCAAGACCAAACCGCGAATTTTTGCGAAATACCCACAGGTTCGGAAGAAAATAATTCTCGTAATTTCTCGCAACCCAACGATAGTATGAATGCCGTCGCAAAAATTTCTTGCCAATTGGGAACGTGTTCCATTTTAACTAATATCGTGAAACTGAATAGGACTAAAAACGCGAGGTACGCAATCTGAAAAAAACAAAACAGAAACATCAAACATTACATACTTTCAATATTTTTCTCGAAAATATACGTAAAATTTAAAAAACGCCACTGTTATAGAGCAAAAACATTTTTTTGAGCGGTTTAGGTCTAGTCGGATATCATCAGAACAGTGTAACGCACTTTTTCCGGAAATATACAGTTTTGAAACTTGTGGCAAAAAGATTTTTTTTTCGACCGATTTTGATCTATTCGGACCTTCTCAGAACAACATTTTCTCGAAAATATACGTAATATTTCAAAAAAGCCACTGTTATAGAGCAAAAACATTTTTTTGAGCGGTTTAGGTCTAGTCGGATATCATCAGAACAGTGTAACGCACTTTTTCCGGAAATATACAGTTTTGAAACTTGTGGCAAAAAGATTTTTTTCTTCGACCGACTTTTATCTATTCGGACCTTCTCAGAACAACATTTTCTCGAAAATATACGTAAAATTTATAAAAAGCCACTGTTACAGTACAAAAACATTTTTTTGAGCGGTTTAGGTCTAGTCGGATATCATCAGAACAGTGTAACGCACTTTTTCCGGAAATATACAGTTTTGAAACTTGTGGCAAAAAGATTTTTTTTCGACCGATTTTTATCTATTCGGACCTTCTCAGAACAACATTTTCTCGAAAATATACGTAAAATTTATAAAAAGCCACAGTTACAGTACAAAAACATTTTTTTGAGCGGTTTAGATCTAGTCGGATATCATCAGAACAGTGCAACGCACTTTTTCCGGAAATATACAGTTTTGAAACTTGTGGCAAAAAGATTTTTTTTTCGACCGATTTTTATCTATTCGGACCTTCTCAGAACATTTTCTCGAAAATATACGCAACAAAATGTTGAACAATTCACTGTAACTGGACAAATCTTTATTTTCAACCCATTCAATTCTATTCGGGTCTCATCAGAACAGTGTAACGCAAAATATACGCGATAAAAATAATAGTTCAACAGGTTTTGATCGGTTCTTGTTGGAACAGTTTCGACACTTGTCGAAAATAGATTTTTTTTTACCGATTTCGACTTATTTGGGTTCCTTCAGAACAGAATAACAATTTCTCGAAAATATACGCGACAAAACGTATAACAATTCACTGAAAGTGAAAAAATGTTGTTTTTTCAACCGATTTAGTCCTATTCGGGTCTCATCAGAACAGCGTAACATTTTTTCCTGAAAAGAAATGGAAATAATGAGAATAAAGTAAAAAAACTTACAGAGTTTGACCAAAATTTCGTTATAGGAGCAGTATAAAACTCGTACAGTTTTTTCTTCATCTTCAATTCTCTTCCTTTGTTAAATTGTTTGAATTTTTCGTCGTCGAAATCCGGTATAAGTTTACCACCATTTTGTTGTACGACCGTATCTCTAGTAATGAAATTTTCCGTCAAAAGCGCCTGTAAATAAAACGTTAATACAAACAAAAAAAAAACATTTCGACGCGCCCGGTAGTTACAAGCATTAGTTAGACAGTCGAAAGCTGGAAGGAGAAAAAGCACAAAATAAAATTGACACAAACTATCGGATTAAAACGGAAAAAAATACGAGCGTCATACTGATGAGACCCAATACCACAAAAACCGCACAAACTTTCCAAATCCGATAGTTTGCGGGTGAACGTGTTAAAAAGCCAAGCAACGACATACAAAAAATAACGTTCGTAAACAGTAGATAGTGGTGACAACATATATATGTAGAAGAGGACATATTCGGTAAAGCTTTGGCTACCTTGACACCTGTTGGATTTGGCGACTTGTTCCGAATACTCAAACTTCTAGTACGCTTCTAAAATAATAATACACTGTTAAAATTTCTCGGATTAAACTAATCGGAAGAAGAATTAATTATAAACATGAAGCCAAAGTGAAGAATCAAGCGAAATATTTACAAATGTGCTTCAGCTTTGAACCCAAAAACTACTTGAACCAAGCGATCTATTATAGAATCGAGTTTTTTGATATTTTTTGAGGTTGGTTACTAATTTTTAATGTCCCATTTTTATTATTTTTTTTTTGTGCATATTCGTATTGCATTTTAAGTTATATACGGTGGTGGATAAAAATTTGATCATTTCACAATATTTCGTTTTTCAAAATTGATTGTGCCGTTGGAAAGATATAATCGATAAGTCTCGGGCCTGGTATACAGATGGCGCCACTAGTGGCGTACTACTTTTCATTTCGTTAGTACCAAAAACATAGGGGTGCTTTCATGTAAATGTAATAAATTTTGACAAATGACAGATGATATATTTCATACTGTCATATTGTTTTTGACAAATGACAGATGATATAAGTCAGTTGTAGTTACCTGTCATATTGTTTTTGACAAATGACATATGTCACTTATTGTTAACTGTCACATTATTTTTGACAAATGACAGGTGGTATATGTCACGTAAAATTAACTGTCATACTGTTTTTGACAAACGACAGATGACATATGTCAGTTATAGTTATCCGTCATATTGTTTTTGACAAATGACAATTGATATATGTCATACTGTCACATTGTTTTTGACAAATGACAGGTGATATATGTCAGTTATAGTTAACTGTCATATTGTTTTTGACAAATGACAGGTGATATATGTCACGCAAAATTAACTGTCACATTGTTTTTGACAAACGACAGATGACATGTCAGTTATAGTTATCCGTCATATTGTTTTTGACAAATGACAGGTGATATATGTCACGTAAAATTAACTGTCACATTGTTTTTGACAAATGACAGGTGATATATGTCACTTATTGTTAACTGTCATATTGTTTTTGCTTCCCAAATATGATTGACAATGGATTAGATGTACAGGATCTCGAGATTTTACGCGAGTTTGGCACCTTAGGACCCAGTAGATGTAACAAGAGGTGTACCAAAGGAGATTACAAGAGCCGAGGAACAATTTTGATGTTCAACTGAAGGAAATACACCATGGGAGATGAAACCAGGCGACAAATTGCGGTACCACGATGAAGTAACAAAGAGAAATGTTGGAAAATGGATTAAATCGACTGGATGTCGAGATTTTACGCGACGAAAGTGAAATTTTCGCCGAAAAAATTGTTTTTCCACCGTATAGGCCCGAGACTTAGGCATTTCATCGATTGTTGTGCTAACGTCAATTTTTTTCACAATTTCGCTTACTTTCTGATAATACAATTCGACGTAACGTTTACGAACCACCTTTTGCTAGAAAAACAAAACCGAAAATTAAACCGAAATCAATAAATTTAAATTACAAACGAACTTGCCGGAGTTTTAGCGGATTTTCCGCGACTTACATCGGCGTCTTGATTTTTCTCCGAATCGGATTTGTCGTCGTCGTCGTCGTTCTCCAATTCCATGTGCTCCTCCGTCGTTTGAGGCATCAACTGAAGCTCCTCCTTCGATTTGAACTCCAATTTGAATATGTACGGCATACATAACAGACCGAGTATCACCTAAAAGTGGAAATTTCCAAAAAAAAAAGAAAAAAAACGAACCAATTACGAACGGGGGTGGTGGTGTGGGGTGGCATACCTTTATGTTGGTGTTTTTTCTCGTACGCAATCCCCCCATCCACAGATCGGCGAGTATAATTTGCGAACAGGGGTGGGCCAAAAGGGCGCGATGATTGGCGCTAACGGCGAGACTCAGACACGTGTGCCCCGACCAATTTTGCAGCTCGCACGTGAGCAATTGTTGCGTTTGATCGTCGTCTTGTCGATAACAATAATCGAGTACTTCCAGAGCTGAAAATATCCGAAAAAATTATTTTCCTTTCCCCTCTATCCGGTACCGTTGAAACACCTCACCGATATTTTCGAATTCTTTTCCGTACGCTCGTAATTCTTCGTACACTTCCGTTTCCATGTCGTCCTCGGCCGCTTCGTGCGCCATCGCTTTGTATAGTTTGCAAGCCACCAAAGCTTTCGCTAAAGCTTCTTCGCCGTGTTGCCACATCAAAAGCGCCATTTTGTGTCTTTTCATCAGAACCGCCCAAATCTGACGACAATTTATGTTTATATCCCGCTAATTTGACGTTTTCGAAATCGTAGAATCCATTTATCGATATCCGCGAAGTCGGAAATTAATACTTGCGGTCCTATATCGACTCTAAATTCAAAAAAAAACGAACAGGAAGACACTAGTACACTAATTTCCGGCGTTGGGGACTTCGGTAAATGGATTTTACGATTTGGAAAACGTCAAATTATCGTGTATTTCTCAAGTTAGTACAGTTACAATATACTAACCAATAATTCGTTAAAAGGATAATCGAATAAGCAAGGACTCGCCGCTCCTGGTATACAACCAGGAATAAGTCCAAGTGCTCCTAAATTTCTTCCGGAAGTGTTTGCCATACTGTGGCCTTTGTTCATTATTTTCGCGTAAATAGGTCTGAATTTTCTACGTGTATATAAAGCTCTGTAAATGAAAATTCATCATTTTAGAAGTATTCAAATTATTATAAATCGGTATTAGATCAATATTCAATTTTCGAGAACATTTTAGATACTTTCCCAACATCCCAGATCATTAAGAATCGTGTTTAGATCAATATTCAATTTTCTAGAACATTTTAGATACTTTCCCAGCATCCCAGATCATTAAGAATCGTGTTTAGATCAATATTCAATTTTCTAGAACATTTTAGATACTTTCCCAACATCTCAGATTATTAAGAATCGTGTTTAAATCAATATTCAATTTTCTAGAACATTTTAGATACTTTCCCAACATCCCAGATCATTAAGAATCGTGTTTAGATCAATATTCAATTTTCTAGAACATTTTAGATACTTTCCCAACATCCCAGATCATTAAGAATCGTGTTTAGATCAATATTCAATTTTCTAGAACATTTTAGATACTTTCCCAACATCCCAGATCATTAAGAATCGTGTTTAGATCAATATTCAATTTTCTAGAACATTTTAGATACTTTCCCAACATCCCAGATCATTAAGAATCGTGTTTAGATCAATATTCAATTTTCTAGAACATTTTAGATACTTTCCCAACATCCTAGATTATTTAGAATCGTATTTAGATCATTATTCAATTTTCTAGAACATTTTAGATACTTTCCCAACATCCCAGATCATTAAGAATCGTGTTTAGATCAATATTCAATTTTCTAGAACATTTTAGATACTTTCCCAACATCCCAGATCATTAAGAATCGTGTTTAGATCAATATTCAATTTTCTAGAACATTTTAGATACTTTCCCAACATCCTAGATTATTTAGAATCGTATTTAGATCATTATTCAATTTTCTAGAACATTTTAGATACTTTCCCAACATCCCAGATCATTAAGAATCGTGTTTAGATCAATATTCAATTTTCTAGAACATTTTAGATACTTTCCCAACATCCCAGATCATTAAGAATCGTGTTTAGATCAATATTCAATTGTCTAGAACATTTTAGATACTTTCCCAACATCCCAGATCATTAAGAATCGTGTTTAGATCAATATTCAATTTTCTAGAACATTTTAGATACTTTCCCAACATCCCAGATCATTAAGAATCGTGTTTAGATCAATATTCAATTTTCTAGAACATTTTAGATACTTTTCCAACATCCCAGATCATTAAGAATCGTGTTTAGATCAATATTCAATTTTCTAGAACATTTTAGATACTTTCCCAACATCCCAGATCATTAAGAATCGTGTTTAGATCAATATTCAATTTTCTAGAACATTTTAGATACTTTCCCAACATCCCAGATCATTAAGAATCGTGTTTAGATCAATATTCAATTTTCTAGAACATTTTAGATACTTTCCCAACATCCTAGATTATTTAGAATCGTATTTAGATCATTATTCAATTTTCTAGAACATTTTAGATACTTTCCCAACATCCCAGATCATTAAGAATCGTGTTTAGATCAATATTCAATTTTCTAGAACATTTTAGATACTTTCCCAACATCCCAGATCATTAAGAATCGTGTTTAGATCAATATTCAATTTTCTAGAACATTTTAGATACTTTCCCAACATCCCAGATCATTAAGAATCGTGTTTAGATCAATATTCAATTGTCTAGAACATTTTAGATACTTTCCCAACATCCCAGATCATTAAGAATCGTGTTTAGATCAATATTCAATTTTCTAGAACATTTTAGATACTTTCCCAACATCCCAGATCATTAAGAATCGTGTTTAGATCAATATTCAATTTTCTAGAACATTTTAGATACTTTCGGAACATTCTAAATGCATTTATGTCATATTTAGAACATCATTGAATCTTCTAGAGCATTTTATAAACTTTCGGAACATTCTACCCACTTTTATATAGTATTTGGAGCATTATCGAATATTCTAGAACATTTCAAAGTCATTGGGACCCAATTTTAATTTATTTAGAACGATTTAAAATCATTAGAAACATTGCAACATTTTGAAATTGAATGGGAACAATTTAAAACTCACTTAAAACTTTATAAAATGATTTAGAACATTTTAAAATCATCTGGAACGATTCATAATCATTGGGAACAGTGTAAAATCATGTAGTACATTCCAATATCATTTGAAACTAATTGAAATCATTTTAAAATAGTCTGGACCAATTTAAAATTATTGGAAATATTTCAAAATGCGTTTGGAATAATTCAAAATAGTTAGGAACATTCAAAAATCATCAGGAACATGGTGAAATCATTTAGAACAATTTAAAATCATTTGGAACATTGTTGTAAAATGGTTTCGCACATTTTAAAATTGTCCAGGACAAAATAAAAGCATTGAAAACATTATAAAATTATGTAGAACATTCCAAAGCCGTTCGGAACAATTTAAAATTATTGGGAACAATGTTAAATCATTTATAACATTCCAACCTCATTTGAACAATTTGAAACTACTGCAAAATCGTGTAGAATATTCAAAATTTATTGGGAACAATTTAAAACTATTCAGAACATTGTAAAATCATTTAGAACATTCCAAAATCATTCGGAACAATTTAAAATCATTCGAAACATGGTTTAGAAGCATTGGAAACATTGTAAAATCATTGAGAACATTCGTAAAATCAATCGGAACAATTTAAAAACCATTGGGAACATTATAAAATCATGGAGAACACTCCAAATGCATTGGAATCAATTTAAAGTTATCAGGAACATTGCAAAATCGTGTAGAATATTCCAAATTTATTGGGAACAATTTAAAACTATTCGGAACATTGTAAAATCATTTAGAACATTCCAAAATCATTCGGAATAATTTAAAATCATTCGAAACATGGTTTGGGAGCATTGGAAACATTGTAAAATCATTGAGAACATTCGTAAAATCAATCGGAACAATTTAAAAACCATTGGGAACATTATAAAATCATGGAGAACACTCCAAATGCATTGGAATCAATTTAATGTTATCAGGAACATTGCAAAATCGTGTAGAATATTCCAAATTTATTGGGAACAATTTAAAACTATTCGGAACATTGTAAAATCATTTAGAACATTCCAAAATCATTCGGAATAATTTAAAATCATTCGAAACATGGTTTGGAAGCATTGGAAACATTGTAAAATCATTGAGAACACTCGTAAAATCAATCGGAACAATTTAAAAACCATTGGGAACATTATAAAATCATACAGAACACTCCAAACGTATTGGAATCAATTTAAAGTTATCAGGAACATTGCAAAATCGTGTAGAATATTCCAAATTTATTGGGAACAATTTAAAACTATTCGGAACATTGTAAAATCATTTAGAACATTCCAAAATCATTCGGAATAATTTAAAATCGTTCGAAACATGGTTTGGAAGCATTGGAAACATTGTAAAATCATTGAGAACATTCGTAAAATCAATCGGAACAATTTAAAAACCATTGGGAACATTATAAAATCATGGAGAACACTCCAAATGCATTGGAATCAATTTAAAGTTATCAGGAACATTGCAAAATCGTGTAGAATATTCCAAATTTATTGGGAACAATTTAAAACTATTCGGAACATTGTAAAATCATTTAGAACATTCCAAAATCATTCGGAATAATTTAAAATCATTCGAAACATGGTTTGGAAGCATTGGAAACATTGTAAAATCATTGAGAACACTCGTAAAATCAATCGGAACAATTTAAAAACCATTGGGAACATTATAAAATCATACAGAACACTCCAAACGTATTGGAATCAATTTAAAGTTATCAGGAACATTGCAAAATCGTGTAGAATATTCCAAATTTATTGGGAACAATTTAAAACTATTCGGAACATTGTAAAATCATTTAGAACATTCCAAAATCATTCGGAATAATTTAAAATCGTTCGAAACATGGTTTGGAAGCATTGGAAACATTGTAAAATCATTGAGAACATTCGTAAAATCAATCGGAACAATTTAAAAACCATTGGGAACATTATAAAATCATGGAGAACACTCCAAATGCATTGGAATCAATTTAAAGTTATCAGGAACATTGCAAAATCGTGTAGAATATTCCAAATTTATTGGGAACAATTTAAAACTATTGGGAACATTGCAAAATCGTTTGGAACATACCAAAATCATAAAAAACTTGTGAAAATATTGACACAAGGTAATGAAAACTCACCTGTACGCTCCTCCCATCAATTTATTAATAACTAATCCGATATCGTGTAAAGTATAAACATACCCCGGCGGTATGTGAGGCCTGACGTCCCTCAGGATATATCCCAACGTATTACTGGGACCCTGTTTCGAATTGTACAAATTTTCTAATCTCGGTATTGTCAAGAATTTTCTCATGCTCACTCCGTTCTCCAACAATAATTTCACGAAATCGCACCGGTCGTGTTCCAACGCTTTTATCATAGCGTCTTCCAAAGCGCCTACAACGAAAATAAATATAATGCCTGTTATACACGATGCGGTTAATCGCGATCGTTACCCGCCGGCCATTCCTGTCCGTAAACGAATATTTCCGATCTGGCGATATCGGCGCGGTTCCACGTCAACGCCAAACTGAGTTGTTCGGTAGGAGAAAGGTGTTGAGATTTGAATAGTGCCGTTAAAATTATTTGGTCCAATTCTTGGGGTTTTTGGTCGTACTTATCGGCTATACGGAAAACGGTTATCTGAAAATGTTTCGTAGGTAAAAGATGTGAGTTTGGAGGATTTGAGGTTAGGGGTGTGGTATTTTTCTCACCAAATGTTTATTTTCTACGCATTGCATCAATTCCGTGAATAGACCTTCGGCTAATTCGGCGGCTACTTCGAATGCCCTTTGGATGGTGGCTATAATGTATTCTTTCATGGATTTGAGTACGGAGCATTCGTATCTGGAAAAATTCGGCAACGTGGGAAATTTGATTGTTATGAGGAGTGGGGGGGGGGTTTGTGTGTAGACGTACTTGCACATGAAGGCTATGATGTCGGCGGCTCTGCCGGATCCGTCGCAGACGACTACCGGTACCGGTGGTTCGTCGGTGACGTATTCTAGTACCGCTCTTATTGTATTGGTACCGCCTTCGATTACTAAACATACTATCGGTATAGGACTTTGAGTAACTGAAATTAGATAGAAATAAATAAGAAATTTTTATAAATATTTTTAGGGTCGTTGTGACAAGTAACTACCGATCGATAATTTTGTATCAGTTAAGACAAATAAAATTGTCGTTTTAATTTAATAAATTATGTCAATTTTGGGAATCGTAATGTCATACATGTGTATGAGAAAATTTTAAGGAAATTTTGAATTTTTCAAAAATCTTTGGTATCCAGAAATCTTTCAGTTTTTTAGAATTTTAACATTTTCTACATTTTCGAATTGATTTTGCGCATTTTTTTTTCTTAATTTTGTCTGAAATTGTGATTTTTTCAATATTTTTAGTATTTTTTTTAGAAAAATTTGTTTTAGAATTTTTTGTTTTCTTCATGTAAAAAAAATTGATAATTTTTGAATTGATTTTTTGACGTTATTTCTCAAATTTTCGTAAAATTTGGATATTTTTTAAATTTCGAATTTTCAAATAAATTATTGTTTTTACAAAATATCTTTATTGGACTTTCAAATTTTTCATATTTTCTCCATTTAATAAAAATTTCAAATTTTTTAATTGACCTTTTTGACGATATTATTTTTAAATTTCGGATTTCCAAAGAAAGTGTTTTTCAAAATAATTTTATTTGATTTTCGAAATTTTAAGTTTTTGATATTTTTAAACTGATTTTTTGGATTTTTTATTAATTTTTTCTAGAATTTTGATTATTTTACATTTATATTTTTTCTAAATTATTTCATAGTTTTCTTGAAAAAATATTTGATTTTCGATTTAGAATTTATTTTAAAAATTTTTTATACTTTCGAATTGATTTTGCGGATTTTTTTTTTCTTAATTTTGTCTGAAATTGTGATTTTTTCAATATTTTTAGTTTTTTTTTAGAAAAATTTGTTTTAGAATTTTTTGTTTTCTTCATTTAAAAAAAATTGATAATTTTTGAATTGATTTTTTGACGTTATTTCTCAAATTTTCGTAAAATTTGGATATTTTTTAAATTTCGAATTTTCAAATAAATTATTGTTTTTACAAAATATCTTTATTGGACTTTCAAATTTTTCATATTTTCTCCATTTAATAAAAATTTCAAATTTTTTAATTGACCTTTTTGACGATATTATTTTTAAATTTCGGATTTCCAAAGAAAGTGTTGTTTTTTCAAAATAATTTTATTGGATTTTCGAAATATTAAGTTTTTGATATTTTTAAACTGATTTTTTGCATTTTTTATTAATTTTTTCTAGAATTTTGATTATTTTACATTTATATTTTTTCTAAATTATTTCATAGTTTTCTTGAAAAAATATTTGATTTTCGATTTAGAATTTATTTTAAAAATTTTTTATACTTTCAAATTGATTTTTTGCATTCGTTAAAAATTTTATCTGGAATTGTGATTTTTTTAATTTTTTTTTTAGTTTTTTAAAAAAATTTATTTGTTTTTCGAATTTTTTGTTTTCTCCATGTAAAGAAAATTAATAATTTTTGAATTAATTTTTTAACGTTATTTCTCAAATTTTCGTGAAATTTGGATATTTTTTAAATTTCGAATTTTCAAATAAATTATTGTTTTTTCAAAATTAAAATGTTTATTGGACTTAGAATTTTTAAAATTCTCCATGTTTCCTCCATTTAATAAAATTTTAAAATTTTTGAATTGACCTTTTTGACAATATTTTTTTTAAATTTCGAATTTTCAAAGAAATTGTTATTTTTTCAAAATAATTTTATCGTATTTTCCAAGTTTTTGATATTTTCAAACTGATTTTTTTCATTTTCTAGAATTTTGATTATTTTACATTTATATTTTTTCTAAATTATTTCATAGTTTTCTTGAAAAAATATTTGAATTTCGATTTAGAATTTATTTTAAAAATTTTTCATATTTCGAATTGATTTTTTGCATTTTTTTTTTAAATTTTATCTGAAATTGTGATTTTTTTTAGTTTTTTAAAAAAATTTATTTGTTTTTCGAATTTTTTGTTTTCTCCATGTAAAGAAAATTAATAATTTTTGAATTGATTTTTTGACGTAATTTTTCAAATTTTCGTGAAATTTGGATATTTTTTAAATTTCGAATTTTCAAATAAATTATATTTTTTTCAAAATAACTTTATTCGACTTTCGAATTGACTTTTTTGACGATATTTTTTTTAAAATTTCGAATTTTCAAAGAAATAGTTAATTTTTCAAAATAATTTTGTCGTATTTTCCAAGTTTTTGATATTTTTAAAATGATTTTTTGCGTTTTTTTATTAATTTTTTCTATAATTTTGATTATTTTACAACATTACAATTAGATTTTCTCTAAATTATTTCATAGTTTTCTTGAAAAAATATTTGAATTTCGATTTAGAATTTATTTTAAAAATTTTTTATACTTTCGAATTGATTTTTTGCATTTTTTAAAAATTTTTAATGGATTTCCGATTTTATCCAGCTTTCCAGTTTATTCGAATCCTTTTAGTATTTAAAAAAATTTATTTAATTTTTGAACTTTTTTCAATATTTCCAGATTTAAAAAAAATTGTTGGTATCTAGCAATATTTTATTTCTTTTCAATTTTTTTTCTAAAATTTTGATTTTTCTCAGCATTTCGATTTTCAGATTCTAGTATAATAAATTTTCAAAAATAAATTTATTTGATATTCCCCTTTTGGATATTTACATGTTTTCTCAATTTTTCTCTAATTTACAGAATTTAGATATTTTTTTAATCTCGAATTTTGGAAGCAATTATTGTAAATAATCAAAATAATTTTATTTAGAAATTTTGATACCTTCAAACTAATTTTTGACTTTATTATAGATTTTCAGCTTTATTTCAAATTATTCTTGAATTTATTTTATTTCCAAATTTTCATTTTGTAACATTTTTATATTTTCGAACTAATTTCGAAATAAAAAAAAATGGTATCCAGAATTTTTTCACCATTCAATTTATAAATTTTTGGTTTTTAAATTATCCATAAACTTTTACAGTTTCTTCAAAATTATTTTATTGATTTATTTATTAATTTTTATAAAATTTCAATTTACGTTTCAAAATTTCCACTTATTAAAATTAAAATTCAATCTCTTGAAAACGGTTTTTAAATCCCCTCATTTTTTTAAGGAATTTCTTATTTTTTCATTTTTCACCGTCCAAATTTTTATCATTTTCGCACTTTTTCTCAAATAAATTTTCAAAATTTCGATTTCAAAAAAATTTTGGGCTCTTCAAACCGATTTTCGATCTTTTACACTTTTAATTTTCACAATTTTTGGTCCTAATTTTTTCCCATTCCCAAAATTTTAAATTTTCAAAATTATCGATGCTATCAAACTGTTTTTTCGATTATTTTTTTCAATATTTCTAGAGTAATTGCGACGTACTACCGATCATTATTACTCACAAGGATATAATCTCTGTTTCGATATGTATTTTTCCAATTTTCTTCTGAGTATAATTTCAGCTCCGTATTTTCCAACGGTACCATTATCGACTAGAAGAAAATAGGCGTGTCGATTGTTTAAAGCGGCGTTTTTTGATCTATAAATAAAACAAATATAAAAAAAACCGACGTTTCGAACGATATCAGTTTTTTTTTAAACGTCAAGGGCAGTAATTACTAATTAATGACGTAATTAATAAAACGTCATATTGTCACGTAATTACCATAGATGTTTGCGTAATTGTGACGTGACCTGTATATTCATATAAAACGTAATTTATACTATATTGGGGTGTTTTTGAAAAAAAAAAAAACAAATAAATTTATTATTACGTAATTCTCGTAATACTAAATTTTGACTAACACGGTATAATTTAATATATCAAATTAGACGTCTGTGCGGTACTTCTGAATATTCACTTTTTCTCAGTGTAACTGATCTTTATCTAAATATCATGTTTTTTCGGTCTGACGATGCATCTTTTGATTTCTCTTTTTTTTTCAGTGTACGTATCTGTTCAACACTTTTATATTGTATCAATGGTTATTAATTATATACTTTTTTACAGTGTAACTGTATTTTTTTTTTAAATTTTTTCGTTTTCTTAGTATAACAATGCGTCTATTAAATATTATTGTTTTTTTTTTCTTAGTGTAACTCTTTTTCCTTCAAATTTTCGTCTCCTTAGTGCGGTCCTTGAAATAATTCGTTTTTTCAGTCAAATTATGCTTTTATTGAACTGTTTCGTTTTTTTTTTCAATGTAAGTTCGTCTATTTCAAATATTTTTTTGTAGTGTAGCTGTATTTCCATAAAATAGTCTCGTTTTTACAGTGTAACTGTATTTTTTTCAAATATTTTCGTTTTCTCAGTGTAACAATGCGTCTATTAAACATAATTGTTTTTTTTCTTAGTGTAACTCTTCTTCCTTCAAATTTTCGTCTCCTTAGCGCGGTCCTTGAAATAATTCGTTTTTTCAGTCTAATTATGCTTTTATTGAACTGTTTCGTTTTTTTTCTTCAATGTAAGTTTGTCTATTCCAAATATTTTTTTGTAGTGTAGCTGTATTTCCATAAAATAGTCTCGTTTTTACAGTGTAACTGTATTTTTTTTTAAATATTTTCGTTTTCTCAATGTAACAATGCGTCTATTAAATATTATTGTTTTTTTTCTTAGTGTAACTCTTCTTCCTTCAAATTTTCGTCTCCTTAGCGCGGTCCTTGAAATAATTGTTTTTTTCAGTGTAATTATGATTTTATTGAACTGTTTCGTTTTTTTTTCAATGTAAGTTTGTCTATTCCAAATATTTTTTTGTAGTGTAGCTGTATTTCCATAAAATAGTCTCGTTTTTACAGTGTAACTGTATTTTTTTTTCAAATTCTTTCGTTTTCTCAGTGTAACAATGCGTCTATTAAACATAATTGTTTTTTTTTCTTAGTGTAACTCTTTTTCCTTCAAATTTTCGTCTCCTTAGTGCGGTCCTTGAAATAATTGGTTTTATCAGTGTAATTATGCTTTTATTGAACTGTTTCGTTTTTTTTCTTCAATGTAAGTTTGTCTATTCCAAATATTTTTTTGTAGTGTAGCTGTATTTCCATAAAATAGTCTCGTTTTTACAGTGTAACTGTATTTTTTTTTCAAATTTTTTCGTTTTCTCAGTGTAACAATGCGTCTATTAAACATAATTGTTTTTTTTTCTTAGTGTAACTCTTTTTCCTTCAAATTTTCGTCTCCTTAGCGCGGTCCTTGAAATAATTCGTTTTTTCAGTCTAATTATGCTTTTATTGAACTGTTTCGTTTTTTTTCTTCAATGTAAGTTTGTCTATTCCAAATATTTTTTTGTAGTGTAGCTGTATTTCCATAAAATAGTCTCGTTTTTACAGTGTAACTGTATTTTTTTTTAAATATTTTCGTTTTCTCAATGTAACAATGCGTCTATTAAATATTATTGTTTTTTTTTCTTAGTGTAACTCTTTTTCCTTCAAATTTTCGTCTCCTTAGCGCGGTCCTTGAAATAATTCGTTTTTTCAGTCTAATTATGCTTTTATTGAACTGTTTCGTTTTTTTTCTTCAATGTAAGTTTGTCTATTCCAAATATTTTTTTGTAGTGTAGCTGTATTTCCATAAAATAGTCTCGTTTTTACAGTGTAACTGTATTTTTTTTTAAATATTTTCGTTTTCTCAATGTAACAATGCGTCTATTAAATATTATTGTTTTTTTTCTTAGTGTAACTCTTCTTCCTTCAAATTTTCGTCTCCTTAGCGCGGTCCTTGAAATAATTGTTTTTTTCAGTGTAATTATGCTTTTATTGAACTGTTCCGTTTTTTTTTTCAACGTAAGTTTGTCTATTTCAAATATTTTTTAGTAGTGTAGCTGTATTTCCATAAAATAGTCTCGTTTTTACAGTGTAACTGTATTTTTTTCAAATATTTTCGTTTTCTCAGTGTAACAATGCGTCTATTAAACATAATTGTTTTTTTTCTTAGTGTAACTCTTTTTCCTTCAAATTTTCGTCTCCTTAGTGCGGTCCTTGAAATAATTGGTTTTTTCAGTGTAATTATGATTTTATTGAACTGTTTCGTTTTTTTTTCAATGTAAGTTGGTCTATTCCAAATATTTTTTTGTAGTGTAGCTGTATTTCCATAAAATAGTCTCGTTTTTACAGTGTAACTGTATTTTTTTTTCAAATTTTTTCGTTTTCTCAGTGTAACAATGCGTCTATTAAACATAATTGTTTTTTTTTCTTAGTGTAACTCTTTTTCCTTCAAATTTTCGTCTCCTTAGTGCGGTCCTTGAAATAATTGGTTTTTTCAGTGTAATTATGCTTTTATTGAACTGTTTCGTTTTTTTTTCAATGTAAGTTCGTCTATTTCAAATATTTTTTTGTAGTGTAGATGTATTTCCATAAAATAGTCTAGTTTTTACAGTGTAACTGTATTTTTTTTAAATATTTTCGTTTTCTCAGTGTAACAATGCGTCTATTAAACATAATTGTTTTTTTTCTTAGTGTAACTCTTTTTCCTTCAAATTTTCGTCTCCTTAGTGCGGTCCTTGAAATAATTGGTTTTTTTAGTGTAATTATGATTTTATTGAACTGTTTCGTTTTTTTTTTCAATGTAAGTTTGTCTATTCCAAATATTTTTTTGTAGTGTAGCTGTATTTCCATAAAATAGTCTCGTTTTTACAGTGTAACTGTATTTTTTTTTCAAATTTTTTCGTTTTCTCAGTGTAACAATGCGTCTATTAAACATAATTGTTTTTTTTTCTTAGTGTAACTCTTTTTCCTTCAAATTTTCGTCTCCTTAGTGCGGTCCTTGAAATAATTGGTTTTTTCAGTGTAATTATGCTTTTATTGAACTGTTTCGTTTTTTTTTCAATGTAAGTTCGTCTATTTCAAATATTTTTTTGTAGTGTAGATGTATTTCCATAAAATAGTCTAGTTTTTACAGTGTAACTGTATTTTTTTTAAATATTTTCGTTTTCTCAGTGTAACAATGCGTCTATTAAACATAATTGTTTTTTTTCTTAGTGTAACTCTTTTTCCTTCAAATTTTCGTCTCCTTAGTGCGGTCCTTGAAATAATTGGTTTTTTTAGTGTAATTATGATTTTATTGAACTGTTTCGTTTTTTTTTTCAATGTAAGTTTGTCTATTCCAAATATTTTTTTGTAGTGTAGCTGTATTTCCATAAAATAGTCTCGTTTTTACAGTGTAACTGTATTTTTTTTTCAAATTTTTTCGTTTTCTCAGTGTAACAATGCGTCTATTAAACATAATTGTTTTTTTTTCTTAGTGTAACTCTTCTTCCTTCAAATTTTCGTCTCCTTAGTGCGGTCCTTGAAATAATTGGTTTTTTCAGTGTAATTATGCTTTTATTGAACTGTTTCGTTTTTTTTTCAATGTAAGTTCGTCTATTTCAAATATTTTTTTGTAGTGTAGATGTATTTCCATAAAATAGTCTAGTTTTTACAGTGTAACTGTATTTTTTTCAAATATTTTCGTTTTCTCAATGTAACAATGCGTCCATTAAATATTATTGTTTTTTTTCTTAGTGTAACTCTTCTTCCTTCAAATTTTCGTCTCCTTAGTGCGGTCCTTGAAATAATTGGTTTTTTCAGTGTAATTATGCTTTTATTGAACTGTTCCGTTTCTTTTTTCAACGTAAGTTTGTCTATTTCAAATATTTTTTAGTAGTGTAGCTGTATTTCCATAAAATAGTCTCGTTTTTACAGTGTAACTGTATTTTTTTTTAAATATTTTCGTTTTCTCAGTGTAACAATGCGTCTATTAAACATAATTGTTTTTTTTCTTAGTGTAACTCTTTTTCCTTCAAATTTTCGTCTCCTTAGTGCGGTCCTTGAAATAATTGGTTTTTTTAGTGTAATTATGATTTTATTGAACTGTTTCGTTTTTTTTTCAATGTAAGTTTGTCTATTCCAAATATTTTTTTGTAGTGTAGCTGTATTTCCATAAAATAGTCTCGTTTTTACAGTGTAACTGTATTTTTTTTTCAAATTCTTTCGTTTTCTCAGTGTAACAATGCGTCTATTAAACATAATTGTTTTTTTTTCTTAGTGTAACTCTTTTTCCTTCAAATTTTCGTCTCCTTAGTGCGGTCCTTGAAATAATTGGTTTTATCAGTGTAATTATGCTTTTATTGATCTGTTTCGTTTTTTTTTCAATGTAAGTTCGTCTATTTCAAATATTTTTTTGTAGTGTAGCTGTATTTCCATAAAATAGTCTCGTTTTTACAGTGTAACTGTATTTTTTTTTCAAATTTTTTCGTTTTCTCAGTGTAACAATGCGTCTATTAAACATAATTGTTTTTTTTCTTAGTGTAACTCTTTTTCCTTCAAATTTTCGTCTCCTTGGTGCGGTCCTTGAAATAATTGGTTTTTTTAGTGTAATTATGCTTTTATTGAACTGTTTCGTTTTTTTTTCAATGTAAGTTCGTCTATTCCAAATATTTTTTTGTAGTGTAGCTGTATTTCCATAAAATAGTCTCGTTTTTACAGTGTAACTGAATTTTTTTTTCAAATTTTTTCGTTTTCTCAGTGTAACAATGCGTCTATTAAACATAATTGTTTTTTTTTCTTAGTGTAACTCTTCTTCCTTCAAATTTTCGTCTCCTTAGTGCGGTCCTTGAAATAATTGGTTTTTTCAGTGTAATTATGCTTTTATTGAACTGTTTCGTTTTTTTTTCAATGTAAGTTCGTCTATTTCAAATATTTTTTTGTAGTGTAGATGTATTTCCATAAAATAGTCTAGTTTTTACAGTGTAACTGTATTTTTTTCAAATATTTTCGTTTTCTCAATGTAACAATGCGTCCATTAAATATTATTGTTTTTTTTCTTAGTGTAACTCTTCTTCCTTCAAATTTTCGTCTCCTTAGTGCGGTCCTTGAAATAATTGGTTTTTTCAGTGTAATTATGCTTTTATTGAACTGTTCCGTTTCTTTTTTCAACGTAAGTTTGTCTATTTCAAATATTTTTTAGTAGTGTAGCTGTATTTCCATAAAATAGTCTCGTTTTTACAGTGTAACTGTTTTTTTTCAAATATCTCCGGTTTCTTAGTGTAACTACTTTTGCATTAGATTATTCTGTTTAATTATTGTATTTGTATTCTCATTTTCTTTTTTACAGTGTAACTATTAGAGTATTCCGTTTTCTAACTATAACTTCTCCAATTTTTTTCAGTGTAACTAACTTTTCTAAATTATTTTTGGAACCGTAACTTTGTATTATATATTTCCGTTATTTTTTTCCAGTGTAAAAGTGCTTTCATTTAATAGTTCAACTTTTTTCAGTAACTGCTTTGGTTTTGAAGATTTTCTTTTTCTTTGTGTAATATGTCTACATTACCAAACATCTTCATTGTCTCAGTGTAACTATCTTTTTAAATTATGTCACTTTTTTCCCAGTGTAACTGTTTTTCCACAATATGTTGTTTTCTCAATGCGAATAATCTCGTTTTCTCAGTGTAATTGTTCACTTTATTCAAATAATTTTATTTGTTTGAGTGTAATTATACTTCTATTATATTAAATCGTTTTTTTTTCAGTGTAATTTTTCATGTTTTTAAAATATTTTCATTATCTCAGTGTAACTATCTTTTTAAATTATGTCACTTTTTTCCCAGTGTAACTGTTTTTCCACAATATGTTGTTTTCTCAATGCGAATAATCTCGTTTTCTCAGTGTAATTGTTCACTTTATTCAAATAATTTTATTTGTTTGAGTGTAATTATACTTCTATTATATTAAATCGTTTTTTTTTCAGTGTAATTTTCCATGTTTTTCATTGTAACTGTTAAAATCCAAAATATATTTTCTATTCCGTATATATATATTTCAATTTTCTCAGTGTAATTGTTCATAGGTAAGTGTTCTTAATATGTCAATAATTTTCTTCTTTTTCATCGAGAGATTCAAAAAGTGCCTCGACTTTGGTGACTATTCAGTATATAAACTAACCTCAAATCAAATGTCACGATTTTAATGAACGACGTGTGACATGATTAACGACAATCGCCTCATGAAAATGTAAAATGCACGTTTCCATTTAACGTAAAAATTCACCACCACCGATCACCATCCACAATCAAAATCGACAAGTGATGCTATCACGCATTATAACATCAATAATTTTACCGAAAAATCAAATATTCAGAAGATACGCCATCTCAAAAGCAAATAACATAACCTACAAATCACAGTTAAGAAAAATCTACAAAGAAACGATAAGAACTTATACGCAACACCCCAAAACCCCCGATCTCATTTACATCCCTCACATATTCAGATGGGTAAAGACGAAATTTCAATTTAAATATTTACAGAGAACCTGCGATCCCGAATTTACCGAAGGGGCTTTCATATTCGGTACATCGAAAGCGGTATGTCGCATCACCGAAATCATACACGAAGACAGACCCGAAGAACTCGACGAATTACTCACCCCATCGGCCAGATTGAAATTGAAACAAGACATGAAAACGAAATTGACCAAATTACAAAAAACAATCATCAAACTCAAACCGGAAGATATTAAAATATTAGTGCCGATTAACGTTAATTTGCGACACGAAGGGCCGAATAAAATCTGCAGGGTGGGAATGAGGGTTTTGGCGTTGAAATGGATGAAACCGAACAACGGACCGATGAGACTCGTATTGGTGGCGATCCAAACGGAATTTTCCAGAGAATATAAACAGGAAACGGTAACGGATTGGAATATAAGCGCTTTCGACGTACTGGAATGCGTCGTACTTTCCACGTCGACGACTTATGGATAAAATTTTCGAAATAACCAAATTTTTCATTTTTTTTTTTGTAAATAAATATATTTGAAACAATAATTTTTGTTTATCGTATTAAGTTCTTATAAAAAATCGGACGTAGGTAGAATAGTGTAAAAAAATAGGGGAGACTGAGGAAAAAGTAGACGACGAAAAGTAAAAATTACAAGTGGGGGAGATTGGGAACAAAAAAAGGAAAGAAACGAAATAGTAGGTGGAGAGATAGACGCGGAAAAACGAAAAAAATATATGAAAATCAGAGGGAAAATAGTTGGGAGAGTAAACAGGGGAAATCGGGGAAAAGACAAATTGAGAAAACAATAAAAAGGAAAGGAGGCAATCGAATGAAGAGGGGAAACAAAATAGAGATTGGAATAAAGAGAAAGAGGGGGTAATTATGGGAAAACTATAAAAAAAGAGGGAGTGATGATCGAGTGAGCAAGGGGGCGAATAAAGTGCGTCGATCGAATGGAAAACATGGAGAAATACGAAAGAAAGTGAGGGGAGAATCGAATAAAAGAAACAGTAGGGGGATATAAATAGAGAGGGGGAGAGTTCGAGAGAGAAAGAAAAAAGTTTCAGTGGAAACAAGGAAAATTTCGAGTGAGAAAGAGGGGAGGGGAAAGATTGAGAAAGAAAGAGGAAGTTCGAGAGAAAGCGAAAGGAACGGAGGGGAATGGGAGATCAAAATAGTTAAGGAGACATCGAGAGAGACAAAACAAAGAGATACAAAGATGAAACCGAAGAAAAACGATGAAGAAATTAAGGGGGCGAAGAGAAAATGAAAGAGGAGGAAGATCGAGAAAGCGTATGGAAGGAATCGAGAAATAAAGAAAGAAAAGCTTGTATAGAGAGTGATAGATAGAAATATGGAGGGGAGGAGATTGTGAAAGAGGATGAATAGAGGGGAGAGAGGTAAAGAGATGCAACAACGAAAATATAGAGTGAGAAAGAAGCAGTAAAATGAGACTAAAAGGAGGAAATAATGAGAGAGATAAAAGATGAAAAAGTGAGAGAAGAGAAATTGAGGAAGAAAAAGAAGCATATAAGGGAGGGATAGAGAAATACGAAGATATTGAGAGAGATAAAGAGAGGGAACTATTGAGAGAGATGGAAAAATAGGGGGAAGACACAAATGAGAAAATCGAAAAAATGATACGACAGAAATAAAAAGAGATAGCAAGATATATTTGGAGAGGTAGAGGAGAAGATGAGAGAGAAAAAAAATTCAAAATAAACCGAATAAAAAAAAAGAAAAAGCAAATATTTTTGGTATAGAGAAATCTACAACAAATAAAGATTTATCTAAAGGATTTACTTACCTTGGCGATGATATGGAATGATATGGTACTTCTGTGTGTTGTCCGATGAGATCTTGATTGTTTTCGACTATACCCCATGGTGCTATACCCAAAGTATTAACTCTACCGGTACGTTGGGATCGTTCTAATAGTAACGCGTCTCCGACGTGTTTCGTAACACCCGTATTCGTTCCCCCGGTAAATATCCAAGCTCCCGTCGACCTGGCGGCTTTCAGCAAACCTTTTCTAAGTACTTTTTTGAGTTTCGGTTGTAATTCGAAGTTCGCTTTACCGCCTTGAATGGATATTAACAGTTTCGGTAATTCCAGATTCCATTCTCGAGTTATTAACTGCATTAAGTATTCGGGTTTCGTGTCATGAGCCACTCGTATATACTGCGAATCATATTTTCATTAATAGATGGCGTTTTTTACTGTTTGAAACATTCTTAGTACTTTTATGTCCAGTCTCGTGATCTACTAATCTGGTGTCGGTGTGAATGACGTCATGCAATCTTCTAAGGACAAATGACAGTCTCGAAAGACAAATGACAGTCTCGAAAGACAAACGACAGTCTCTAACGACGAATGACAGCCTCTAACGACAATTAAGAGTTGGTTATTGTAAAAGACAATCTATAAAACAAGAGACAGTCTCCACAGACAAATGACAGTCTCTAAAAATGAATAAAAGACCCTAGAGACAAATGACAGTCTCTAGCGACAAATAACAGCCGAATTTTGCTAAAAACACTCTTTAAAGACAAATGACAGTTTCTAAAGACAATTAAAAGACTCTAAACAAAAGTGACGAAATGTTTTTGTGAAATTCAGTCTATACAGACAAATGACAGTCTCTAAAGATGAATAACAGACTCTAACGACAAATGACAGTTGGTTTTTGAACAAAACAGCCTATAATAACAAATGACAGTCTCTAAAGATAAATGACAGCCTTCAAAGATAAATAACAGACTTTAAATACAAATGACATTCTCTAAAGACAAATGACAGTTGATTTTTGTGGAAGACAGTGTCTAAAGACACATGACAGTCTCTAAAAAGATAAATAACAGTTGGTTTTTGAACAAAACAGCCTCTAATAACAAATGACAGTCTCTAAAGAGAAATGACAGTTGATTTTGTAGAAAACAGTTCCTAAAGACAAATGACAGTCTCTAACGTCAAATGTCGGAATGTTTTTGTGAAAGACAGCCTCTAATCACAAATGACATTCTCTAAAGACAAATGACAGCCTCCAAAGACAAATGACAGCCTTCAAAGACAAATGACAGCCTCCAAAGATAAATAACAGACTTTAAAGACAAATGACATTCTCTAAAGACAAATGACAGTTGATTTTTGTGGAAGATAGTGTCTAAAGACAAATGACAGTTGATTTTTGTGGAAGATAGTGTCTAAAGACAAATGACAGTTGATTCTTGTGGAAGACAGTCTCTGAAATCAACTGTCAGTCTCTAAAAAGATAAATAACAATTGGTTTTTGAACAAAACAGCCTCTAATAACAAATGACAGTCTCTAAAGAGAAATGACAGTCTCTAACGTCAAATGTCGGAATGTTTTTGTGAAAGACAGCCTCTAATGACAAATGACAGTCTCTAAAGACAAATGACAGCCTCCAAAGATAAATAACAGACTTTAAAGACAAATGACATTCTCTAAAGACAAATGACAGTTGATTTTTGTGGAAGACAGTGTCTAAAGACAAATGACAGTTGATTCTTGTGAAAGACTGTCTCTGAAATCAACTGTCAGTCTCTAAAAAGATAAATAACAATTGGTTTTTGAACAAAACAGCCTCTAATAACAAATGACAGTCTCTAAAGAGAAATGACAGTTGATTTTGTAGAAAACAGTGTCTAAAGACAAATGACAGTTGATTCTTGTGAAAGACTGTCTCTGAAATCAACTGTCAGTCTCTAAAAAGATAAATAACAATTGGTTTTTGAACAAAACAGCCTCTAATAACAAATGACAGTCTCTAAACAGAAATGACAGTCTCTAACGTCAAATGTCGGAATGTTTTTGTGAAAGACAGCCTCTAATGACAGTCTCTAAAGACAAATGACAGCCTCCAAAGATAAATAACAGACTTTAAAGACAAATGACATTCTCCAAAGACAAATGACATTCTCTAAAGACAAATGACAGTTGATTTTTGTGGAAGACAGTGTCTAAAGACAAATGACAGTTGATTCTTGTGGAAGACAGTCTCTGAAATCAACTGTCAGTCTCTAAAAAGATAAATAACAATTGGTTTTTGAACAAAACAGCCTCTAATAACAAATGACAGTCTCTAAAGAGATATGACAGTTGATTTTGTAGAAAACAGTTCCTAAAGACAAATGACAGTCTCTAACGTCAAATGTCGGAATGTTTTTGTGAAAAACAGCCTCTAATGACAAATGACAGTTTCTAAAGACAAATGAAAATTGATTTTTGTAAAAGGCAGACAGTCCGTGAGGACAAATAACGATTTTTTTTTGGTGAGAGACAAAATGACGGTTATTTTTTGGAAAATACGGTTTCCAAAAATGAATGACGGTTTAGTTTAGCGTCGTCAGTGTGCTCAGAAGTTCACCAAGAAGACCAACAGACCAATTGTGACGTATAAATGTAGTGTGTGCGTAAAAGAAAATCTTAAAAATCGATTTTACGACCCGTGGGCATTGAATTTTTTTGTCTCGGTACGCAGAAACATCAATCAATCAAAAGTTAATAAAAGTCCGATCGAACACGGAATCGTCTCGTTATCGTGAATATAATTTACTGTTTTAAGGAAAAATCGGGTTCAATTTATTCGAAAAATTATTTTTCGTTGAAAAAATATGATGTGATACTGAAAAAAGTGCGAGAGACTCATTTAAATTTCTTTTTTGTTTGAACTGATGCCTGACATTTGATTGCGTGATTTCCTCCTCGATGTAATGCCCTAATTAGAATAGCGAAGCTGCTTCAAGAACGAAATCTAAATAATGGAAATATTAACATTCGAAAAATTTTCGTTATTCGCAATATCTAAATGGATAATGAGTGCAATAAATTTGATTTTTTTTTATAGATAACACCCCTACTTTCCATTAAGAAAAATTGGGGTTGTAACTGTCGCTAGAAGGGTAAGTATTGCTGTATAATCATATTTCTGTTCAAATACCCTTCAAATTTGTGGAAAGTTATATGCTTTCGACCCCGTATATCCTTTTTACAAATTTAAATTAAAAACATTTCAAAAATTTTTAGTATATTCGTACTTTTTTTCAGTTTTCTCGGTGTAATTATGCGTCGAATTCAATTTTCTTGCAGTGTAGGTTCGCCTGCCTTAAATATTTTTTTTAGTGTAACAGCGTTTCCATTATATTTTCTTAGTGTAACTGTTCTTGTTTCGTTTTTTTCCCAGTGTAAGTTCTAAATGCTTTTTCCCCGTGTGACTGAATTTCATAATATAATTCTGTTTTTTCAGTGTAACTACGTTTCGTTAAAATTCTCCTTTTCGCAGTGTAACTGTTCTTGTTTTGAAAAATTTCCTCAAAATATTGGGTGCTTTCGATATTCAATATTCTCCATTTAATTTATTCTTTTTCTCAGTGTATCTGAGCCTTTTTGAATACTTTTAACTCAGTATAACCATAATATATTTCCCTTTTTCCAGTGTAACTGTGCTTAAAACAAATAACAGCAACTTTTTTCAGTGTATTTGTAATGTAACTATTCCCATTTCTCAGTGTAATTGTCCTAGTTTCAATGATTTCCGTTATTCCAGTGTAATTACAATTTCGATTTAAATGTTCCATTTTTTTCCTAGTGTATCTGTGTTTTCATTGAATTCTTTTTCTCAGTATAACCTTTTTTTTATAATATTTTTCCCTTTTTCCAGTGTAACTGTGCTTAAAACAAATAACTGCAACTTTTTTCAGTGTATTTGTAATGTAAATATTCCCATTTCTCAGTGTAATTGTCCTAGTTTCAATGATTTCCGTTATTCCAGTGTAATTACAATTTCGATTTAAATGTTCCATTTTTTTCCTAGTGTATCTGTGTTTTCATTGAATTCTTTTTCTCAGTATAACCTTGTTTCCATAATATATTTCCCTTTTTCCAGTGTAACTGTGCTTAAAACAAATAACTGCAACTTTTTTCAGTGTATTTGTAATGTGAATATTCCCATTTCTCAGTGTAATTGTCCTAGTTTCAATGATTTCCGTTATTCCAGTGTAATTACAATTTCGATTTAAATGTTCCATTTTTTTCCTAGCGTATCTGTGTTTTCATTGAATTTTCTTTTTCTCAGTATAACCTTGTTTCTATAATATATTTCCCTTTTTCCAGTGTAACTGTGCTTAAAACAAATAACTGCAACTTTTTTCAGTGTATTTGTAATGTGAATATTCCCATTTCTCAGTGTAATTGTCCTAGTTTCAATGATTTCCGTTATTCCAGTGTAATTACAATTTCGATTTAAATGTTCCATTTTTTTCCTAGTGTATCTGTGTTTTCATTGAATTTTCTTTTTCTCAGTATAACCTTGTTTCTATAATATATTTCCCTTTTTCCAGTGTAACTGTGCTTAAAACAAATAACTGCAACTTTTTTCAGTGTATTTGTAATGTGAATATTCCCATTTCTCAGTGTAATTGTCCTAGTTTCAATGATTTCCGTTATTCCAGTGTAATTACAATTTCGATTTAAATGTTCCATTTTTTTCCTAGTGTATCTGTGTTTTCATTGAATTCTTTTTCTCAGTATAACCTTGTTTCCATAATATATTTCCCTTTTTCCAGTGTAACTGTGCTTAAAACAAATAACTGCAACTTTTTTCAGTGTATTTGTAATGTGAATATTCCCATTTCTCAGTGTAATTGTCCTAGTTTCAATGATTTCCGTTATTCCAGTGTAATTACAATTTCGATTTAAATGTTCCATTTTTTTCCTAGTGTATCTGTGTTTTCATTGAATTCTTTTTCTCAGTATAACCTTGTTTCTATAATATATTTCCCTTTTTCCAGTGTAACTGTGCTTAAAACAAATAACTGCAACTTTTTTCAGTGTATTTGTAATGTGAATATTCCCATTTCTCAGTGTAATTGTCCTAGTTTCAATGATTTCCGTTATTCCAGTGTAATTACAATTTCGATTTAAATGTTCCATTTTTTTCCTAGTGTATCTGTGTTTTCATTGAATTTTCTTTTTCTCAGTATAACCTTGTTTCTATAATATATTTCCCTTTTTCCAGTGTAACTGTGCTTAAAACAAATAACTGCAACTTTTTTCAGTGTATTTGTAATGTGAATATTCCCATTTCTCAGTGTAATTGTCCTAGTTTCAATGATTTCCGTTATTCCAGTGTAATTACAATTTCGATTTAAATGTTCCATTTTTTTCCTAGCGTATCTGTGTTTTCATTGAATTTTCTTTTTCTCAGTATAACCTTGTTTCTATAATATATTTCCCTTTTTCCAGTGTAACTGTGCTTAAAACAAATAACTGCAACTTTTTTCAGTGTATTTGTAATGTGAATATTCCCATTTCTCAGTGTAATTGTCCTAGTTTCAATGATTTCCGTTATTCCAGTGTAATTACAATTTCGATTTAAATGTTCCATTTTTTTCCTAGTGTATCTGTGTTTTCATTGAATTCTTTTTCTCAGTATAACCTTGTTTCCATAATATATTTCCCTTTTTCCAGTGTAACTGTGCTTAAAACAAATAACTGCAACTTTTTTCAGTGTATTTGTAATGTGAATATTCCCATTTCTCAGTGTAATTGTCCTAGTTTCAATGATTTCCGTTATTCCAGTGTAATTACAATTTCGATTTAAATGTTCCATTTTTTTCCTAGTGTATCTGTGTTTTCATTGAATTTTCTTTTTCTCAGTATAACCTTGTTTCCATAATATATTTCCCTTTTTCCAGTGTAACTGTGCTTAAAACAAATAACTGCAACTTTTTTCAGTGTATTTGAAATGTGAATATTCCCATTTCTCAGTGTAATTGTCCTAGTTTCAATGATTTCCGTTATTCCAGTGTAATTACAATTTCGATTTAAATGTTCCATTTTTTTCCTAGTGTATCTGTGTTTTCATTGAATTCTTTTTCTCAGTATAACCTTGTTTCCATAATATATTTCCCTTTTTCCAGTGTAACTGTGCTTAAAACAAATAACTGCAACTTTTTTCAGTGTATTTGTAATGTGAATATTCCCATTTCTCAGTGTAATTGTCCTAGTTTCAATGATTTCCGTTATTCCAGTGTAATTACAATTTCGATTTAAATGTTCCATTTTTTTCCTAGTGTATCTGTGTTTTCATTGAATTTTCTTTTTCTCAGTATAACCTTGTTTCCATAATATATTTCCCTTTTTCCAGTGTAACTGTGCTTAAAACAAATAACTGCAACTTTTTTCAGTGTATTTGTAATGTGAATATTCCCATTTCTCAGTGTAATTGTCCTAGTTTCAATGATTTCCGTTATTCCAGTGTAATTACAATTTCGATTTAAATGTTCCATTTTTTTCCTAGTGTATCTGTGTTTTCATTGAATTCTTTTTCTCAGTATAACCTTGTTTCCATAATATATTTCCCTTTTTCCAGTGTAACTGTGCTTAAAACAAATAACTGCAACTTTTTTCAGTGTATTTGTAATGTGAATATTCCCATTTCTCAGTGTAATTGTCCTAGTTTTAATGATTTCCGTTATTCCAGTGTAATTACAATTTCGATTTAAATGTTCCATTTTTTTCCTAGTGTATCTGTGTTTTCATTGAATTCTTTTTCTCAGTATAACCTTGTTTCCATAATATATTTCCCTTTTTCCAGTGTAACTGTGCTTAAAACAAATAACTGCAACTTTTTTCAGTGTATTTGTAATGTGAATATTCCCATTTCTCAGTGTAATTGTCCTAGTTTTAATGATTTCCGTTATTCCAGTGTAATTACAATTTCGATTTAAATGTTCCATTTTTTTCCTAGTGTATCTGTGTTTTCATTGAATTCTTTTTCTCAGTATAACCTTGTTTCTATAATATATTTCCCTTTTTCCAGTGTAACTGTGCTTAAAACAAATAACTGCAACTTTTTTCAGTGTATTTGTAATGTGAATATTCCCATTTCTCAGTGTAATTGTCCTAGTTTTAATGATTTCCGTTATTCCAGTGTAATTACAATTTCGATTTAAATGTTCCATTTTTTTCCTAGTGTATCTGTGTTTTCATTGAATTTTCTTTTTCTCAGTATAACCTTGTTTCTATAATATATTTCCCTTTTTCCAGTGTAACTGTGCTTAAAACAAATAACTGCAACTTTTTTCAGTGTATTTGTAATGTGAATATTCCCATTTCTCAGTGTAATTGTCCTAGTTTCAATGATTTCCGTTATTCCAGTGTAATTACAATTTCGATTTAAATGTTCCATTTTTTTCCTAGTGTATCTGTGTTTTCATTGAATTCTTTTTCTCAGTATAACCTTGTTTCCATAATATATTTCCCTTTTTCCAGTGTAACTGTGCTTAAAACAAATAACTGCAACTTTTTTCAGTGTATTTGTAATGTGAATATTCCCATTTCTCAGTGTAATTGTCCTAGTTTTAATGATTTCCGTTATTCCAGTGTAATTACAATTTCGATTTAAATGTTCCATTTTTTTCCTAGTGTATCTGTGTTTTCATTGAATTCTTTTTCTCAGTATAACCTTGTTTCTATAATATATTTCCCTTTTTCCAGTGTAACTGTGCTTAAAACAAATAACTGCAACTTTTTTCAGTGTATTTGTAATGTGAATATTCCCATTTCTCAGTGTAATTGTCCTAGTTTTAATGATTTCCGTTATTCCAGTGTAATTACAATTTCGATTTAAATGTTCCATTTTTTTCCTAGTGTATCTGTGTTTTCATTGAATTTTCTTTTTCTCAGTATAACCTTGTTTCTATAATATATTTCCCTTTTTCCAGTGTAACTGTGCTTAAAACAAATAACTGCAACTTTTTTCAGTGTATTTGTAATGTGAATATTCCCATTTCTCAGTGTAATTGTCCTAGTTTCAATGATTTCCGTTATTCCAGTGTAATTACAATTTCGATTTAAATGTTCCATTTTTTTCCTAGTGTATCTGTGTTTTCATTGAATTCTTTTTCTCAGTATAACCTTGTTTCCATAATATATTTCCCTTTTTCCAGTGTAACTGTGCTTAAAACAAATAACTGCAACTTTTTTCAGTGTATTTGTAATGTGAATATTCCCATTTCTCAGTGTAATTGTCCTAGTTTTAATGATTTCCGTTATTCCAGTGTAATTACAATTTCGATTTAAATGTTCCATTTTTTTCCTAGTGTATCTGTGTTTTCATTGAATTCTTTTTCTCAGTATAACCTTGTTTCTATAATATATTTCCCTTTTTCCAGTGTAACTGTGCTTAAAACAAATAACTGCAACTTTTTTCAGTGTATTTGTAATGTGAATATTCCCATTTCTCAGTGTAATTGTCCTAGTTTTAATGATTTCCGTTATTCCAGTGTAATTACAATTTCGATTTAAATGTTCCATTTTTTTCCTAGTGTATCTGTGTTTTCATTGAATTTTCTTTTTCTCAGTATAACCTTGTTTCTATAATATATTTCCCTTTTTCCAGTGTAACTGTGCTTAAAACAAATAACTGCAACTTTTTTCAGTGTATTTGTAATGTGAATATTCCCATTTCTCAGTGTAATTGTCCTAGTTTCAATGATTTCCGTTATTCCAGTGTAATTACAATTTCGATTTAAATGTTCCATTTTTTTCCTAGTGTATCTGTGTTTTCATTGAATTCTTTTTCTCAGTATAACCTTGTTTCTATAATATATTTCCCTTTTTCCAGTGTAACTGTGCTTAAAACAAATAACTGCAACTTTTTTCAGTGTATTTGTAATGTGAATATTCCCATTTCTCAGTGTAATTGTCCTAGTTTCAATGATTTCCGTTATTCCAGTGTAATTACAATTTCGATTTAAATGTTCCATTTTTTTCCTAGTGTATCTGTGTTTTCATTGAATTTTCTTTTTCTCAGTATAACCTTGTTTCTATAATATATTTCCCTTTTTCCAGTGTAACTGTGCTTAAAACAAATAACTGCAACTTTTTTCAGTGTATTTGTAATGTGAATATTCCCATTTCTCAGTGTAATTGTCCTAGTTTCAATGATTTCCGTTATTCCAGTGTAATTACAATTTCGATTTAAATGTTCCATTTTTTTCCTAGTGTATCTGTGTTTTCATTGAATTCTTTTTCTCAGTATAACCTTGTTTCCATAATATATTTCCCTTTTTCCAGTGTAACTGTGCTTAAAACAAATAACTGCAACTTTTTTCAGTGTATTTGTAATGTGAATATTCCCATTTCTCAGTGTAATTGTCCTAGTTTCAATGATTTCCGTTATTCCAGTGTAATTACAATTTCGATTTAAATGTTCCATTTTTTTCCTAGTGTATCTGTGTTTTCATTGAATTTTCTTTTTCTCAGTATAACCTTGTTTCCATAATATATTTCCCTTTTTCCAGTGTAACTGTGCTTAAAACAAATAACTGCAACTTTTTTCAGTGTATTTGAAATGTGAATATTCCCATTTCTCAGTGTAATTGTCCTAGTTTTAATGATTTCCGTTATTCCAGTGTAATTACAATTTCGATTTAAATGTTCCATTTTTTTCCTAGTGTATCTGTGTTTTCATTGAATTCTTTTTCTCAGTATAACCTTGTTTCCATAATATATTTCCCTTTTTCCAGTGTAACTGTGCTTAAAACAAATAACTGCAACTTTTTTCAGTGTATTTGAAATGTGAATATTCCCATTTCTCAGTGTAATTGTCCTAGTTTCAATGATTTCCGTTATTCCAGTGTAATTACAATTTCGATTTAAATGTTCCATTTTTTTCCTAGTGTATCTGTGTTTTCATTGAATTCTTTTTCTCAGTATAACCTTTTTTCATAATATTTTCCCTTTTTCTCAGTGCAACTGTGCTTTTATCAAATAGTGTACTAATATTGAATATTTCGGTTCTTCCAGTGTAATTACAATTTCGATTTAAACGTTCCATTTGTTTCCTAGTTTTCTTCAAATACTTTTTCTCAGTGTAACTCTGTTTTTACCAAATAATTTTTCCCTGTTTAACGATACTAGTAATGAAATTTGAAACACAGATGGCAGTATTAACAATTTTTTGTCCAATATAATACGGTAAATTAAAAAATTAATTACTTTTCAAAATTGGTTAATTCAAAATCCAACAATCTGGAAAGTTCATGTTTATATCAATACAACAAAAACCGATTTCGAAGGCAGATTAAATCGAAATTTTCGGGTCGGATTCGTCTCGTAGGGCGAACGAATGTTTGAGGGGTTGAAATGATAAGATTATTTATCCGGGCGCTTTCTCTTGGGTATGAATTGATTCTAATTAACGAGGTTGAGGCTAGATTTCGAAGGGGTTTTCCCCATACTCAATCTGATTGGATAATTCATAAAATCCGGGAATTTTTTTTTATCGCGTTTGAAGTATTCCGGGTAATTGAGGAATTAATAAAAAATTCGATGTTGACATTGAAAGTTGAATGTCGGTGCACAAAATTGGACGTTTATTTTAAAAATTGAAAACTCACCTGAGCTTTGGAAGGATGCGGACCACCTTGAAACTCTAATATACCGTAAGCGTCGGTAGGACTGGCTATTGTGCACTTGCTCGGATACCATAGTTCTCCGGGTTGGGGAGGTTGGGTATCCGCCGTTGGTTTATGTTGTTCCAATACTCTTCCGCAGCAACATCTTAAAAGAAAAAAATTGACATTAACAACGATGTTTTTCTGTTTCTTGAATGGTCCAACCTGTATAAGTTTTACCATGATCACCAATATTTATTACTCTAGCACATTTATGGATGCACTGTTAATCATCACGACAGTTGGATTTTGTAAAAGACAGCCTTTAAAGTCAAATGTAAGTTTCTTAAGACAAATGACAGTCTCTAAAGACGAATGACAATCTCTAATGACAGATGACAGTATCTGAAGACAAATGAGGGCCTCTAAAGACAAATTACAGTAGAACTTTATAAAAGACAGCCTTTAAAGAAAAATGGAAGTTTCTAAAAACAAATGACAGTTTCTGAAGACGCATGACAGACTCTAAAGACAAATGACAATCTCTAATGACAGATGACAACACCTGAAGACAAATGAGAGTCTCTAGAGACAAATTACAGTAGAACTTTATAAAAGACAGCCTTTAAAGAAAAATGGAAGTTTCTAAAGACAAATGACAGTTTCTGAAGACGCATGACAGACTCTAAAGACGAATGACAGTTAGTTTTTGTAATAAACTGCCTCTAACGAAAAATAAGAGTCTCTAAAGACAAATTACAGTAGAACTTTATAAAAGACAGCCTTTAAAGAAAAATGGAAGTTTCTAAAGACAAATGACAGTTTCTGAAGACGCATGACAGACTCTAAAGACAAATGACAGTTAGTTTTTATAATAAACTGCCTCTAACGAAAAATAAGAGTCTCTAAAGACAAATTACAGTAGAACTTTATAAAAGACAGCCTTTAAAGAAAAATGGAAATTTCTAAAAACAAATGACAGTTTCTAAAGACGCATGAACGTCTCTAAAGACAAATGACAGTCTATAAAGATGAATGACAGTCTCTAGAGACGCATGACAGACTCTAAAGACAAATGACAGTCTCTAATGTCAAATTTCATTACCTGAAGACAAATGAGAGTCTCTAAAGACAAATGACAGTTGACTTTTGTAAAAGACAGCCTTTAAAGTAAAATGTAAGTTTCTAAAGACAAATGTCAGTCTCTAATGACAAATTTCAGTACCTAAAGATAAATGACAGTTGACCTTTGTAAAAGACAGCCTTTAAAGTAAAATGTAAGTTTCTAAAGACAAATGACAGTTATCAGGGACATCCAAATTGAATTCTTTAATAAAAAAACAGCTAATGCCTTAGTATAACAACATTTAATGTAGAAATAAATCGTTTGTGAATGTATTGTTTATAATTTATCTCTAAGATATTTTCTAAGTGTGGCAACGTCGTTCGTATTCGTTGTTTGACTCACCATTCAAATTTAACGAAAAAAATTGCATAATGTCGAGTTTTATAGACATAAAATTAAGATACAAGACAGACTAGTGAGTTTATCTAATAAACTATAAAGATAATGTTTTCAAAATTTACGACATTGCACCTGAAGGTTAATCAAATGGAAAATGTTTACAATTTTCATTAGATAAAATATCAAGACGAGACGAATTTTGAACGAATCGTTTACTAGTTAATATCTACAGTTGAACAGCTATTGATTTTTATAAGTGAAAATTATGGCGTTACTCGATTTATGATAATTTTTTATTGAAATGAGAGTCTCCAAGTACAACTAACGGTGTGTTTTTATAAAAGACAGTCTCTAATGACAAATGACAGTTCATTTATGTGCAAGACAATCTAAAAAGACGATTGACAGTCTCTAAAAAGATAAATGACAGTTGGTTTCTCTTAAAACAACATCTAAAGACAAATGACAGTTAATTTATGTGAAAGACAATCTATAAAGACAAATGACAGTCTCTAAAAAGATAAATGACAGTTGGTTTCTCTTAAAACAACATCTAAAGACAAATGACAGTTAATTTATGTGAAAGACAATCTATAAAGACAAATGACAGTCTCTAAAAAGATAAATGACACTTGGTTTATATTAAAAACAACATCTATAGACAAGTGATAGTTCATTTATGTGAAAGACAATCTATAAAGACAAATGACAGTCTCTAAAAAGATAAATGACAGTTGGTTTCTATTAAAAACAACATCTATAGACAAGTGACAGTTCATTTATGTGAAAGACAATCTATAAAGACAAATGACAGTCTCTAAAAAGATAAATGACAGTTGGTTTCTCTTAAAACAACATCTATAGACAAGTGACAGTTCATTTATGTGCAAGACAATCTAAAAAGACAAATGACAGTCTCTAAAAAGATAAATGACACTTGGTTTATATTAAAAACAACATCTATAGACAAGTGACAGTTCATTTATGTGCAAGACAATCTAAAAAGACAAATGACAGTCTCTAAAAAGATAAATGACAGTTGGTTTCTCTTAAAACAACATCTAAAGACAAATGACAGTTAATTTATGTGAAAGACAATCTATAAAGACAAATGACAGTCTCTAAAAAGATAAATGACACTTGGTTTATATTAAAAACAACATCTATAGACAAGTGATAGTTCATTTATGTGAAAGACAATCTATAAAGACAAATGACAGTCTCTAAAAAGATAAATGACAGTTGGTTTCTATTAAAAACAACATCTATAGACAAGTGACAGTTCATTTATGTGAAAGACAATCTATAAAGACAAATGACAGTCTCTAAAAAGATAAATGACAGTTGGTTTCTCTTAAAACAACATCTATAGACAAGTGACAGTTCATTTATGTGCAAGACAATCTAAAAAGACAAATGACAGTCTCTAAAAAGATAAATGACACTTGGTTTATATTAAAAACAACATCTATAGACAAGTGACAGTTCATTTATGTGCAAGACAATCTAAAAAGACAAATGACAGTCTCTAAAAAGATAAATGACAGTTGGTTTCTCTTAAAACAACATCTAAAGACAAATGACAGTTAATTTATGTGAAAGACAATCTATAAAGACAAATGACAGTCTCTAAAAAGATAAATGACACTTGGTTTATATTAAAAACAACATCTATAGACAAGTGACAGTTCATTTATGTGAAAGACAATCTATAAAGACAAATGACAGTCTCTAAAAAGATAAATGACAGTTGGTTTCTATTAAAAACAACATCTATAGATAAGTGACAGTTCATTTATGTGCAAGACAGCATCTAAAGACAAATAACAGTCTCTAAAAAGATAAATGACACTTGGTTACTATTAAAAACAGCATCTAAAGACAAATGACAGTTAATTTATGTGAAAGACAATCTATAAAGACAAATGACAGTCTCTAAAAAGATAAATGACAGTTGGTTTCTCTTAAAAACAGCATCTAAAGACAAATGACAGTTAATTTATGTGAAAGACAGTCTCTAAAGTCAAATGACTGTCTCTAGAAAGGCAAATGGTAGTTGATTTTTCTAAAAAACAGTTGTTTTTTTAAAACATCCTAAAAAGACAAATAACAGATAGATTTTGTGAAAAAAACATATTTTAAAGACAAATGACAGTTGGTTTTTGTAAATGGTAGACTCTAAAGACAAATGACAGTTAGATTTTCCAAAAAACAGCCTCTACAGAAAAATGTCAGTTGGTTTTCCTAAAAAAGCAACCTCCAAAGACAAATGACAGTTCATTTACGTGAAGAAAAATCTCTAATAAGACAAATGACAGTTAATTTATGTGAAAGACAGTCTCTAAAGTCAAATGACAGTTTGTTTTTGGAAAAGACAGTGTCTAAAGACAAATGACAGATTGTTTAAGTGAAAAATAGTTTTTAAAGAGAGTTTTTGTAAAATGACAGAGTTTATCTACGCTGAACAACTCTATTGATCGAATTGATTGATAAATTGTCATCAAGATGGACGCCGTATCAAATTTGATTTGACTTGAAGACACTTTCCGCCTCAATATTTTTGATTGTCTCTCAAATCTCCAAGAATAAAGTTCTTAAACTGGATTAAAATGAATCTAGAACTTGTATTAATACCATATTTCACATCAGAAATCGATTTTATCGTTTTTATAAATTAGAATCGCCAGAATTATGTTCATAATAATTTTTTCTATCAATTTCGAGGAAAAAAACTATGCAATACTTTCATTTCTTATCAATGGGATTAAAAATATCTCCGTTAACAATGACTTTAGAAATACTATACAATGTAGACGAAATTTAAAACGAATAGTTTCAGAAAATTAAATTCGTCTATTATCAAATATTTTTAAACGTTTAAATTCGAAGAAGATACACGTTTCAAGGTTATCCTTATCAATATTATTATTTTGTTGACATTATAGATTAAATTGATGATTTATTTCGTAATAGAGTACAAAATAACGACGTCGTCGTAGTCCATTAAAAATTAACATGCATAGGATGGGCTATAAAAAGCTTTAGTTCAAACGGTGTGGAAAATCCGCCATCTTGAAAAAATAAGCGACATAGTTTTTTGTAGAAAATTAAATTCTCCACAATTTTGCTCCCTCGACTTTTTTTCGTAAATTTGAAAACAACGAAGTTATTTTAACAAACTTTGAGTACAACTACTCGATTACAACAATTTGATGCACCCCCGTATTATAAACGCGAGTTTTTTAACCAGGATTTTCCTAGAACAAAGAAATGGCACTCAAGATATCCAGATTTTACACCTGGAGATTTTTTTCTTTGGAGTTTGACACAATTATTTTAAATAAAAGTCGAAAATTCAAATTTTGAATAACTAAAAAACCCTTTTTAGAGCCACTCAAATTTTGAGATTTATCACTAATAGATTCAAGGTGTTTTAACCGCATTCGTGAGCAAAAAAATCGAAGCTCCACATTTTTTATCGCGAGCGCACGACTTGGGACAATGTTTTTGTTCGCTAGTGTAGTTGGTATAATAAATATTATCGAATCCACCTCGTAATACAATTGACATCTTTTGAAAATATAACCTCTAAAACGTAATGTGCTTTTATTTATTAAAAACGCATTTACGAGCCTACATTTCACAAAATAATTCAGTTTGGTTTTATCCTTTCGTCAAGGACTCAGTATTAAAGGTCCCGGAAATGCAGCCATTACATTCCTGTGACCTATTTCACGTAATCCGCTATCCCGTCGAGTGATATCTCACATTGTCACATGAAGTAATTTTGAAAGTGATCTCCGAATTATGTTTATACGGCTACTCGATTCGTCGGATCGGAAATTTGAAGTTTACGATTTTCTATATTAATTTTTCACGTCATTACATCGCTTTGATTGTTTATAATCATTCGCGTTAACAACTTCTGTAGGTGTTATTACGTTTTGCGCAACCTTTTTTTATTTCGCGGTACCTTCTTTTATTTCGCGTTACCTTTTTTTACTTCGCGTTACCTTTTTTTTATTTCGCGTTACCTTTTTTTTATTTCGCGTTACCTTTTTTAATTTGAATAATCACTCTTACGACAATACATACAGATCCAAAGATGACGTATTATACAGGGGGTTTCAATAGCAACGGCCTTTTTTTTTCGACTGGTATAGCCCTGATATAGCATTATTTTCCTCGGCAGGGCTCGGATTGAGATGTAGAAATTATTAAAAATACTTTAATACTCATAATTCAAAATGAAATATATACAGGGTGAATAGCAAGTTCTAATATAGTTGGATGTTGCTGTAATAAATGATTTTTCGTTTGTTTGGAATTGAGGCGTTGTACGTAACATTTTGTAAATCTTTTCATTGTTTTTTTGTTTCGCCGATGAAAATCTATTTAATAATTCATAAGATTGTTCGACGAAACGGGAAAAAGTTTAATGAATATTCAATGAAGAAGGAATTTTTCCACTCGAATTAATGGAAATAAAAGGAACAATTCCAAAGGTGTATAAAAATTTTTGTTTTTTCATCAAACGCAACGCGTTATATCATTTTAGTTGATTTTTCCTTTTCTGGAAATATTTATCGGAAAAGCGATATCCCGAATCATCTTACGAAATTGAAATTGCTCAATTGAAAAACTCACCTCAAAGGATCTTTGGTATGACGTATGTAACGCGAACATTCTCTCTTGTAAAAAGTTGCTTCTATCCAACTCCTCGTTGGAGCCTGAAATTTCGAAAAAAAAAACATCGATTAAAAGTATAAACTAATTTATTATAGTCCATTCATTAATTGAAAGATGAAGTAACTTATTATATTCAATCCATTCATTAAAATATATAAATGAAGTTGTAAGTCATTTATTATAGTCCATTCATTCATTAAAATATATAAATGAAGTTGTAAGTCATTTATTATAGTCCATTCATTGATTAAAATATATAAATGAAGTTGTAAGTCATTTATTATAGTCCATTCATTCATTAAAATATATAAATGAAGTTGTAAGTCATTTATTATAGTCCATTCATTGATTAAAATAAATAAATGAAGTTGTAAGTCATTTATTATAGTCCATTCATTGATTAAAATATATAAATGAAGCTGTAAGTCATTTATTATAGTCCATTCATTGATTAAAATAAATAAATGAAGTTGTAAGTCATTTATTATAGTCCATCCATTGATTAAAATAAATAAATGAAGTTGTAAGTCATTTATTATAGTCCATTCATTGATTAAAATATATAAATGAAGTTGTAAGTCATTTATTATAGTCCAATTATCCGTTAAAACATATAAATGAAGTTGTAAGTCATTTATTATAGTCCATTCATTGATTAAAGTATATAAATGAAGTTGTAAGTCATTTATTATAGTCCATTCATTCATTAAAATATATAAATGAAGTTGTAAGTCATTTATTATAGTTCATTCATTCATTAAAATATATAAATGAAGTTGTAAGTCATTTATTATCGTCCGTTCATACATTAAATTAAATACATGGAGTTGTAAGTCATTGATTATAGTCCATTCATACATTAAAATGAGTAATTTAAGTAGTTCGCAATTTATCATAGTCCATTTATCCATTAAAGTAAGTGATTGAAGTAGTCAGTGATTTATTATAGTTCATTCATTCATTAAAATGTGTGATTGATTCATCTTATTCCCACATTTAGCGATTAAAATCCAAAGTAATCTAATATAGTCCATTCGTTTAGCGGTTATAATATAAAGTGATTCATTATAGTCCATTCATTGATTAAAATAAATAAATGAAGTTGTTAGTCATTTATTATAGTCCATTCATTCATTAAAATATATAAATGAAGTTGTAAGTCATTTATTATAGTCCATTCATTCATTAAAATAAATAAATGAAATTGTAAGTCATTTATTATAGTCCATTCATACATTAAATTAAATACATGGAGTTGTAAGTCATTGATTATAGTCCATTCATACATTAAAATGAGTAATTTAAGTAGTCAGACATTGATTATAGTCCATTCATTCATTAAAATGTGTGATTGATTCATCGTATTCCCACATTTAGCGATTAAAATCCAAAGTAATCTAATATAGTCCATTCGTTTAGCGGTCATAATATGAAGTGATTCATTATAGTCTATTCATTTAACAATAAAAATATTAAAGTAATTAATTGTAGTCCGCTCGTTCCGCCTTTAAAGTAGGGAGTAATTAATTATAGTCCATTCATTTAGCGGTTATTATATAAAGTAATTCACTACAGTCCCACATTTAGCGTTTTAAATGTAAAGTAATCGATTATAGTCCGTTCTTTTAGCAATTCAAATAGACAGTAATTAATTATAGTCCATTCATTCAGGGGTTGTTAAAATTCAATCGTTTGGCGCGGTAGAGTTGCCCTTAAGGTCTTCGTTGAATTCTCCTTGTCGCAAATAGTTTTTTTCGATAAAAAAAAGTTGTCGCTCGTCATGAAATAATAATTTCCAAAGAATATTAATCGATTATTTTCATATTTGAGCGTGATATGTATGCGTCATTATACCTAAACGCGTTTGTATTATAATGAACGATCCCTCCATTGTGTTATTAGGTCACATCAGATGTCCCTGTATCCTTCGGGATATAAGGACAATGTTCAATTTCCACGTAAACATGGGTAGAGAAAGGGCTAACGCTACAAGGCAATTACCAAGCATTGTAGTTGTTGTTGTGAATTGGAAAATTATATGAAAAGTGTTCAAACGCAACTTTATAATAACCAAAGAAGAAATTAAAACTTTCAACTGGCATATTTCCAATTAAAAAAGTTTCGAATACATGTAACAACTTCGAAAGTTATTTCGATATTTCTTCCAGTTTCTTAAGGCCAGCAATTTATCGGAAACATGTCTTTAATACAAAAAAAAATGTTTTTTATTCAAACTTATTCATAAATAGAGATTTATAAAAAAAAACAAGGAGGTTTGGGCACAATTTATAACATATCAAGATGGATACGCATCACGTGGGATAAAACTATAAAATCAGTACCAAATTATGAGAAAACTTTCCATAAAAATAATGTTTATGAAGTCTAGGAAGCTGTGAAGCATTTATAAAATAAATATAAGAGACAAGAACACATTTATAAAAATAGTTTATGAGTCTACATCGCATTTATAAAATCAGTTTATAATTATAAGAGGAATTTATATAAAAATAGCGTTTAGATGTTTATAAAGTATTCTAGAAGGCCAGAGAGCGTTTATAAGACAAATCTAAAAGATAATAAACATTAACAAAGATAGTTCAAGAGCCGAATCGCATTTATAAAAATAGTTTATTATTGTTATAAATAATGTTTTTATAAAAGAGTCCGCGAGGGGAAACATCGACAGAATAAATCTAAAAGGCAAACAAATTTTTATAAACATAATTTAGAAGTTGCTTTATAAAAAAAAAACTGATAAATCTAGGAAGCGTTCATAAAAAAGTGTTTATCTTTTATATAAAACATTCAATCAGGACGGAGAGCATTTATAAAAGAAATCTAAGGAACAATTATACGTTTATAAACATAGTTTGAAAATAACTAAGAATTATAGATGTTTAGTGGGCTATTTATCATTTATAAAAGAAAAGAAGAAGCCAGGAAGCATTTATAAAAGAGTCTCAGCGACTGTGGAACATTTATAAAAAATCTAAGAAGGCTAAAGAATATTTATAAAGGTGGGAGGAGGCTAGAAAGAACTAATAAAACCCTCTAGGAGGCTAGAGAGCATTTATAAAAAAGTCTAGAAAACTAATAAGCATTTATAAAAGAGTCTAGAGAACTAATAAGCATTTATAAAAGAAACCAAAGAGGGAAGAGCACGTTTATGAAAATAATTTACGATTCTATGAAGTTTTTATATAAAAATAGTGTTTATGAGGTGAAGACGTATTTATAAATGAATGTAGCGGATGTAGAGCATTTATAAAACATTCTAAAAGGTTCGGGTGCATTTATAAAACAAGTCTAATACGCAAGGACACGTTTATAAAAATAATTTACGATTCTATGATGTTTTTATATAAAAATAGTGTTTATGAGGTGAAGACGCATTTATAAATGAATGTAGTGGATGTAAAGCATTTATAAAACATTCTAAAAGGTTCGGGTGCATTTATAAAACATTCTAAAAGGTTCGGGTGCATTTATAAAACAAGTCTAATACGCAAGGACACGTTTATAAAAATAATTTACGATTCTATGATGTTTTAATATAAAAATAGTGTTTATGAGGTGAAGACGCATTTATAAATGAATGTAGTGGATGTAAAGCATTTATAAAACATTCTAAAAGGTTCGGGTGCATTTATAAAACAAGTCTAATACGCAAGGACACGTTTATAAAAATAATTTTTGATTCTATGATGTTTTTATATAAAAATAGTGTTTATGAGGTGAAGACGCATTTATAAATGAATGTAGTGGATGTAGAGCATTTATAAAACATTCTAAAAGATTCTGGCGCTTTTATAAAACAAGTCTAATACGCAAGGACACGTTTATGAGGTGAAGACGTATTTATAAATGAATATAGCGGATGTAAAGCATTTATACAACATTCTAAAAGGTTCTGGCGCTTTTATAAAACAAGTGTAATGGGCAAGGATGCGTTTATGAAAATAATTTGGGACTATAGGAAGTATTTATGTAAAAATGGTATGTTTGGGGTGAAAAAGCGTTAATAAACAAGTCTAGCGACTACGATGCGTTTATAAAAGTCTAGAAAGATATGAAGCATTTATAAAAGAGTCTAAGTGACTGTGGAACATTTATAAAAAACCTAAGAAGGCTAAAGAATATTTATAAAGGTGGGAGGAGGCTAGAAAGAACTAATAAAACCCTCTAGGAGGCTAGAGAGCATTTATAAAAAAGTCTAGAAAACTAATAAGCATTTATAAAAGAGTCTAGAGAACTAATAAGCATTTATAAAAGAAACCAAAGAGGGAAGAGCACGTTTATGAAAATAATTTACGATTCTATGAAGTTTTTATATAAAAATAGTGTTTATGAGGTGAAGACGCATTTATAAATGAATGTAGTGGATGTAAAGCATTTATAAAACATTCTAAAAGGTTCGGGTGCATTTATAAAACAAGTCTAATACGCAAGGACACGTTTATAAAAATAATTTACGATTCTATGATGTTTTTATATAAAAATAGTGTTTATGAGGTGAAGACGCATTTATAAATGAATGTAGTGGATGTAGAGCATTTATAAAACATTCTAAAAGATTCTGACGCTTTTATAAAACAAGTCTAATACGCAAGGACACGTTTATGAAAATAACTTACGATTCTATGAAGTTTTTAAATAAAAATAGTGTTTATGAGGTGAAGACGCATTTATAAAACATTCTAAAAAGTTCTGGCGCTTTTATAAAACAAGTCTAATACGCAAGGACACGTTTATGAGGTGAAGACGTATTTATAAATGAATATAGCGGATGTAAAGCATTTATACAACATTCTAAAAGGTTCTGGCGCTTTTATAAAACAAGTGTAATGGGCAAGGATGCGTTTATGAAAATAATTTGGGACTATAGGAAGTATTTATGTAAAAATAGTATGTTTGGGGTGAAAAAGCGTTAATAAACAAGTCTAGCGACTACGATGCGTTTATAAAAGTCTAGAAAGATATGAAGCATTTATAAAAGAGTCTAAGTGACTGTGGAACATTTATAAAAAACCTAAGAAGGCTAAAGAATATTTATAAAGGTGGGAGGAGGCTAGAAAGAACTAATAAAATCCTCTAGGAGGCTAGAGAGCTTTTATAAAACCCTCTAGGAGTCTACGGAGCATTTATAAAACAAGTCTAATACGCAAGGACACGTTTATGAAAATAATTTGGGACAATAGGAAGTAATTATGTAAAAATAGTATGTTTGGGGTGAAAAAGCGTTAATAAACGAGTCTAGCGACTACGATGCGTTTATAAAAGTCTAGAAGGCTATGAAGCATTCATAAAAGAGTCTAAGTGACTGTGGAACATTTATAAAAAATCTAAGAAGGCTAAAGAATATTTATAAAGGTGGGAGGAGGCTAGAAAGAACTAATAAAACCCTCTAGGAGGCTAGAAAGCATTTATAAAACAGCCTAGGATGCTACGGAGCATTTATAAAATAATCTAAAAGAGTTGAGAGCATTTATAAAACAAATATTTGTGAGTTTTAGGAAGTATTTACGTGAAAATAGTGTTTATCGAGGTGGGAATGCGTTTATAAATGAATCTACGGGGGCAAGTAAAATTTATAGAACAAAGACGTAGACACACGTTTATAAAAAGATTTCCTGCAGATGCACGCAAACTGTAAAACGTGTTAAGTGCGTTCTTGAGTGTGATTCGGAGATAATAAGTAAGTAGGAACTCGATATTTCGGTACATGCGACGTAAATTTGTCACACAACATAAAACACAACGAATCCGACAAAAACAACGAACGTGTACAACAACTATAAATACGTCCGCTAATTTTTTTTATTCATGTTAGTTTAGCTAAAAATTCGGGTTTGTTTTTTTTATTTTGTTTTTTGAATTCGGTTTACACAACGACAAAAATTTATTAGATGTTAGTATTAAGATATAAGCTCCAAACTTACAGTTGGTCGTAAATCGTTTGCCACCGGCCACAAAAATGTCGAAAGAGATGTCACGAGAGAGTCAAAAATACCATGACGACGCTGAAAATTACACGTGTTAGGAACAGTGATTTTATCCACATGGAAACATGTAAAGCGTAGCAATTTTTTTTAATCACACTATATATTTCGATTGTTGTTAGAATTACAATTGAAGCGACGTAAAAGAAACGATTCACAACAGAGGCGGTAAGTCAAAATAATGATTACCGAAAGTAACGAATAATGAGAGAAACCGAAGAAAAGTTACGTGAATATTATCACGAGAGTGTACAGTTTCAAAATATTCGTCCGACGAAAGTTTCTATCATGTAAGTCAAAGTTTATGGTTGAAAAACATGAAAAAGTCACCGGAGGACAGATCTGGTGGATATGAAACACTCTTTACTATTTTCGCCTTTTGCATATCGCAAAAAGAAGATACTTCTGTGGATATAACGAATCGTAGTGGGCTTGAATGGAAAAAAAAACTTTTGTCGTACAAAAAGTAAATACTAAACTTATTTCTATTAAAAAAGTCTAATTTTGCTTATTAATTTCTATTGTTGTTTGTTAGATTATATCGAATTTAAACAGTAGATTTATAAAAAAAAAATCAAAGGTATTAAGATTCGGAGATAGATATAGTAAAATAACGAAAAATTCTATTTTTATTATGATTTACAGGGCGATTCATTCGAAATTATTAAAAAAATGGTACGAGTTTTCGTACATCCTGTATACAATATTTATAATTTAATCGAATGAGGAAACATTGCATCGTATTAATAGAAAAAACTATTTTCGGTTAGTAATAATCTACAGGGCGATTATTTATTTGTGATTTTCAAATGAAAGTGATCAAATGTTTTGAAAGCACTCTGTATAAAATGAAAAAAAACCTCGTATTAAAATGTTACCTATCCGATTTCGATATAATACACGGTGGTGCCTTTTTTACTACCCTGCTATTGAAAAGATCGATATAACGAATTTTGTTGTAACTTTGGTACACCCTGTATGCGTAAAATATCTTATATAACTTAAATATGCCGTAATTAATAAAATTTCAACTATATTAGAATCACCAATAAAAATAATTGACTAAATTAAAATTGTTGTGTCTAGAATAGAATCTTTTCGATTGACGTAATCAATTTTTCAATTCAAATTAATTGAAGAGCAACCGACTTCAACAATTAAATACATACATCGAGAAAAATTGTTTTTTACTGATTCTCAATCGTATCCACGATGTTTTCATTATCGCAGTCATAGATTTGAATAGCCAAGTATCGTATCACTATTTTTGACGCACCCTATATAATCAAATTAATAGTGCAACGACCTTTCGTTATTATTTCGGTTTAATATACATTTCTAGAAAAAATTAAACAAAAAAATATATTTTCATTAATAGATTACTACAAGATAATGTATTTAGTGGTATAGTGTGTTTCTAAACTATGGAAAAGTATATAGGGTGCACTATTATGTCAAAATAACTTATTTAAATAGTATATACGAGGTTAGTTTCAATGAAAAAGTATATAGGGTTCATTTAAGTTCAAAAAAACATAATTAAATAGTATATACGAGGTTAGTTTAAATGAAAAAGTATATAGGGTTCATTTAAGATCAAAAAAACCTAATTAAATAGAATATACGAGGTTAGTTTAAATGAAAAAGTATATAGGGTGCACTATTATGTCAAAATAACTTATTTAAATAGTATATACGAGGTTAGTTTAAATGAAAAAGTATATAGGGTTCATTTAAGTTCAAAAAAACATAATTAAATAGTATATACGAGGTTAGTTTAAATGAAAAAGTATATAGGGTTCATTTAAGTTCAAAAAAACATAATTAAATAGTATATACGAGGTTAGTTTAAATGAAAAAGTATATAGGGTTCATTTAAGTTCAAAAAAACATAATTAAATAGTATATACGAGGTTAGTTTAAATGAAAAAGTATATAGGGTTCATTTAAGTTCAAAAAAACATAATTAAATAGTATATACGAGGTTAGTTTAAATGAAAAAGTATATAGGGTTCATTTAAGTTCAAAAAAACATAATTAAATAGTATATACGAGGTTAGTTTAAATGAAAAAGTATATAGGGTTCATTTAAGTTCAAAAAAACATAATTAAATAGTATATACGAGGTTAGTTTAAATGAAAAAGTATATAGGGTTCATTTAAGTTCAAAAAAACATAATTAAATAGTATATACGAGGTTAGTTTAAATGAAAAAGTATATAGGGTTCATTTAAGTTCAAAAAAACATAATTAAATAGTATATACGAGGTTAGTTTAAATGAAAAAGTATATAGGGTTCATTTAAGTTGAAAAAAACATAATTAAATAGTATATACGAGGTTAGTTTAAATGAAAAAGTATATAGGGTTCATTTAAGTTCAAAAAAACATAATTAAATAGTATATACGAGGTTAGTTTAAATGAAAAAGTATATAGGGTTCATTTAAGTTTAAAAAAACATAATTAAATAGTATATACGAGGTTAGTTTAAATGAAAAAGTATATAGGGTTCATTTAAGTTCAAAAAAACATAATTAAATAGTATATACGAGGTTAGTTTAAATGAAAAAGTATATAGGGTTCATTTAAGTTCAAAAAAACATAATTAAATAGTATATACGAGGTTAGTTTAAATGAAAAAGTATATAGGGTTCATTTAAGATCAAAAAAACATAATTAAATAGTATATACGAGGTTAGTTTAAATGAAAAAGTATATAGGGTTCATTTAAGTTCAAAAAAACATAATTAAATAGTATATACGAGGTTAGTTTCAATTAAAAAGTATATAGGGTGCACTATTATGTCAAAATAACTTATTTAAATAGTATATACGAGGTTAGTTTAAATGAAAAAGTATATAGGGTTCATTTAAGTTCAAAAAAACATAATTAAATAGTATATACGAGGTTAGTTTCAATTAAAAAGTATATAGGGTGCACTATTATGTCAAAATAACTTATTTAAATAGTATATACGAGGTTAGTTTCAATGAAAAAGTATATAGGGTTCATTTAAGTTCAAAAAAACATAATTAAATAGTATATACGAGGTTAGTTTAAATGAAAAAGTATATAGGGTTCATTTAAGATCAAAAAAACCTAATTAAATAGAATATACGAGGTTAGTTTAAATGAAAAAGTATATAGGGTGCACTATTATGTCAAAATAACTTATTTAAATAGTATATACGAGGTTAGTTTAAATGAAAAAGTATATAGGGTGCACTATTATGTCAAAATAACTTATTTAAATAGTATATACGAGGTTAGTTTAAATGAAAAAGTATATAGGGTTCATTTAAGTTCAAAAAAACATAATTAAATAGTATATACGAGGTTAGTTTCAATTAAAAAGTATATAGGGTGCACTATTATGTCAAAATAACTTATTTAAATAGTATATACGAGGTTAGTTTCAATGAAAAAGTATATAGGGTTCATTTAAGTTCAAAAAAACATAATTAAATAGTATATACGAGGTTAGTTTAAATGAAAAAGTATATAGGGTTCATTTAAGATCAAAAAAACCTAATTAAATAGAATATACGAGGTTAGTTTAAATGAAAAAGTATATAGGGTGCACTATTATGTCAAAATAACTTATTTAAATAGTATATACGAGGTTAGTTTAAATGAAAAAGTATATAGGGTTCATTTAAGTTCAAAAAAACATAATTAAATAGAATATACGAGGTTAGTTTAAATGAAAAAGTATATAGGGTGCACTATTATGTCAAAATAACTTATTTAAATAGTATATACGAGGTTAGTTTAAATGAAAAAGTATATAGGGTTCATTTAAGTTCAAAAAAACATAATTAAATAGTATATACGAGGTTAGTTTCAATTAAAAAGTATATAGGGTGCACTATTATGTCAAAATAACTTATTTAAATAGTATATACGAGGTTAGTTTCAATGAAAAAGTATATAGGGTTCATTTAAGTTCAAAAAAACATAATTAAATAGTATATACGAGGTTAGTTTAAATGAAAAAGTATATAGGGTTCATTTAAGATCAAAAAAACCTAATTAAATAGAATATACGAGGTTAGTTTAAATGAAAAAGTATATAGGGTGCACTATTATGTCAAAATAACTTATTTAAATAGTATATACGAGGTTAGTTTAAATGAAAAAGTATATAGGGTTCATTTAAGTTCAAAAAAACATAATTAAATAGTATATACGAGGTTAGTTTAAATGAAAAAGTATATAGGGTTCATTTAAGTTCAAAAAAACATAATTAAATAGTATATACGAGGTTAGTTTAAATGAAAAAGTATATAGGGTTCATTTAAGTTCAAAAAAACATAATTAAATAGTATATACGAGGTTAGTTTAAATGAAAAAGTATATAGGGTTCATTTAAGTTCAAAAAAACATAATTAAATAGTATATACGAGGTTAGTTTAAATGAAAAAGTATATAGGGTTCATTTAAGTTCAAAAAAACATAATTAAATAGTATATACGAGGTTAGTTTAAATGAAAAAGTATATAGGGTTCATTTAAGTTCAAAAAAACATAATTAAATAGTATATACGAGGTTAGTTTAAATGAAAAAGTATATAGGGTTCATTTAAGTTCAAAAAAACATAATTAAATAGTATATACGAGGTTAGTTTAAATGAAAAAGTATATAGGGTTCATTTAAGTTCAAAAAAACATAATTAAATAGTATATACGAGGTTAGTTTAAATGAAAAAGTATATAGGGTTCATTTAAGTTGAAAAAAACATAATTAAATAGTATATACGAGGTTAGTTTAAATGAAAAAGTATATAGGGTTCATTTAAGTTCAAAAAAACATAATTAAATAGTATATACGAGGTTAGTTTAAATGAAAAAGTATATAGGGTTCATTTAAGTTTAAAAAAACATAATTAAATAGTATATACGAGGTTAGTTTAAATGAAAAAGTATATAGGGTTCATTTAAGTTCAAAAAAACATAATTAAATAGTATATACGAGGTTAGTTTAAATGAAAAAGTATATAGGGTTCATTTAAGTTCAAAAAAACATAATTAAATAGTATATACGAGGTTAGTTTAAATGAAAAAGTATATAGGGTTCATTTAAGATCAAAAAAACATAATTAAATAGTATATACGAGGTTAGTTTAAATGAAAAAGTATATAGGGTTCATTTAAGTTCAAAAAAACATAATTAAATAGTATATACGAGGTTAGTTTCAATTAAAAAGTATATAGGGTGCACTATTATGTCAAAATAACTTATTTAAATAGTATATACGAGGTTAGTTTAAATGAAAAAGTATATAGGGTTCATTTAAGTTCAAAAAAACATAATTAAATAGTATATACGAGGTTAGTTTCAATTAAAAAGTATATAGGGTGCACTATTATGTCAAAATAACTTATTTAAATAGTATATACGAGGTTAGTTTAAATGAAAAAGTATATAGGGTTCATTTAAGTTCAAAAAAACATAATTAAATAGTATATACGAGGTTAGTTTCAATGAAAAAGTATATAGGGTTCATTTAAGTTCAAAAAAACATAATTAAATAGTATATACGAGGTTAGTTTAAATGAAAAAGTATATAGGGTTCATTTAAGTTCAAAAAAACATAATTAAATAGTATATACGAGGTTAGTTTAAATGAAAAAGTATATAGGGTTCATTTAAGTTCAAAAAAACATAATTAAATAGTATATACGAGGTTAGTTTAAATGAAAAAGTATATAGGGTTCATTTAAGTTTAAAAAAACATAATTAAATAGTATATACGAGGTTAGTTTAAATGAAAAAGTATATAGGGTTCATTTAAGATCAAAAAAACATAATTAAATAGTATATACGAGGTTAGTTTAAATGAAAAAGTATATAGGGTTCATTTAAGTTCAAAAAAACATAATTAAATAGTATATACGAGGTTAGTTTCAATGAAAAAGTATATAGGGTTCATTTAAGTTCAAAAAAACATAATTAAATAGTATATACGAGGTTAGTTTCAATGAAAAAGTATATAGGGTTCATTTAAGTTCAAAAAAACATAATTAAATAGTATATACGAGGTTAGTTTCAATGAAAAAGTATATAGGGTGCACTATTACGTCAAAATAACTTATTTAAATAGAATATACGAGGTTAGTTTAAATAAAAAAGTATATAGGGTGCATTTAAATAGTATATACGAGGTTAGATTCAACGAAAAAGTAATTTTTGAATACTATAAATATTATACGGATATCGTTACCTCGTCCTTAACCTTTTTGTTTCTATTTTTAGTCCACAAAACGATTGGATTCAGTTCTTGAAAACTACCGCCTATTCTTTGTGTAATCGTTTTTATTTCGGATTTCTTAAGAGTCATTTTACAATTTCACATAGTAAATAACACGTAAACACGTTTACGACATCACTGACTTTATTATATTAAAAATGATTATATATATATATTACGAACGATAAAGTATTTAAGCCGAAAATAAATAATTTAATCGTTGTTAGTGTTCACACACGTTACTGCAAATTAAAAAAAAAAAAAACTAAATATCATCATCTTTGAATCGCATAATTGTATAGGGTGATTCATAATGTGGAGCGGTTTTATAGGCCAGTCAAATTAGAGGTTCACCCTGTACAAAAAATTGTTAACACATAAACATCGACGAAATAATTAACAGTTAATTAAGTGACTCGCCCTGTATATTTTTTTACATATATACAACGTAATTTCGAATGAAAGTTTATGAAATATTTTTTTACGAGTACGAGGTGTGGTAGAAAAGTTATTCGTTCGAATATTTGAATAAAATTTATTACGTAAAAAATAGTGTATGGCCGCCTATTCGAACGTACGTTATTCCTAATTCTGTTATCAATTAAAAAACAATAATAGTATGATAAAAAGTCAATACGTCAGCTTGTTTATTCATTGTTATATTCGAATGGCGACTAAAATCGTTTTTTTTTAAATATTTCTCAATACTTTGTCATTTTTTTTCGATCCAAAATCTACCGAAGCACATTCACAAATGACGGCACATCAAATAATACATCTAACACTAAATACGACGTTGCCACATCTACATCAAACTTACTTTCACTTTGGGTTTATCCAGATAAGTATACGAATGCTGAAAAAACGAGATTAAGTTTATAAATTCGGCACACTCTATTTTTTCTACGTGATTCTATTATACAGGGTGTCAATTTGGATACTACATATACAGGGTGTTTCAAAAATAAAGAGGCGATCCCGTTGAAAAAGTTATGTTCGATACGAGAACCGCGTAACTAGCGCCCTCTATGAGAGTCAGACATAAAAACAAATTCGTTAGATGTATTAACTTCCAAAACATATTTTTTTGAAGAATTTTTTCTTCGACGCCCTTTATCTTAAATACAGATGGCGTTGCGAGAATTTTTCTACCGAGTAAACCGCAAATTTTTTTTTAGTTTGTTATCTATACTTGAGACGGGATTAATTTTTTTTTCAAACACCCTGTAGAAATAAATCGAGCTAATTTTGGAACGGTTTGTAGGTAGATGGTACGGGAGAAAATGGAAAAAGTATTTTTTTTTGTTCATAAGAGTTTGATTTGAAACTAGTTCCTTAGGTGATTGCTAGTTCACATTTTATGATGTACCAGGGTTGCTACTTAAGCTGATGTCACAATTTCCCTTGTATCTCCCAAACCAACAAACATAGATTTCTACATATACTCAGTCCATTCAGGAACAATTCTTCTATAAACAATCAAATTTTCATGTATTCTTCCCCATTAGTTTTCGAGATACGGTCTGACAAAGTTTGCTATTATTTTAAACCCATCGATTATATCATGATCCCATAATTTTCCTTGTATCTCCCAAACCATTAAACTTATAGATTTCTACATATACGCAGTCGATTCAGGAACAATTCTTTTATAAACCATCAAATTTTCACGTGTTCTTCCTCATTAGTTTTCGAGATACGGGCTGACAAAGTTTGCTGTTATTTTAAACCCATCAGATATATAATGATCCCATAATTTTCCTTGTATCTCCCAAACCATTAAACTTATAGATTTCTACATATACGCAGTCGATTCAGGAACAATTCTTCTATAAACCATCAAATTTTTATGTATTCTTCTCCATTAGTTTTCGAGATACGGGCTGACAAAGTTTGCTATTATTTCAAACCCATCGAATATATAATGATCCCACAATTTGCCTTGTATCTCCCAAACCAAAAAACTTATACATTTCAACATATACTCAGTCCATTCAGGAACAATTCTTCTATAAACCACCAAATTTTTATATATTCTTCCCCATTAGTTTTCGAGATACGGGCTGACAAAGTTTGCTATTATTTTAAACCCATCGAATATATCATGATCCCACAATTTCCCTTGTATCTCCCAAACCAACAAACTTATACATTTCTACATATACGCAGTCGATTCAGGAACAATTCTTTTATAAACCATCAAATTTTCACGTGTTCTTCCCCATTAGTTTTCGAGATACGGGCTGACAAAGTTTGCTATTATTTCAAACCCATCGAATATATAATGATCCCACAATTTCCCTTGTATCTCCCAAACCAACAAACTTATACATTTCTACATATAGTCAGTCCATTCAGGAACAATTCTTCTATAAACCATCAAATTTTTATGTATTCTCCCCCATTAGTTTTCGAGGTACGGGCTGATAAAGTTTGCTATTAGTCCATCAGATATATAATGATCCCGTAACTTTCCTTGTATTTCCCAAACCAACAAACTTATAGATTTCTACATATACTCAGTCCATTCAGAAACAATTCTTCTATAAACCATCAAATTTTTATGTATTCTTCTCCATTAGTTTTCGAGATACGGGCTGACAAAGTTTGCTATTATTTCAAACCCATCGAATATATAATGATCCCACAATTTGCCTTGTATCTCCCAAACCAAAAAACTTATACATTTCTACATATACTCAGTCCATTCAGGAACAATTCTTCTATAAACCATCAAATTTTTATATATTCTTCCCCATTAGTTTTCGAGATACGGGCTGACAAAGTTTGCTATTATTTTAAACCCATCGAATATATCATGATCCCACAATTTCCCTTGTATCTCCCAAACCAACAAACTTATACATTTCTACATATACTCAGTCCATTCAGGAACAATTCTTCTATAAACCATCAAATTTTTATATATTCTTCCCCATTAGTTTTCGAGATACAGGCTGACAAAGTTTGCTATTATTTCAAACCCATCGAATATATAATGATCCCACAATTTCCCTTGTATCTCCCAAACCAACAAACTTATAGATTTCTACATATACTCAGTCCATTCAGAAACAATTCTTCTATAAACCATCAAATTTTTATGTATTCTTCTCCATTAGTTTTCGAGATACGGGCTGACAAAGTTTGCTATTATTTCAAACCCATCGAATATATAATGATCCCACAATTTCCCTTGTATCTCCCAAACCAACAAACTTATAGATTTCTACATATACTCAGTCCATTCAGGAACAATTCTTCTATAAACCATCAAATTTTTATATATTCTTCCCCATTAGTTTTCGAGATACGGGCTGACAAAGTTTGCTATTATTTTAAACCCATCGAATATATCATGATCCCACAATTTCCCTTGTATCTCCCAAACCAACAAACTTATACATTTCTACATATACTCAGTCCATTCAGGAACAATTCTTCTATAAACCATCAAATTTTTATATATTCTTCCCCATTAGTTTTCGAGATACAGGCTGATAAAGTTTGCTATTATTTTAAACCCATCAGATATATAATGATCCCATTATTTTCCTTGTATCTCAAAAACCATCAAACCTACGAATTTCTACATATGCTCACTGGATTTGGGAACAATTTTTTCATAAACCATCAAATTTTTTCGTCTTTCCCCCCACGAGTTTCTGAGAAAACAACGATGCTGTGCGTTCGCGTTGCTTAATTCGACAATCGCTCAAAAAAAAGCTTGTGCCGATTTGTTCAAGGAAATGCTTAAAAAAATTCAATCGCGGTGCTACAAAAGGATCTACGTGTATGAACCCTGAACTAAATTTCAAATAGACTGTATAGGGTCTCTCAAGAGAACCAAATCCAACTAAAATTGTCCATCCCCCGTACAATCCCGATAATTTCGTCTTAGTCGCGCAGATCAAAGATAAGAAACGACGTCAACGTTTTCCAATACCCGAAGAAGCGGCTGATGCGCTCAAATCAAATTTTTTGGAGGTACCCTAATCTGAATGGGGAAAATGCTTCGACAATCGGTTCAAACGCATGTAAAAGTATAATGGAGGAATATTTCGAAAAACAATAAACGTATATCAAATTATGAATCTGTGGATTTATTTGTGTCTAACTTAAGTAGCAACCCTGGTATTCAAGGTGTTTCTTAGCAGCAATACTAAAACGTCGTTTCAAAACTGCACCTATCTCCCCTACTGACGAACCGTTTCCGTTCATAAATTCGATTTATTAATACTACTGCTGATTCATTAAATATTAATAATAAAAATTCGATGGCTTCGTAAAAATAAGTGCTTATTTTATAAACATCGAGAATATATTTTTGAAAATTGTAATAATTTTCATGGCCGGAATTTAAAACTATTACGAAATTTCCAAACTCCCATAACCTGATGATTATTTTATTATTAACAAATATTTAATTTAATTCGTTCAGGTAATTAGCTGCGGTATAATATTTAACAATAATCGATTAACGTTTCATAAAACTTAATTGTTATATACCGATTGTCCCAATCTAGAATATGAAGTATAGTTACGAGAAACAAATTTATGCAAACGTGACGTCGAACGAGATCTAAAAAATTTTTATTTTTGAATTTGTAGATGGAGTGATGGTTTTTTGAAATATTCTATTAACATTTCAAATGTCAAAAAACACAGTTGAGTACATAGGTCGATTTATTATATCCTATTATTTCCCTTATATCTCAAAAACCATCAAACCTATGAATTTCTACGTATGCTCACTGGATTCGGCAACAATTTTTCCATGAAAAATCAAATTTTTTCATCGTTTTCCCAATTAGTTTTCGAGATACAGGCTGATAAAGTTTGCTATTATTTTAAACCCATCGAATATATCATACGGTCTGACAAATTCCCTTGTACCTCCCAAACCAACAAACTTATAGATTTCTACATATACTCAGTCCATTCAGGAACAATTCTTCTATAAACCATCAAATTTTTATGTATTCTCCCCCATTAGTTTTCGAGATACGGTCTGACAAAGTTTGCTGTTATTTCAAACCCATCGAATATATCATGATCCCACAATTTCCCTTGTATCTCCCAAACTAACAAACTTATAGATTTCTACATATACTCAGTCCATTCAGGAACAATTCTTCTATAAGCCATCAAATTTTTATGTATTCTTTTCCATTAGTTTTCGAGATACGGTCTGACAAAGTTTGCTGTTATTTCAAACCCATCGAATATATCATGATCCCACAATTTCCCTTGTATCTCCCAAACCATCAAAGTTATAGATTTCTACATATACTCGGTCCATTCAGTAACAATTCTTCTATAAACAATCAAATTTTCATGTATTCTTTCCCATTAGTTTTCGAGATACGGTCTGACAAAGTTTGCTGTTATTTCAAACCCATCGAATATATCATGATCCCACAATTTCCCTTGTATCTCCCAAACCATTAAACTTATAGATTTCTACATATACTCAGTCCATTCAGGAACAATTCTTCTATAAATCATCAAATTTTTATGTATTCTCCCCCATTAGTTTTCGAGATACGGTCTGACAAAGTTTGCTGTTATTTCAAACCCATCGAATATATCATGATCCCACAATTTCCCTTGTATCTCCCAAACCAACAAACTTATAGATTTCTACATATACTCAGTCCATTCAGGAACAATTCTTCTATAAACCATCAAATTTTTATATATTCTTCCCCATTAGTTTTCGAGATACGGGCTGATAAAGTTTGCTATTATTTTAAACCCATCGAATATATCATGATCCCACAATTTCCCTTGTATCTCCCAAACCATCAAACTTATAGATTTCTAAATATACTCAGTCCATTCAGGAACAATTCTTCTATAAACCATCAAATTTTTATGTATTCTTCTCCATTAGTTTTCGAGATACGGGCTGATAAAGTTTGCTATTATTTTAAACCCATCAGATATATAATGATCCCATAATTTTCCTTGTATCTCCCAACAACGTTGCCAAAGTTATCGTGATTTCACTGATTTATAAGAAACGATAATTTCGTTTAATTTTCAAATATCATACGAGGGATATTTAATGATTAAGAAATGTGGTCTTACCGTTTTTGTGTGCAACTTTGATTTCTTCATGCTGACTGCGCGTAATTTCACTGGACAGTACTGTTTCTACCATTGTTTCAGAGACCACCCTGTAGATGTGGCTCTGAAAACGAAAGAAAATCATCCGTGAACGAAAAGTTTTTCAACGGCATAATAGCGGAAATAATAACAAGTGCAGCACTGCCGATTTTTACGTAATAACGCTCGTGATTTTTTCTATAGAGGTTAGGAGGATAGACCTTCGAAAAAATCAATTTTCGACCGCCAAATTTTGTGTTACTTTGAAGTAATACCAATAATTACGAGGGCGGTACGAAATATTGGGAGAAACACGCAAAAAACGAACTTTTTACCAAAAAAATCGCATTTTCCAAGTTTTTTTTGGATCATCCACGATCTCCGCCGGTTCCTCCATGAATATTACGAAATATATCACAACAACGAACCAATCATTACGAGGGTGATACGAAATATTGGGAGAAACACACAAAAATGAACTTTTCACCAAAAAAATCGCATTTTCCAAGTTTTTTTGGATCATCCACGATCTCCGCCGGTTCCTCCATGAATATTACGAAATATATCACAACAACGAACCAATAATTACGAGGGCGGTACGAAATATTGGGAGAAACACGCAAAAAACAAACTTTTTACCAAAAAAATCGCATTTTCCAAGTTTTTTTTGGATCATCCACGATCTCCGCCGGTTCCTCCATGAATATTACGGAATATATCACAACAACGAACCAATAATTACGAGGGCGGTACGAAATATTGGGAAAAACGCGCAAAAAACGAACTTTTCGCCAAAAAAATTGCACTTTCCAAGTTTTTTTTGGATCATCCACGATCTCCGCCGGTTCCTCCATGAATATTACGGAATATATCACAACAACGAACCAATAATTACGAGGGCGGTACGAAATATTGGGAAAAACGCGCAAAAAACGAACTTTTTACCAAAAAAATCGCATTTTCCAAGTTTTTTTTGGATCATCCACGATCTCCGCCGGTTCCTCCATGAATATTACGAAATATATCACACTAACGAACCAATAATTACGAGGGCGGTACGAAATATTGGGAGAAACACGCAAAAAACGAACTTTTTACCAAAAAAATCGCATTTTCCAAGTTTTTTCTGGATCATCCACGATCTCCGCCGGTTCCTCCATGAATATTACGAAATATATCACAACAACGAACCAATAATTACGAGGGCGGTACGAAATATTGGGAAAAACGCGCAAAAAACGAACTTTTCGCCAAAAAAATTGCACTTTCCAAGTTTTTTTTTGGATCATCCACGATCTCCGTTGGTTCCTCCATGAATGTTACGAAATATATCACAACAACGAACCAATAATTACGAGGGCGGTACGAAATATTGGGAGAAACACGCAAAAATGAACTTTTCACCAAAAAAATCGCATTTTCCAAGTTTTTTTTGGATCATCCACGATCTCCGTTGGTTCCTCCATGAATATTACGAAATATATCACAACAACAAACCAATAAGTACGAGGGCGGTACGAAATATTGGGAAAAACACGCAAAAAACGAACATTTCAACAAAAAATTGCACTTTTCAAGTGCTATCATATTTGGCAACCATCGATTTTTTCTTATTCACGAGAATCAAAAATAAATTGCGAGGTCAACGTTTTTTTACACCTGAAGAAGAGGTTGATGCGCGCAAATCACGTGTTTTTGAGCTCCCTCAATCGGAATGGAAAAAATGATTTTAATGGAGAATATTTTGAAAAATAATAAAACCATATACAATTATGTTTATTTGTCTGTCTCAAAACTTCGTATAATTCATAAAAATAGACCAAAGTATATCAAAAATATTGAGATATTGGCATATACAGGGTTGTGAAATAGTGAAACAGACCTTGAGGCATTTGAAACAGTGTAATTCTGTTTTAAATTGACTGAAATATATCAAATATCAACAAAATTACCTTTAAACCACTAAATCCGATATTTACGTTAACTAAAAAAGGTCACATCGAAATCGTTCGTACGTCGAAAGTGATAAACACAAATCTCTGTCCTCTCATTGAATATGACCTTAACTATTATTATATTTGTACAACAAATTATACTGAATCTGATAATATATTTGGCAATTGATTCTATCCTATTCGTTTGGCAAGTTTTGAACAAACGTATTTTACGCATACAGTGTGGGTTTCAGAAGCGGATCGCGAAAATTATGGAAACGATTTAAAATATTTCAAAAATAGAAAATCGACCATTTTTTTTCTGGTAATTAACTATTATATTTTTGAAAATACACAACCAGTCGAAAGTTTTTGCTCGCCCCCTTCATTAAATTTCAAAATAAAACATTTCAAAACAAATTTCTCTTTAATATTGTCAAGCTAATGTCGAATCGATGTTTTACAAACCAAAATTTGTTTATTTTGTACGAGCTCATCCGGTGGAAATCGGCCATCTTTGAAAATATTTTAGTTAAAAAGATCGTATCCGAAAACCCAAACGTAGAAATTTTCATGATTTTACTTCAAGTATTTTGCCATATAAACAAATAGTTTTAAATCGTCGTGGGACACCCTGTAAAACCCTAATTTACAATAGTCAAATTTTTTACAAAAAAATTAATAAACCAAACAGTATGCATTTTTCTAAAAATGTTTTTAGACAAAATTATACAAAAATTTTACGTAGATTTCAAATCTGTATTAATATACAGGGTGTTTGATTGAAAATAACAAAGTTACATTCGACTTACGGTAGAACCGGAAGTCGGCCATCTTTGAAAATATTTTAGTTAAAAAGATCGTATCCGAAAACCCAAACGTAGAAATTTTCATGATTTTACTTCAAGTATTTTGCCATATAAACAAATAGTTTTAAATCGTCGTGGGACACCCTGTAAAACCCTAATTTGCAATAGTCAAATTTTTTACAAAAAAATTAATAAACCAAACAGTATGCATTTTTCTAAAAATGTTTTTAGACAAAATTATACAAAAATTTTACGTAGATTTCAAATCTGTATTAATATACAGGATGTTTGATTGAAAATAACAAAGTTACATTCGACTTACGGTAGAACCGGAAGTCGGCCATCTTTGAAAATATTTTAGTTAAAAAGATCGTATCCGAAAACCCAAACGTAGAAATTTTCATGATTGATTTCAAAACTGTATTGATATACAGGGTGTTTAATTGAAAATAACAAAGTTACAGTCAATTTCCGGTATAACTGAAAGTCGGCCATCTTTGAAAATATTTTAGTTAAAAAGATCGTATCAGAAAACCCAAACGTAGAAATTTTCATGATTGATTTCAAAACTGTATTAATATACAGGGTGTTTGATTGAAAATAACAAAGTTACAGTCGACTTCCGGTAGAACCATAAGTCGGCCATCTTTGAAAATATTTTAGTTAAAAAAATCGTATCAGAAAACCCAAACGTAGAAATTTTCATGATTGATTTCAAAACTGTATTAATATACAGGGTGTTTGATTGAAAATAACAAAGTTACAGTCAATTTCCGGTAGAACCGGAAGTCGGCCATCTTTGAAAATATTTTAGTTAAAAAGATCGTATCCGAAAACCCAAACGTTGAAATTTTCATGATTGATTTCAAAACTGTATTGATATACAGGGTGTTTAATTGAAAATAACAAAGTTACAGTCAATTTCCGGTAGAACCGGAAGTCGGCCATCTTTGAAAATATTTTAGTTAAAAAGATCGTGGCCGAAAACCCAAACGTAGAAATTTTCATGATTGATTTCAAAACTGTATTGATATACAGGGTGTTTAATTGAAAATAACAAAGTTACAGTCGACTTCCGGTATAACTGAAAGTCGGCCATCTTTGAAAATATTTTAGTTAAAAAGATCGTATCAGAAAACCCAAACGTAGAAATTTTCATGATTGATTTCAAAACTGTATTGATATACAGGGTGTTTAATTGAAAATAACAAAGTTACAGTCGACTTCCGGTAGAACCGTAAGTCGGCCATCTTTGAAAATATTTTAGTTAAAAAGATCGTATCCGAAAACCCAAACGTAGAAATTTTCATGATTGATTTCAAAACTGTATTGATATACAGGGTGTTTAATTGAAAATAACAAAGTTACAGTCGACTTCCGGTAGAATCAGAAGTCGGCCATCTTTGAAATAATTTTAGTTAAAAAGATCGTATCCGAAAACCCAAACGTAGAAATTTTCATGATTGATTTCAAAACTGTATTGATATACAGGGTGTTTAATTGAAAATAACAAAGTTACAGTCGACTTCCGGTAGAATCAGAAGTCGGCCATCTTTGAAATAATTTTAGTTAAAAAGATCGTATCCGAAAACCCAAACGTAGAAATTTTCATGATTGATTTCAAAACTGTATTGATATACAGGGTGTTTAATTGAAAATAACAAAGTTACAGTCGACTTCCGGTAGAACCGGAAGTCGGCCATCTTTGAAAATATTTTAGTTAAAAAGATCGTGGCCGAAAACCCAAACGTAGAAATTTTCATGATTGATTTCAAAACTGTATTGATATACAGGGTGTTTAATTGAAAATAACAAAGTTACAGTCAATTTCCGGTAGAACCAGAAGTCGGCCATCTTTGAAAATATTTTAGTTAAAAAGATCGTATCCGAAAACCCAAACGTAGAAATTTTCATGATTGATTTCAAAACTGTATTGATATACAGGGTGTTTAATTGAAAATAACAAAGTTACAGTCGACTTCCGGTAGAACTGGAAGTCGGCCATCTTTGAAAATATTTTAGTTAAAAAGATCGTATCAGAAAACCCAAACGTAGGAATTTTTATGATTGATTTCAAAACTGTATTGATATACAGGGTGTTTGATTGAAAATAACAAAGTTACAATCGACTTCCGGTAGAACCGTAAGTCGGCCATCTTTGAAAATATTTTAGTTAAAAAGATCGTATCCGAAAACCCAAACGTAGAAATTTTCATGATTGATTTCAAAACTGTATTGATATACAGGGTGTTTGATTGAAAATAACAAAGTTAGTCAATTTCCGGTAGAACCGGAAGTCGGCCATCTTTGAAAATATTTTAGTTAAAAAGATCGTATCCGAAAACCCAAACGTAGAAATTTTCATGATTGATTTCAAAACTGTATTGATATACAGGGTGTTTGATTGAAAATAACAAAGTTAGTCAATTTCCGGTAGAACCGGAAGTCGGCCATCTTTGAAAATATTTTAGTTAAAAAGATCGTATCCGAAAACCCAAACGTAGAAATTTTCATGATTGATTTCAAAACTGTATTGATATACAGGGTGTTTGATTGAAAATAACAAAGTTAGTCAATTTCCGGTAGAACCGGAAGTCGGCCATCTTTGAAAATATTTTAGTTAAAAAGATCGTATCCGAAAACCCAAACGTAGAAATTTTCACGATTGATTTCAAAACTGTATTAATATACAGGGTGTTTAATTGAAAATAACAAAGTTACAGTCAATTTCCGGTAGAACTGGAAGTCGGCCATCTTTGAAAATATTTTAGTTAAAAAGATCGTATCAGAAAACCCAAACGTAGAAATTTTCATGATTGATTTCAAAACTGTATTAATATACAGGGTGTTTGATTGAAAATAACAAAGTTACAGTCGACTTCCGGTAGAACCGGAAGTCAGCCATCTTTGAAAATATTTTAGTTAAAAAGATCGTATCCGAAAACCCAAACGTAGAAATTTTCATGATTGATTTCAAAACTGTATTGATATACAGGGTGTTTAATTGAAAATAACAAAGTTACATTCGACTTACGGTAGAACCGGAAGTCGGCCATCTTTGAAAATATTTTAGTTAAAAAGATCGTGGCCGAAAACCCAAACGTAGAAATTTTCACGATCAAATATTTTGCCATATATACAAATAGTTTCAACTCGTCGTGGGACAGCCTGTATAGCCCTGTCCGACTATTTTTTGTACGCAAAACTGAATATCCATTTGAGAGGTAAAATATTTAACATTTAACGAGAAACATAATGGAAATTGTCGCAGTTTTTTTTTTAAATTTATGACTTTTCTTTCTAAACCAGGCCAAGAACTGATTTACCTGATTTATACCAAGTTTTCCAAGCTAAAATCTGGTGAAAATTCATTTTAGTACGAAACTACGTACGATTTAAATAATTTCGATTCTTGATATTTTCCGTTATAAGCATCACACCACGTGGAACCTTCAAAAACATTTAGCAACCGAATGAAAGATATTTTTTACCTTCAGATGAAAAATTTGTTTGTATCTGATTGATGGAAACTTGAATAAATACAGTAAATTTTGAAACTGATTGATTTTTACATAAATATATAAATATATTTAATTGCGAAGTTCTGACGCAACCGAAATATGTGAAAATCAAATACAAGCACGCCAATTAAATGTTTTTTAAAAAAAAATCGCGTTGAATGTTTGTTTTACGACATTTTTTGGGTAAAAAATATATAAAATATTGTAATATTTCTTAATCTCACAGTTCAACAATATGTTACGATCGTTTTTACGCTTGTTAGGGGTAACTTGCCCTTATAAAAGCTTATTTACCCCACCCGCCATTATCAGAAGACTTAGGTAACTAACTTTGGTCCGAAAACATAAGCTACTAGCCCCAAAAGCTAAACTTTTGTCTGCTCATTTTGACCTGCCAAGTTCACTATTTATTTTTCTCTAATTCTAACGAAATTCTACTAGAATTGGCAACGTCTTCCAAATTGACGTCAATTTAACCGTTATATAAATTTGCACGTCTCCTAGGTTCAAAAATTACTTTCAATTAGTACAAATAAATCTAATATGAAAAAATTTCATAACCTCACTTTATTACACATTAAACGTCTCGTATTCAAATTTAGAAGCAGGTGTTAAAAAAAATGATTTTTTTCAATCTATCTGTTAAAATTAGAATATAAGTTAATGACCTGTACTAAAAAAAATAATTCACTTGACATTTTACCTTGTTATTGCTAGATAAGGTTATTTACAATATAAAAACCCGTAGTGAATAATCTAGGCCTTCATCGGGTACAAATATGTTCATTATTTAATTTATTTTTATGTCATACTTATACTTTTTAAGGTATGAATTAAAAATATGATGAATAAAAAACAAGCAGCTGAAGTAAAAAACTTATTGATGTACCTCGTATATAAGAAATTCAATTATATCCAAATAAATATCATTGTTACGATAAATTTATTTTCTACTAAATTTTAGGACAATCTATATATATGATTCAAATATAGAAACAATACATAACCTCATTTTTTAATTTTATATAAAATCATTCACTATAAATCAAAATATTTAAAACAAATGAGTAAAAAACTGTTTCACTGGTTTTATGATACACGTTTTTTTTTTATTTAGCTATATAAAGACTTAAATTTAAAACTTTTAAAAAGAAAATTTAGCAAACGCATATAATGATGACATAAACTATTCTTTTTTTTCGTTAGATGTAAATGATTTATTCAATAAATCTCGTAATTACCTAGGCATGCGATATTAAACACAAAATTTCTTCAAAAACAAACTCATGCACTATATTTTGACCACAACATTAACGCGATTTTCAGCAGACTGACTGGATCGTTTACGTTCGTTTTTGCAGAAGCTGAATCGGAACAGTTCGGGCGAATTTGTTGCTTCGCACGTGATGGTTACGTAGAGGTGGGAATAAATTTTATAAAAATTCAATCGCCGTTCTAAAATAACAGTAACGTAATACAAATACTATCGAAAACATTTTACTGATTCTAATGAAACGAGTTTTTTTTATTCATATACAGACTTGAATCTGAAACTTTAAAAAAGAAAATTTAACAAACGCATATAATGATGACATAAGCTATTTCTTTTTTTTTTTCTATTAGATGTAAATAATTTATTCAATGAATATCGTATTTACCTAGGAATGCAATATTAAACAGAAAATTTCTTCAAAAACAAACTCATCGTTTTTATTACAATATCAACGCAATTTTCAGCAGAATGACTGGATCGTTTACGTTCGTTTTTGCAGAAGCTGAATCGGAACAGTTCGGGCGAATTTGTTGCTTCGCACGTGGTTACGTAGAGATGGGGAAATTTTTATAAAAATTAAATCGCCGTTTCAAAATAACGGTAACGTAAAACAAAAACAATAAAAATTTTTAAAGAAAATAATATATTGAAAGTATGTAGAATGTTAGTGCAGGTACATCATTATTGTGTACAAAATATGGTGATGAGCCATCGTCAAACAGTTTCCTGGATTTGCGGAAAATCCTTTGCTGGATACTCTACTATGTACATAAAAAACAAAGGATATATGGTCGAATAGCGTATTCAAAGCGTCGTTCCAAAATAACTACCGCAGCGTCTACCTCCACCTCGACGTGATTTACAACCCATACGATTATATAGATCCGAATGGACGGTGTTGTATACGGGAGTAACTCCCTTGGAGCTTCCGGCTTAACGTGCCGATTTACTCGAATTCAACGACGTCCATAAAACATTTTCGATGACCTTCGATATCCAAAATGCGGTATTTCAAAATCGTTATAGATAAACTCGCAATAAAATAATTTGTTAAAAGTTTCAGTGATAGAATATTATGAATGTTATTGGTAGGTTAGTACTTATTGAAAGGTATTAGTATAAAAAAATTCTTATCACAATTAACAGGTAGTGAGTCATGAGTAGATTTTTTTAACGATAAGTGATTAAAGCAGATAAAAAGTTCGTAATAAACAATGGGATTAGGCGATTTAAGTTTTATAATACAAGGTCTTATCATGAAATTATAGTGGAATGCTTAAACGTTTTTCAGATCGGTACTTACAGGGTGAAACGAATTAAATATTGTTATTACGTTTTGGTACAACAAAACGGACGTGATCGGTGTAAATCGTTATAGTACAAGAAATTAAGTACAAAACAGGGTGAAACCTAGAAATTTATTAACTATTTCTATTCTAATTTATATACGAGGTACCTGGTGCCAAGGTGGACGACATCTACGTCGTCTAGTGGATTATCATGGAAATATAAACATTATATATACATCCAGGGGCTTTTCGGGATTGTTGAACACGAATATACAACAGAAAAAGTCTACGAGGTACCTGGTGGGCGTCATCTACGTCGTCTAGTGGATTATCATTGAAATATAAACATTATATATACATCCTGGAGCTTTTCTATATTGTTGAATACGGATATACAACAAAAAAAGTCTACGAGGTACCTGGTGGACGACATCTACGTCGTCTAGTGGATTATCATGGAAATATAAACATTATATATACATCCTGGGGCTTTTCTATATTGTTGAACACGAATATACAAAAGAAAAAGTCTACGAGGTACCTGGTGGGCGTCATCTACGTCGTCTAGTGGATTATCATGGAAATATAAACATTATATATACATCCTGGGGCTTTTCTATATTGTTGACAACGAATATACAAAAGAAAAAGTCTACGAGGTACCTGGTGGACGACATCTACGTCGTCTAGTGGATTATCATTGAAATATAAACATTATATATACATCCTGGGGCTTTTCTATATTGTTGACAACGAATATACAAAAGAAAAAGTCTACGAGGTACCTGGTGGACGACATCTACGTCGTCTAGTGGATTATCATTGAAATATAAACATTATATATACATCCTGGGGCTTTTCTATATTGTTGAACACGAATATACAAAAGAAAAAGTCTACGAGGTACCTGGTGGGCGTCATCTACGTCGTCTAGTGGATTATCATGGAAATATAAACATTATATATACATCCTGGGGCTTTTCTATATTGTTGACAACGAATATACAAAAGAAAAAGTCTACGAGGTACCTGGTGGGCGTCATCTACGTCGTCTAGTGGATTATCATTGAAATATAAACATTATATATACATCCTGGGGCTTTTCTATATTGTTGAACACGAATATACAAAAGAAAAAGTCTACGAGGTACCTGGTGGGCGTCATCTACGTCGTCTAGTGGATTATCATGGAAATATAAACATTATATATACATCCTGGGGCTTTTCTATATTGTTGACAACGAATATACAAAAGAAAAAGTCTACGAGGTACCTGGTGGGCGTCATCTACGTCGTCTAGTGGATTATCATGGAAATATAATCATTATATACACATCCTGGGGCTTTTCGGGATTGTTGAACACGAATATACAATAGAAAAAGTCTACGAGGTACCTGGTGGACGACATCTACGTCGTCTAGTGGATTATTATGGAAATATAAACATTATATATACATGACGGTGGATTCCAGGTTATTTTTATCAAAAATTAGTGAAAAAACACTTCAATGTTCATTTTTTTGCTGCATTTTAAATCTGTTTGATCATTTTCATCGCCTTTCATTTCTTTCTCTCGAATAGAATGCAATTTACATGCTGTATTTCCTCAACTACAATCTTTTAGGTTAATGTCAACAATGGATGCTATCAAAACAACTAAAGCAATTGTCAGAAAACGAATGGAAGAAAAATTGGCATCACTATCATTACAAGAAAAACAAAAACAATCTAAAATCGTTAGAGAAAAGGTATGAAAAAATTAATAATTATTATTTATTGTTAGTGATGATCCACCCCGTATATTTTTTGTTATTAAAATACCTTTTTTCGCAAATGATTCGAGTCCTTTTGATTAAATTCATACTTATCAATCATATTGATATATAATAAGTCCTTTATAATCCTTTTATTAAAATAATAAATCCTTAAAACGACGTAAATTAATCAGCGGATTAAGTAGGAAGTTTTTTTACCAACGGAATGATTCCTGTAACCGCCATGTTCCAATAGGCGAAATATGTTACGATTAAATACATGGAAACGAAAATAAAATTGAAAAAAATATATATAATTCACTGTTTTGGTGATTTATCCTGTATAAATTTCAATATAACACCATTATTTAATATCAGAATTTATTGAAGTAATCAGCACCATCTAGTAATCTAGTATAAAAGTGTATAAAAATATCTCGTTAATTTCTACTATTACTTGAGGTATTAGTTAGTAGATGGCAGCACATTATAAAAATATTTATTAATATATTTCGATTTAATAACAAAATATACTTTCAAAATTGGATCAATAATGGAACAAATTTTATTTTTATACGGGGTTATATCATTATTTAATGAATTACGTAATATTTACACGGAAAAAAGTCTTTCATACTTCATTTCAGTTTTTATATTGATTAGTAGGTGGCAGCACAGCATTACAACGTCTTTCACTTGTTTTTAGTGGAAAACAAAATGTTTTTGAATTGAATCATTCCAAATTATTTTGCTTCTAATATTACAAGCACTTTGTATATGTTTTTTTTCACTTGTTTCAAGAAATTTATCGTATTAATCACGCACCATGTAGAAGGGATCTAATTAGAGCTTCTGAACTTCTGTCTCTATGTTTAATATACTAGCTAGTAGATGGCGCGATGTCAAAAAGTATAATTTATTGAAAACTCAAAATTTAAACAAATATTTGGTACCGAAATATATCATTTTGATTGAATTCATAAGATGTAACTTATCTCCAATCTGAAACAATGATTTTTTTTTAAATTTCAATTTGTTTTATAAAATAAAAATCGCGCCATCTATGATTGTACGTCAACATAAAGAAGGGACCTTCTTACAGGTTTACCACTACTGCTAACGTGCTTTTTATACTAGTTAGTAGATGGCGACACATTATAAAAAGTATATTTTATTTTAAACTCAAAATTCAAAGAATAATTGTATAACAAAATTAATAATCTGAATTAAATTAATTCTATTTAACTCATTTTTACACGAAACGATTATAATTTTTCACTTTTTTCCATATAATTAATAAAATAGCGCCATCTATGGTCATATTTGAATAAACAAAAGCGTTGTATTATGTTGTTACAGATTTCACTTAGTTTTTTTTGCTTAATATTCTAGTTAATAGATGGCGGCATGATATGAAAACGTATTTTTATCAAAAATTTGAATTCAAAAAAATGATTTGATAATAAAATATATTATTCGAATTAAATTAATTTGAATAGAATCCTTTTTGTTTTGAACGGTATGTTTTAAATATTTTGAAGTTAATAACGTTACTGTAGCGCCATCTATTATCGAGGTATATAGTAATCGTTATAATTAAAAGGTGGCAGCACGGTGTAATAACATCCCTTTCCCATATATCTATGAATCATTTTGTGACTGAAACAAATTACTATGAAAAAAAAAACATTTTTTCAGCTTTTCCAATTAGACGCTTTCAAAAATTCAAAAAACGTCTCAATTTTTTTGAGTATGAACTCGGAAATAGACACCGAACCAATAGTTAGAAAAATTTTTGATTCTAATAAAAGATGCTTCGTTCCCAGGTGAGTGTAGGGCTAAAAGCGCTGTTGCGCGATTGCACCGCGAATCCTAGATTCGGGGAAACTTTCTCGACGATCATTTTTAGGTATAATAAAAAAATTATGGAAATGGTGGAGCTGCATTCCATGGAAGATTGGTCGACGTTACCTGTTACTAAATGGAATATAAAGCAACCTTCATTCGAAGATGGAAGAATTAATGCTCTAGATACAGGTATAGTCAGAATGTTCGTTATTTCGTTGAATATGATTTTTAATCATTCTACTCAGGTTTGGACTTGATCATTTTACCGGGGGTGGCGTTTACCAGGGAAGGAGATAGACTGGGACACGGTGGTGGATATTACGATAAATTTTTGGATGTAATTTGTAAAAAACAACCCATACCACCAATATTAATAGCTTTAGCTTTCGAGGAACAAGTTTTAGATAGTTTACCTACTGAAAAAAATGATTATAAGGTTGATAAAGTTCTTTTTGTCGATTGAATGATTTATATGAATAAATTAATTTTTTTCGTATCGATTTTGTGTTATTTATGGTTGTAAAAACATTGAAATTGGTTTGAAGAATAGTATTTTCATGATACTAATCTGTAATATCGCTAAAGGGTTTCTCCCAACTCAATTAAGGGTCCTAAAGACATTATAAGATATATAATCTTGTCCCGTAGAACCAGAATCGAATTTGTATTGGAATTTCGTAATATTTTGCTTTTCACTACGTTTTCTGAAACCAAAAGTCAATTTTTTTCAGATTTTCCAATGCAATATTCAATTCAGACACTTTTCTCTGTAGGAAAATCACTTTTCTCAACTGGTTATCAACGATTTTCATTCAGTAACACAATCGATCTTATAGTCAAGCTTTTGGTCGATCAATTCCCTTGTTATTTCCTGTTAAAACATATTGAGGCAATTTATTTGAGCCAGTTCACTGTTATTTCAAATTTGGACACTTTTCTCTGTAGGAAAATTACTTTCCTCAACTGGTTATCAACAATTTTCATTTAGTGACAGAATAAATCTTATAGTCAAGCTTTTCGTCGAACAATTCCCTTATTATTTCCTGTTAAAACATATTGAGGCAATTTATTTGAGCCAGTTCACTATTATTTCAAATTTGGACACTTTTCTCTGTAGGAAAATCACTTTTCTCAACTGGTTATCAACGATTTTCATTTAGTAACATAATCGATGTTATAGTCAAGCTTTTCGTCCATCAATTCCCTTGTTATTTCCTGTTAAAACATATTGAGGCAATTTATTTGAGCCAGTTCACTATTATTTCAAATTTGGACACTTTTCTCTGTAGGAAAATCACTTTTCTCAACTGGTTATCAACGATTTTCATTTAGTAACATAATCGATGTTATAGTCAAGCTTTTCGTCGAACAATTCCCTTATTATTTCCTGTTAAAACATATTGAGGCAATTTATTTGAGCCAGTTCACTATTATTTCAAATTTGGACACTTTTCTCTGTAGGAAAATCACTTTTCTCAACTGGTTATCAACGATTTTCATTTAGTAACATAATCGATGTTATAGTCAAGCTTTTCTTCCATCAATTCCCTTGTTATTTCCTGTTAAAACATATTGAGGCAATTTATTTGAGCCAGTTCACTATTATTTCAAATTTGGACACTTTTCTCTGTAGGAAAATCACTTTTCTCAACTGGTTATCAACGATTTTCATTCAGTAACACAATCGATCTTATAGTCAAGCTTTTGGTCGATCAATTCCCTTGTTATTTCCTGTTAAAACATATTGAGGCAATTTATTTGAGCCAGTTCACTATTATTTCAAATTTGGACACTTTTCTCTGTAGGAAAATCACTTTTCTCAACTGGTTATCAACGATTTTCATTCAGTAACACAATCGATCTTATAGTCAAGCTTTTGGTCGATCAATTCCCTTGTTATTTCCTGTTAAAACATATTGAGGCAATTTATTTGAGCCAGTTCACTATTATTTCAAATTTGGACACTTTTCTCTGTAGGAAAATCACTTTTCTCAACTGGTTATCAACGATTTTCATTTAGTAACATAATCGATGTTATAGTCAAGCTTTTCGTCGAACGTTTCCCTTATTATTTCCTGTTAAAACATATTGAGGCAATTTATTTGAGCCAGTTCACTATTATTTCAAATTTGGACACTTTTCTCTGTAGGAAAATCACTTTTCTCAACTGGTTATCAACGATTTTCATTTAGTAACATAATCGATGTTATAGTCAAGCTTTTCGTCCATCAATTCCCTTGTTATTTCCTGTTAAAACATATTGAGGCAATTTATTTGAGCCAGTTCACTATTATTTCAAATTTGGACACTTTTCTCTGTAGGAAAATCACTTTTCTCAACTGGTTATCAACGATTTTCATTCAGTAACACAATCGATCTTATAGTCAAGCTTTTGGTCGATCAATTCCCTTGTTATTTCCTGTTAAAACATATTGAGGCAATTTATTTGAGCCAGTTCACTGTTATTTCAAATTTGGACACTTTTCTCTGTAGGAAAATTACTTTCCTCAACTGGTTATCAACGATTTTCATTCAGTAACAGAATCGATCTTATAGTCAAGTTTTTCGTCGAACAATTCTCTTATTATTTCTCCTTAAAACATAATGAGGCAATTTACTTGAGCCAATTCACTATAATTTCAAATTTGGACAATTTTCTCTGAAGGAAAATCACTTTTCTCAACTGGTTATCAACGATTTTCATTCAGTAACACAATCGATCTTATAGTCAAGCTTTTGGTCGATCAATTCCCTTGTTATTTCCTGTTAAAACATTTTGAGGCAATTTATTTGAGCCAGTTCACTGTTATTTCAAATTTGGACAATTTTCTCTGAAGGAAAATCACTTTTCTCAACTGGTTATCAACGATTTTCATTCAGTAACACAATCGATCTTATAGTCAAGCTTTTGGTCGATCAATTCCCTTGTTATTTCCTGTTAAAACATATTGAGGCAATTTATTTGAGCCAGTTCATTATTATTTCATATTTGGACACTTTTCTCTGTAGGAAAATCACTTTTTTCAACTGGTTATCAACGATTTTCATTTAGTAACAGAATCGATCTTATAGTCAAGCTTTTGGTCGATCAATTCCCTTGTTATTTCCTGTTAAAACATATTGAGGCAATTTATTTGAGCCAGTTCATTATTATTTCATATTTGGACACTTTTCTCTGTAGGAAAATCACTTTTCTCAACTGGTTATCAACGATTTTCATTTAGTAACATAATCGATGTTATAGTCAAGCTTTTCGTCGATCAATTCCCTTGTTATTTCCTGTTAAAACATATTGAGGCAATTTATTTGAGCCAGTTCACTATTATTTCAAATTTGGACACTTTTCTCTGTAGGAAAATCTCTTTTCTCAACTGGTTATCAACGATTTTCATTTAGTAACAGAATCGATCTTATAGTCAAGTTTTTGGTCGATCAATTCCCTTATTATTTCCACTTAAAACATATTGAGGCAATTTATTTGAGCCAGTTCACTATTATTTCAATTTGGGACACTTTTCTCTGTAGGCAAATCACTTTTCTCAACGGCTGCCTTTTTGAAACACAATTAACGATACACCCGAACTTTTCGTCGTATTATTTCCCCTTTCATACGCAAAAAAAAATTGATTTTGAAATTAGAATGTAAATCATTCACTTGATTGTGGTTTATAACACACCATCTTCCTTAATACGACCCTGTCTTACATTCTACGCCATCATTAAGTAATTATATAACATTATCTGCGTACTAAACACAGATAAACTTTTGTTTTCTTTTATAACTAATCAATCTCAACAACAAAAAAGTTTCCAGTCGTTTACAGATTTCACAACGAAGAAGATGACTCTACGTTTTTTGATTTTTCTATTAATTTCGAATTACGTTGATAGTGCTAGAATATTATGCGTTTTCCAAATGCCTGCGGTAAGTCATCAACGAGTATTTCAACCAATATGGCGGGAATTATCGTTGAGAGGTCACGAAGTCATCGTCGTCACCCCCAAACCACTCAAAGATCCTTCTCTGGTGAACCTCACCGAGATCGACGTCGGCGGATCAAACAACGAACTCATTCAAAGACACGGTTTCCAGTTTTTCATGAACAAACAGAACGGCATACATACCAAAATACCCAAGATATTTAACATGCATTACGATTTCGCGGAAGCCATTTTGAAAAACGAGCAATTCATCAAAATTTATAATAATACTGAAGAAAACTTCGATGTGGTTATAGCTCAAACTTACATATCGCCGATATTATACAGCTTAGCAGCGAAATTTCGTGCGCCGTTGATTGGCGTGTCCTCGATGGGGGCCTATATAGGTAAGTGACCTTTATCGTTACGTCATACACGGAAGAAAGTGTCAGTCAGTCGGTCAAATGTGCCTTAAGAGCAAAAAATGCAATTTACGCTGTCCGACACGCGTTTCGATAACCTGAAGGTAAACTTAGTCTCTGAAGACGATAACTTGGTTATCGACACCCGCGTCAGACAGTGTAATTGGGAGTGTTGGTGTAAACAGTCTTCAGTCTCGTCGAAACAGTGTGTTCAGTATGAATATCCCGAATGGTTTCAGAAATTCTAACCGACGAAGTGTTCAAATTTATGTCCATCTTGATCAATGCATTGCAAAGCAGATCGTAAACGTAAATATTCGAGAATTGACCCTTAAAAGTACGGATCCACGAGACCTTCCGCATGGACACTTCCCACATACACTCTCCAGGCAATTTCAATTCTTCTCCAATAAAGACGTGTCGTTCCAGTACACGCAGTTATGTCGATTGACGTTCAGCTTGGAGGTTGCTCCATCCGAGGTACCAGCGCGTCGTCAACAGAGCCCGTTTTCACAAATTTCTGCACAATTGAACGATTTGGTAGCGGCTAGTTCGGAAATTTTTGTTGAAATTCGGTTCGTTATCCGTATTTCGTAAAAAAACTTTTTCGAAGTGTAAACTTGAATCGATTATTTATAACCAAAACGCATCTACTCGACGTGACACACACACAACTGTTGAAGCACAAACATGTTTCGTTTTAAAATTTTATAGTCAAGTTTTTGGTCGATCTATTCTCTTACTATTTCTCTTTAAAACATATTGAGGCAATTTATTTGAGCCAGTTCACTATTATTTCATATTTGGACACTTTTCTTTGTAGAAAAATCAATTTTCTCAACTGGTTATCAACGATTTTCATTTAGTAACAGAATCGATCTTATAGTCAAGTTTTTGGTCGATCAATTCTCTTATTATTTCTCTTTAAAACATATTGAGGCAATTTATTTGAGCCAATTTACTATTATTTCAAATTTGGACACTTTTTTCTGTAAGAAAAATCACTTTTCTCAACTGGTTATCAAAGATTTTTATTTAGTAACAGAATAAATCTTATAGTCAAGTTTTTGGTCGATCAATTTTCTTATTATTTCTCTTTAAAACATATTGAGGCAATTTATTTGAGCCAATTTACTATTATTTTAAATTTGGACACTTTTTTCTGTAGGAAAATTACTTTTTTTAACTGGTTATCAACGATTTTCATTTAGTAACAGAATCGATCTTATAGTCAAGTTTTTCGTCGATCAATTTTCTTATTATTTCTCTTTAAAACATATTGAGGCAATTTATTTGAGCCAATTTACTATTATTTCAAATTTGGACACTTTTCTTTGTAGGAAAATCACTTTTCTCAACTAGTTATCAACGATTTTCATTCAGTAACACAATCGATCTTATAGTCAAGCATTTGGTCGATCAATTCCCTTGTTATTTCCTGTTAAAACATATTGAGGCAATTTATTTGAGCCAATTCACTATTATTTCAAATTTGGACACTTTTCTTTGTAGAAAAATCAATTTTCTCAACTGGTTATCAACGATTTTCATTTAGTAACAGAATCGATCTTATAGTCAAGTTTTTCTTCGATCAATTCCCTTATTATCTCCTGTTAAAACATATTGAGTCAATTTATTTGAGCCAATTTACTATTATTTCAAATTTGGACACTTTTCTCTGTAGGAAAATCACTTTTCTCAACTGGTTATCAACGATTTTCATTCAGTAACACAATCGATCTTATAGTCAAGCTTTTGGTCGATCAATTCTCTTATTATTTCTCTGTAAAACATATTGAGGCAATTTATTTGAGCCAATTCACTATAATTTCAAATTTCGACACTTTTCTCTGTAGAAAAATCACTTTTCTCAACTGGTTATCAAAGATTTTTATTTAGTAACAGAATAAATCTTATAGTCAAGCTTTTGGTCGATCAATTCTCTTATTATTTCTCTGTAAAACATATTGAGGCAATTTATTTGAGCCAATTCACTATAATTTCAAATTTCGACACTTTTCTCTGTAGAAAAATCACTTTTCTCAACTGGTTATCAAAGATTTTTATTTAGTAACAGAATAAATCTTATAGTCAAGCTTTTGGTCGATCAATTCTCTTATTATTTCTCTGTAAAACATATTGAGGCAATTTATTTGAGCCAATTCACTATAATTTCAAATTTCGACACTTTTCTCTGTAGAAAAATCACTTTTCTCAACTGGTTATCAAAGATTTTTATTTAGTAACAGAATAAATCTTATAGTCAAGATTTTGGTCGATCAATTCTCTTATTATTTCTCTGTAAAACATATTGAGGCAATTTATTTGAGCCAATTTACTATTATTTCCAATTTGGACACTTTTCTCTGTAGGAAAATCTCTTTTCTCATCTGGTTATCAACGATTTTCATTTAGTAACAGAATCGATCTTATAGTCAAGCTTTTCGTGGATCAATTCCCTTATTATCTCCTGCTAAAACATATTGAGGCAATTTATTTGAGCCAAATCACTATTATTCCAAAATTTGGACACTTTTCTCTGTAGAAAAGTCACTTTTCTCAACTGGTTATCAACGATTTTCATAGTCAAGTTTTTGGTCGATTAATTCTCTTATTATTTATTCAAAAAACGCGTCCTCGACGTGACACACACACACAACTGTCTGAAGCACAAACATGTTCCGTTTTAATCTTTTTCGTCAGCATTGCCAAACTTATGAGCGTTGCCAATAATCTTAGCTTTATAATGAGCGGTCTATGTTGTTGTTGTTGAGTTATTTTTTGGTAAAAAAGAACCTTGACCGGTCAATGCATGCTTGACCTTAATATACACGTTTATAGATTTCATAAAGTTAACAAAGTTGAAGATTTTGGGGGGAAAGGACGGGGAAAATAAAACAAAACCATAATTATTAAATGCATTTAGTTAAACATTAATAAAAATCGAGAGGCAGTGACAATTGTCAAAACCACGTCATAAATATGTCATTAGTCGCCAAAACTCGAAAATAGAGTCAACAAGGTATAAATCTGGCCGTACCGAGCACCGAAGCTTTTCGAATATGTGTATAAATTGAAAATTTGAACGAAAAATGTGTATTTTCAAAAGAAACTACTACGTTTGCAGGTAGTCATTTCGCCATGGGCAATCCCAACCCACCGTCATTGTATTCAGAAATGTTTCTACCCTACAACGGCCGTTTGACTTTCTACGAAAGATTGAAGAGCAGTTTATATTATGCGTTCGTTAGGTTTTATCGCCATTTTGTTATTCTACCGAAATCTGACGAACTGGCTAGAAGATACTTGGGAAACGATTTGCCTTATATGGGGGAAATTGAAGGGAATATGAGTCTGTTGCTGTTGTCTACAAATCCCTTCTTGAGCCCACCCAGACCCACTATACCTACAATTATTAGCTTGGAAAGTATTCATGTTAAGCCCGTTGAGGCATTACCCCGAGTGAGTAGAAAAATTATCATTTTTGCTTTATTTTTATATGAAAAAATAAAAAAAAAAAAAATGGAAATGTTGAGCAGCGTTTACGAACGAATTTTGAGTCGAAAATTTTCGAAAATTATTTGATGTTTTTGTAGGATTTACAAACTTTTTTGGACGAATCTAATGAAGGAGTTGTATACTTCAGTCTAGGATCGAATGTACAAAGTATAAATATACCAGAACGAGTTAGAAATATTCTTGTAGAAAGTTTTGCGGAATTGCCTTATAAAATTTTGTGGAAATTTGAATCGGATACTTTGCCTAATCAACCGAAAAATGTGATTATAAAAAAATGGCTACCACAAAAGGACGTATTAGGTAAGAATTTCCGCGGTGAATGTTTGGAAGTGGGGTGGTTATGAAAAAATTATATTTTCAATACGTTTTCTGTGTGTTTTTTTTATTTTTTCGGTGTATAAATAAATAAAAATTAGCTCCAAGTTTGGGAACTAGAATTCCAGCAATTTTTTGTGGAAATAAAATCCAGAAATTCTCCGATTTGTTTCCAAAAAATGTATTTTTTGAAAACTAGATATTAAAACGAACAATTTGAAAAAAAATATCATGAATTGAATATTTTGAGTTTTTTCTGTTTTTCTCTATAAAATAATAGCAACATTTTCTGTATTTAACTTTGATTTTGTTCATTTTTTTGGACCCCCTTGAAACAAAAACTGGATCTAAGTTTGGAAACCAAAATTTCGATACTTTTTTGGAAAATAAAAACCAAAAATGTCTCGATTTGTTTCCGAAAAGTGTATTTTTTTTAGAAATCAGTATTTTTTTGAAAACTAGATATTAAAACGAACAATTTGAAAAAAAATATCATGAATTGAATATTTTGAATTTTTTCTGTTTTTCTCTGTAAAATAATAGCAAATTTGGAAATCAACATTTTCTGTATTTAACTTTGATTTTGTTCATTTTTTTGGACCCCCTTGAAACAAAAACTGGATCTAAGTTTGGAAACCAAAATTTCGATACTTTTTTGGAAAATAAAAACCAAAAATGTCTCGATTTGTTTCCGAAAAGTGTATTTTTTTTAGAAATCAGTATTTTTTTGAAAACTAGATATTAAAACGAACAATTTGAAAAAAAATATCATGAATTGAATATTTTGAATTTTTTCTGTTTTTCTCTGTAAAATAATAGCAAATTTGGAAATCAACATTTTCTGTATTTAACTTTGATTTTGTTCATTTTTTTGGACCCCCTTGAAACAAAAACTGGATCTACGTTTGGAAACCAAAATTTCGATACTTTTTTGAAAAATAAAAACCAAAAATGTCTCGATTTGTTTCCGATAAGTGTATTTTTTTTAGAAATCAGTATTTTTTTGAAAACTAGATATTAAAACGAACAATTTGAAAAAAAATATCATGAATTGAATATTTTGAATTTTTTCTGTTTTTCTCTGTAAAATAATAGCAAATTTGGAAATCAACATTTTCTGTATTTAACTTTGATTTTGTTCATTTTTTTGGACCCCCTTGAAACAAAAACTGGATCTAAGTTTGGAAACCAAAATTTCGATACTTTTTTGGAAAATAAAAACCAAAAATGTCTCGATTTGTTTCCGAAAAGTGTATTTTTTTTAGAAATCAGTATTTTTTTGAAAACTAGATATTAAAACGAACAATTTGAAAAAAAATATCATGAATTGAATATTTTGAATTTTTTCTGTTTTTCTCTGTAAAATAATAGCAAATTTGGAAATCAACATTTTCTGTATTTAACTTTGATTTTGTTCATTTTTTTGGACCCCCTTGAAACAAAAACTGGATCTAAGTTTGGAAACCAAAATTTCGATACTTTTTTGGAAAATAAAAACCAAAAATGTCTCGATTTGTTTCCGAAAAGTGTATTTTTTTTAGAAATCAGTATTTTTTTGAAAACTAGATATTAAAACGAACAATTTGAAAAAAAATATCATGAATTGAATATTTTGAATTTTTTCTGTTTTTCTCTGTAAAATAATAGCAAATTTGGAAATCAACATTTTCTGTATTTAACTTTGATTTTGTTCATTTTTTTGGACCCCCTTGAAACAAAAACTGGATCTAAGTTTGGAAACCAAAATTTCGATACTTTTTTGGAAAATAAAAACCAAAAATGTCTCGATTTGTTTCCGAAAAGTGTATTTTTTTTAGAAATCAGTATTTTTTTGAAAACTAGATATTAAAACGAATAATTTGAAAAAAAATATCATGAATTGAATATTTTGAATTTTTTCTGTTTTTCTCTGTAAAATAATAGCAAATTTGGAAATCAACATTTTCTGTATTTAACTTTGATTTTGTTCATTTTTTTGGCCCCCTTTGAAACAAAAACTGGATCTAAGTTTGGAAACCAAAATTTCGATACTTTTTTGGAAAATAAAAACCAAAAATGTCTCGATTTGTTTCCGAAAAGTGTATTTTTTTTAGAAATCAGTATTTTTTTGAAAACTAGATATTAAAACGAACAATTTGAAAAAAAATATCATGAATTGAATATTTTGAATTTTTTCTGTTTTTCTCTGTAAAATAATAGCAAATTTGGAAATCAACATTTTCTGTATTTAACTTTGATTTTGTTCATTTTTTTGGACCCCCTTGAAACAAAAACTGGATCTACGTTTGGAAACCAAAATTTCGATACTTTTTTGAAAAATAAAAACCAAAAATGTCTCGATTTGTTTCCGAAAAGTGTATTTTTTTTTTAGAAATCAGTATTTTTTTGAAAACTACATATTAAAACGAACAATTTGAAAAAAAATATCATGAATTGAATATTTTGAATTTTTTCTGTTTTTCTCTGTAAAATAATAGCAAATTTGGAAATCAACATTTTGTGTATTTAACTTTGATTTTGTTCATTTTTTTGGACCCCCTTGAAACAAAAACTGGATCTAAGTTTGGAAACCAAAATTTCGATACTTTTTTGAAAAATAAAAACCAAAAATGTCTCGATTTGTTTCCGAAAAGTGTATTTTTTTTAGAAATCAGTATTTTTTTGAAAACTAGATATTAAAACGAACAATTTGAAAAAAAATATCATGAATTGAATATTTTGAATTTTTTCTGTTTTTCTCTGTAAAATAATAGCAAATTTGGAAATCAACATTTTCTGTATTTAACTTCGATTTTGTTCATTTTTTTGGCCCCCTTTGAAACAAAAACTGGATCTAAGTTTGGAAACCAAAATTTCGATACTTTTTTGAAAAATAAAAACCAAAAATGTCTCGATTTGTTTCCGAAAAGTGTATTTTTTTTAGAAATCAGTATTTTTTTGAAAACTAGATATTAAAACGAACAATTTGAAAAAAAATATCATGAATTGAATATTTTGAGTTTTTTCTGTTTTTCTCTATAAAATAATAGCAAATTTAGAAATCAACATTTTGTGTATTTAACTTCGATTTTGTTCATTTTTTTGGCCCCCTTTGAAACAAAAACTGGATCTACGTTTGGAAACCAAAATTTCGATACTTTTTTGAAAAATAAAAACCAAAAATGTCTCGATTTGTTTCCGATAAGTGTATTTTTTTAAAAAAACAGTATATTTTTGAAAACTAGATATTAAAACGAACAATTTGAAAAAAAATATCATGAATTGAATATTTTGAGTTTTTTCTGTTTTTCTCTGTAAAATAATAGCAAATTTGGAAATCAACATTTTCTGTATTTAACTTTGATTTTGTTCATTTTTTTGGCCCCCTTTGAAACAAAAACTGGATCTAAGTTTGGAAACCAAAATTTCGATACTTTTTTGAAAAATAAAAACCAAAAATGTCTCGATTTGTTTCCGAAAAGTGTATTTTTTTTAGAAATCAGTATTTTTTTGAAAACTAGATATTAAAACGAACAATTTGAAAAAAAATATCATGAATTGAATATTTTGAATTTTTTCTGTTTTTCTCTGTAAAATACTAGCAAATTTGGAAATCAACATTTTCTGTATTTAACTTCGATTTTGTTCATTTTTTTGGCCCCCTTTGAAACAAATACTGGATCTACGTTTGGAAACCAAAATTTCGATACTTTTTTGAAAAATAAAATCCAAAAATGTTGCCGAAAATATTTTTTTTAAAAAACAGTATTATTTTTGAAAACTAGATATTAAAACGAACAATTTGAAAAAAAATATCATGAATTGAATATTTTGAGTTTTTTCTGTTTTTCTCTATAAAATAATGGCAAATTTAAAAATTAACATTTTCTGTATTTAACTTCGTTTTTGTTCATTTTTTTGGCCCCCCTTGAAACAAAAACTGGATCTACGTTTGGAAACCAAAATTTCGAAATATTTTTGGAAACTAAAAAACCCAAAAACAATGAATTCAACCAAAATATGTAATTCTAAGAAAATGACTTCCTCAAAAGACAAATTACGTGACAATTTCCAGGGTTTAAGTGAAATCCACCCTATTTTTGGCTATAAAAAATTTATATTTTCAGAAATTTCTAAGAACTTCAAATTTCTCTATTGATTTTCGAAAGCTGTACTCAAATTTTGATTAGGGAAAATCGTATTTTTTTTTTCGAAAAGTGCGTAGAAATACAAAAAAAACGAGTGAATATCACAATTTAAACAATTTTTACAAATTACTTGAAATTTTCAAAATGTTGAATTCATTTTTATTCTCGATTTTATGCAAAATCCCAAAATTCACTTTTTGTATATTTTTTTTCCATTTTATAATTTTTTTTTTAGCCCACTTAAAACAAAAAGTTTAAAAACCAAAATTTCCAAACTTTTTTGGAAAAAAATCCCCAAAACCGTAAATTTCTTGGTTTGATTTCGAAAAACTGTACTTTTATTTTTATATTTATATTTAGATTATTTTTCAAAGTTTTTTTCGAAAAGTATATCATAATCCAAACAAGTTATTGAAAATTTAGAAAAAGTCAAATTTTTTGTTATTCCCTGTAAATTCATAAAAAATCAAAAAATTAACTTTTTCTATAATTTTTTTGTTTTGACCCACTTGAAACAAAAACGAAACCCAAGTTTAAAAACCAAAATTTCCACTCTTTTTTCGGAAATAAACAAATCGAAAAACAATAAATTTCCCGATTTGGTTGAGAAAAACTATACTTAAAACTTTTTTTCGAAAAGTGCATACAAAAATGAGCAATTTTGCAAAAAAAGCAATTGATCATTACAATTTGTACAATTTTTACAAATTATCAAAAATCTTAACGAAGTTAAAACTTAGTTATTCTCTATAAATTCATAAAAAATAAAAAATTGATATTCTAAATACATTACAAAGAAATAGGACATTTTTCGAAAAAAAAAATAAAAAACCAAGCACAGTTTTCTGATACAAATCGGAAAAATTGGATTTTTTATTCACAAAGAAATTTTAATTATCATATTTAGGTATCATTTTTTTCCTAATTACCACGAAAAAATAAATAAAACAAAAAAAATCGTCAATTTTTCTATGTTTTATGATCAAAAATAGCTTAGACCCCATTTCCAAATTATAACGGCACGATTACCAATTCCATGGCCTCTAAATTTAACAGAGTCCATCCCTGGACTCTGCTAATGTTCTTCGAAGCATAATTTTTTTTCTCAGACACAGAAATCGTAATCTCCTTATGGTAATCATAAATATTACATTTAGTTCACGAAATGGACAGTAAAGCCGGTCCTGTTCGATTATGTTGATACAATTTAAAATTTGGTGACTTGTACATTTCAGCCCATCCTAACGTAAAAGTTTTCCTATCACAATGCGGTTTACAATCAACCGAAGAAGCCGTATCGAGATCAGTACCTATAGTTGCTATACCTTTCATAGCTGATCAAGAAATGAACGCTAAACGGTTATCAGAGGATTTAGGCGTAGCTATTCATTTAGATTTCGTAACTTTCACAAAAGAACAATTAACAGCAGCCATAATCGAAGTAGCAGAAAATCCAAAGTGAGTTTTTAATTATAAAAATCGTGACTTACCCCCAGGTTTCAAATTACACTTGCACGACACTTTAAATACTTGGTTATTTGGTTTTTTGTTTTAGTTCTACGTGATCTATAGTTATTTTACGATTTATTACACCTTATTTATCTCACTGACGAAATATTTTTTATTTAAAACACTCACGAAGTCGGAAATAATAAAATTAATCTAAAAACATGAACCAAAACACTTGCAAACTATACAACTTAATATATCAAAATGGCGCCTCCTGTGTTTACGATTCTACAACGTTGTCACGTTTAACAAAATAATTTTATTATTTAATAACTAATAATCGTTAAAAACTTTGTTCATTATTGTTTTTTGTAATTGATATAATGATTTTTTACTATTATTTGTTTACTAATATTATTTTTCTATCTTAAACGAGTTATTTTATTTTAAATTGTTATATGTTTTCAGTATTTTGACAACATCGCTCCGTAGTATTATTGGTTTTGTATAATAATATGAATGGATTTAAATTAATCGGTCGATTGATTCGATCAACGACATAAACTCGTTTTTAATATTTGCAATTTTTCTCCTTTTTTTTATAATTTAAAAAGTTGTAGATATTTTCTTACCTATAGTTAAAGAAATGGAGCACAAAAGAAGAATAATAGTCCAGGAAATTAAGTATAGAACTTAGGGATTTCTGAGCATTAAGATGTAACAAAGTGCATTCGATTCGAAAGAGCCTAGGGAAACTTATAACTGGAAAAATATTGTATGTAATAAATTCAATTTGACAAGATTTTACTAGATCGCTGAAGACGAGTATCACGACCGAAGTGGTCTAATAGGTACCTGGTGCGCATGGTGGACGGCATCTACGTCGTCTATTGGATTCCCGTAAAAATACGTTACGAAATTGGTCTACTATATATACTCTGAAGGTTTACAAGATTGTTGAATGCGAATAACACGACTGAGTGATGTACGAGGTACCTAGTGCTCAGGATGGCCGACATCTACATGGTCTATTGGATTTTCGTGAAAATGAGTTATGAAATTGGACGATCATAGATACCCTGAGAGTTTACGAGATCGTTGAACACATATATCACGACAGAAGAGGTCTACAAGGTACCTGTTGCTTATGGTGGACGTCATCTACATCGTCTCATGAAGTCCCCTGGAAATTCGTTAAGAAATTTTCGAAATATAGACACCCTGGGGGCTTACGAGGTCATTGAACATAAATATCACGACAGAAGTGGTCTACGATGTACCTGGTGCGCATGGTGGACGGCATCTACGTCGTTTAGTGGATTTTCGTGAAAATAAGTTATGAAATTGGACGACCATAGATACCCTGAGAGTTTACGAGATCGTCGAACACAAATATCACGACAGAAGAGGTCTACAAGGTACCTGTTGCTTATGGTGGATGTCATCTACGTCGTCTCATGAAGTCCCCTGGAAATTTGTTAAGAAATTTGCGAAATATAGACACCCTGGGGGCTTACGAGGTCATTGAACATAAATATCACGACAAAAGTGGTCTACGATGTACCTGGTGCGCTTGGTGGACGGCGTCTACGTCGTCTCGTGGAGTCCCGTGGAAATCTGTCGATTATATATACCATGGGGATTTAAAAAATCGTTGAACAAGCATATCACGACAGAAGAGGTTTATAAGGTGCCTGGTGTGCATGATGGACGGCATCTACGTCGTCTACTGGATTCCCTTGAAAATTTGTTAAGAAATTTGTCGATTATATATACCCTGGAGGTTTAAAACATCTTTGAACAAGCATATCACGACAGAAGAAGTTTATAAGATACCTGGTGTGCATGGTGGATGACATCTACGTCGTCTATTGGATTTCCGTGGAAATAAGTTATGAAATTGGTCGAGTATAAATACCCTGAGGTTTTACAAAATCGTTGAACAAGCATATCACGATGGAAGTGATCTACAAGGTACATGGTGGACGACATCTACGTCGTCTATTGGATTCCCGTGGAAATACGTTATGAAATTGGTTGAATATATATCCTCTGGGAGTTTACAAGTTCATTGAACATGAATATCACGATGGAAGTGGTCTACAAGGTACCTGGTGTATATGGCGGACAACATCTACGTCGTCTATTGGATTCTTGTGGAAATAGGTTATGAAATTGGTTGAATATATATTCTCTGGGAGTTTACAAGTTCATTGAACATGAATATCACGATGGAAGTGGTCTACAAGGTACCTGGTGTATATAGCGGACAACATCTACGTCGTCTATTGGATTCTTGTGGAAATAGGTTATAAAATTGGTTGAATATATATCCTCTGGGAGTTTACAAGTTCATTGAACATGAATATCAAGATGGAAGTGGTCTACAAGGTACCTGGTGTACATGGTGGACGACATCTACGTCGTCTATTGGATTCCCGTGGAAATACGTTATGAAATTGGTTGAATATATATTCTCTGGGAGTTTACAAGTTCATTGAACATGAATATCACGATGGAAGTGGCCTTCAAGGTACCTGGTGTATATGGCGGACAACATCTACGTCGTCTATTGGATTCTTGTGGAAATAGGTTATAAAATTGGTTGAATATATATCCTCTGGGAGTTTACAAGTTCATTGAACATGAATATCAAGATGGAAGTGGTCTACAAGGTACCTGGTGTACATGGCGGACAACATCTACGTCGTCTATTGGATTCCCGTGGAAATACGTTATGAAATTGGTTGAATATATATCCTCTGTGAGTTTACATATTCATTGAACATGAATATCACGATGGAAGTGGTCTACAGGGTACATGGTGGACGACATCTACGTCGTATGTTGAAGCGTTGGAATGAATTGCATTGAAGGAGATTAAATTTATGAATAAAATAGATTTTTGACAAAAAATAAGTTTTTTTTTTAGTTATTCAAACGATTTATTGAGCGATATTATACATGGTTGTAAAAATATTTCAGTAAAATTCATATTTATAGATATAAAAAAAATATGGAACGTTTACGAGACCTATGGACAGATCAACCTATGAAGGCATTAGATAGGGCGATGTGGTGGATAGAATACGTCATTAGGCATAAAGGAACAAAACATTTAAGAAGCCCTACAGCAGATATATCATGGATAGAATATTTATTACTAGACGTCATCGCTGTTGTCGTATTTACTTTTTACGCTTTTATACAAATAATTAAATTAATCTTTAGACTAATATTTAAAAAAAATTCACAAAAAAACAAACAATCTTAATAAAGTTAAATAAATCATTTTTTTATCACGAAAATTTCGTTTTATTTATAATTTCCCTTATACCTTATAAACTTTACAAATCTGGCAACAGTGCTATCACATACATTCAATTATCTAAGAATTTACTGCACTAGCATTTCGAGTAATATATTTACTTTTTTTCAACCCGTGATTAATTTATAATTTGAAAGGACAATAAGGTTATAAATAATAATATACACGGTGTCAATATAAATCGTTATTTATAACGAATAATCAATTCGTTTCAATAAAGTGATAATTTATTGCGTGTTATTATCACTTTGAATCATCAGTTTAGAGGAAACTATAAAATATAATGACGTACTGCTGTTAAAGTATAACAAACAAAGCAAGAAATTAGTCAGTTTGTTTAATCAATATTTGTATTCCAAAATACGTACAAATAAAAAAATCCAGATCTATAAAATGTAAAAAAATAAAAGGAAAACACTAAAAAATAAGGAACTACTTTGAAAATGAATCAATCAATCTACAGGGGGTGAACAAATGTTATATTATTATTAAGAATTTGGAAATATTGTTTTTTATTAGAAAAAATAATCCCGAAAAGGTTTCTTATCAACAAAGCTTTGTTTGCCCCCCCAAACTCTGTTTATTATATATTATATTCATTAAAATTTTATTAAATATCTCGTAAGATATTGATTTTTGGAAAAAAAAAAGTTTCAAACGAAAAATAAAGGTCTGCAAAAAAAGTTATATACATTTTATTGGAAATATTGAAGAAAAATAGTAAACCAAAACATATCAGGGTTGGTAAGGCCAAAACCGAGCATATAACAGGACCGACCTTAAGAAATAATTTTCGGTTTAATAATATAAATTGTGCGTAATTATATTATTACTAACAAGCCAGCGAAATGGGTACTTGGGCCGGTCCAGGCCAGCTACAATGGAATTCTAAAATTCGGCGAATTCGCGCGGCGCCTTTGTGAAACATGAAACACATTTTCTATCTCAATTAACACGTTTTCTTATTCAAAATCAGATGACATTGAGTTTCCACTGACGCCAAAATTTATAATACGGGGCATTTTCCGAAATTTTCCGCTCGATCGGAAAATGTTTTGGAAATTTCGGACAGTTTTTGATACTTTGCAAGAACGACTATTGAATTTTCATGAAGAAATATTAATTTTCCGCTGTTAACAACAATTTTACTTAAAATTCGATTTTGACAAGGTTCCCCCAAATTTAATTGAAAACTTCATATTATATTTGGATCGATACATTTTTGGGGTGGTTGCCCCTCGCCTAATTGGAAGAATAGCTAAATCAAGCGCAGATCTTCCTCGTATCTTCTGCATACCTTCATAGTTCGTAGGTGTGGGCGACCGTGAAGACGTCGAGCACTTAGACCTTCAGATAGGCCCGTCGTGCCCCACTTGACGTCACCAAAGCCTCCGATGTCCTTCGAGAAGCCTACCAGGCGCTTTGGCTCGAACTCCTTGATGTCGTTGGGCAGATTGTGGTCCATTGACGTCACCAAAGCCTCCGATGTCCTTCGAGAAGCTTACCAGGCGCTTTGGCTTGAACTCCTTGATGTCGTTGGGCAGATTGTGGTCCGGGTGCTTAAACCTCGCCATCACAACCTAAATCAAGCGCAGATCTTCCTCGTATCTTCTGCATACCTTCATAGTTCGTAGGTTTGGGCGACCGTGAAGACGTCGAGCACTTAGACCTTCAGATAGGCCCGTCGTGCCCCACTTGACGACACCAAAGCCTCCGATGTCCTTCTAGAAGCCTACCAGGCGCTTTGGCTTGACCTCCTTGATGTCGTTGGGCAGATTGTGGTCCATTGACGTCACCAAAGCCTTCGATGTTCTTCGAGAAGCCTACCAGGCGCTTTGGCTCGAACTCCTTGATGTCGTTGGGCAGATTGTGGTCCATTGACGTCGCCAAAGCCTCCGATGTCCTTCGAGAAGCCTACCAGGCGCTTTGGCTCGAACTCCTTGATGTCGTTGGGCAGATTGTGGTCCATTGACGTCGCCAAAGCCTCCGATGTCCTTCGAGAAGCCTACCAGGCGCTTTGGCTCGAACTCCTTGATGTCGTTGGGCAGATTGTGGTCCATTGACGTCACCAAAGCCTCCGATGTCCTTCGAGAAGCCTACCAGGCGCTTTGGCTTGAACTCCTTGATGTCTTTGGGCTGATTGTGGTCCATTGACGTCACCAAAGCCTCCGATGTCCTTCGAGAAGCCTACCAGGCGCTTTGGCTCGAACTCCTTGATGTCGTTGGGCAGATTGTGGTCCATTGACGTCGCCAAAGCCTCCGATGTCCTTCGAGAAGCCTACCAGGCGCTTTGGCTTGAACTCCTTGATGTCGTTGGCAGATTGTGGTCGATTGACGTCACCAAAGCCTCCGATGTTCTTCGAGATGCCTACCAGGCGCTTTGGCTTGACCTCCTTGATGTCGTTGGGCAGATTGTGGTCCATTGACGTCACCAAAGCCTCCGATGTCCTTCGAGAAGCCTACCAAGAGCTTTGGCTCGAACTCCTTGATGTCGTTGGGCAGATTGTGGTCCGGGTGTTTAAACCGCGCCATCACAGATAACGTGGACTGCAATTTCGTCCTCCTCCATGCACCAGCGGCACTCCGGATCATCCTTGATGCCTGCGTACCTTATAAAGTGTCCAAGTAGTAATTTGAAGTGAGCAAAATGAATCTTCTTCATCAGTCTCTGAAGATGATAACTTGGTTATCGAAATGCACGTTAACTTTGATGTTTGTGGTACCGATTGGAATACAAAATCGACGATAACAAAGATATGATTTAATAAATATTAGTAATGATAGTTCAGAAGTGATTGGAAGACTTTCAATTTGAATTAAAACAATCTTGTCTGTATATAAAATTCTACAAAAAACAACGAAAATAATTGTAATAATTTGTATGATAATATAGGAAATTATCTGAGGGATAATATTGATGAAATCACTTTCTACATCGTCTTTAGTTCTTCATTCGTGACTAACATTGATTAAAATAATTATTAAACTATTTTTTTTTTTCAGAAACTGGAATATAATTCAGTAGGTGTAGTCTGTGGTTGGACTCACCACTCTCGATTTAATTTTATTTTCACTTTATTATAATAAAGATTTTACGTAACATCATTTCTAATAAATGATTGTTTCTTCAAATGATTTAACATTGAATGCATTGAAAAGTTTTTTCATTTATGATAATTTTTTTAAGAATGTTTCTTTATGGCGAACGGTCTAAAACTGTACATATCTCCTAAGCCGTAAATTTTATCGAGTTGAACAAAGAGTACCTTTTGTTTGAAAAATCGAATGAAAAATTAAGTTTTTATGTTTTTATATTGTACAGTGAGAGTTACGGTTCGTTAACTTTTGGACTAGGAGAAAAGACAAAAAAAAATTCCATTAACCAGAAGCCGTCGTTTTAATATTGGAAACTGAGGCACGGAACGACAACTTTTATTGACAGTTGTCACGGACTTTGAATTGGAGAGCTGTCGGATATCAAATTTGACAGCTGTCAGAAATAAAACATGATATGTCTTTAGGTTTTTTGACGCATCACTAAGGATACGAAATTTACGATGGTTTTTTCAAATTATTTCACGTTTTCCGAAAAACTATTCGCATTTATCAGATTTTAACGTCATTCTATATTCTTTTTTTGGATTTTTTAAAGATTTTGCTTATTTTTTTCATTTAATTTCGAATACCTCAAATTTTTCGATACTTTTTTGAAGTTTTATATTTTTTATCAAAAGATCACGATATTTTTTTAGATTTTTTGATATATTCTATGAATTTACTACGATTTTTCGTAATTTCGAATATTTTTTATCAAAAAATTATCAAGATTTCGTTAATTTTTTTGAATTTCCAATTTTTTATAGAATTGTCAAAGTTTTCTAGAATTATTAATGTTTTTGTTAAAGTTTTAGGATTTTTCGAATTTTTTCCTTAATTTTTTCGAATTTCCAATATTTCTCATTGAATTTCTAAGATTTTTTGGAATCTTCATTATTTTTCATAGAATTTCCATAATCTCTTCAAATTTCGATTATTTTTTATTGAATTTTTGATTTTTTATTGAATTTCATAAATTTTCCAATATGGTTGATTGAATTTCCAGGATTTTTTCGAATTTCCATTTTTTTTAATGGATTTCCAAGATTTTCATAGAATTACAAATACTTTCAAATAAAGTTTCAAGAATTTTTGCGATTTTCAAGATTTTTTCAATTTCCTAAAATTTTTCATGGAGTTTCCCATAATTTTTTCGAATTTCCAATATTTCTCATTGAATTTCCCAGATTTTTTGGAATCTTCTATTTTTTTTTATAGCACTTCCATGATTTTTTAAGATTCCCATTATTTTTTATTGAATTTTCGGTTTTTCTTCGAATTTCCCGGATTTTCCAATATTCTTGATTGAATTTCCGGGATTTTTTCGAATTTCCATCATTTTTAATGGATTTCCAAAATTTTCTTAGAATACCAAATATTTTCAAATAAATTTTCAAGAATTTTTGCGATTTTCAAGATTTTTTCGAAGTTCCAATATTTATCATTGAATTTTCCTTTTTTTTTCAAATATTTCATATTTTTCATAGAATTCCCATGATATTTGCGGATCTCGATACTTTTTTTTCATAGAATTTTCGGTTTTTCATTTAATTTCCAATAATTTTCAATATTCTTGATTGAATTTTCGAGATTTTTCCGAATTTCCATCATTTTTCAAGGATGTTTTTTTAGAATTCCAAATATTTTTAAGGTGAAATTTCATGAATTTTTGCAATTCTCACGATTTTTCCTAGAATTTTTCATGGAGTTTCCCATAATTTTTTCGATTTTCCAATATTTCTCATTGAATTTCCCAGATTTTTTGGAATCTTCTATATTTTTTATAGAACTTCCATGATTTTTTAAGATTTCCATTATTTTTTGTTAAATTTTCGGTTTTTCTTCGAATTTTCCAGATTTTCCAATATTCTTGATTTAATTTCCAGGATTTTTCCGAATTTTCATCATTTTTCAAGGATGTTCAAGATTTTTTTAGAATTCCAAATATTTTTAAGGTGAAATTTCAAGAATTTTTGCAATTCTCACGATTTTTCCTAAAATTTTTCATGGAGTTTCCCATAATTTTTTCGATTTTCCAATATTTCTCATTGAATTTCACAGATTTTTTGGAATCTTCTATATATTTTATAGAACTTTCATGATTTTTCAATATTTCCATTATTTTTTATTGAATTTTCGTTTTTTTTTTCGAATTTCCCAGATTTTCCAATATTCTTGATTGAATTTCCGGGATTTTTTCGAATTTCCATCATTTTTCAAGGATGTTCAACATTTTTTTAGAATTCCAAATATTTTTAAGGTGAAATTTCAAGAATTTTTGCAATTCTCACGATTTTTCGAATTTCCTAAAATTTTTCATGCAGTTTCCCATAATTTTTTCGATTTTCCAATATTTCTCATTGAATTTCCCAGATTTTTTGGAATCTTCTATATATTTTATAGAACTTTCATGATTTTTCAATATTTCCATTATTTTTTATTGAATTTTCGTTTTTTTTTTCGAATTTCCCAGATTTTCCAATATTCTTGATTGAATTTCCGGGATTTTTTCGAATTTCCATCATTTTTCAAGGATGTTCAACATTTTTTTAGAATTCCAAATATTTTTAAGGTGAAATTTCAAGAATTTTTGCAATTCTCACGATTTTTCGAATTTCCTAAAATTTTTCATGCAGTTTCCCATAATTTTTTCGATTTTCCAATATTTCTCATTGAATTTCCCAGATTTTTTGGAATCTTCTATATATTTTATAGAACTTCCATGATTTTTTAATATTTCCATTATTTTTTATTGAATTTTCGTTTTTTTTCGAATTTCCCAGATTTTCCAATATTTTTGATTGAATTTCCGGGATTTTTTCGAATTTCCATCATTTTTCAAGGATGTTCAACATTTTTTTAGAATTCCAAATATTTTTAAGGTGAAATTTCAAGAATTTTTGCAATTCTCACGATTTTTCGAATTTCCTAAAATTTTTCATGCAGTTTCCCATAATTTTTTCGATTTTCCAATATTTCTCATTGAATTTCCCAGATTTTTTGGAATCTTATATATTTTTTATAGAACTTCCATGATTTTTCAATATTTCCATTATTTTTTATTGAATTTTCGGTTTTTCTTCGAATTTCCCAGATTTTCCAATATTCTTGATTTAATTTCCAGGATTTTTCCGAATTTTCATCATTTTTCAAGGATGTTCAAGATTTTTTTAGAATTCCAAATATTTTCAAATAAAGTTTCAAGAATTTTTGCTATTTTCAAGATTTTTTCGAAGTTCCAATATTTATCATTGAAAATAAAAAAAAATGAAAAAAATATCAAAGTTACTTCACATTTGACGGACACACTGTATTTCAAAGTAAATTACGTTACCATTGGAAGAATTTTTGCACCAATTAAATATCGTTTATATGGTTGAGTAGACGTCGAAAAAAAAACGTTCAAGCGTGAAAATTAAATACTAATTCATACCATAGATTTATAATAGTTCCATTTTTACTTAGATAAAAAAGAACACGGTAAAAATAAAAAATAACAAAGGATTCTTCCGCCTTCAGTGGACGTTGAAATGGTATAGGGAAGTTGCTATTGAACTATTGGTACAAAAATATAGAAATTACTGAATTTCGAATCAGTGCAGCAAAGAAGAAGATAGAGAGACGCAAAAACAAAAAAAACCCATCGCCTAGTGAAGAAAGAAGGTCCAAGTTACAAACTGAGAAGAGATTGTGAGGGGCGCGGTAACTAATGGATCAAGTGTAAGGTAATATGTCAAGGATCCAAGATGGTTGAACGAAACCGTAAAATAAATCTTAATACGGTCTTTTGAATCGTTAAGAAGGTGTGGTTTTATAGTAAAAAAAAATATTTTCAAAACAACTTATATCGACAACTAGTGATATCTCTGAACAACCCTCGTATTATAGGCCAGGTATTTCCACTCGGAATTCTTTAATGTAGCACAGATTTCTTTGAAATGTTGTCAAATGATAGGGGTGTATACAAAAAGCGAGATTTATATGGTGCCGAAGTGTGCAACCACCGGGGGGGGGGGATGCCACCCCTTTTCGGGGGTGGAAAATTTTTCACAAAAAATAACTGCAGAAATCGAAATATTGGTAAATTTGAGGTAAATAATGTCGTATAAAGTTTTTTCGCCGGATCAATAGTTTTTGAGTTATTCGCAATTGAAAAGTACGATTTTTTTTCAAAAAAACGCATTTTTCAATAGTTTTTTACGTATAACTCTGTAATGATGCATTTTATCGAAAAAAGTGTGAGGAATAAAAATGAAGCTTATAAAAAAATGAAGAAATTAAGCTATAATTTAAGTCTTAATGTTTTATCTAAAGCAAGTTATAGATACTTGAAAAGCTTTTGTTTTACGTAATTGAGGATTTAACCTCAAATAACGGAAAAACGGTACATTTTTCGACAAAAAGTCATAAAATACTTTTTAAAGAGCTTAAAAAGTCCTTCTAAATGACCACTGATACAAGTCGTTTCGACTGAAATTTCAGTGAGATATGGTGTAAAATAGTTAAAGCTAAAAAAAAATTTGGACTAAAAATAATGTCATTTCATTGAAAATCAAAATTAAACTTATTCCTTGTACCAAATACTTTATTTTGATATTATTTATGATATCTAGAAGTTTGGCTGATTAGAAATGCATAATTTTGAAAAAAATGAGCATTAAATGAAACTTTTTTTTAATTTTTTGAAAAAAAATTTTTTTTCCCTCATTTTTTCTCCATAACTATGAGAGATACAAACACAAATAAACAATCAAATTAAAGCATTTTTTATGACGATTATTTTGCTTTTTTAATTTTTTTTGTAGCATAAAAATTGACGGAGTTATAACCAAATTAATCTGTCACTAAATTGCGAGGATTTGTTATCCACAGCCCTTTGATCCTTTATAAATAAATTGTGAAGGGTCTCAAGCCCTTCTAACATACGTAGGCTTGTAGCCCAGAAAATTACCTTTAAAAGGGTTTTTTTGTAGGATGTGATATTTTTGAAATTAATGGAGTTACATAAAAAATAAAATTTTTTTTTGTATCGGGCAGAAAATGAATTTTCATTCATGAAAAATGTATAATCAAAAATTTTTATGTCATTAAACGCTACTTTTTCATTGTATTTTTGGTAAAGGGGTGGTTCTTAAGGGGGTGTCAGGGTGTTGAGAATGAAAAATCACATCGTGTTTGGAAAATACACTTGAATACCGAAAAAAATCGAAATCAAAACATTAACAGTCATTAAACAATTTTTTTTTAATTTTTTCTCAAAAGGGTGGTTCTTAAGGGTTGACAGGGTAGAGGCAATGAAAAATTGCTTCAAGTAAAGTCAAGAAAATTTAATACAAAAAAGAAATCTAATAATTGGCAATAATTAGATTTATTTTTATTCCATTCTCTGAAAAAGGGGTAGTTTTTAAGGGTTGAACAGTAAAAATTGATAACCAATTAAATTTTATTGAAATTCTATGAATTTTTCACATTAAAAATGAAATTGCGATGTTTTAAATATTTAAAAGATTTGTTCCTATATTATTCTCATCAGAAGGGTAGTTTTTAACGATTTTTAAGGGTTGATACTTCAAAATTTATTATTTTTTTATTATACAATATCTCAAGATATTTATGCTGCATAAACGAGAAACGTTTGAATTGAAAAAAAGTAGGAAAAACTATAATATTGTTATTTTTCAATAAGGGGTGATTTTCACCCCTTAAAAACAGTTTGTACACCTTGCAGGGGTGCAGATTTTGATATGGAGGGTAAGATGAGTTTGATTCTGAATTTTTAAGAAAATCGGAGCTGCATTAAAGACACAATTTTGAGTTGAATTTCTGCAGTATTGAAATAGTTGAAATTTTCAAAAAATAAGAAAAGTTAATAATCTCAGATTATAATTAGTTCGTAAACGGTCGTGATTATTTTTAAATTCGCAAAATTTTTCGAACGAAACGGCATTAAAGCGTAAAGTCACGAACTTTTACACTACGAATCAAAAGCAAAAACAAGCGCGTGAAAGTTATAAGTAGATAAATAAATTTTATTTCAAATTAATTTAGCCGGTAGCAGAAAAAGTTTATCCTATTTTTATTTATATAATTAAAATCGAACGGAATCATCAAAACAATTTTATAATTTCAAAAATAAAATATTATTTAACTGTTGGTAATGTAGGTCATAATTCTCGTTGTTTGCTTGTTCATAGCTCAAAAGTAGTGGAAAAATTAATATACAGGGCGGAATATCGAAAACTGCCGTCGGCCATATCTCGAAAACAGTTTGTATCACGACTGCAGGAAAAAAATTATAAGTATAACACTAGAGGGTTTATATGAAAATTTGGAACAAAAAAAAAATATTTGGAGGCGTTATTTCATGTTTTAGAAGTAGGTTTTTCAAAAGTAAAATAAATTATCATTAAAATAGCGAAAACCGTATCTCGATATCGTTTTTCTCATTCGAGATATAACATTTTATAATTTGTATCCACAACTAAATGGTTTATTTGATAATTTGAAATAAAAAAAAATAAATAAACGCGTTATTTCATGTTTTAGAAGTAGGTTTTTCAAAAGTGAAATAAATTATCATTAAAATAGCGAAAACCGTATCTCGATATCGTTTTTCTCATTCGAGATATAACATTTTATAATTTGTATCCACAACTAAATGGTTTATTTGATAATTTGAAATAAAAAAAATAAATAAACGCGTTATTTCATGTTTTAGAAGTAGGTTTTCCAAAAGTAAAATAAATTATCATTAAAATAGCGAAAACCGTATCTCGATATCGTTTTTCTCATTCGAGATATAACATTTTATAATTTGTATCCACAACTAGATGGTTTATTTGAAAATTTGAAATAAAAAAAAATAAATAAACGCGTTATTTCATGTTCTAGAAATAGGTTTTTCAAAAGTGAAATAAATTATCATTAAAATAGCGAAAACCGTATCTCGATATCGTTTTTATTATTCGAGATATAACATTTTATAATTTGTATCCACAACTAAATGGTTTATTTGAAAATTTGAAATAGAAAAAATAAATAAACGCGTTATTTCATGTTTTAGAAGTAGGTTTTTTAAAAGTAAAATAAATTATCATTAAAATAGCGAAAACTGGATCTCGATATCGTTTTTCTCATTCGAGATATAACATTTTATAATTTGTATCCACAACTAGATGGTTTATTTGAAAATTTGAAATAAAAAAAAATAAATAAACGCGTTATTTCATGTTTTAGAAGTAGGTTTTTCAAAAGTGAAATAAATTATCATTAAAATAGCGAAAACCGTATCTCGATATCGTTTTTCTCATTCGAGATATAACATTTTATAATTTGTATCCACAACTAAATGGTTTATTTGATAATTTGAAATAAAAAAAATAAATAAACGCGTTATTTCATGTTTTAGAAGTAGGTTTTTTAAAAGTAAAATAAATTATCATTAAAATAGCGAAAACTGGATCTCGATATCGTTTTTCTCATTCGAGATATAACATTTTATAATTTGTATCCACAACTAGATGGTTTATTTGAAAATTTGAAATAAAAAAAAAATAAATAAACGCGTTATTTCGTATGTTTTAGAAGTAGGTTTTTCAAAAGTGAAATAAATTATCATTAAAATAGCGAAAACCGTATCTCGATATCGTTTTTATCATTCGAGATATAACATTTTATAATTTGTATCCACAACTAGATGGTTTATTTGATAATTTGAAATAAAAAAAATAAATAAACGCGTTATTTCGTATGTTTTAGAAGTAGGTTTTCCAAAAGAAAAATAAATTATCATTAAAATAGCGAAAACCGTATCTCGATATCGTTTTTCTCATTCGAGATATAACATTTTATAATTTGTATCCACAACTAGATGGTTTATTTGATAATTTGAAATAAAAAAAAAATAAATAAACGCGTTATTTCATGTTTTAGAAATAGGTTTTCCAAAAGTAAAATAAATTATCATTAAAATAGCGAAAACCGTATCTCGATATCGTTTTTCTCATTCGAGATATAACATTTTATAATTTGTATCCACAACTAGATGGTTTATTTGATAATTTGAAATGAAAAAAAAATAAATAAACGCGTTATTTCATGTTTTAGAAATAGGTTTTCCAAAAGTAAAATAAATTATCATTAAAATAGCGAAAACCGTATCTCGATATCGTTTTTCTCATTCGAGATATAACATTTTATAATTTGTATCCACAACTAGATGGTTTATTTGATAATTTGAAATAAAAAAAAGTAAATAAACGCGTTATTTCATGTTTTAGAAATAGGTTTTTCAAAAGTAAAATAAATTATCATTAAAATAGCGAAAACCGTATCTCGATATCGTTTTTATCATTCGAGATATAACATTTTATAATTTGTATCCACAACTAGATGGTTTATTTGAAAATTTGAAATAAAAAAAATAAATAAACGCGTTATTTCATGTTTTAGAAATAGGTTTTTCAAAAGTAAATTAAATTATCATTAAAATAGCGAAAACTGGATCTCGATATCGTTTTTCTCATTCGAGATATAACATTTTATAATTTGTATCCACAACTAGATGGTTTATTTGAAAATTTGAAATAAAAAAAATAAATAAACGCGTTATTTCATGTTTTAGAAATAGGTTTTTCAAAAGTAAATTAAATTATCATTAAAATAGCGAAAACTGGATCTCGATATCGTTTTTCTCATTCGAGATATAACATTTTATAATTTGTATCCACAACTAGATGGTTTATTTGAAAATTTGAAATAAAAAAAAAATAAATAAACGCGTTATTTCGTATGTTTTAGAAGTAGGTTTTTCAAAAGTGAAATAAATTATCATTAAAATAGCGAAAACCGTATCTCGATATCGTTTTTATCATTCGAGATATAACATTTTATAATTTGTATCCACAACTAGATGGTTTATTTGATAATTTGAAATAAAAAAAATAAATAAACGCGTTATTTCGTATGTTTTAGAAGTAGGTTTTCCAAAAGAAAAATAAATTATCATTAAAATAGCGAAAACCGTATCTCGATATCGTTTTTCTCATTCGAGATATAACATTTTATAATTTGTATCCACAACTAGATGGTTTATTTGATAATTTGAAATAAAAAAAAAATAAATAAACGCGTTATTTCATGTTTTAGAAATAGGTTTTCCAAAAGTAAAATAAATTATCATTAAAATAGCGAAAACCGTATCTCGATATCGTTTTTCTCATTCGAGATATAACATTTTATAATTTGTATCCACAACTAGATGGTTTATTTGATAATTTGAAATGAAAAAAAAATAAATAAACGCGTTATTTCATGTTTTAGAAATAGGTTTTCCAAAAGTAAAATAAATTATCATTAAAATAGCGAAAACCGTATCTCGATATCGTTTTTCTCATTCGAGATATAACATTTTATAATTTGTATCCACAACTAGATGGTTTATTTGATAATTTGAAATAAAAAAAAGTAAATAAACGCGTTATTTCATGTTTTAGAAATAGGTTTTTCAAAAGTAAAATAAATTATCATTAAAATAGCGAAAACCGTATCTCGATATCGTTTTTCTCATTCGAGATATAACATTTTATAATTTGTATCCACAACTAGATGGTTTATTTGATAATTTGAAATAAAAAAAAGTAAATAAACGCGTTATTTCATGTTTTAGAAATAGGTTTTTCAAAAGTAAAATAAATTATCATTAAAATAGCGAAAACCGTATCTCGATATCGTTTTTATCATTCGAGATATAACATTTTATAATTTGTATCCACAACTAGATGGTTTATTTGATAATTTGAAATAAAAAAAATAAATAAACGCGTTATTTCATGTTTTAGAAGTAGGTTTTTCAAAAGTGAAATAAATAATCATTAAAATAGCGAAAACCGTATCTCGATATCGTTTTTCTCATTCGAGATATAACATTTTATAATTTGTATCCACAACTAGATGGTTTATTTGATAATTTGAAATAAAAAAAATAAATAAACGCGTTATTTCATGTTTTAGAAGTAGGTTTTTCAAAAGTAAAATAAATTATCATTAAAATAGCGAAAACCGTATCTCGATATCGTTTTTCTCATTCGAGATATAACATTTTATAATTTGTATCCACAACTAGATGGTTTATTTGATAATTTGAAATAAAAAAAAATAAATAAACGCGTTCTTTCATGTTTTAGAAGTAGGTTTTCCAAAAGAAAAATAAATTATCATTAAAATAGCGAAAACCGTATCTCGATATCGTTTTTATTATTCGAGATATAACTTTTTATAATTTGGGTTCACAACTAGTTAATAACCAGACCTCGTAAAAGGATAAATAATTGTTCAAAGGATAAGAAAGCAAACGGAATTTTGTTTTTGTTATAACGAAAACATTTATTTCAAATGAAAAATGCAAAAAATGATGATAGGACCGTACTGGCCCCTGGGGAAACTTTTAACGATACATTTTCCTTCGGGCCCAGAGCATTTTTTCTTCAGTCATTTTATTTCGAAGTAGATAATTAAAAAAATCAGTTTCCAATCGGCTTTTTATGATCGATATCATTCTATATTTACTCGGTACCTAACCACTGTATTGCGACTCGCTCCGAACTAAATACAGCGAACTTTTCATCATGAATCATCGTTGGTTATAGAAAATTCGAAACCATTGTTCAGACGACTGATACTATATAGTGATTTATAGTAGGTCATGGAAAAAGCGCGCAGAATACTGATCGATTCCATTGAACGACGTTTTTCGATTCGAATTTTCAGTAATTTTCAAACCCTAAGGATTTAAATTGTTGAAACAATCCACGATTGGTGTGTTTATAAATTTTACGGAGAAATTTTGGAAAAAATGAAGCTAAACATTCCTAACCTCAAAGTTTTATTAAAAAAATAAAGGATTCTGGTTTGTTTCTTTGTTAGATCGTACAACCCTCGTAAATTTTGTAGTTTATGACATCAGGTTTTAATATTTGAATTCAAATTCGTTCTATAAACAATTAAGACATTAAATTAATAAATTTCGAGCGCAAAAACCCTCAGGTAAGACGTAAACCCTTATATACTGAAAAAAAGTCATAATTTCCTTTCACAATTCATATTTATTAGATCCTGTATGTTTGAATTAAGTTACCGGTAGATTTATAATTAAAAATTGTCACTTTTAAGATCGAAATAATGAAGTAACAGCAATTGAGTTGAGCCCCTCCAAATAAAACAATTTTACACTTTAGTATAAATAAACAGCGCTCTGATGGAGTCGTCAGTCTCTTCACCATCCTCCTCCTAAGATACACTGTGAACCAACTAAGTAAGTACGTTAAAAAATTTATTTCGAGATCAAAAAATTACTTAGTGACGTCAATATTATAAATTTATTTACTAAAATTTAAAAAAATAAATTATAATAATAAAATATTTAGAAACTAATTCATTGTGTCAAAAATTGAAAAAAAACATCGAAAAATTGCCAGGATAAAGACATTAGTCAACGAACATTTTCGTGATATAAGTTTCGACGAGAAATGAACCGACAGTTTCACTTTTGGTGATAAAACAACATCTCGAGATATCGTGTTTCGATAGATCAAAAAAATTACTTGATAGGATCAATATTATGAATTTATTTACCAAAAAATTGAAAAATACAAAGTTGTTTGTTTCGTGGAATGATAATAAGGTTATGATTTTAATTTTTTTAACGATAAAATATTTAGAAACTAATTCATAGTATCAAAAATTGAAAAAAAAAACATCGAAAAATTGCCAGGATAAAGAGATTAGTCAACGAACATTTTCGTGATATAAGTTTCGACGAGAAATGAACCGACAGTTTCACTTTTGGTGATAAAACAACATCTCGAGACATCGTGTTTCGATAGATCAAAAAAATTACTTGATAGGATCAATATTATGAATTTATCTACCAAAAAATTGAAAAATACAAAGTTGTTTGTTTCGTGGAATGATAATAAGGTTATGATTTTAATTTTTTTAACGATAAAATACTTAGAAACTAATTCATAGTATCAAAAATTGAAAAAAAACATCGAAAAAGTGACATGATAAAGATATTGGTCAACGAACATTTCCGTGATATAAGTTTCGACGAGAAATGAACCGACAGTTTCACTTTTGGTGATAAAACAACATCTCGAGACATCGTGTTTAGATAGATCGAAAAAATTACTTGATGGGATCAATATTATAAATTTATTTACCAAAAAATAGGAAATACAAAGTTGTTTGTTTCGTGGAATGATAATAAGGTTATGATTTTGACTTTTTTAACGATAAAATATTTAGAAACTAATTCATAGTATCAAAAATTGAAAAAAAACATCGAAAAAGTGACATGATAAAGATATTGGTCAACGAACATTTCCGTGATATAAGTTTCGACGAGAAATGAACCGACAGTTTCACTTTTGGTGATAAAACAACATCTCGAGACATCGTGTTTCGATAGATCAAAAAAATTACTTGATAGGATCAATATTATGAATTTATCTACCAAAAAATTGAAAAATACAAAGTTGTTTGTTTCGTGGAATGATAATAAGGTTATGATTTTAATTTTTTTAACGATAAAATACTTAGAAACTAATTCATAGTATCAAAAATTGAAAAAAAACATCGAAAAAGTGACATGATAAAGATATTGGTCAACGAACATTTCCGTGATATAAGTTTCGACGAGAAATGAACCGACAGTTTCACTTTTGGTGATAAAACAACATCTCGAGACATCGTGTTTCGATAGATCGAAAAAATTACTTGATGGGATCAATATTATAAATTTATTTACCAAAAAATAGGAAATACAAAGTTGTTTGTTTCGTGGAATGATAATAAGGTTATGATTTTGACTTTTTTAACGATAAAATATTTAGAAACTAATTCATAGTATCAAAAATTGAAAAAAAACATCGAAAAAGTGACATGATAAAGATATTGGTCAACGAACATTTCCGTGATATAAGTTTCGACGAGAAATGAACCGACAGTTTCACTTTTGGTGATAAAACAACATCTCGAGACATCGTGTTTCGATAGATCGAAAAAATTACTTGATGGGATCAATATTATGAATTTATTTACCAAAAAATTGAAAAATACAAAGTTGTTTGTTTCGTGGAATGATAATAAGGTTATGATTTTGATTTTTTTAACGATAAAATATTTAGAAACTAATTCATAGTATCAAAAATTGAAAAAAAAAACATCGAAAAATTGCCAGGATAAAGAGATTAGTCAACGAATATTTCCGTGATATAAGTTTCGACGAGAAATGAACCGACAGTTTCACTTTTGGTGATAAAACAACATCTCGAGACATCGTGTTTAGATAGATCAAAAAAATTAGTTGATGGGATCAATATTATGAATTTATTTACCAAAAAATTGAAAAATACAAAGTTGTTTGTTTCGTGGAATGATAATAAGGTTATGATTTTGATTTTTTTAACGATAAAATATTTAGAAACTAATTCATAGTATCAAAAATTGAGAAAAAAACATCGAAAAATTGCCAGGATAAAGAGATTAGTCAACGAACATTTTCGTGATATAAGTTTCGACGAGAATTGAACCAACAGCTTCACTTTTGGTGATAAAACAACATCTCGAGACATCGTGTTTAGATAGATCAAAAAAATTACTTGATGGGATCAATATTATGAATTTATTTACCAAAAAATTGAAAAATACAAAGTTGTTTGTTTCGTGGAATGATATTGAGGTTATGATTTTGATTTTTTTAATGTTAAAATATTTAGAAACTAATTCATAGTATCAAAAATTGAAAAAAAACATCTAAAAAGTGACATGATAAAGAGATTAGTCAACGAACATTTCCGTGATATAAGTTTCGACGAGAAATGAACCAACAGCTTCACTTTTGGTGATAAAACAACATCTCGAGACATCGTGTTTAGATAGATCAAAAAATTACTTGATGGGATCAATATTATGAATTTATTTACCAAAAAATTGAAAAATACAAAGTTGTTTGTTTCGTGGAATGATAATAAGGTTATGATTTTGATTTTTTTAACGATAAAATATTTAGAAACTAATTCATAGTATCAAAAATTGAGAAAAAAACATCGAAAAATTGCCAGGATAAAGAGATTAGTCAACGAACATTTTCGTGATATAAGTTTCGACGAGAATTGAACCAACAGCTTCACTTTTGGTGATAAAACAACATCTCGAGACATCGTGTTTAGATAGATCAAAAAAATTACTTGATGGGATCAATATTATGAATTTATTTACCAAAAAATTGAAAAATACAAAGTTGTTTGTTTCGTGGAATGATAATAAGGTTATGATTTTGACTTTTTTAACGATAAAATATTTAGAAACTAATTCATAGTATCAAAAATTGAAAAAAAACATCGAAAAAGTGACATGATAAAGATATTGGTCAACGAACATTTCCGTGATATAAGTTTCGACGAGAAATGAACCGACAGTTTCACTTTTGGTGATAAAACAACATCTCGAGACATCGTGTTTCGATAGATCGAAAAAATTACTTGATGGGATCAATATTATAAATTTATTTACCAAAAAATAGGAAATACAAAGTTGTTTGTTTCGTGGAATGATAATAAGGTTATGATTTTGATTTTTTTAACGATAAAATATTTAGAAACTAATTCATAGTATCAAAAATTGAAAAAAAAAACATCGAAAAATTGCCAGGATAAAGAGATTAGTCAACGAATATTTCCGTGATATAAGTTTCGACGAGAAATGAACCGACAGTTTCACTTTTGGTGATAAAACATCTCGAGACATCGTGTTTAGATAGATCAAAAAAATTAGTTGATGGGATCAATATTATGAATTTATTTACCAAAAAATTGAAAAATACAAAGTTGTTTGTTTCGTGGAATGATAATAAGGTTATGATTTTGACTTTTTTAACGATAAAATATTTAGAAACTAATTCATAGTATCAAAAATTGAAAAAAAACATCGAAAAAGTGACATGATAAAGAGTTTAGTCATCGAACATTTTCGTGATATAAGTTTCGACGAGAAATGAACCAACAGCTTCACTTTTGGTGATAAAACAACATCTCGAGACATCGTGTTTAGATAGATCAAAAAAATTAGTTGATGGGATCAATATTATGAATTTATTTACCAAAAAATTGAAAAATACAAAGTTGTTTGTTTCGTGGAATGATAATAAGGTTATGATTTTGATTTTTTTAACGATAAAATATTTAGAAACTAATTCATAGTATCAAAAATTGAGAAAAAAACATCGAAAAATTGCCAGGATAAAGAGATTAGTCAACGAACATTTTCGTGATATAAGTTTCGACGAGAATTGAACCAACAGCTTCACTTTTGGTGATAAAACAACATCTCGAGACATCGTGTTTAGATAGATCAAAAAAATTACTTGATGGGATCAATATTATGAATTTATTTACCAAAAAATTGAAAAATACAAAGTTGTTTGTTTCGTGGAATGATAATAAGGTTATGATTTTGATTTTTTTAACGATAAAATATTTAGAAACTAATTCATAGTATCAAAAATTGAGAAAAAAACATCGAAAAATTGCCAGGATAAAGAGATTAGTCAACGAACATTTTCGTGATATAAGTTTCGACGAGAATTGAACCAACAGCTTCACTTTTGGTGATAAAACAACATCTCGAGACATCGTGTTTAGATAGATCAAAAAAATTACTTGATAGGATCAATATTATGAATTTATTTACCAAAAAACAGGAAATACAAAGTTGTTTGCTTCGTGGAATGATATTGAGGTTATGATTTTGATTTTTTTAATGTTAAAATATTTAGAAACTAATTCATAGTATCAAAAATTGAAAAAAAACATCTAAAAAGTGACATGATAAAGAGATTAGTCAACGAACATTTCCGTGATATAAGTTTCGACGAGAAATGAACCGACAGTTTCACTTTTGGTGATAGAACAAAATCTTGAATCATTTAATTTTCTCGTACATAAAAATCGATGATAATATTTGATATTCCGAGGAACCTTTTAACGATTATATAAAATTTGTGATATTTTCAATCGCTGGTAAATCGCGTTTAAAAATTTCATTTTAAAAAATTCATTTTATATCGAATTCTGACAGTTTTTTTTCTGCTTCTAGTGAACATGTTCAAGTTTTTCGCCGTTCTCGCATTTGCTTGTAAGTATTAATTAAAAAAAATAATTTCATTCCATTCTACAACACCATGAAGATGATCTTTAGGATCCGAACAAACCACCTTCTTCGTAGACTTAATCTCAAGCTTATAAATTCGAAATTACGAACATTTTGTAAGAAACAATAAGGGAAATATCATCCCTGGTTATTAAGACAACCACGAAGTTGATTCTCTGGTTTTATTGGGTTCAGCAACACCATCAATGAGTCCATAACCCATTTTAAGTATAACCAAAGCCCAAGCTTCTGATTTCACTTATTTACTGCTCCAGTTATGGAATTACTGTGCGCTTACTGCCTTTTTAACCAGAAACCATCTTCATGCTGCACACATTGTGGACAATTACTTGTGGATGTAGGAAAAATAACCTGCAAGCCAAGTCTTCGTTGTGTAAGCACTACTTTGTGAAATTAAACGTGTTAGAGTCGAGAAACTTTCGAGAATTTCAATTGGAACCTTTCAGAAGGTCCACTAAGTTAACTAGGAACCCAAAGATCATGCCAACCAATCATCACCTCCACAAGTTGTCTGCATATATACAAAATATTACAACTACTTATTGTTTATCTTTTATTCTAGTTTCAACAGTTTCTTCAGGAACTGTAAAGCATAAAAAAGAACCCGTAGTTCTTGAACCGTATCCAGAAGGTTCCTACGTTTCCTACAGTCACTTCGATGATAATAATCTGGGAGGTCACGGACACGGTCACGTAGACTACGACACCGGAAAAGCTACTGGTGCTGAATTAGCCAGTCTCGCACATAACTCAGCTTTACAAGCTAATAATGCAGTACAAAGTCAACATACAGCTGGAAGTCAAGCTGCTTTCGGAATAAAAAGCAGTTTAGCCAGTGCTGCTCATGGGGTAAACCGATATAATCTATTAAATTAATAAATACTTGTACTTAATAATATGTTTTAGGCCGCGCAAGCCGCACAAGCCGCTTTAGTAGGTAAACAAGCTCTGGCTAGTAATTTGAAGAGACAATTGTACGAAGCCCAACAACAGCTCCAAGGTGAAGTAGCTTTATATCAACAAACCCAAGCCACGGCTCAAGCTGCCGAAAATACCGCCCACCAAGCCCAATCTCAATTGAACGCTTTAACGGCCGCAGTGACCGCTGCTCAAGCTGGAGCCCAGCAAGCTAGTCAAGCTGCTGGTGAAGCCGCGCAAGCTGCCGCCGCCCAGCACGCTATGGTGGTCGAAGCTAAGCAACGCATCAACCAGATCTCCGCCCAACTTCAGAATTGTTTGGCCGATTTGCATCAAACCGAACAGGCAGCTCAAAAAGCGGCCGCTTCGGCGCATCTGGCTCAATCCAACGCAGCTGCTGCGGGGGCTGCGGCCGCCGCCCACGGAAAAAATTACGGAGGATACGACTATCATCATTAGTGCTGCGACTTTTATTCCTTAGGATTTTTGTATTGAATATTTTTTTAATAAAAAGCATCAACTGATATTTTTCTGTTTTACTAATTTCGATAACCGATTTTCCCTCTTCAGAGACTGAAAAACGACTAAAGTAGCTCCAAGATATCAGACTCCGTTGTGTAGGATGATAAAAAAAAGTCTAAGATACTAAATCGGGACTGTAGAGTGGATGAATACATCAAATTGCTGATTGAGGTTTAATATAAATAAAAAATTTCGAAATTTAATAAACGTGAAAATATTTTTGGTATAAACCATGTAAATATACAACTTTTGGTGTTTGCTGCAAGCGTAAAATTGGTTCTAACATACCTAATAAATTTTTTACAAATCAATAAATATCTTTGAAATATTTGACGCTAAATTTTCCATACTATCTGCCAAAATTCGTCGTAAATCTTATGTAATGGTTTAAATATAAAGAAAACTGATAAATATGGAGAAAATAGGATAATTAGAGAAAACAAGGAAAAGTTTAGTAAATATATTTGTCGTATGGAATGATTTCTGTATACTAAGAAAGCCTTTTCGTTAATAATTGTCTTTGCTCTTCAGAATTCGTTACCTTTGAAGGAAGATTCTTCCTTAACATCAAGTCAAAGGATTTTTCTCCCCATTCTAATGTAACCTCGACGATATATGTCGAAGCTATGACAGGATTTTTTTCTCTACTTATACTCAGTTATTTTGCTTCTTCTATGAAGGTTTTGGTTCATCTGCAGCCATAAAACTAGGCACTTTCATTTCCTATAAGCCCCCAGATCCAGGAATTCTTCCATAACATCAAGTCTTAGCCCCACGTAAACTCAGTTCCTATGCTTCATCTATGGAGGTTTTGGTTTGTCTACAGCCTATAACCATGTTTTTCCTTTCTAGTATCTTATGATGTTCCTTCAGGAGCTTCGGGCTCCATCAGCAGTTGAATGTCTTCCAGTTTTGTCTGCTCATTTCCTCCCTAGGTCCAAGGATTCTTCCATAACATCAAACCGAAGGATTTTTGGCCTCATACCGATGAAAGCCGGACAAGACACGACAGGACTTTTGCCCAACGTTTACTTAGTTCTTTTGCCTTATCTGTGATGATCTTGGTTTGTCTGCAGCCATATAACTAGAGACATATTTTCCCTTTCTGGTAGCTTCAGTCCCCAGCTTTCCTATAAGCCCCCAGATCCAGGAGTTCTTCCATAACATCAAGTCTTAGCCCCACGTAAACTCAGTTCCTATGCTTCATCTATGGAGGTTTTGGTTTGTCTACAGCCTATAACCATGTTTTTCCTTTCTAGTATCTTATGATGTTCCTTCAGGAGCTTCGGGCTCCATCAGCAGTTGAATGTCTTCCAGTTTTGTCTGCTCATTTCCTCCCTAGGTCCAAAGATTCTTCCATAACATCAAATCGAAGGATTTTTGGCCTCATACCGATGAAAGCTGGTCAAGACATGACAGGACTTTTGCCCAACGTTTACTTAGTTCTTTTGCCTCATCTATGACGATCTTGGTTTGTCTGCAGCCATATAACTAAAGCCACGTTTTCCCTTTCTAGTAGCTTCAGTCCCTATCAGCGGTTAAGTGTCTCCCAGCTTCGTCCGATCGTCGGCAGTTTCATTTCCTATAAGCCCCCAGATCCAGGAATTCTTCCATAACATCAAGTCTTAGCCCCACGTAAACTCAGTTCCTATGCTTCATCTATGGAGGTTTTGATTTGTCTACAGCCTATAACCATGTTTTTCCTTACTAGTATCTTATGATGTTCCTTCAGGAGCTTCGAGCCCAATCAGCAGTTGAATGTCTTCCAGTTTTGTCTGCTCATTTCCTCCCTAGGTCCAAAGATTCTTCCATAACATCAAATCGAAGGATTTTTGGCCTCATACCGATGAAAGCTGGTCAAGACATGACAGGACTTTTGCCCAACGTTTACTTAGTTCTTTTGCCTCATCTATGACGATCTTGGTTTGTCTGCAGCCATATATCTAAAGCCACGTTTTCCCTTTCTAGTAGCTTCAGTCCCCACCGGCGATTAAGTATCTCCCAGTTTTGTTTGGTCGTGGACAATTCCATTTCCTCCGAGTCCTCTCCATGAGTCCAAATCAACTTTCACGTCTAAAAGGTAGGGTTAAAAGGACAGGATGGATGCTGTGCTGCTTCCATGACTCCCTCGCAGAGTTTGCTATTCCGTGTTCAAAATAGGCTTCATCTTCGGTGTTAACCTTTTCATTGACGTAAAATTCTAGTCCAGCGGGCATACTGTTTAGCTAAAAGTACAGGAGAAAGTCGCTGGGAGCTAAATTTGGAAAATATGATGGACTCCATTGATTTGGAACGAGTGCATGAAGCACCATATTCTTCTTCTTCAAATATGGCCGTTTTATTCCTTCCAAGGCTCCAAAAAATCTAAATTATGGTCGCTGCTCATGGTTTTCACGTTTTTTAAGCTAATCGATTGATATTATACCATGGGCATCCCAAAATTCTGGTGCCATAACCTTGTCTAATGACTTTTGCTTCTGTCCACGATTTAAGAGTCGGTTCATCACGCGCAGTCCACTCGAATGACTATCGGTGTGAAATAATAATAATTTTAACACATATCGACCCAAAAAATCACTTGAACATCTTCAAACACCACCAAGATTAATGAATTCGTTGCTGTTGTAAGTTTGGGGATGATTTAGCAAAGTAGCAATCAATTTTTTGAATAGTTTCATAGACTTTTTGAACTATTGATCCACCAAGACGAGTTTCACGTTGAAGATCGAAGTTTTTTTGAGCTCTTTCGTTCACTTTAACATTCCCCACGACCTCTTCAAGAACTAGACGCAGAAAATGACGAAAATTACGTCTCATAGTCAAAATAGATCGACTAGAAATGTTTATGATGTCGTTCAACCCATTTTTTTAATAAATTTTGACGCAAAATTCATACAAAAACGAGTCGTGATTCGTACTTACCGTTGTCCTGATTATTCACGCGCGATTTTAACAAAAAAAAAATCACCGTAACGTCTTCTAACAAACTATTTAATGATACAACTGAAAATCAACAGTCGTTGACCAAGAGAATGCACAATTCGTGTTCCATTAATTTCATACCAATAAATTGGATCTAATAAATGAGAAAACCCCTCTTGCATTGGATTTTTGTATAAATAAATCTCGTTTTCTAAGTTGAATCAGTCTCCTTTCATCCTCCAATTACTACAAACCGAAGTAGATTCAACTTTTTGGTGAGTAACCTTTAAATAATGTATCTTTTACTACATTGTCAATTGCCTTCTGTTAATCAACGTAGCACGTTATATGAAGTATTAGAGGTTAGTTTTACGATGTGACAGTTAGTGGTTGTACTGTAACTTGGTTCGTTTACCCTCTTTCATCTTCAATATCATCATCGCCCTCGCCATACGCCAAGAAGGCTCTCCAGAACTGGAGAGTCTTCCGGGTGCCACTGGAGTCATAAGATCTTGACTTGATTGCTTTCTTTAACCTATTATAACCGATTCCTGTCAATGGGTCAACCAGAACTCTCCTCCACCAACTATCTGTAGCCGTTTGAAGCTATGTCTGTTTAGAAGTTCAACCTTTTTCACTTCGTCGTCAATTTCATTGCCTCTAAGTCCCTAGAGAAGGTTTACCGCCTTTCTGCATTCTTCCAGAATCGTCTTCTGATAGGTGATCGAACTATGCAATACCGTCCTGCCAGGAAGCATCACCGTGAGTCCTTTCGGACCATGTCATCTCTGCACTTTATTCTTAAATAACTCCAGCCACCTCTAGTGCTTTCCAGGAGGATGCTTTCCGCTGTGAGTCCTTTCGGAACCTGTCACCTAAGTAGTTCGATCTTAACTGGGTCCAACTAGCTCTTTCAAGGAGTATCATGAAGATTCCTTCGTCCTTGAGACCTTTCGGACCACGCCACTTCTGTAGTTAGATTCCAGCTAGTTCCAGCCAGTTCTTATAGTGCTTTCCAGGAGGATGGTTTCCGTTGTGAATCCTTTTGGAACCTGTCACCTAAGCAGTTTGATCTTAACTAGATCCAGCCAGCCCTTTCAAGGAGTATCTTGAAGATTCCTTCTTGCTTGAGACCTTTCGAACCACGTCACTTCTGCAGTTAGATTCCAGCTAGTTCCAGCCAGCTCTTATAGTGCTTCCCAGGAGGATGGTTTTCGCTGTGGGTCCTTTTGGAACCTGTCACTTAAGCAGTTTGATCTTAACTAGATCCAGCCAGCCCTTTCAAGGAGTATCTTGAAGATTCCTTCTTGCTTGAGACCTTTCGAACCACGTCACTTCTGCAGTTAGATTCCAGCTAGTTCCAGCCAGTTCTTATAGTGCTTTCCAGGAGGATGCTTTCCGCTGTGAGTCCTTTTGGAACCTGTCACTTAAGCAGTTTGATCTTAACTAGATCCAGCCAACCCTTTCAAGGAGTATCTTGAAGATTCCTTCTTGCTTGAGACCTTTCGAACCATGCCACTTCTGCAGTTAGATTCCAGCTAGTTCCAGCCAGCTCTTATAGTGCTTTCCAGGAGGATGCTTTCCGCTGTGAGTCCTTTTGGAACCTGTCACTTAAGCAGTTTGATCTTAACTAGATCCAGCCAGCCCTTTCAAGGAGTATCTTGAAGATTCCTTCTTGCTTGAGACCTTTCGAACCACGTCACTTCTGCAGTTAGATTCCAGCTAGTTCCAGCCAGCTCTTATAGTGCTTCCCAGGAGGATGGTTTCCGCTGTGGGTCCTTTCGGAACCTGTCACCTAAGCAGTTTGATCTTAACTAGATCCAGCCAGCCCTTTCAAGGAGTATCTTGAAGATTCCTTCTTGCTTGAGACCTTTCGAACCACGTCACTTCTGCAGTTAGATTCCAGCTAGTTCCAGCCAGCTCTTATAGTGCTTCCCAGGAGGATGGTTTTCGCTGTGGGTCCTTTTGGAACCTGTCACTTAAGCAGTTTGATCTTAACTAGATCCAGCCAGCCCTTTCAAGGAGTATCTTGAAGATTCCTTCTTGCTTGAGACCTTTCGAACCACGTCACTTCTGCAGTTAGATTCCAGCTAGTTCCAGCCAGTTCTTATAGTGCTTTCCAGGAGGATGCTTTCCGCTGTGAGTCCTTTTGGAACCTGTCACTTAAGCAGTTTGATCTTAACTAGATCCAGCCAACCCTTTCAAGGAGTATCTTGAAGATTCCTTCTTGCTTGAGACCTTTCGAACCATGCCACTTCTGCAGTTAGATTCCAGCTAGTTCCAGCCAGCTCTTATAGTGCTTTCCAGGAGGATGCTTTCCGCTGTGAGTCCTTTTGGAACCTGTCACTTAAGCAGTTTGATCTTAACTAGATCCAGCCAACCCTTTCAAGGAGTATCTTGAAGATTCCTTCTTGCTTGAGACCTTTCGAACCACGTCACTTCTGCAGTTAGATTCCAGCTAGTTCCAGCCAGCTCTTATAGTGCTTCCCAGGAGGATGGTTTCCGCTGTGGGTCCTTTCGGAACCTGTCACCTAAGCAGTTTGATCTTAACTAGATCCAGCCAGCCCTTTCAAGGAGTATCTTGAAGATTCCTTCTTGCTTGAGACCTTTCGAACCACGTCACTTCTGCAGTTAGATTCCAGCTAGTTCCAGCCAGCTCTTATAGTGCTTCCCAGGAGGATGGTTTCCGCTGTGGGTCCTTTCGGAACCTGTCACCTAAGCAGTTTGATCTTAACTAGATCCAGCCAGCCCTTTCAAGGAGTATCTTGAAGATTCCTTCTTGCTTGAGACCTTTCGAACCACGTCACTTCTGCAGTTAGATTCCAGCTAGTTCCAGCCAGCTCTTATAGTGCTTCCCAGGAGGATGGTTTTCGCTGTGGGTCCTTTTGGAACCTGTCACTTAAGCAGTTTGATCTTAACTAGATCCAGCCAGCCCTTTCAAGGAGTATCTTGAAGATTCCTTCTTGCTTGAGACCTTTCGGACCATGCCACTTCTGCAGTTAGATTCCAGCTAGTTCCAGCCAGTTCTTATAGTGCTTTCCAGGAGGATGGTTTCCACTGTGGGTCCTTTCGGAACCTGTTACCTAAGCAGTTTGATCTTAACTAGATCCAGCCAGCCCTTTCAAGGAGTATCTTGAAGATTCCTTCCTCCTTGAGACCTTTCGGACCACGCCACTTCTGAAGCTAGATTCCAGCTAGTTCCAGCCAGTTCTTATAGAGCCTTTTGAAATCAGTACTTTGTAACTCTGTCAGGAGGTATTATGAGGAATCCTTCCACCAACAAATTGGACCATTTGGTCATATTCATTTACTTATTTTCATGATACGTAACTAGATCTTTTTTATTGATTTTCCAGTGAAAATGATCAAGATTTGTATGGTGATTGCTATTGTAATAACAGTATGTACTTCTGCTGTGAAACATAAGAAAGAAACCGCAGTTTTTGATCCGTTTCCGGAAAGTTCTTATACGTCTTATAGTCACTACAATGGAAATGAAGATCATGGACACGTTGACTACGACACCGGTAAAGCTAGTGGTGCAGAATTAGCCAGTCTCGCACATAACTCAGCTTTACAAGCTAATAATGCAGTACAAAGTCAACATACAGCTGGAAGTCAAGCTGCTTTCGGAATAAAAAGCAGTTTAGCCAGTGCTGCTCAAGGGGTAAACCGATATAATCTATTAAATTAATAAATACTTGTACTTAATAAAATGTTTTAGGCCGCGCAAGCCGCTCAAGCCGCTTTAGTAGGTAAACGAGCTCTGGCTAGTAATTTGAAGAGACAGTTAGTCGAAGCCCAACAACAGCTTCAAGGTGAAGTAGCTTTATATCAACAAACCCAAGCTACAGCCCAAGCTGCCGAAAGTACCGCCCACCAAGCCCAATCTCAACTGAATTCGTTAACAGCGGCAGTAACAGCAGCCCAAGAAGGCGCCCAACAAGCCAGTCGGGCAGCTAGAGACGCAGCTCAAGCTGCAGCCGCGCAACACGCAATGGTCGTCGAAGCCAAACAACGTATTAGTCAGTTGTCTTCTCAGCTTCAGAATTGTATAGCTGATTTGCAACAGACTGAAGCGGCGGCAGAAAAAGCCTCCGCCGCGGCTCATTTAGCTCAATCGAACGCTGCGGCTGCCGGAGCCGCAGCTGCAGGTCACGGCAAACACTACGGAGGATTTCACTAATTTATATTTTCACACAATTTTTATAACTTTTTCGATTTCAATAAAATGATCGCCGGGAAATGTATTTTGGTTTCTTTGGGTTCCTTCGATAAACAGCATTTGCCGGAAATGGAGATAAATCTTTTTTTTACACTCAAAAACTCACCCCCTTCCCTTTCCCGATCCCCCAAATCGCCCCTAAACTATTTCCGTTTACAAAACGATTAAGAATAATCGTTTTGCATTTTAGATGGTTTCCACGGCGGTTCCGCCTCTGATTTGGTTCGAAATCGAAAGAAAATGTGGATTTTTCAGTTTCAAAATCCCCAGTCAGTTCGACCAGAGTTTATAAGCCGTTCTTTCACGTCCACTTTATCGCAATAACATTAAGCAATTACTGCATTGCCAGTGTTTACATTTTTTTGACCCAAGATAAAAGTTTATCTATTTCAAGTTGGGTTAAGTCGAATTATACGCGAGAATACGTAGTGTACAGTTATTTTTCTTCGGCGCAACATTAACCTAAAAGATGGAAGTTTGCGTTCTTAATAAACACGAACAGGAGGAGTACGATATAAAGTTTTATAAAGAAATGGGAAGTAATTTGCCCGTGATTAATAATTTGGACGATTTGATAAGGGAATTGAGACAAATTTTTAGCAGTGACAAGGTTAATATCGATTTGGTACATTACGTCATGAAATCGTACAAATCGACACCGTCTGATTGGAAGAAATTCGCGAAATTTGATAGATTCAGGTAAGTTGATTGAAAAATATAATTAAAATTTCAAATCCCATAGAAATTAACCGAATAAATACTAAAATAACTTCCACTCACATATAATCTACGAATTTAGACGTATTTGCCACATTTTTGCAGTTGTGTCATTATTACTTGATTTAGTTCTCTTTTACCTTTTACTTATTTTTTTAAAACAAACTTTCTATTAAAAAAATCGTGAAACCGACACGATTTATCATGAAAAACATTTAAAAAGACGTTTAAGAAGGACCATCCTGTATACTTATCTTCACTTATAAATGGATGGACTATAACAGTATTGCCAAAAAGGTTATTGAAGCCAAAATTTTTTACGAAGATTGATCTAATTGAATTTATTTAAAATTTTGGACGTACACTATTAGTCAAAAGTTTTTGTCCACCCTATAGATCGCGTGATATACAGTAAATCAAAACAAAACTGTCCATTTATATGAATAAGAATATAGTAGAGTTCCTACTCAAGTTTTGAGATCTGACAACACTGAAGAGAATATGTCAAATCTGTCATTACTGTCATGAAGTTTGACATTGACATAAGCGAGTTTTCGAGCGTAGAAAAACAAATAAGAATAAGTTGAAGCAAATTATTAGAATATCTACAAGGTTATGAATAAATTTATTATACAAAGAACCATCCTGTATATTAGTTTTTACTCAACTTCATTTATAAATGAATGGACTATAACAGTATTGCCAAAAAGGTTATTGAAGCCAAAATTTTTTACGAAGATTGATCTAACTTAATTTATTTCAAATTTTGGACGTACACTATTAGTCAAAAGTTTTTGTCCACCCTATAGATCGCGTGATATACAGTAAATCAAAACAAAACTGTCCATTTTGATATAAATACTTATATAAATAAGAATATAGTAGAGTTGCTACTCAAGTTTTGAGATCTGACAACACTGAAGAGAATATGTCAAATCTGTCATTACTGTCATGAATTTTGACATTGACGTAAGCGAGTTTTCGAGCGTAGAAAAACAAATAAGAATAAGTTAAAGCGAACTATTAGAATGTCTACAAGGTTATGAATAAATTTATTCTACAAAGAACCATCCTGTATATTAGTTTTTACTCAGCTTCAGTTATAAATGAATGGACTATAACAGTAATGCCGAAGAAGTTATTTGAGCCAAAATTTTTTTACGAAGTTAGATCTAAATAAGTTTATTCGAAATTTTTGACGTACAGTGAACCCTAAAGTGATTATGTCACATCTGTCATTACTGTCATGAAGTTTGACATTGACACAAGCGAGTTTTCAAGCGTAGAAAAATAAATAAGAAGAAGTTAAAGCAAACTATTAGAATATCTACAAGGTTATGAATAAATTTATTCTACAAAGAACCATCCTGTAAATTAGTTTTTACTCAACTTCATTTATAAATGAATGGACTATAACAGTATTGTCAAAGAGTTTATTTAAGTCAAATTTTTTTACGAAAATAGATTTGAATAAGTTTATTCGAAATTTTTGACGTACAGTGAACCCTGAAGTGATTATGTCACATCTGTCATTACTGTCATGAAGTTTGACATTGACACAAGCGAGTTTTCGAGCGTAGAAAAACAAATAAGAAGTTAAAGCAAACTATTAGGTTATGAATAAATTTATTCTACAAAGAACCATCCTGTATATTAGTTTTTACACAGCTTCACTTATAAATGAATGGACTATAACAGTATTGTCAAAGAGTTTATTTAAGCCAAATTTTTTTACGAAGTTAGATCTAAATAAGTTGATTCAAAATTTTTGACGTACAGTGAACCCTGAAGTGATTATGTCACATCTGTCATTACTGTCATAAAGTTTGACATTGACGTGATCTTTGTTTATTTACGCACCATCATCAAAATATCTCGAAAACGGTAAACAGCATCGAGTTTTATGAAGAGTAGCGCCCTCTATGAAAGACAGACATAAAAAGAATCGATGTATCAGCTTCCAAAACATATTCGTATAAAATATCAATGCAATGTTGCCAGTAGTTAAGGGAAAATAGTAAAAAACGTGTTTTTCTTCGGCGTCTTTTATCTTGAAGACGTAAATTTTTTACCGAGCAAACTCCAAATATTTTCTATCTATCCTATCACCTTTTTATGAAACACCCTGTATATAAATAATTGTCGAAGCATCAATATCATATTTAACTGTCATTTTCTTTTCTTTTTTCATGTAAATTTCGTAACGAGATACACGTTGAAGTTTTTATTAAATAAAGTGAAAAACTAGTTTCTCTGAAATGATGTTAAAACATTTTATGAATTTATGGTACATTCTCGGCTGCCATTACGGTACGAGACAAAGCGCGTAAATCACAAATAAAAATGATAACATCTTCTATTATCCACTTCAACACATAATTTACATAATTCGACTTTCTCACTTATATAAAATGCATTTTGAAACTTATGTTACTGTAAAGTGAAGCGACTAGCTACTGCTCTTTAGAATGCGATGTTTGCCGTAACTGTAGACAAACCAGTGTAGCCGTAGCCTTCGTTTTTACGGTAGCCACTTTTTTTTGGTTTGACGTAAAAATATATCAACGGATTGTTGTGAAATTTCGCATGAAACTTGAAAAAACTGCGATGATTTATTCGAACAAGTCTATAGCAATGAATGTTTGTCGCGTCTACGTGTTTTTGAATTTTCAAGATGGCCGAGGAGATGATTTACGTTCAGGTCGTTCTTCCACGTCAAAAACGGTTGAAGATATCGAAAAATTCGGAAATATTGTTGACAGCCACCTTATTCTTCGGATCTCGCCCTGTGCGATTTGTACCTCTTTCCAAATCTGCATAGAACGGAGCAAGATTCGAGTTTGTTGAAGCTGGGATCACCAATCTCGTTATTTAATTCCTCTGTATCGAGTCTTGAGTACCGAAGACCAGATATAGACCCCCATTCGAGCTCTCGACTCTATTTTCTTCAGTTCTGCTTATAAATAGTTTCTCCTAGAGAACTAGAACGATTCTTGTCTGGTGAAGGGAATCCAGGTCTCTTTTTTAGTTCCTCTGTATACCGCAAGGAGCTGGCATCCAAACAAGAAAATATGTTCTTCCAATAACTAGGACTTCCGCTTAGAAGATGCTACGAAGGGTACTAATTGATTTAGATTACTTGGTTCTTGGTCCATTTGGTCCTATCGAAATTTCGGAGTTCCTATTGAGTTTTTAGGATTCTAATTGATTTGGAGCACTTAGTTCCTGGCCCAAATGCACGTATCCGAGTTCCTATCGCATTTTCAGGGTTCCTATTGAGTTTTCAAGGTTCTTATTGATTTAGAATTCTTGGTTCTTGGCCTATGTACACCTATATTTGTTCCTATTGAGTTTTCAGGGTTCTTATTGATTTGGAGCACTTAGTTCCTGGCCCAAATGCACCTATCCTAGTTCCTATCGCATTTTCAGGGTTCCTACTGAGTTTTCAAGGTTCTTATTGATTTAGAATTCTTGATTCTTCGCCTATGCACACCTATATTTGTTCCTATTGAGTTTTCAGGGTTCTTATTGATTTGGAGCACTTAGTTCCTGGCCCAAATGCACCTATCCGAGTTCCTATTGCATTTTCAGGGTTCCTACTGAGTTTTCAAGGTTCTTATTGATTTAGAATTCTTGGTTCTTGGCCCATGTACACCTATATTTGTTCCTATTGAGTTTTCAGGGTTCTTATTGATTTGGAGCACTTAGTTCCTGGCCCAAATGCACCTATCCGAGTTCCTATCGCATTTTCAGGGTTCCTACTGGGTTTCCGGGGTTCTGATTGATTTAGTAAATCAAGTATTGTCAGTTTTATCAACGTTTGGGGTATTTTCATTTTCAGCTTGTTGTTTTTTTTTTTTAGATATACGAGGAACTTGGTTGACCACGGTAACGGGAAATATAATCTAATGACGCTCTGTTGGGGCGAAGGACACGGTTCCGCTATCCACGATCACGCCAATTCTCATTGTTTTATGAAAATACTACAAGGGTCATTAGAAGAGATCAGGTTCGAATGGCCGAAGGGAAAAGACGAACAGATGAAAGAGATCAGTAGGAAGCAGTTACGACTTAACGACGTGGCGTATATCAACGGTATTGAGACAGTATGAAGTCAGCTAGTTTGTTATTTTTCACTAATATCTATTTTCAGATTCGTTAGGATTACATCGAGTAGAAAACGCGTCGAGCTTCGACACAGCTATAAGTTTACATTTATATTGTCCCCCGTATAACAAATGTACAGTTTTTAATCAAAGTACTGGACATACATCGACGGCTTCCGTTACATTTTATTCCACTTTCGGAAAACGTAACAAAGTAAGTATTAAATCTATTAATAATTAATATCTAAAAAATTGTAGTTACGGACCTGGCAACCGCAACGTTTAATCAGATTTAAACGAAATCGATTTAAGTTAAAACCGTGACTTAGCTTCGTAGTTTATATTTTTTGTTAAAATACATTTTAAAAAAACTAGATGGCATTCTCAAAATACCATAATTACGTGAATTTACGACAGAAAAATTTAATACAGTATCAGTGTAGCGGCCATGACCGCCATGTTTAATCCAAACTCGGTTGATTTAGATTTTCTCATTATTACGCTTATAAAATCGTAATTTATATTCTCAAATACTAAATTAAAAAAGGTATCAAAGGTTCAATAGCCTAAAAAAATGCGAAAATAATTTACTTTGTATCGTAATTTGAGGGCCAATCTCACGTGAAGAGAACGCCACCTATTGTAACGTTAATGACACCATCGAGATCGTTAACGTCAATCAACGAAGGCGGAGACTAATAATAATGACAGGACAGGACTTTTCTTGATTTTAAAGTTTATATATACAAATAGTTTTATTTAAAAAAATGTGATAATTATTTTTTATTATAAAGAATTGGTTCAAACACATGCTAAATTTTATTGATCTCAATGAAAAACAACAAAGCTCAAAACTTAAGAAACAATCCTTGTAAATACATTTTTTCATAAATTTTTGAGAATGTATAAATTTTCAAAATGGAATCCTGTCGAATATTTTTTTGAAAAATTCTAATTATAAATGAATCATTCACTTTTTTATGCTTCAAATTAATTAATTTACTCATAGATGTATATACGAGGGCTATCCAAAAATTTAAATTTAATGTTTTGTTCGATTTTTTGGGGTTGCAATCAACTGTTGGGTACAGGTTCTGGTTGAATGATGGCAATTTCATGAAAGTAACATTTCTTGACGACGGGTTTTTCGCCCTTTATTTCAGAATAAAAAAGGTCCGTTTTCTCGCCCTTAAATTTGTTCCAAATGGAAAATGCTTCAATTTTTTTGACCTCTGGAAGGAATATGTCAGTTTTTCCGCCCTCAAACTTTGTTAGAGATAGAGAGTGGCCGGTTTTTTTCCATCACAAAATGGGAAACAAAAACAAATAAACGAAATTTTTGAAAATCTTTATTTTAGAAACAAAAGATATCCTGTAAATATATTCACGTACTCCAAAGGATTCCACGGAATCCCGCATGGATTAAATTGGGAATATTTGGAAAATATTACGTAAAATATTCGCAAAATTTATTATAAATATGTTTTTGTTTCAAAATGTTTATAATAATAAGAATTGAAAAAACAATTTTATAGATAACAATTTTTTTTAAAATTTCCATATTATTAAGCAACTGATTGATATAAACGTCATTAATTGTTATCAATTAGTTTAATTTTCAATAACACCGTATTACTGCGAAATAGTATACAGGGTGTGTACGATATTTTATAGGGATGTTTCATTAGACCAATTTTGCTATTGGGATGAATACGACTCTGGATTCGTTTAAAAAATAGCGCGAAGCGGTCAAATGGTAATCAAGTGGAAATACGAGGGTGGTCTGATAAGTTTTCGATTCCATTCTCAACATGTATATCTTCTATCTTCACCAAACTACAATTTCAAGTTTAAAAGTTTCAAAAACATCTTAGAGCATCGTTTGGAGGTAAAACAACGCCTCAAACTCGTCATTTTCCGTGTCTATTTCCGAGTTTCCTTTCTCAAGCTTCTGTTATCATATAACTAACATCCATCAAGTTTATTGCTTCGCAGCTTTGAGTATCTTCATTAAATTCTTCACCAAACTACGATTTCATTTCAAAAACATCTTAGAGCATCGTTTGGAGGTAAAACAACGCCTCAAACTCGTAATTTTCCGTATCTATTTCCGAGTTTCCTTTCTCAAGCTTCTGTTATCATATAACTAACATCCATCAAGTTTATTGCTTCGCAGCTTTGAGTATCATCATTAAATTCTTCACCAAACTAAGATTTCATTTCAAAAACTCCTAAGAGCATCGTTTGGAGATAAAACAACGCCTCAAACTCGTAATTTTCCGTATCTATTTCCGAGTTTCCTTTCTCAAGCTTCTACTATCATATAACTAACATCCATCAAGTTTATTGCTTCGCAGCTTTGAGTATCATCATTAAATTCTTCACCAAACTAAGATTTCATTTCAAAAACTCCTAAGAGCATCGTTTGGAGATAAAACAACGCCTCAAACTCGTAATTTTCCGTATCTATTTCCGAGTTTCCTTTCTCAAGCTTCTACTATCATATAACTAACATCCATCAAGTTTATTGCTTCGCAGCTTTGAGTATCATCATTAAATTCTTCACCAAACTAAGATTTCATTTCAAAAACTCCTTAGAGCATCGTTTGGAGGTAAAACAACGCCTCAAACTCGTAATTTTCTGTGTCTATTTCCGAGTTTCCTTTCTCAAGCTTCTACTATCATATAACTAACATCCATCAAGTTTATTGCTTCGCAGCTTTGAGTATCATCATTAAATTCTTCACCAAACTAAGATTTCATTTCAAAAACTCCTTAGAGCATCGTTTGGAGGTAAAACAACGCCTCAAACTCGTCATTTTCTCTATCTTAATGGAAATTTCGAAGATATCTTGGACTTAGATGATGGTAAATTCTCAATTATTCTCGTAGGTAGCTCAATACTCAATTTTTTGACAAATACTCTCTCATACAACTGTCAATTGTTCTACTGAGCGTTCAAAATTGCTCCAAATATGTTGAAATATTCAATTCGAGATCGGAAAGTTTTTGTACAACCCTCGTATGTCAAAAATATTGGGGTTTTTCAACAGGGTTATAAAAATTGTTGTTTTTTACACGATATACGATGTTAAATCACAAATAAAATATTGAAACACGTAAAAATATAAACAATTTCGTCTTCGTTTTGAACAATTTTGAATTTTCATTATTTTTTTTTTTTTTTTTCAGGAAAGCAAGGAAATTATTGAACCCGAGGATAATTGAGCATATTAAACAGCGGGGAGTCGTATTCGACATCGTAGTAATATTTTTAATTTGTTTTGTACTGTTTTTCTGAATAAAATATTCACTTTTAAAATTTTCTCAAAGTAAAAACTCAAAAACGCGACAAAAATTTAAACAATAAACGAAAACAAAAAGATTTTACGTTTATTTGAGTCTACCACATTTACAATTACACCCGCACTCGTGATTCTTGTTCAAAGATTCCCTTTTGCTCATAATCGAATCGCCAGATGGCGCTTTATACCATTCTCCCGTTTTATTATTCAACACCCACTGTTTCTTCTTCTTTTTCGGCGGTTTGACCGTAGGTTTAGAAGAAGAACGCGCATCTTTAACGTCATTTTTCAACACGCAATTGCAACACGCTTTTCCTTTACAAGGAAATCGATTATGATCGATTCTCCTGGAAGAAAATACGAAAAAACGATAATTCCATTCGTTCTGGAACTAGACGGAAAAAATTATGGATAAAGAAAGTATGGAAAATAAACAATAAAAGGAATTTTACTAATAGGAAGAAGATTTACGAAACCAGAAACGTTTACGTTCGATTCCTTGCATATTTTGGATTTTTGTCCACCCTGTATCGATGTTAAACGGCGTGTTATACGAGGGAGATCTGATATATTAGATTCTAATTTCGAAAAACAACATCACGATCGTGATTAAGGAAAAAAAATAAAAGAAAAACGTTATCTCGTCAATTTTTGGTGACGTAGGAATCAAAAATAGGAGTGCTGTCGAAAAATACCCTTTAAAACAAAAAGTTTCGTAAAAAAAACGAAAAACTAACATCCCGAAGAAGTTATCTCGAGTTTGAAAGATTTCGAACTCTGAAGACGGTAACTTGGTCATCGAAACTCGCGTCAATTATGATTCTGATAGTATACACTCAAAAAGGCCCAAAAAGGATGAGCTGAAATGAAAAGAATGAAAAAAGAACCTGCGGCGCCGACGATCGACGAGGGGGGAACTTTGACTTGGGGGAATTGGCAAGGAAGGTAATTTTCAAGATCGTTAGCAGTGGAAAGGGTAGATAGGGTACTTGGAGCCATCTAGTAGTGATCCAGGTCGTTGTAGATCATTTAGACGGCTCAGAAAGGGTGTTAAGTCAATATTAACACAAACGCTGTCACTAGGGCTGAGACCTCACTTCTATTGGCAGTACCTGAGAATAAATTGATAAAAAGTCACGAGTTTTGGAGAAAATCGTGTGTAGTAGGCGTTTCCTCTCTCCGGGACGGACCTGAAGTCATCCAAACTCACTCTCGAATAGACCTGCAGATCTGGAGACTATCTACTTCAGGGGAAGTTTGAGCTACAAGTCGTAAGCTCCGAAGAAGCTTGAGTTTTCTGAGAGTCACTCTTCTGCACCAATCCAAAAATTGATTCGGGATATTTTGGGATTGGACAATGAAAGGACCTTCTTCGAGGGGTTGGCGAGGTGCTGGGATGTCTACGGATCTGCGGATCACGAGACCTTTCAAGAGGCTTGAAGACGATGTCGTGGGTTTGTTGAGAATTGTTGGTCTCCTTTTTGCACGTTTTGGTTCAGAAATTTTGGGATTGAACGTTGGAAGGATCTTCTTCAAAGGGTGACGAGGTGCTGGGGTGTCATACGTATAGAAGATGTATAAAAGGGGACTAGTTCTATCAACCTGGGAGTGTGCGTGAACCTCATTCCCAGATAGAGGGCTTCTCTGCTGAGCTCGAGGTCTTCTCCCCAAAGAATCGAGTGTAAACATTGAGGTAGAAGTTGTAAGCTCCGAGGAAGCTTGAAGATGATGTCGTTGAGTTTTTTGGGAATTGAGAGACACCCTTCTGCACCAATCCAAGAATTGGTTCCGGAGATTTTGGGGTTGGACAACGAAAAGACCTTCTCCGAGGGGTTGGCGAGGTGCTGGGAAGTCTACGGATCTGGGGATCACGAGACCTTTCAAAAGGCTTGAAAACGATGTCGTGGGTTTGTTGAGAATTGTTGGTCTCCTTTTCGTACGTTTTGGTTCAGGAGATTTTGGGATTGAACGTTGGAAGGATCTTCTTCAAAGGGTAACGAGGTGCTGGGGTGTCATACGTATAGAAAAGGGATTGAAAGAACACTGGAAGTTGGAGTTAAAAGGCGATTTGTAGGTTGAAGATTCACTTTTACCTCTTTTCGGCTAATTCCGAAATTTTTTTAATGAGAGTTTCCTCGCTATCGCTCGGTTCTTCGTAATCGATTATCGGTTTTTCCAAAGGTTCGTTCAATCTGCTTTTATATTCGAATTCGTTTCGGGCCCTTTGTACTCTCGTTTTATTTCTCGTTTGTAGGGTTTCTTCGAGCTCCTGTACCAAATCCATGTACTGATCGTTGGTTTGGTAAGGTAAACCCCTATGCCTTGAATTAAACAATGGAAAAAAAATTTTGTAACGAAATTATCATTTTCTCCAGTTTTTTTTTTACCTTGTAGGTCTATTTTCGTGATAATCGAAATAATTATCGTCACTATTATCGTCGAGATCGAGATAAAAATCATCCTCGGAGCTCGTTAAATCGTAATCTATGGGAGGCGGGCGTGGGCGGTAATATCTGGACGTTCTCGACGTAATTGGAGCGGTTTTTTTTCTATTTTGGCAACATCTAATAAATGAAATTGGTTCGAATAAATATGTGATTATTCGATATGAAAATACGCGAAAACCAAAAAAGAAATTTTTCGTTCATACTTTTTTTTGGGTCGTAGAAAAAATATAGTGCGTTACTCGGTCCGAATATACTATTACAATCGGTAGTACTACTACAAATTAGACGGAAAACTGATAGAAATGGAATTTAGAAGTGCGTTTCAATATAATTGTGATGTTAAGGGCTATATCTATATATATATTTGTCGAAGAAAAACCAAAATGGTCCAATTTCGTAGCAAATTTAATCTATTTTCAGAAAGGTTATGACGATTTTTTTCAAATTTTGATCGGTTGAAAAGTTATTCTAAAAAAACTGAAAAAAATACGATAAAAACACAGTTTTTCGTCCACCATTTTGTTTCACATTTTCCCTAGGGTTTGAATATGGATAAAACACACGTTTCAATTTTAAAAACTGCAAATTCAATAGTAGACGCTCTAGGTGGATACCGGAGCTGTATCGTCACGTCTAACCGCAGATTGCGATAATCGCAAATTTGACGGTGTGTGTTAAAAATCATGTTGAAGAGTTGTTGGACTAATTCTCATCAGTGGATATGTTGTTTGTGACAACTTGAAATAATGTTGCTGCTCCAATTCTTCAGGTATCCAATTTATTTCGTAGTTAACCTACATCGTTGTTCGATAATTGGACAAGACAAAGGTTTTCGATTTATTTTATAGCCGTTTGCCTTAATGAAAATTACCGTCTCTTTTTAACACACACCGTTAATTTTGCGATTACCCCAATCTGCGGTTAGACGTGACGATAAGGATACTACGACGTAGCCCGTAAACGTCCGCTCCGGTATAGAAACCGAAAACATTCCGAAATATTATAATACTTCGAGAACAAGTTTTAGATCATATTCTATGGTCGTAGAAAAAATACAGTGCATTACTCGAATCAAATATAGTATAAGATATGGAATTTGATGGTGCTTTTCGGTATTACGTATTTATTAAGGACCATACCAATTTAAATATTTGTCATAAAAAAAGGAGTTCACGTTTTGTAGCAATTTTTACATACTTTAAAAAGGTTGGAATAAACTTTTGTCAATTTCGATCGGTTAAAAAATTATTGGCAAAAATTTGTAAGAAATATGATAAAAACACAGTTTTTCGCCCACCATTTTGTTTCCACGTCATTCCCAGGGGTTGTAATATTGATGAAAAAGACGTTCCAATACTAATAAATGAGTAAATATGATGAATAAATGAAAAATTTCACTTAATATACCATGGTCGTAGAAAAAATATAGTGTGCTACTCGATTCGAAAATACTATCAAAATCGCTAGAATCGATAAAATAATGAAAAACTTCAACCATTTTGTTTATACGCGTTGTAATATGAAAGACAGACACATAAATAAAATACTTGCATTACTTACCGACATCCTTCATAGGACGCGCCATATTTATCATCGTCATTGACGAAATATTTGGGACACTCGGTATTATTCCTAGTATACCATCGATATCGATCGACGTCCCCATTTTCCGATCGGTAATCATCGGATACGTCATCTTCTGAATAACCAATCAAATCTGACGTATCCGTTTGAATCGGCATACCGGCTGTATAACTGTTTCTAATATTCCGCGTATCACCCTGTATATATCCGCGAGTTTCGGAAGGTAAAGTGTAGGAATTGTGCTTCGTCGGAGGTTTTCGGAAAACGTGACTCATTATTGGAGGTACGGTGACGTTCGTTTCTATATTAACGACACGATCCGAAGCGGAAAAACGATTTTGATCTCTTTTATGATAGTGCAAACTGTAAATATTGTTAAAAGTTGGATTATAACCAAAAAATATCCACCCTGTAAATTGACTTCTGGAACATGTCAAATTTATATCATTTTCGCGATTCCACCCTCTATAAATGTCTAAATTTCCATAATCCCACCCTGTATAAACATACGAAATACGTTAAATTCATGTCATTTTTACGATTTCGCCCTGTATAAATATTTGAACTACGTTAAATTGATCATTTTCTCGATTTCACTCTATAAATATCTAAATTTCCATAATCCCATCCTGTAAAAACATCTGAAATGTCAAATTTATATGATTGTCGTGATTCCACCCTGTATTATTGTGTAAATTTTTTCATATGTACATACATCATTTCCGTGATTCCGCCCTGTATAAACATCAAAATACGTTAAATTCATGTGATTTTCACCCTGTATAAACATTTGAACTATGTCAAATTAATCATTTCTGCGATTCCACCCTCTATAAACGTCCAAAATACGTCAAATTTATGTCACTTTCACGATTTTACCCCGTATAATCGTCTGAAATATGTCAAATTCATTTTTTGAAGAGTTCACCCTGTATAAACATACGAAATACCTTAAATTCATAATATTTTCACGATTTCACCCTGTATAAACATTTGACCAGTGTGAAATTGATCATTTTCACGATTTTCCACTCTCGATCAACGTCAGAAATATGTCAGTTTATTTTTTTATTCTTCCCACCCTGTATAAACGTACACAATACGTAAAATTTATATCACTTTCACGATTTCGCCCAGTATGAAGGAACGGGAGTCGTTAAATTTCATTTTTTCCGCAATTTCACCCTGTATAAAAATCCAAAATATGTCAAATTCATCATTTACGGGATTCCACCCAGTATAAAAGTTTAAAACCTGTCAAATTAATCATTTCCGCAATTTCGTCCCATGTAAACGTCCAAAATACGTCAAATTTATCTCATTTTCACGATTTCACCCTGTATAAACAGTGTCAAATTGATCATTTCCACGATATCACTCTCAATTAACGCCTGAAATACGTCATATTCATTTTTTCCGCAATCCCATCCTGTATAAACGTACACAATACGTAAAATTTATATCACTTTCACGATTTCGCCCAGTATGAAGGAACGGGAGTCGTTAAATTTCATTTTTTCCGCAATTTCACCCTGTATAAAAATCCAAAATATGTCAAATTCATCATTTACGGGATTCCACCCAGTATAAAAGTTTAAAACCTGTCAAATTAATCATTTCCGCAATTTCGTCCCATGTAAACGTCCAAAATACGTCAAATTTATCTCATTTTCACGATTTCACCCTGTATAAACAGTGTCAAATTGATCATTTCCACGATATCACTCTCAATTAACGCCTGAAATACGTCATATTCATTTTTTCCGCAATCCCATCCTGTATAAACGTCCAAATACGTAAAATTATTGTCAATTTTGCTATTCCACCCTGTATAATGGCATGGGAATCGTTAAATTTCATTTTTTCGTAATTTCACCCTTATAAACTTCCAAAATACGTCAAATTCATCGTTTCCGTGATTTCACCCTATATAAACGTCCAAAAAACGTCAAATTTATCTCATTTTACGATTTCACCCCGTATAAACTATGAAATATTCATTTTCCCGCGATTACACCCAGTATTAACGTCGAATTTATATCACTTCTGTAATCCCACCCTGTAACGACTCTAAATATTGTTGCATTATAACGGAAATATATCGATGGAATAACGACAAATTCACGAAGAAAAAGAAGAAGAAATCTTTTTGCAGTCACTACAGATACCTACCAATCATTTCGATTCTCTTGACAATGACATAATTTTTGTATCGGTCTGAAGCAAACTTCATCATCTGGCGTAGTCGAACTATCCGTAGTTTGCACTTTACTCGAATTTAGTTCTGTGATTTGAACACTGGCGGTTTCGGTATTAATCGTATTAACGCTGTTATCGACAAGAGGAACGGTAATCGATTCTTTCGTATTGGTATTCGAAACGAATCGATTATCCGAAGTTTGTTGAACTGCGTCTACATATCTTTGTTTCGACGCGCTCCATCTACTCTCTTTGACGGGGTATTTGTCTATGTTCGATGTCGCGGAACGACGATTTTGTTTCAAAATGGAGGGATAACTAGTTTGGGAATCGGTGTTGCAGTAGCAAGGAGAGAAGTCTGAAATTTGTAAAATTCATATCATTTCCGCTATCTCACCCTGTATTAACGCAAATTAACCATTCTCATAATCCCGCCCTGTATTAACCGCTGAAATGTGTTAAATTTATATTATTTCCGCAATTCCACCCTGTATAAAAGTCAAAGATATTTCAAATTAGAGATTTACACAATTCCGCCCTGTATTAACATCGGAAATGTCATTTTTATTTCATACCCGCCATTCCACCCTGTATAAAAATAAAATAAAATATAGACTTTCGTGAATCACTCTCTAGCACGTAATCGAATTTGAAATTTTACGTATCAGATATATTTTCTAAAATAAATTATATAACGCCCTGTATAAATTACCTCTATTAGAAATCTCCCCCTCTTTTGAATACCTCTTATTCCATTTCTTCTCATTTATATGGGGTGGGGGTTCGTTACTTAACCTAGAAACATCATCGTTTACCTCCTTAAAAACATTCACAAGATTTTACCTTCCCAATTCGTCAACTGCATTCGGCTTAAAGGAAGAACGAGGATACGATAAGTCCTTTGACACCTTTGATAATCGTTCGTTCATGTTCGATTCAATCGAACGTTTTTCACGGTCCATGCCATTTTTAATCGATTCAATGGATTGTTTTTCACGATCCGTGCCATTTTTAATCGATTCAATCGAATGTTGTTCACGATCCGTGCTATTTTTAATAGATTCAATCGATTGTTTTTCACGATCACTGCCATTTTTGATCGATTCGCTTCGTCTCGATGTCGACCGATTATCTTCGGCAACGATATATTCAGTCGATTCGTATATTGAATTCATTTTAGAATTTTCTTTTTTAACATCAGAAATTCGTGAATCGAAACTACCCTCCATGTTTTTTTCCGATTCAACATCGATATTTTGATTAGATTTGTCCATTCGTCGAAAGTTTGATTCTTCCATCAAGTTGTATACTGCAACTAATAATGGTCGACGTAAATTTCATTAATAAAGATTCTCCCCGTATACTAGATATTTACTTACTCGATATTATTGATTTTTTTAATTTTTATTATAAAACTTCACCAGAATTTATTTATATATGGCTGTACTCACAATTTTGTTTTGGAATTTTAAAATTTTTGTTAAAATTCGACCTATTGGATAACGTTCGAGGAAAACTGGATTTTTTTTTTAAATCGACGCAGGGTTTTCCTAAAACTTCGTAACAAAATCTTTCGCTTAAGAAACTGCTTTCCGAAAGATTATCTTCAGAACAACGGTTAGGTAATTTTTTGTATCTAATTTTGTGATTGCAAAATGTAACTGACATTTTTCTGTAAAGTAATTGACACATGAGGGTACGCTCGCTAACTATCGAAAAATGTATCCGCTCGTTATTATTTTAAAGAAAGACAGAATATCAAATACGAGAATGTGAAATAAAGATAAACAATTAGTTGTATGACACACGAAGATACGTTCACTAACTGTCATATAAAAACTATCAGTTCTGTTACATCTTAAAAAGAGATAGAACATTAAATACGAAATTGTTAAACAAAGATAGACGATACGTGAAAGTATATTCACTAAGTGCGTACAGAACAATCGTTCTAACGACTATTAAAAAGAAATAGAATATCGAATACGGTAATGCGAAACAGAGATAGACGATTAGTTATGATATACGATTAGGTGTATATAAAATTACATATTATACATAAGAGTGGTATTAGTTGAGTTTTGACCACAAAACGTACCGTTAACCTCAAAAAAAGGGATATTTTGGTAAAGGAAAATAAAAAACAACGTAAAATAATTTTTAAAAATATATTTTGTAGTTTTACTTATATTTTAGGATAAAAACTTATACTTCGTGTGAAGAATTAAAATTAATTATGTCTTTAGGGTAGAAAGGTAAAAGTTAAATTGAAAGGGTAGGAAGTACTGTCAATGGACTGTCTGAATAGTTGGGCGTGTTGCCAGGAGGTGTCACCTTTACCTCCGGATACTATAGCTTCTACTGTTAATGTTTTTATGTCCATCAAATTGTCTAGTGACATTTTCGTTTCGCCTAAAATGAGGGAAAAAATATTTTGTTTTGAAAATTGCGGGAATTTACGTGATTTTTACATGTAAAAAAGAAATTACAATGAAAAAAATTTGCCCAAAATTTTTATTAAGAGAAAAAATGAATTTACGAAAATTCATAAAATGTGCAAATGTTTTTTTTTCAATTTTTTAAGGGCGAGATCTTTTTTTTGCATTACTTTATACATGAAAACAAAGTTACAGTGAAAAAAATGGTCCATAACCTTGAAATATGTACAAATTAAAATATTCTATGTGGGGGGCAAAAGACGTTAATAATTATTTAAGAAATTGATATTTCTGAGATTTTCATAAAAATTTAGTTTTTTTTTGTGAAAAAAATAGAATTTTTGAGATTTTATGATAAAACATCGAAAATTTGAAAAATTTTGTGAAAATGTTTTTTTTTGGCAATTTTTAAAGGCTGTGATTTTATTTTTAAATTCACGCGACTATTAGACATTAAAACGAAGTTACACTGAAAAAAATGGTTCATAACTTCGAAATATGTATTCAAATAGTGGGATTGAAAATTATTCAAAAATGTGATATTTTCAGATTTTTAAATTTTTTTTTGTAAAAAATTGAAGTTTTGAGATTTTATGTCAAAACATCGGAAATTTGAAAATTTTGATAGAAAATAAGTAGAAATAAAAAGTATTCAATTTGTGGGGCAAGAGACGTTGGAAACTATTTAAAAATTAATTATTTTCAAGATTTTTATGAAAATTTAGTTTTTTTGTAAAAAAATTAAGTTTTGAGATTTTATGGTAAAACATTGAAAATTTGAAAAATTTGGATAAAAATTTTTTTGCAATTTTTGAAAAGTACAATTTTTTTGAAATTCACGAGACTTTTACATATTAAAACAAAGTTACATTCAAAAAAATTCAATTCAATTTGGGGGGTACAAAACGTTGAAAATTATTTAAAAATCTTATATTTTTAAGATTTTTATAAAATTTAGTTTTTTTGTAAAAAAATTAAGTTTTGAGATTTTATGGTAAAACATTGGAAATTTGAAAAATTTGTATAAAAATTTTTTTGCAATTTTTGAAAAGTACAATTTTTTTGAAATTCACGAGACTTTTACATATTAAAACAAAGTTACACTCAAAAAAATTCAATTCAATTTGGGGGGTAGAAAACGTTGAAAATTATTTAAAAATTTTATATTTTTTAGATTTTTATAAGAATTAATTTTTTTTTTATATTTTTATAAGAATTAATTTTTTTTTGTAAAAAATTGAAGTTTTGAGATTTTATGTCAAAACATCGGAAATTTGAAAATTTTGATAGAAAATAAGTAGAAATAAAAAATATTCAATCTGTGGGGCAAGAGACGTTGAAAATTATTTAAAAATTAATTATTTTAAAGATTTTCATATAAATTTAGTTTTTTTGTAAAAAAATTAATTTTTGAGATTGGAAATTTGAAAAATTTGAATAAAATATTTTTCATATAATTTAAATTCCATATTAATACGCATTTTAATGAAAAAAAAAAAAGATTTTGTGTGCAAAAAGTGAAAAATCTCGAACAAATGATAATTAATTATATCGGAAATATAAAAAATGATCCTTAAAACGACAATTAAATAAAAAATAAATAGTTTACCTTTAGGAAGTGTTACCATATTGTCACCATACGAAATTTTAATGGTAACTAGACCGTTTTCGAACGTTTCGTGTCCAAATTCCAAACGTACATTGTCCAATTTCCTACCCGAACTATCGATTCGAAACACCCACCTAACCTTACCATCCAAAACACCATCTAAAATCAATAATTCGACAAAAACCCCCTTTTTTACATATATTTTGTTTTCAATTTTACCGTTTCTAGCCAAATAAACCATTTTCCAATCGTTCTCGATTTTCCTAAACATATTTTCGACCTCGTAAGCACCCAGGTTCCAATCATCGATTTCTAATGACGTGCCACTTTCGGTACCGCGTGTATATTTATTCAAAGCGCACGAATAACTAATCGATACAGTGTTGCCATTATTTTCCGACGGTTTTATTTCCCATACGTATTCAGACGATTTTCGCATTTCTCCTCTGGCCAATCGCCAACTTTCCGAACCGGAACTTCGTTGTCGTGAATCGCCTTCTTTCGATGTCCTGAAAACATTTTTTTATACGCGCCCTGTACGTTCAAAAACGATATTTCCTCACATTTTCGTTAAAAACGCTAAATCCGACAACGGTGCATAATGACATAAATACGAATCACGTTGACAGTTTTTTCAATCAAATCAGTAAAAAGCCAAAAAAATTCGAAAATCTACTGAAAAATCTATGGACTTGGCAACGCCGCTTGTGACTATTAAGATACAATTTATAGAAATTCGCATATCAATACGAAAAATCGGTAGACTTGGCAACGCCGATCCAGGTATAACATGTTAAAACTCTAGATCTAATGAAACATCACTAGATTTGGCAACATTTAACTATGTCATCGAAAATATCATCAGATTTTAACTGAGAATGATGAAAATTACAGATACAGATGTGGCAACGTTGCGTATAACATCGATATTGGTGAATTTCTCGATAAAATCAGTAGACTTGGCAACGTCGTTTTTTTTTTTATTTTAACGTTTAATTCGTAGATTTTCTGAACAATCGGTGGACATGGCAACGCTGCTTACGGTATAATATTTCGACTAAGTTTCCAACACGTTAAATCGGTAGTTAAATCAATAGATTTGACAACGTTGCATATAGCATCGGAATTGGTGAATCTCCTGAAAAACCAATAGATATGGCAACGTTGCACATAGAGTCGATATTTGTCAATTTACTGAAACGACGATGGATCCGACAACGCTGCTTATGGTATGAAATTTCACTTGAGATTCAGTTTATCAGAATTAGAGAGATCGAAGTCGACGTATTGACAGATGGTGTGTCAAATCGGTAGGATTACTGAAAAAAAGTAGACTCGGCAACCCCGATTCTGGTATAACACGTTAAATCGGTAGATTTACTGAACGAACGGTGGACGTGGCAACGCTGTTTATATACATATGGCATCGATATCGGTAGATTTGTCAACGTTGCATACGAAATCGATATCAGTTAATCTCCTGACAAATCAGTAGATATGGCAACGCTGCTTAGGGTATGACATTTCGACCGACATATTGACAGATACGTCAAATCGGTCGATCTAACGAAAAGAAAGTAGACTTGCCAACGCTCTAATTTGATCTACTAAAAAATACATATTCGGCAACGCCGCATATGACATTGGAAAATATCCTGAAAACAATCAGTTGAATTTGCAACGCTGCTTATATTTTGACACAGTTTATAAACTCGGAGAAATCAATTTTGTGATATTAATAATTAACACGTCAAATTGGTAGATCTACTGAAAAATAAATAGACTTGGCAATGCTGCGATAATAATATGATATTTTTATATTTATTATTATCGTGTATTTCACTCCGATCCGCTTCTCGATTAATAACTCTTAATGTGTTATTTATTGCAATTTTATTTTATCTAAATTATACAGTGTGATCCAAAAGTCGACTCACCCTTCGGATAAAAATTCCGCCAATTCCATAGCGTTCCTTTTGACGAGATACGCCTTCCTGTATATCGACAAATTTTTCTGCCTCTCGGTTCTAATTTTAAAAATTTCGTTCAAAAGTTGCGCCTCCGTACATTGTTTCCTCCTGCCGAGTACTTCCTGGTATTTAGTCGTATATCTCCAAGTGACGTCTTGGATATCGTCTACTGAGTAAGCCATGACGTAGGAGAGTTTCTTATTCCAACCGTTTTCGTACACCAAAGGAGTATCGAGGATATTTTCGCAAGGATCGCAATGCAACCAACGTTTTTGCGCTATTGAAAACACCTAACACAAAACATAAATCTACAGGGTGATTCATCATTTATATCATACTGATTCATACTTCGGTCCATACGTGGTCTTCTTCGTCGACGACGAATCTGGTATCCCACCCCATGGCGCGGCAACATAATGTAAATACGTCCGCCCATTCACCACATCTGCCCCGTCTCGTTTCCAAAAGGATATTTAGGTCGTTGTATCGCGGAAACGGCGTAAATTTTTGACATTTCGTACATTTATGCATCTGTCAAATGTCAACCAAAAATTTATACTGATTTATGGCTATAGTGCTATAATACGCACCTCTACACGGTCAGCGTACATATGAGGATTTGAAGTGACGTGGGACATTACAGTTTCGCCTCGGCAAAATTCGCAAGGTAAAGTATTTACCCAATCGAAAAAATCTTCTTTGAACCACCTCAATAATTCGTGAATTAACGTATCTTGTAAAGATATATTAGGTTCTGGTAAATGATCTGCGGATAGAGTTCAGTTAGAGAAAAACCTTGAGAATGAAGAATGAAATTTTATGATGTTTCCAGAATGGTACAAACTATAGATTTAGGACTTATTTAACACAAAAAATCAAATGTGATGTTTCTAAAATAGTAAACTAAAACAAATTTGATATATCCAGAATGGTATAAATTGTTGATTCAACATGAAGAATGAAATTTGATGTTTGAATTTTTAACAATAACTATTTTATTTCACAAGTTCTCCAAATCTTTTGAAGGAATTAGAAGGAAGCTAATATTGTGTGGATAAAAATCAAGTTAATTCGGATATTTTCATGGGTTTTTATGAAACCTATTACATTCTACTCGTTAAAAAGTGTCTCAATTTGCATCAACATCAAGAATTCAAATTTTAGTCAATAAAAACCACAAAATAAAACTCTCAAAAGCAATAAACTGTTGATATAGGATCTATTCAACTAAATATACAAGGTGATATTTTAAAAGAAGAAATCAGAAGAATATATCAATATTTCCAAGGGAAACAAAAATTATATACATATTTGACTGAATAATTATTTAATTCTGGCGAAAAATGCAATAAAAAAAGAAAATTGATAAATAGAGAACAAAACCTACTCACTTTTTTTACAATCCCAGTGAATGGCTCTCAATTTTTTTTGCGCATCTTCCTCTAATTGCCATATAGGCATTAAATCCAATATTCGTTTTTGCACTTGTTTATTTTCATACTTAATCATGTTAGCTGAATAGTTTTGTAATCTATATAACAACGAATTTGAATGAGTCTACGAAATAATTGAAATTATTGCCCGTTTAAATTTATGAAATGCACTTACTATTTCACGCTGTTTCTGTTTTGGATTCAAAGTTACGACCAATTTTCGAAATTCTTGAACACGATTTATAGGAATATCGATAGGCATTTCAAAATAGGCATCTTTCTGTAAAAAAAATATTCTAATTCACCTACTGGTTCATAAAAACGTACGAACATACTTCTTGAAAACCCATGATTGTTAATAACTCCTTTCCTCCATCCCTGCATAAAATTTTATTATTTATTGTCGGATTAGTTTTCTGTAACTTTCGGATTGTTTTATCTGTAGGATTTCCTAAAATGTTATCTGCAATTTTACACAATATCTTGATGGTTTCTTCACGTTTTTCCGCCGGATTTTGATAAAATTTCGCTAACACATCTTTCATATATTGACTCATTTTTATTAAAATATAGTCCACTGATACAACTTTAACCAGATAAGATACAAGCGCTTAACAAAAAATACACAAATCATCAACATTTATTTTTGACATTAATGTATTATTACAGGTTATGATGTTGTTAGTATTACAAACCACGTACGGTTACTTTTTGAAGCCAAACCATATCGATTATTATAAATGACACAAATAAGTGTATACGTTTTTTACGATTATTTTTTTAATTGTAGGTATTTTTAATGAAAACCAGTTTAAAATAACGTTTCGAAATATCTTAATAAAAGCCGAAGTATGTCGAAATGTCAATATCAAGAATAATCATGACTAAATTTATCAAGTGTAGTAATTGTGAATTTGTTCTTATATTTTTACAATAAAAAAACAACATATTATAATCGAGTTTTTATATAGATACAAATTGTGTTTAAAAAATTATCCTTAATGTATGACGTTATTACTTTAACCGTGATATTCATGTATATTTCCTAATACAGATTAAACGTCAATGTCAAATGTCACAATATATTGAAATATGTAAACTATATTATTTTTTTACGTGTAAGATTTGTAATTTAAAAATTTAATTGAATTAGTTATAATGATAAAAGCTATTCTAGTCTTTAATAATCATGGAAAACCGAGACTTTCGAAGTTTTATCAATATTTTGTAAGTTTTTCAGGTTAAATATGAGTAAAACGTTTATTTTTAACTACTTCTAGGCAGAGGATATGCAACAGCAAATAATAAAAGAAACATTTCAATTAGTTTCTAAAAGGGAAGATAATGTTTGTAATTTTTTAGAAGGCGGGAGGTATTTTCAAATTATATCCAATTTATTATCCAGATAAACCAAGTATTATTTTCAGCTTAATCGGTGGTAGCGATTACAAATTAATATACAGACATTACGCCACATTGTACTTCGTATTCTGCGTAGATTCCTCCGAAAGCGAATTGGGAATATTAGATCTAATTCAGGTGTTTGTCGAAACATTAGATAAATGTTTCGAGAACGTATGCGAATTAGATTTGATTTTCCACGTAGATAAAGTGCATTATATCCTCAACGAACTCGTAATGGGGGGAATGGTCTTGGAAACAAATATGACTGAAATTCTTACGCGGATTGAAGACCAAAACAAAATGGAAAAACAAGAGGTCAGTTTTAAACTTTATTATTATATCATATTTAATTAAATAACGTGCAAACGGACGTTTTTTTTAATATATATATATGATCTTTTTGTTTTTATTGATTTCCAGGCGGGTATAACCGCTGCTCCAGCGCGGGCTGTTTCGGCTGTTAAAAATATGAACATTCCTCAACAAATAAAAGATATAAAGTTACCCGATTTACCGCAGGCCATCAAAGACCTAAAATTCTGACCTCGATTAGGAACAGAATTCCAGAATGTTCATATTATACCGCCAGATTCTCGATCGCTTCTGGAAGAATCTTCTTCTGTTAAATATACTTGATATATATTGTATCTACAGGGTGTTTCTGATTTAGAAACGGGAATTTTCTCTTTGTTACACTATTTTGAAATGATTTTAGATTTTTTAATGTATCGATTGGTTTGATTACTTTTTTTATATATAATTTAATTATTTTTTTAGTTAAAATGTTTATAAATATATTATTAATTCAAGTTCATTGACTATTTATTTGAATTCCCCTGTAACTTTGGCATAAAGAACCTTTAGAAGTTGTCATACTTTTATCCCACCCTGTATCACGAGTCTATAAAATAATTTCGAATTTCGTCTATTAAAAGCAAATTTACGATTAGATTTGATAAAAAAACTTCCTAAAGACTCTGTAGACGATATAAATATGCAGGGTGTCCCAATTTCGTGACTAATGTTGTTACATCCTTTATTATAGATAATACATATTATTGAACTACTTAATTTATAAACTTTCCTGTATTTCGTATTGAATTTGAAATTTACCACACAATATCTAGGATGTAATAAACTTACCTGATATAAACTAAAGTAAATCTAACCTCGTCAAAGCTAAATGTAAACCTAACCTAAAGAGGGCTCAGGTAAACCTAACCTAATTGGAGTTAAAGTTAATCCAATCGAAGCCAAGTTAACAATCAAAGCTGAAGTAAACCGAAACTAATTGAAACTAATGTAAATCTAACCTAATCAAAGCTAAATGTATCTAAAATGAACGTTATCTTGTCTAACCTAAAGTAAATCTAACCAAATTGAAGGTAATGTAAATTCAACCAAATTGAAGCTAAAGTAAATCCAATCTAATTGAAGCTAATGTAAACATAACCTCGTCGACGCTAAAGTAAATCTGACCATATCGCAGCTAAAGTAAACGTAATCCAACCAAACCGGTTTCTTCTCATTTTAAACTAGCGAACCGAAAGTCAGTCAATCCAATTATCGATAAAACCGGAAGGAAGTACTAATTTCCTACACCTGGAACATCGATAAATGGGTTTTACGACCTCGAAAACGCTGAACTAACTTATTTTTATTACGATTCTAAACCGGACAAGTGTACAGTATAGATTTTTGTACATTTCTTCAAGTTTGTCCATTTTTTCTTACTAAAAGTTTATTAAATACCGGGCGAATCACCTAAAATATTCAATTACAAAAACTTGTTAATAAATTTCAACAATAATAACAAATTTTCAAACTAAAAAATAACATTTCAATTTTTTTTTTCGCCCCGTAGAAATAATATACGACGGATTGTATCAATACTGTATACGGTATTAAAAGACCTTTCGAATTAGGTATTAAAAGACCCACTTCTTAATTAAAATTCAATGAAAAATCAACTCAATTGTCTATAAAATTTTAGACTCACTCTGTATATAAATATGGATTATTTTATACAGAATATTGAAGTTCTTTATTTTCAATTTTGACAAATGTAGATTTTCTGATATTTCGGCATTAATTTCGTATACACTATATATGAAAAATAGCAGAATTTATAAGTACGTTTGTAACATAAATTTGTTTGGTCATCTGTATATTATTTAGAGGCATTCGAATAGAAAAAAATTCACGATTTTCGTCAATAATTATTCATATTTCATACTCGTATTTACAAAACGGACACTTTCAATACAGAAAATATACGAAAATAGAAATTATAAAAAAATAATACAGACACACGAAACGACAATTAGGTTATTTCCACATGCTACAAGAAATGAAATAATAAACAATGCGGTAATACGCGTGCGCCGTCGAATTCAGGGCTCGGGTCAGTTTGGGAATTGCCGTCGATAAGGAAGGACGCGTCCAAAAGTTCGGGCAGTAAAATATTTCTATTGGATTTTTGGTTGATGGTTGATAATTATGAAAAAAATTTCGTTTGGTAAGTCAATATTTATGATAAAAATTATAAAATGTATCTTTGGAATGGAAAATTTCGATGTTTTTCGTGATTTCCAGCGAGTTTTCCTCGGAAATTTCCTCGTATTGAGTTAGATTCAAGTGAATTTTGAGGTTTTGTATATTTTTTTGTAGAAAAAAAACCGAAATTTTCAATTATATTCTTGCTGCTAGAAAGTCATTCGTTAATTTTTTGTTATCAACTAAATTTACGCCCTTTTGAACTATTTGTATTTTAATTTTGTTTATTATATAATCAGAAATGATTTTGAAAAATTGATTTGAAAAAAAAAATAGAAAAAATCGATTTAATAATAAAAATTGTCAACTGTTTGTTTTGAATGTCAAATTTCGATGTTTTTCGTGATTTCCAGTGAGTTTTCCTCGAAAATTTCCTCGTATTGAGGTGAATTTTGAGGTTTTATTTATTTTTTTTGTAAAAAAAAACGAAATTTTCAATTATATTTAATATATATTATTATATATTAGATTCTAGTGAATTTTGAATTTTTGAACATTTTTTTCGTTTATTTCAAATTTTCGGAAATTAACAAAAAATGAAAAAAACCATTTTTGATATCTTATAATTCGATTTTTATAATAACTATTTAGTTAAAATATTTTTTTATAATAATATGAACCTTATAACGACTATTTATTTACAATAAATCATTTTTTTTAACCTCGTATATATAAAATTCCAGAAATATAAATCGTAATTAATTAGAAGCATCTTTTTTTTCTAGAATTAAATTTAAAAAATATCCCAATTCATATAATTACAAGGTTCTATACGGTGTTTAAAAAATAACTTGATAGTTTGGAAAAACCAATTATTTAAATGAGAAAAAGTTTTTCCAGACTCCAAAATAATCTGTTAATAGTTAATAGTATATGTTTTAATTGTTTTTTATCAATTAATTTACACTTTAGTCAGTTTTTTTTGGGAAAAAATCGAAAATATTGGAAAAAATGTTAATTTTTTTTATTTTTGAAGTCTAATTTACTTGGGAATGAAAGCGGACAGACCATTTTTAACTCAAATCAATCTATAGTTACCCCTGAGTGCAATTGGAGACTAATAGCTCGAAAAAAACAGGGAAAATACCGGAAATATTGGTGGAAATGACAAATTTTTATAAGTTTCGAAAGCAATACGTTGAAAAAAGACTAATTTACTTGGGAATGAAAGCGGACAGACCATTTTTAACTCAAATCAATCTATAGTTACCCCTGAGTGCAATTGGAGACTAATAGCTCGAAAAAAACAGGGAAAATACCGGAAATATTGGTGGAAATGACAAATTTTTATAAGTTTCGAAAGCAATACGTTGAAAAAAGACTAATTTACTTGGGAATGAAAGCGGACAGACCATTTTTAACTCAAATCAATCTATAGTTACCCCTGAGTGCAATTGGAGACTAATAGCTCGAAAAAAACAGGGAAAATACCGGAAATATTGGTGGAAATGACAAATTTTTATAAGTTTCGAAAGCAATACGTTGAAAAAAGACTAATTTACTTGGGAATGAAAGCGGACAGACCATTTTTAACTCAAATCAATCTATAGTTACCCCTGAGTGCAATTGGAGACTAATAGCTCGAAAAAAACAGGGAAAATACCGGAAATATTGGTGGAAATGACAAATTTTTATAAGTTTCGAAAGCAATACGTTGAAAAAAGACTAATTTACTTGGGAATGAAAGCGGACAGACCATTTTCAACTCAAATCAATCTATAGTTACCCCTGAGTGCAATTGGAGACTAATAGCTCGAAAAAAACAGGGAAAATACCGGAAATATTGGTGGAAATGACAAATTTTTATAAGTTTCGAAAGCAATACGTTGAAAAAAGACTAATTTACTTGGGAATGAAAGCGGACAGACCATTTTTAACTCAAATCAATCTATAGTTACCCCTGAGTGTAATAGGGAACAAATAGATTGAAGAAACAGGAAAAAAACTGGAAATATTGGTGGAAATGACACTTTTTTATAAGTTTCGAAAGCAATATGTCCAAAAAAGGCTAATTTACTTGGGAATGGAAGCAGACAGACCTTTTTTAACTCAAATCAATCTATAATTACCCCTGAGTGCAATTGGGGACAAATAGATTGAAGAAACAGGAAAAAAACTGGAAATATTGTTGGAAATGACAAATTTTTATAAGTTTCGAAAGCAATATGTCCAAAAAAAACTAATTTACTTGGGAATGAAAACAGACAGACCTTTTTTAACTCAAATCAATCTATAGTTACCCCTGAGTGCAATTGGGGACAAAAATATTTAGAAAATAGAAAAAAAAAATGAAAATATTTGGCTTTTTTGAATAGTGGCATGAATAAATCTCTTTTTAGTCGACAAAATGTTTGTGTAATTCCGACTGTAGGAGGATTGTTTGGATTTGGGGATGTTTGGTGAAAATTGAAGCGATTTTGGAGAAAGACTAAATTTGTTGTGGTGGTCAAAAACTTTTGACCGCTAGTGTAAATGAAAATTCAACAGCACGGAATGTTCCTACAACACTTTCGCTACCCTGGTTATTACAATCATGAAAGCGAAATTACAAGTTCCTTGACTCGAGACGAATTTAAATTAACCAAGTTTCGCATGTCAAAAACTGAATTTGATAATTTGATAAGCAGAAAACGCTTGTAGACACGATCAAATAAACAGAAACACGAACTTTAAAATATCATTGAATTATAAATGAGTGAACAGGACCGGAATAAATTACATTTACACAAATTGATTCAATAAGATTAAATTAGTGGAATATAACAAACTAAACATGAAATTAACCAGCTATATATATATCGATAAATCGAGTGTAGTGACCTTCTACGAGAGTTTTTGAAAATTTAGCGAAATAAGACTTTTTTGACTGTAATAATTTGTATTATTTTCTAGAATTGTTGTTGTTACCAATTAATAACCAGGACGAATACAAGGTAATAATAATTAGTCGACTTTCACGGACATTTAATTGGTGACAGTCTTTTCAAATCAATACATTTCGAAATTTTCTTTGTCATAATCTACAGGGTGGTATAAATAACGTTAAAACACTCTATAATACAAAGAAGAAACATTTAGTGAACCCCCGGTATTGTTTCAGATTTATATTTTCGTCCATTCGTGAAAAAGGAGTATGATTTTGAAAAGACGGCCGGGTTTTAAGTGTACCATGAATTTTTTGGTAAAATTTTGTGCTTCGAGCTGAATACTTATGATATCAAATGAAAAATGGCTGATCACGATCCGTTCGACGACGAGGTGAGTTTCAAATTTAATTTTTCGAGAAAACATCCTTCCAACAAGGTATTTAATATTTCCTAAAAGACAAATGATCAATTTTATAGCAAAAGCCAGTCTCTAAAGACCAAAGACAGCTTACTTTAGTAGAAGAAAATTTTTAAAAGACAAATGACAATTAGTTTTTATAAAAGACAATCTTTACAACAAAAGAGTTTAGTTTTTGCGTATTTTTTTGAAGATTCTAATTCAAATTCCATGATTATTTCGACAGCTAGTGTCCAGTAACACAAACCAAAGAAACTGGAGGGGAATTCTCATTGCTCTGTTGGTGATAGTCGTCGTATTGGCGTTAATAGTAACATCTGTAGTACTATTAACTCCTCCCGACGATGGACCCAGGATAAAAGGAAACAGATTTCAATTAGACGACATCTTGGGTCGAGATTTTCAACCCTTGAAGTTCAACGGAACGTGGATATCAGGTGAGTTCATGATAGAAAAGAATAGAAAAGAAAAGGGTAAAAGGTCGAGGCAATTTATGAATTTCCCTCGCCATTGCCAAATATATTCGGGGCTATTTTGAATCACTTAAAAGAGCAAGTTGACTACTGAGTCTGTTATAATGAAAGATAATTTTTGTCAAGCAAAAACGAGGACAAAAGTGTTCAAAAGAAGATGATAACTACTTGAGGAGTTTATTTCCATTACCCAGTTCCTTGCCATTTGATACAATGATTAGAGTAGCATCCTTGGTGACCAGATTTAATTCACAGGACTTATTTTTATAGGAGCGCAGAGAAAATAAATTGATTTAATTACACCAAGTAGAAGAAATTCCAAAAAAATATATTTAAATGTAAATTTTTCTCTATTTCAGATGACGAAATTATTTTCAGAGACCATTATGGGGGTATAAGCATTTTGAATGCTTTCAATCTTACAATTAGAACAATTATGTCAAATCAAACGTTTGTAAGTATTAATTTGACTAAAAACGAGCCGAAACATTAGTTGAAATGTTTTTTTTTTTTTCATTAAGTTGCGGTTGAACCCCACACGTTTCCAATTATCCCCTGATCAGAAGTACCTGTTGTTAGCGACCAACGTACAAAAGCTCTTCAGACATTCTTATTTGGCTCAATACAGTATCTACGACGTACAAAGTGGGTAAGTATTGAGAAAAAAAACTATTCCGTCTTATACCTAGCTTTAATAAAGCAACCCTTTGTTTTATACTCATAATTAAATTTTCCAGCAACAGAAATTTAGAGTTTGTTGTTTTTCCAACTTCGCCTTGTGTTGTTTTTAATTTGAATGCAAATATATTATCATCTGCACCAATCTCGAGCTCTAATAAAAGCGAAACTTTTTGTTTGTATACTTAAATTAAAAAAATTGAGAAAAGCTTTGATTAAAAGTTAGATAAAGAAAATAAAGGTTCGCTTTAACGCTCATTAAAACACTTTAAATTCATTTATCATACTGTTTTATGTACTTAAAGGTGTTTAAACGACTGCTTTTTCTCGTCGATTTCAAATCAAAATTACTTACATTTTTTTATACAAATCGATAATTTTGAAACTCCTTATATAATATTTGTTCATAAAAAATCCATTTAATACATATTTGAATGTAAAAAATTGTTTTTACTCACCTTTAAATGGAAATAACAGAGGATGCGATAAAAAGAACAATGTTAGGTTAGGATTCACAAAAAGATTAAAATATTGCTGTTAGATATACTTTTATAACACTTTAACTACATAAACACTCTTATTAATAAGAAAATCAATTGTTTATAAGGTTTTTTAATTTATTACACTTTTTAATCACTTTAACGACGCACTTATTCACATAGTTTTTACAATTTTCTCACAGCAAATGATTCATATCGAACAGTTTGAAATTTTCACGCACTGTAAATTATTTTGAAAAATGTTACTACATATTTCTTTAATTAAACAATAAAAAATTACTTATCCGCGTTTAAAATCGTTGCAAACGGTAATATTCGGTTTTTTGAAAGTGGTAGCTTTCAAATGAAATAATAACAACGTTGCCAGATTTCTTTTTACAACTCAATTAAGTTACGTAAATTCCTCATACCATTTAAGAATAATAAAAACGATATTTTCAATAATGTTTTTGTTATTAATTAATTAATTTCAGTGAAAACAAAATTTCTTAGAATAATTATTAGAATATTCGTTAGATATATAATTTCTTTCGATTCTGACAACGCTGAATCGAAATTAATCACTAGAATTCAATTGATGACTATCGGTATCTCTTTTTAACTTTACGGGGGAATAATAAGGTATTTATAGAACGTATGTCGTTATTTAATGATTTTGGTAACGAGAATATCTCTCTAGTGGCTATTTGTGAAACTAATTTTCGACAGATGATTTTACCGGTAAAAAACAGAACGTTTTGTTTATTGTTTTTTGAATATTATTGCAAATTTTCACTATGATTTTATTAACAAATATTTTTGAGAAGAAGTGAAAAAAAAAATATTAGGTTACGTCTTCATGATAAACAGTGAAATGTTAATGTGTGTTGGTAAAAATTCGTCGAAGTTAAGCGTCTCTTTTCAACTTCACAATTTACTGCCGAACGTGATTATGCACTTACAGTTGGATGTAATATGGTCACTACAAACCTAAAGGTGTAAAATTGAAATTCTGTTGAACGTAAAAATTACTTTTATTTTAAAATAGTTTTATGACCATTAAAACATTTTCTTAGGTTGCTATCAGCATGGAAATACAACAGAAAATTTTTTATATTTTCATATTGCAGCAATGATTTTTCACTTCGGCCAATACCACAAGATGACGATCATCCCTTTTTATTATTGGCGCAATGGGCGCCGAAAGGACACGCGTTAGTTATGGTGAAGGATTACAATATATTTTATAGGAAAACGCCGACGTCTCACATGGGTTATAAGGTAACCCATACGGCGGTACCAGGAGTGGTCAGTCACGGGGTTCCGGATTGGTTATATGAAGGTAAATACAATTCGTCTTGATATATTTTTTTCATTGTATAATTGTGGTGTATGTGACATTAACAAAAATCGTTTTAGTAATAAACAGTGTGAGTCATTTGTATTAACAGGATGTCTAGTTGGTATACTTTTCAAAAATTATTTTACTTTTGAATGTGACTAATGACTATAACATAAAATTATCTACAGGCATACAGGGTGTTCCGAAAATCGAGTAAAGACGTTCGATTTAACAAAATTTCTTGTATTCGTTTATCACTTTTGAGACATCCTGTATGGGGGTGAATAAATCACATACAGGATGTCCCTCAAATGAAAAATAAGGCGTTTGTTTTGGGAAAATGGTATGTTTGACAAGTTTATTTATTTTTGAGACATCCCATGTATTGATTTTAATAATTTTACATACAGATTGTCTCAAAAATGAAAAATAAGCGTATCGTTCTGGAAAAATCATATATCTAACAGGGTTACTCTATTTTGAGACATCCTTTATTGAGGTGCATGAATTTACATACAGGATGTCCCTCAAATGAAAAATAAGGCGTTCGTCTTGGGAAAATGGTATGTTTGACAAGTTTATTTATTTTTGAGACATCCTGTATCGATGTTAATAATTTTACATACAGGTTGTCTCAAAAATGAAAAACAGGACGTTTGATCAGGAAAAATAGTATATTTGACAGGTTGAACTATTTTTCAGACATTCTGTATGACTGTTGATATTTAAAGGTACAGGATGTCCCAAAAATCAAATACAGAACGTTCGATTGAAATAAAATCGTATATTTAACAGATGGTTTAATAAATTTCGAGACATCCTTCTATTGATGTAAATAATTTTTTATAAAGAATGTCCCAAAAATCGAAAACATTGATTTAGAAAAGTAAAGTAGCGTTTTTCGACTCGATAATCTACTTTTGGGACATACTGTATATTTTTTCTGCTTAGTTGGGTTCCCTACACGTATTAATCCGTTTTAGATTTGTTTATAACCTTACAGGATGTCCCAAAATTGAATATATTGAATTTCGTTTAAAAAGAATCGTTTTTCGACTCGTTTATCTACTTTTAGGACATACTGTATATTCGTCCTGCTTAGTTGGGTTATCTACACGTATTAATCCGTTCTAAATTTGTTTATAACTTTACAGGATGTCCCAAAATTAAATATATTGAATTTCGTTTGAAAAGAATCGTTTTTCGACTCGTTTATCCACTTTTGGGACATACTGTATATTTGTCCTGCTTAGTTGGGTTCCCTGCACGTATTAATCCGTTTAAGATTTGTTTATAACTTTACAGGATGTCCCAAAATTAAATATATTGAATTTCGTTTGAAAAGTAGCGTTTTTCGACTCTTTTATCTACTTTCGGGACATACTGTATATTCGTCCTGCTTAGTTGGGCTCTCTACACGTATTAATCCGTTCTAAATTTGTTTATAACTTTACAGGATGTCCCAAAATTAAATATATTGAATTTCGTTTAAAAAGAATCGTTTTTCGACTCGTTTATCTACTTTTAGGACATACTGTATATTCGTCCTGCTTAGTTGGGTTCCCTGCACGTATTAATCCGTTCTAAATTTGTTTATAACTTTACAGGATGTCCCAAAATTAAATATATTGAATTTCGTTTAAAAAGAATCGTTTTTCGACTCGTTTATCTACTTTTAGGACATACTGTATATTCGTCCTGCTTAGTTGGGTTCCCTGCACGTATTAATCCGTTTTAGATTTGTTTATAACTTTACAGGATGTCCCAAAATTGAATATATTGAATTTCGTTTAAAAAGAATCGTTTTTCGACTCGTTTATCTACTTTTAGGACATACTGTATATTCGTCCTGCTTAGTTGGGTTCCCTGCACGTATTAATCCGTTCTAAATTTGTTTATAACTTTACAGGATGTCCCAAAATTAAATATATTGAATTTCGTTTAAAAAGAATCGTTTTTCGACTCGTTTATCTACTTTTGGGACATACTGTATATTTGTCCTGCTTAGTTGGGTTATCTACACGTATTAATCCGTTCTAGATTTGTTTATAACTTTACAGGATGTCCCAAAATTGAATATATTGAATTTCGTTTTAAAAGAATCGTTTTTCGACTCGTTTATCTACTTTTAGGACATACTGTATATTCGTCCTGCTTAGTTGGGTTCCCTGCACGTATTAATCCGTTCTAAATTTGTTTATAACCTCACAGGATGTCCCAAAATTAAATATATTGAATTTCGTTTAAAAAGAATCGTTTTTCGACTCGTTTATCTACTTTTGGGACATACTGTATATTTGTCCTGCTTAGTTGGGTTATCTACACGTATTAATCCGTTCTAAATTTGTTTATAACTTTACAGGATGTCCCAAAATTGAATATATTGAATTTCGTTTAAAAAGTAGCGTTTATCGACTCGTTTATCCACTTTTGGGACATACTGTATATTCGTCCTGCTTATTTGGATTCCCAACACGTATTAATCCGTTCTAAATTTGTTTATAACCTCACAGGATGTCCCAAAATTAAATATATTGAATTTCGTTTGAAAATAATCGTTTTTCGACTCGTTTATCTACTTTCGGGACATACTGTATATTCGTCCTGCTTAGTTGGGCTCTCTACACGTATTAATCCGTTCTAAATTTGTTTATAACCTTACAGGATGTCCCAAAATTGAATATATTGAATTTCGTTTTAAAAGAATCGTTTTTCGACTCGTTTATCTACTTTTGGGACATACTGTATATTCGTCCTGCTTAGTTGGGTTATCTACACGTATTAATCCGTTCTAAATTTGTTTATAACCTTACAGGATGTCCCAAAATTAAATATATTGAATTTCGTTTTAAAAGAATCGTTTTTCGACTCGTTTATCTACTTTTGGGACATACTGTATATTCGTCCTGCTTAGTTGGGTTATCTACACGTATTAATCCGTTCTAGATTTGTTTATAACCTTACAGGATGTCCCAAAATTAAATATATTGAATTTCGTTTTAAAAGAATCGTTTTTCGACTCGTTTATCCACTTTCGGGACATACTGTATATTCGTCCTGCTTAGTTGGGCTCTCTACACGTATTAATCCGTTCTAAATTTGTTTATAACCTTACAGGATGTCCCAAAATTAAATATATTGAATTTCGTTTTAAAAGAATCGTTTTTCGACTCGTTTATCCACTTTTAGGACATACTGTATATTCGTCCTGCTTAGTTGGGTTATCTACACGTATTAATCCGTTCTAGATTTGTTTATAACCTTACAGGATGTCCCAAAATTAAATATATTGAATTTCGTTTGAAAAGTAGCGTTTTTCGACTCGTTTATCTATTTTTGGGACATACTGTATATTCGTACCGCTTATTTGGATTCCCAACACTTATTAATCCGTTCTAAATTTGTTTATAACCTTACAGGATGTCCCAAAATTAAATATATTGAATTTCGTTTAAAAAGAATCGTTTTTCGACTCGTTTATCTACTTTCGGGACATACTGTATATTCGTCCTGCTTAGTTGGGTTATCTACACGTATTAATCCGTTCTAAATTTGTTTATAACCTTACAGGATGTCCCAAAATTAAATATATTGAATTTCGTTTAAAAAGAATCGTTTTTCGACTCGTTTATCCACTTTTGGGACATACTGTATATTCGTCCTGCTTATTTGGATTCCCAACACGTATTAATCCGTTCTAAATTTGTTTATAACCTTACAGGATGTCCCAAAATTGAATATATTGAATTCCGTTTGAAAAGAATCGTTTTTCGACTCGTTTATCTACTTTTAGGACATACTGTATATTCGTCCTGCTTAGTTGGGTTATCTACACGTATTAATCCGTTCTAAATTTGTTTATAACTTTACAGGATGTCCCTAAATTAAATATATTGAATTTCGTTTGAAAAGTAGCGTTTATCGACTCGTTTATCCACTTTTGGGACATACTGTATATTCGTCCTGCTTATTTGGATTCCCAACACGTATTAATCCGTTCTAAATTTGTTTATAACCTCACAGGATGTCCCAAAATTAAATATATTGAATTTCGTTTTAAAAGAATCGTTTTTCGACTCGTTTATCTACTTTTGGGACATACTGTATATTCGTCCTGCTTAGTTGGGTTATCTACACGTATTAATCCGTTCTAGATTTGTTTATAACCTTACAGGATGTCCCAAAATTAAATATATTGAATTTCGTTTTAAAAGAATCGTTTTTCGACTCGTTTATCCACTTTTAGGACATACTGTATATTCGTCCTGCTTAGTTGGGTTATCTACACGTATTAATCCGTTCTAGATTTGTTTATAACCTTACAGGATGTCCCAAAATTAAATATATTGAATTTCGTTTGAAAAGTAGCGTTTTTCGACTCGTTTATCTATTTTTGGGACATACTGTATATTCGTACCGCTTATTTGGATTCCCAACACTTATTAATCCGTTCTAAATTTGTTTATAACCTTACAGGATGTCCCAAAATTAAATATATTGAATTTCGTTTAAAAAGAATCGTTTTTCGACTCGTTTATCTACTTTCGGGACATACTGTATATTCGTCCTGCTTAGTTGGGTTATCTACACGTATTAATCCGTTCTAAATTTGTTTATAACCTTACAGGATGTCCCAAAATTAAATATATTGAATTTCGTTTAAAAAGAATCGTTTTTCGACTCGTTTATCCACTTTTGGGACATACTGTATATTCGTCCTGCTTATTTGGATTCCCAACACGTATTAATCCGTTCTAAATTTGTTTATAACCTTACAGGATGTCCCAAAATTGAATATATTGAATTCCGTTTGAAAAGAATCGTTTTTCGACTCGTTTATCTACTTTTAGGACATACTGTATATTCGTCCTGCTTAGTTGGGTTATCTACACGTATTAATCCGTTCTAAATTTGTTTATAACTTTACAGGATGTCCCTAAATTAAATATATTGAATTTCGTTTGAAAAGTAGCGTTTATCGACTCGTTTATCCACTTTTGGGACATACTGTATATTCGTCCTGCTTATTTGGATTCCCAACACGTATTAATCCGTTCTAAATTTGTTTATAACCTCACAGGATGTCCCAAAATTAAATATATTGAATTTCGTTTGAAAATAATCGTTTTTCGACTCGTTTATCTACTTTCGGGACATACTGTATATTCGTCCTGCTTAGTTGGGCTCTCTACACGTATTAATCCGTTCTAAATTTGTTTATAACCTTACAGGATGTCCCAAAATTGAATATATTGAATTTCGTTTTAAAAGAATCGTTTTTCGACTCGTTTATCTACTTTTGGGACATACTGTATATTCGTCCTGCTTAGTTGGGTTATCTACACGTATTAATCCGTTCTAAATTTGTTTATAACCTTACAGGATGTCCCAAAATTAAATATATTGAATTTCGTTTTAAAAGAATCGTTTTTCGACTCGTTTATCCACTTTTGGGACATACAGTATATTTTTTCTGCTTAGTTGGGTTCCCTACACGTATTAATCCGTTCTAAATTTGTTTATAACCTCACAGGATGTCCCAAAATTAAATATATTGAATTTCGTTTTAAAAGAATCGTTTTTCGACTCGTTTATCTACTTTTGGGACATACTGTATATTTGTCCTGCTTAGTTGGGTTCCCTGCACGTATTAATCCGTTTTAGATTTGTTTATAACTTTACAGGATGTCCCAAAATTAAATAAATTGAATTTCGTTTAAAAAGAATCGTTTTTCGACTCGTTTATCTACTTTCGGGACATACTGTATATTCGTACCGCTTAGTTGCGTTCACTTTTCCCCCGTAATGTGGCGTTTGCTCGCATATTCACGCATTTGTCGACCATTCTAGACTGTTCCGATTGTGTTCGAGGAATCAACGATAAAAAATTCGTTGTTTCAGAGGAAATTCTCGGTAGCAATTCCGCCGTATGGATGTCCTCCGACGGTATGTTGATGGTATTCGCCTCGTTTAACGATAGTTTGGTGGAAGAACTAAGATTTCCTTGGTACGGTTCCGGATTATATCCGGATATTAGATCGCTGAGGTACCCGAAACCGGGTACCAGAAATCCTCAAGTCGTACTAACCGTTGCCGATCTCGCCGATACGTCTAATATCAAAATGAAACCCGTTTCGCCGCCCACCGTTATAGCGCGCAGGTATTCCAACGACGTTTTTCGATTTCGAGTTTTGTATTTTCCATTTTTTTTTTGTTTTTTTTTCGAAATTGCAGCGACCACTACTTCACCGCCGTCACGTGGATAAGTTCGACGGAAATCAGCGTGGTCTGGTTGAATCGTCCCCAAAACTTATCGGTAATAACCATTTGCTCGAGTCCTAAATGGGACTGTAGAGAGGTGGGTATTAAAGTGTCATTTACCGAATAACCTGGACGTCCTGTATATTGACGTGGTGTTTTAGACGCAGCGCATCACGAACGACGGTCACGGTTGGGTGGATATGGGCGACAGTCCCGTATTCGGGACGGATAGTTCGAAATATATCACGATAGCTCCAGTCAGGGACGGGGCGGCGGGAAATTTTCGACACGCCGTCGCCGTTAATATTCCGAAACGTCGTTTTATACCTCTGACTCACGGAAGATTCGAAATTTCGAGGATACTCACTTGGGATCATTCGAATGATGTTATGTGAGTATTATCTTTTAACCGGAAAATTTGACAATATTTGGAATATCTTTTAAATTCCAATCTGGATCGTAAAAAATGTTTTCACATTCGCAAATTCAAATTAAATCTATTTATTCATTACTTTATTACTCAATTTCTTTATTTATATCGTTTTAATCATTTACGTATTCATTCAATTATTTATTTAATTATTTATTCAATTTTTCAATCATCAATCCACTTATTTATTTAACCATTCACTTATTTTCTCATTTATTGATTTATTTATTCATTATTTCATTTATTCATTTATCATTCAATTTATTTATTTATATCTTCACTTATTTTCTTAATCATTTACGTATTTATTTAATTATTTATTCAATTTTTCAATCATCAATCCACTTATTTATTTAACCATTCACTTATTTTCTCATTTATTGATTTATTTATTCATTATTTCATTTATTCATTTATTATTCAATTTATTTAATTATTTATTCAATTTTTCAATCATCAATCCACTTATTTATTCAACCATTGACTTATTTTCTCATTTATTGATTTATTTATTCATTATTCCATTTATTCATTTATTATTCAATTTATTTATTTATATCTTCACTTATTTTCTTAATCATTTGCGTATTTATTTAATTATTTATTCAATTTTTCAATCATCAATCCACTTATTTATTTAACCATTGACTTATTTTCTCATTTATTGATTATTCAATTTATTTATTTATATCCTCACTTACTTTTTTAATCATTTACGTATTCATTCAATTATTTATTTAATTATTTATCCAATTTTTCAACCATCAATCCACTTATTTATTCAACCATTCACTTATTTTATCATTTATTGCTTTATTTATTCATTATTTCATTTATTCATTTATTATTCAATTTATTTATTTATATCTTCACTTATTTTCTTAATCATTTGCGTATTTATTTAATCATTTATTCAATTTTTCAACCATCAATCCACTTATTTATTTAACCATTGACTTATTTTCTCATTTATTGATTTCTTTGATCACTTATTTATTCATTTACTTATTTAATCATTTATTTATTCATTCTTCAATCGATCTATCTATTTATAAATTTATTTAAACATCTATTCATTTATTTCTTTGATCACTTATTTATTCAATTATTTATTTATTCATTTATTCATTCACTTATTTATCTCCTTCGAAATGGACCGAAAAAAAAAAATGATTCCAGATATTTCCTGGGAATCCCCGAAGGAAAACCGGGTCAATTGCATCTGTACAGGGTAGCATCGGTACCGCCTAGAACGGGCGCTTCCTTACCCCCTCCCGTATGCTTGACGTGCGCGAAAGAACCCGCGCCGACCCAACCGCCGTTCATATCTCTCGACGAGAATATCTACAGGGTGAAAACGAGCGGTTGGGACGAGGAGGACGAGGACGTCGTTCTCACCACTCCGCCAACGAGACGGCGTAGAAGAAAACAGAAAGCCGTCGATAAGGAACCGCCTTGTTTGTACCACAACGCGATATTCAGTCCGAATTCCGCTTATTACGTATTGGAATGTTTGGGGCCCGGTATACCGACGAGCGCGTTGTACAAAACTGGTATGCCGAAATCGAAGCTGTTGATGTGGCTTCAGAATAACACGGAATTAAGGGAGAGGGTGGAAGATATGGCGATGCCGCAGATGAGGACGTTTCCGGTGCACATATCCGGAGGGTGAGTATTTTTTACGTCGATAGATGGAGATACCGATTTAGTATCATTAATATTTATTAATAATTAGAGCGAATCGGAGCTGGAAAATTCGTATTTTGAGTGAATTACAGTTGGGAAAGTCGCTTTCGACAAATTTGGAATAGGAAAATTCGTTTTCTAATAACTTTGAGTTGGAAAAGTGGTTTTTGAAAAAGTTAGAGCTGGGAAATTAGTTTTTGGAGAAAATTTGAGTTGGAAAAGTCGTTTTTGAGGAGGTTGGAATGTAAAAGTGGCTTTCTGAACAAATTAGAGTTGGAGTAGACGCTTTCGACAAAATTGGAGTAGGAAAATTCGTTTTCTAATAACTTTGAGTTGGAAAAGAAGTTTCTGAAAAAGTTTGAGCTGGGAAATTAGTTTTTGGAGAAAATTTGAGTTGGAAAAGTCGTTTTTGAGGAGGTTTGAGTTGAAGAAATAATTTTTTGACAAAATTACAGGTCGAGAATCTATTTTTTAGAAAACTTGTCGTTTCTGAAAATAAAGGAACTGGAAAAATCGTTTTTGAGAAGGTTTTAGTTGAAGATATCGTGCTCTGACCGAATTAGAGTTGAAAAATTCATTTCTCCGCGAAATTTGAGTCGGAAAAGTAGATTTTGAGAAATTTAGAACGTGAAAGTGGTTTTTTGACAAAATTAGAGTTTGAGTAGTCGCTTACGACAAAATTGGAGTGGGAGAATTCGTTTACTAAAAACTTTGAGTTGGAAAAGTGGTTTTTGAAAAAGTTAGAGCTTGGAGATTAGTTTTTGGAGAAAATTTGAGTTGGAAAAATCGTTTTTGAGGAGATTGGAGTGTGAAAGTGGCTTTCTGAACAAATTAGAGTTGGAGCAGTCGCTTTCGACAAAATTGGAGTAGGAAAATTCGTTTACTAAAAATTTTGAGTTGGAAAAATGGTTTTTGAGAACGTTTGAATTGAAAAAGTCGTTTTCTGACAGATTTTCAATTGGAAAATTCGTTTTTTTGAAACTTTGGGTTGAAAAATGGCTTTTGAGAAAGTTGGTGTTGGAAAATCGGCTTTTAGAGTTGGGAACGTCGTTTTTGAGAAAGTTGAAGTTGGGAAATTAGTTTTTGGAGAAAATTTGAGTTGGGAAAGTCGTTTTCTGACAGATTTTGAATTGGAAAATTCGTTTTTTTGAAACTTTGGGTTTAAAAATGGCTTTTGAGAAAGTTGGTGTTGCAAAATCGGCTTTTAGAGTTGGGAAAGTCGTTTTTGAGAAAGTTGAAGTTGGGAAATTAGTTTTTGGAGAAAATTTGAGTTGGGAAAGTCGTTTTCTGACAGATTTTGAATTGGAAAATTCGTTTTTTTGAAACTTTGGGTTTAAAAATGGCTTTTGAGAAAGTTGGTGTTGGAAAATCGGCTTTTAGAGTTGGGAAAGTCGTTTTTGAGAAATTTGAAGCTGGGAAATTTGTTTTTGAGGAAAACTAGAGTTGGAAAGTCGTTTTTGAGGCTGAAGATGAAAAAATCGTTTTTCAACATAAATAGAATTGTTTATTAACAAAATTAGAGTTGGAAAAGTCGTTTTTTGACAGAATTAGAGTTGGAGAATTCGCTATCGATTAAATTTATCGTAAAATTTGAATTGGAAAACGCATTTCTGACAAATTTGGAGCTGGAAAATTCGTTTTTGACAAATTTGGAGCTGGAAAATTCGTTTTTAACAAATTTGGTGTTAGAAAATTCGTTGTTGGAGTTGGAGAAGTTGTTTTTTCGCGTAACTGGAGTTGGAAAAATAGTTTTTGAGAAAGTTGTGGTTGGAGATGTCGATTTTGGAGAAATTTAAAGTTGAAAAAGTCGTTTTTTGCAACATTAGAGTTGGAAAAGCCTTTGTTGAGAAAATTGGACTGTGAAAATTCGTATTTAGAGAATATTATAGCTAGAGAAATCGCTTTTCACAAAATTGTTGTTGGAAAATTAATTTTCTAAAAGCTTAGAGCTGGATAAGTGGCTTTTGAAAAAGTTGAGGTTGGAAAATTCGATTTTGGAGAAAATTATAGTTGAAAAAGTTGTTTTTTGAGAAAGCTGGAGTTTGAAAAATCTTTTTTGGGTAAAATTAGAGTAGGCAAACCCTTTTTTGATAAAGTTAAAGTTGGAGAAGCGGCTTTTGACAAAATTGGAGTTCTAAAATTCATTTAGTAGAAACTTTTAATTCGAAAAGGGATTTTTGAGAAAGTTAGAGACTGGAAAATTGATTTTTGAGGAAAATTAGTGTTATAAAAGTCCGTTTTTTCGCAAAATTTGAGTTGGAGGAGGAAAAGTCGCTTTAATCCTTCAATTACACCGACTAGTATGGAAACCACCCCATTTATCAACATGCAATCATCGCTTCCGGGGTTTTTGCCGCACCGGTAACGTTTCGGCTGGTGTAAAAACGCCCTTATCATTACCCGCTAATGGGAAAATGCCCATGAAAACCAATTATTCATTAACATATGATCAAGCCTTCATCTCCAGCGGCGTATTTGCGGTACCGGCGCCGTATCGGTTGGTGTAAACACACCCTTATTCGATAACTGCCTCAAACCATATTTTTCTCCAAAATTTATCGATCAATAATGTTTTTTTTTGACTTGATTCTCAGTTATCAAGCCCAAATTCGTCTTCATCTGCCTCCGGGGCTACGAGAAGACGAAATAACCAGATACCCTTTGATAGTTCAAGTATACGGTGCACCGGGTAGTCAATTGGTAACCGAAAGATGGCGGGTTGATTGGAACACTTATTTAGCGGGAAACAAGGATTATATTGTGGCCCAAATAGACGGCAGGGGTACCGGCGGTCAAGGACATAGGATACTACACAAAGTTTATTATAAATTGGGATCCTTAGAAGTGGCGGATCAGCTGGAAGTTACGGAGTAAGTTCGTTTTTGGGGCGGGAGGGGTCGTAGTTTCGGGTTTTATTGATGTTTGTTTTCTTCGGCAGGTACTTGAGGGACACGCAGCATTTTATCGATAAACGACGCGTCGCCGTTTGGGGCTGGAGCTACGGGGGATTCGTGGCGGCATTGGCTTTAGCTAGTCCCAAGAAAGTTTTTCGATGTGCCGTAGCCGTGTCCCCTGTAACTAATTGGAAATTATACGGTAATTGTCTTTATTTCAATGATTTTTTTTTTCATTTTTCATCCAATTAGGGATTGTTCGACTAAATATGTGGCGGTCGAGCCGAGCCGCTCGGCGCGAACATTCGTTGAATTTTCAATTAAGCTCTGACAATAACTTTGTTTGACTTTGGACATGGAAAACGCATTTTTTCAACGGAAAGATACCTGGAAAAACATATTTAAATGAATTAGGATTTTTTTGACAACATTTAGACTTGGAATAGTCATTTATTGACTTGTGACTAATATATTTTTTTAATGTAGACTTGGAAAAACTATTTTCTGATTAATTTTCGACTCTAGTTTCATTTTTTCTTGAAGATTTTGACTTTGAAAAGCCATTTCTGTTCAAATTCCGCTTGGAAGTCATTTTTACGAGAAATTTTTTTTGTCTTTTAGTGCAAATTCGACTTTCGAGTAATATTTTTGACAAATTATGACCTGGAAAAGCCGTTTCTGTCGAAATTTGACTCTGGAGTCATTTTTTTGAAAAATTTTGACTGTGGAGTCATTTTTTTGAAAGATTTTGACTTGGAACAATCATTTCTCTCCAAATTCGACTTTGGGCTCATTTTTTTTGACAAATTTTGATTTTGGAATGATTTTTTTGACAAATTTTGACCTGGAAAAGCCGTTTCTGTCGAAATTCGACTCTGGAGTCATTTTTTTGAAAAATTTTGACTGTGGAGTCATTTTTTTGAAAGATTTTGACTTGGAACAATCATTTCTCTCCAAATTCGACTTTGGGCTCATTTTTTTTGACAAATTTTGATTTTGGAATGATTTTTTTGACAAATTTTGACCTGGAAATGCCGTTTATGTCGAAATTCGACTCTGGAGTCATTTTTTTGAAAGATTTTGACTGTGGAGTTATTTTTTTGAAAGATTTAGACTTGGAAAAGTCATTTCTGTCCAAATTCGACTTTGGGGTCATTTTTTTTGGCAAATTTTGACCTGGAAAAGCCGTTTATGTCGAAATTCGACTTTGGAGCCATTTTTTTGACAAATTTTGATTTTGGAATGATTTTTTTGACAAATTTTGACCTGGAAAAGCCGTTTCTGTCGAAATACGACTCGGGAGTCATTTTTTTAGAAGATTTTGACTTTGAAGTTATTTTTTTTGAAAGATTTAGACTTGGAAAAGTCCTTTCTGTCCAAATTCGACTTTGGGGTCATTTTTTTTGACAAATTTTGATTTTGGAATGATTTTTTTGACAAATTTTGACCTGGTAAAGCCGTTTCTGTCGAAATACGACTCGGGAGTCATTTTTTTAGAAGATTTTGATTTTGAAGTTATTTTTTTTGAAAGATTTAGACTTGGAAAAGTCCTTTCTGTCCAAATTCGACTTTGGGGTCATTTTTTTTGACAAATTTTGATTTTGGAATGATTTTTTTGACAAATTTTGACCTGGAAAAGCCGTTTCTGTCGAAATTCGACTCTGGAGTCATTTTTTGGGAGATTTCAGCTTTGGGAGTTATTTTTTTTGAAAGATTTAGACTTGGAAAAGTCATTTCTGTTCAAATTCGACTTTGGGGTAATTTTTTTTGACAAATTTCGATTTTGGAATAATTTTTTTGACAAATTTTTACTTAGGTAAGCTATTTTTATCAAAATTCGACTCTAGAGTCATTTTTTTGCCAAAATTGGACTTGAAATAAACCATTTTAATGGACATAATTGGATCTAAACCATGTTTTCCAAAATTCATCTTAAAAAAGGTCCATAAAAACCGTTGTTGCACAAATTTAGACTTGAAAAAGCCAAATTTCACTCGGAAAAGTCTTTTTTGGACACACAAGGATCTCGGAAAAAGAATTTTCAAGTAGACATTAGACGTGGAAAATCATATCATCGATAATCAATGACATAAACATTTTATTATCGATATTATCAATGTTTGAGTCACGAAAAGTGGCGAAATTAGTCGATTTTGATCGGTTTTAATCGATTTTAATTGAATTTGATCGATTTTGATCGGTTTTAATTGAATTTGATCGGTTTTGATCGATTTTAATTGAATTTGATTGAATTTTAATCGATTTTAATTGAATTTGATCGATTTTAATCGATTTTAATTGAATTTGATCGGTTTTGATCGGTTTTAATTGAATTTGATTGAATTTTGATCGGTTTTAATTGAATTTCATTGAATTTTGATCGGTTTTAATTGAGTTTGATCGATTTTGATCGATTTTTATTGAATTTGATCGATTTTAATTGAATTTGATCGATTTTATTCGATTTTAATTGAATTTGATCGATTTTGATCGGTTTTGATCGATTTTAATCGATTTTGATCGATTTTCCATTAGATTCGGCGTACACGGAAAGATTCATGGGTCTACCGAACGTAACCGACAATTACAAAGGTTACGAAGAAGCGGACGTGAGCAAAAAAGCGGAACAGCTAAAAGACAAAATGTTCTATTTGATACACGGTACCGCCGACGATAACGTCCACCTACAACAATCGATGGCGCTGGTTAGGGCACTGTCGGAAGCCGGAACGCTCTTCAGACAACAGGTGACGCGCCCGTGCGACTATAAACTTCAGCTCGAACGATTTTTTTTTTTTTTTTTTGTTATTTTCCAGATCTACCCCGACGAAAGTCACAATCTTGGCGGCGTGAAGCGACATCTCTACGAAAGTATGGGGGATTTTTTGGAGGACTGTTTCAGGAAGCAAGTACCGCCGGAATTCAAAGCCGGTTTGAGGAATTACGCGGATTAGGGGACGAAGAAGAGGAAGCGTTCCGGGATCGGAATGTGATTCAAGTGCCAAATTTTCGAATGCCGATCAGTCAAAATGTCGTAACGGGATCGCGAAGATATCGACTTTACCCCGTATACGGTGGTAACGTGATTTACGACGTTGTTCGGGGCAACGTTTGGCAACGTCGGAATTTCGTTTACGTCTATGGTACGAGGTGGAGAGTTGGTATATTTCGATCGCGCCCCGTATAATTAATTTATGAATTTTGCGGCGGGGAATTTTTTTATCGTTTTATCCGACTCAGATTTGGGAAAACTTTTTGTTTTTTTGTTTTTGGGCGAATTGGGCTTGGAAAAGTCGACAAAAAAGTGATATGGAAAAAAGTTTAGGTCTGGAGGGACGATTTTTTGGGGGAAATTACGATTTTGTGGCGAGGAAAAGTCATTTTTTGGGAAAATCGTTTTTGGATTATTGTTTTTGTCGAAAGTTGATCGTTTTTTGACGATTTTAGACTCGGAAAATTCATTTTTAGACTGAAATTAAAGCTTTAATCGTTGTAGTTCGAATAAGATTTGACGAAAACCTTTTTTAAACGAAATTATACATTTGAAGGCCTTTTTTTTGGAAAATTTATGAGTCGAAAAACATTTATAGATTATATTAAACCGTTAAATTCCATATTTTGGTTTTTAGATCTATAATTCAACCTTGAAATTTGTTTTTAGACGAAATAAGACCTTTAAAGGTGTTTTTAGACGAAATTAGACCTTTAAATCCCATATTTTGGTGTTTTTAGATCTATAATTCAACCTTGAAATTTGTTTTTAGACGAAATAAGACCTTTAAAGGTGTTTTTAGATGAAATTAGACCTTTAAATCCCATATTTTGGTGTTTTTGGATCTATAATTCAACCTTGAAATTTGTTTTTAGACGAAATTAGACCTTTAAATCTCATATTTTGGTGTTTTTTGATCTAATTTAACCTTGAAATTTGTTTTTAGACGAAATAAGACCTTTAAAGGTGTTTTTAGAAGAAATTAGACCTTTAAATCCCATATTTTGGTGTTTTTGGATCTATAATTCAACCTTGAAATTTGTTTTTAGACGAAATTAGACCTTTAACTCTCATATTTTGGTGTTTTTTGATCTAATTTAACCTTGAAATTTGTTTTTAGACGAAATAAGACCTTTAAAGGTGTTTTTAGATGAAATTAGACCTTTAAAGGTGTTTTTAGACGAAATAAGACCTTTAAAGGTGTTTTTAGATGAAATTAGACCTTTAAAGGTGTTTTTAGACGAAATTAGACCTTTAAATCCCATATTTTGGTGTTTTTGGATCTATAATTCAACCTTGAAATTTGTTTTTAGACGAAATTAGACCTTTAAAGGTGTTTTTAGACGAAGTTGGACCTTTAAATCCCATATTTTGGTGATTTAGATCTAATTCAACCTTGAAATTTGTTTTTAGACGAAATTAGACCTTTAAAATTGTTTCTTGACTATTTTAGACTTGAAAAAAGTTACTTTTAGGCAAAAATTAGGTCTTCAAAATCGTTTTGGACTAAATTGAACTTGAGGGAAGCCATGCTTAGGAAGAAATTTGAAATCGAAACTTTTTTTCTGAAAAAATTACCCTTTTTGCCACCATTAGATGAATTTTGCCGAAAACCTTACTGGAAATGCCATTTTTGAACAAAATTGTGGACGGAAAAGAATTTTTTCGACAAAATTACATTTTGAAAACCCTTTTTGCCCCTATTAGATGAATTTTGCGGAAAATACTTCTGGAAACAATAATTTTTCAACAAAATTAAACTCGGAAAAGAATTTTTTTCGGCAAAATTCCATTTTGAAAACCCTTTTTGCTACCATCAGATGAATTTTGCCGAAAACATTAACTGGAAATGCCATTTTTTGGACAAAATTGTGGACGGAAAAGAATTTTTTTCGACAAAATTCCACTTTGAAAACACTTTTTGCCACCATTAGATGAATTTTGCCGAAAACCTTAACTGGAAATGCCATTTTTGGACAAAATTGTGGACGGAAAAGAATTTTTTCGACAAAATTCCACGTTGAAAACCCTTATTGCCACCATTAGATGAATTTTGCCGAAAACCTTAACTGGAAATGCCATTTTTTGGACAAAAATTGTGGACGGAAAAGATTTTTTTCGACAAAATTCCACTTTGAAAACACTTTTTTGCCACCATTAGATGAATTTTGCCGAAAACCTTAACTGGAAATGCCATTTTTGGACAAAATTGTGGACGGAAAAGAATTTTTTCGACAAAATTCCACGTTGAAAACCCTTTTTGCCACCATTAGATGAATTTTGCCGAAAACCTTAACTGGAAATGCCATTTTTGGACAAAATTGTGGACGGAAAAGAATTTTTTCGACAAAATTCCACGTTGAAAACCCTTTTTGCCACCATTAGATGAATTTTGCCGAAAACCTTAATTGGAAATGCCATTTTTGGACAAAATTGTGGACGGAAAAGAATTTTTTCGACAAAATTCCACGTTGAAAACCCCTTATTGCCACCATTAGATGAATTTTGCCGAAAACCTTAACTGGAAATGCCATTTTTTGGACAAAATTGTGGACGGAAAAGAATTTTTTCGACAAAATTCCACGTTGAAAACCCTTATTGCCACCATTAGATGAATTTTGCCGAAAACCTTAACTGGAAATGCCATTTTTGGACAAAATTGTGGACGGAAAAGAATTTTTTCGACCAAATTTCACTTTGAAAACCCTTTTTGCCCCTATTAGATGAATTTTGCGGAAAACCTTAACTGGAAATGCCATTTTTGGACAAAATTGTGGACGGAAAAGAATTTTTTCGACAAAAATTCCACGTTGAAAACCCTTTTTGCCACCATTAGATGAATTTTTGCCGAAAACCTTAACTGGAAATGCCATTTTTGGACAAAATTGTGGACGGAAAAGAATTTTTTCGACAAAATTCCACGTTGAAAACCCTTTTTTGCCACCATTAGATGAATTTTGCCGAAAACCTTAACTGGAAATGCCATTTTTTGGACAAAATTGTGGACGGAAAAGAATTTTTTTCGACAAAATTCCACGTTGAAAACCCTTTTTGCCACCATTAGATGAATTTTGCCGAAAACCTTAATTGGAAATGCCATTTTTGGACAAAATTGTGGACGGAAAAGAATTTTTTTCGACAAAATTTCCACGTTGAAAACCCTTATTGCCACCATTAGATGAATTTTGCCGAAAACCTTAACTGGAAATGCCATTTTTGGACAAAATTGTGGACGGAAAAGAATTTTTTCGACAAAATTCCACGTTGAAAACCCTTATTGCCACCATTAGATGAATTTTGCCGAAAACCTTAACTGGAAATGCCATTTTTGGACAAAATTGTGGACGGAAAAGAATTTTTTTCGACCAAATTTCACTTTGAAAAACCCTTTTTGCCCCTATTAGATGAATTTTGCGGAAAATTCTTCTGGAAACAATAATTTTTCAACAAAATTAAACTCGGAAAAGAATTTTTTCGACAAAATTCCACGTTGAAAACCCTTTTTTGCCACCATTAGATGAATTTTGCCGAAAACCTTAATTGGAAATGCCATTTTTGGACAAAATTGTGGGCGGAAAAGAATTTTTTCGACAAAATTCCACGTTGAAAACCCTTTTTTGCCACCATTAGATGAATTTTGCCGAAAACCTTAATTGGAAATGCCATTTTTTGGACAAAAATTGTGGACGGAAAAGAATTTTTTCGACAAAAATTCCACGTTGAAAACCCTTATTGCCACCATTAGATGAATTTTGCCGAAAACCTTAACTGGAAATGCCATTTTTGGACAAAATTGTGGACGGAAAAGAATTTTTTCGACAAAATTCCACGTTGAAAACCCTTTTTGCCACCATTAGATGAATTTTGCCGAAAACCTTAATTGGAAATGCCATTTTTGGACAAAATTGTGGACGGAAAAGAATTTTTTCGACAAAATTCCACGTTGAAAACCCTTATTGCCACCATTAGATGAATTTTGCCGAAAACCTTAACTGGTAATGCCATTTTTGGACAAAATTGTGGACGGAAAAGAATTTTTTCGACAAAATTCCACGTTGAAAACACTTTTTGCCACCATTAGATGAATTTTGCCGAAAACCTTAACTGGAAATGCCATTTTTGGACAAAATTGTGGACGGAAAAGAATTTTTTCGACCAAATTTCACTTTGAAAACCCTTTTTGCCCCTATTAGATGAATTTTGCGGAAAACCTTAACTGGAAATGCCATTTTTGGACAAAATTGTGGACGGAAAAGAATTTTTTCGACAAAATTCCACGTTGAAAACCCTTTTTGCCACCATTAGATGAATTTTGCCGAAAACCTTAACTGGAAATGCCATTTTTGGACAAAATTGTGGACGGAAAAGAATTTTTTCGACAAAATTCCACGTTGAAAACCCTTATTGCCACCATTAGATGAATTTTGCCGAAAACCTTAACTGGAAATGCCATTTTTGGACAAAATTGTGGACGGAAAAGAATTTTTTCGACCAAATTTCACTTTGAAAACCCTTTTTGCCCCTATTAGATGAATTTTGCGGAAAACCTTAACTGGAAATGCCATTTTTGGACAAAATTGTGGACGGAAAAGAATTTTTTCGACAAAATTCCACGTTGAAAACCCTTTTTGCCACCATTAGATGAATTTTGCCGAAAACCTTAACTGGAAATGCCATTTTTGGACAAAATTGTGGACGGAAAAGAATTTTTTCGACAAAATTCCACGTTGAAAACCCTTTTTGCCCCTATTAGATGAATTTTGCGGAAAACCTTAACTGGAAATGCCATTTTTGGACAAAATTGTGGACGGAAAAGAATTTTTTCGACAAAATTCCACGTTGAAAACCCTTTTTGCCACCATTAGATGAATTTTGCCGAAAACCTTAACTGGAAATGCCATTTTTGGACAAAATTGTGGACGGAAAAGAATTTTTTCGACAAAATTCCACGTTGAAAACCCTTTTTGCCACCATTAGATGAATTTTGCCGAAAACCTTAATTGGAAATGCCATTTTTGGACAAAATTGTGGACGGAAAAGAATTTTTTCGACAAAATTCCACGTTGAAAACCCTTATTGCCACCATTAGATGAATTTTGCCGAAAACCTTAACTGGAAATGCCATTTTTGGACAAAATTGTGGACGGAAAAGAATTTTTTCGACAAAATTCCACGTTGAAAACCCTTATTGCCACCATTAGATGAATTTTGCCGAAAACCTTAACTGGAAATGCCATTTTTGGACGAAATTGTGGACGGAAAAGAATTTTTTCGACCAAATTTCACTTTGAAAACCCTTTTTGCCCCTATTAGATGAATTTGCGGAAAATTCTTCTGGAAACAATAATTTTTCAACAAAATTAAACTCGGAAAAGAATTTTTTCGACAAAATTCCACGTTGAAAACCCTTTTTGCCACCATTAGATGAATTTTGCCGAAAACCTTAATTGGAAATGCCATTTTTGGACAAAATTGTGGGCGGAAAAGAATTTTTTCGACAAAATTCCACGTTGAAAACCCTTTTTGCCACCATTAGATGAATTTTGCCGAAAACCTTAATTGGAAATGCCATTTTTGGACAGAATTGTGGACGGAAAAGAATTTTTTCGGCAAAATTCCACATTGAAAACCCTTTTTGCCACCATTAGATGAATTTTGCCGAAAACCTTAACTGGAAATGCCATTTTTGGACAAAATTGTGCACGGAAAAGAATTTTTTCGGCAAAATTACACTTATTGGCACATTTAAATGAATTTAAGTCATTTTTGGGCAAAATTACAGTTTTGAAGGCATAATTTTTGTGGAGATTTGACTTTGAAAAGCCCCAATTTTAGTTAAATTATCGGATTTCTGGAATGTTCCGTTAGTCTGAGTCGGATAGCGATAAAATTCGAGGAGAAAATATGCGGAAATTGAAACAAATCGACGCGGCGCTGCATATCTCGAACAATTTTCATAATTAATAATTAATAAAAGAGAAAGCGTTTTCTTCTCATTTCTCTTTTTTTTTCTTTCGACTTTTCGAGTCACCTGTATATATGAAAATGTACTTTTGAGTTCTTGAAACGACCAAACAACCATTCGTAGATTTAAGATTATTAGTGAGAAGGTGGAATCTCGGTTGAATAATCATTTATCGAAAACAAAAAATTTATATTGACGATGAAGTCGATTCCGAAATGTTTTACGGAAAAATTTTAGTGGAAAAATCGATTTTTTACAAAATTTCATTGCGAAAAGCCTTCGTTTTGATTACGTTTGTGTTTTAAAGGCTTTTTGACCGCATTAGACTTTGAAAAGCCTATTTCCTGTTCATTTTAGAATTTTAAAAGCCTTTATAGACCTAATCACACGCTTTTCTCACCATATTAGAAATCGAAAACCCTTTTTTGATCATATTCGACGTTGAAAAGTCTTTATAACCACTTAGGACCTTTGAAAGTCCTTTCAAAACTCAGTTTTCAGCCCATTAGATGTTGAAAAGCCCTTTTCGGGTCGATTAAACATTGAAAATCCTGTTTTTGAGTCCATTAGACGTCCAAAAGTCCTTTTTGTGCCCATTAGACGTTGGAAAACCCTTTTCGGGTCGATTGAACATTGAAAATCCCGTTTTTGAGCCCATTAGACGTCCAAAAATCCTTTTTTGGACTCATTAGAAGTTGAAAAACCCTTTTCGGATTGATTGAACATTGAAAATTCCATTTTTGAGTCTATTAGACGTCCAAAAGTCCTTTTTGTGTCCATTAGATGTTGAAAAACCCTTTTCGGATTGATTGAACATTGAAAATCCCGTTTTTGAGCCCATTAGACGTCCAAAAATCCTTTTTTGGACTCATTAGAAGTTGAAAAACCCTTTTCGGATTGATTGAACATTGAAAATTCCATTTTTGAGTCTATTAGACGTCCAAAAGTCCTTTTTGTGTCCATTAGATGTTGAAAAACCCTTTTCGGATTGATTGAACATTGAAAATCCCATTTTTGAGTCTATTAGACGTCTAAAAGTCCTTTTTGTGTCCATTAGATGTTGAAAAACCCTTTTCGGATTGATTGAACATTGAAAATCCCGTTTTTGAGCCCTTTAGACGTCCAAAAATCCTTTTTTGGACTCATTAGAAGTTGAAAAACCCTTTTCGGATTGATTGAACATTGAAAATCCCATTTTTTAGTCTATTAGACGTCCAAAAGTCCTTTTTGTGTCCATTAGATGTTGAAAAACCCTTTTCGAATTGATTGAACATTGAAAATCCCGTTTTTGAGCCCATTAGACGTCCAAAAATCCTTTTTTGGACTCATTAGAAGTTGAAAAACCCTTTTCGGATTGATTGAACATTGAAAATTCCATTTTTGAGTCTATTAGACGTCCAAAAGTCCTTTTTGTGTCCATTAGATGTTGAAAAACCCTTTTCGGATTGATTGAACATTGAAAATCCCATTTTTGAGTCTATTAGACGTCTAAAAGTCCTTTTTGTGTCCATTAGATGTTGAAAAACCCTTTTCGGATTGATTGAACATTGAAAATCCCGTTTTTGAGCCCTTTAGACGTCCAAAAATCCTTTTTTGGACTCATTAGAAGTTGAAAAACCCTTTTCGGATTGATTGAACATTGAAAATCCCATTTTTTAGTCTATTAGACGTCCAAAAGTCCTTTTTGTGTCCATTAGATGTTGAAAAACCCTTTTCGAATTGATTGAACATTGAAAATCCCGTTTTTGAGCCCATTAGACGTCCAAAAATCCTTTTTTGGACTCATTAGAAGTTGAAAAACCCTTTTCGGATTGATTGAACATTGAAAATCCCGTTTTTGAGTCCTTTAGACGTCCAAAAATCCTTTTTTGGACTCATTAGAAGTTGAAAAACCCTTTTCGGATTGATTGAACATTGAAAATCCCATTTTTTAGTCTATTAGACGTCCAAAAGTCCTTTTTGTGTCCATTAGATGTTGAAAAACCCTTTTCGAATTGATTGAACATTGAAAATCCCGTTTTTGAGCCCATTAGACGTCCAAAAATCCTTTTTTGGACTCATTAGAAGTTGAAAAACCCTTTTCGGATTGATTGAACATTGAAAATCCCATTTTTTAGTCTATTAGACGTCCAAAAGTCCTTTTTGTGTCCATTAGATGTTGAAAAACCCTTTTCGAATTGATTGAACATTGAAAATCCCGTTTTTGAGCCCATTAGACGTCCAAAAATCCTTTTTTGGACTCATTAGAAGTTGAAAAACCCTTTTCGGATTGATTGAACATTGAAAATCCCATTTTTTAGTCTATTAGACGTCCAAAAGTCCTTTTTGTGTCCATTAGATGTTGAAAAACCCTTTTCGAATTGATTGAACATTGAAAATCCCGTTTTTGAGCCCATTAGACGTCCAAAAATCCTTTTTTGGACTCATTAGAAGTTGAAAAACCCTTTTCGGATTGATTGAACATTGAAAATTCCATTTTTGAGTCTATTAGACGTCCAAAAGTCCTTTTTGTGTCCATTAGATGTTGAAAAACCCTTTTCGAATTGATTGAACATTGAAAATCCCGTTTTTGAGCCCATTAGACGTTGAAAAACCCTTTTTTAAGCCCATTTGACATTCAAACAGTCCTTTTTTGGTCTAATTAGATGTTCAAAAGTCCTTTTTTGACCATATTACACTTTGAAAAGCCATTTTACGATCGAAGCAAACATGTAAAAGGCTTTTTTCACTCGAAAAAACCTATTTTGGATAAAATTGGACTTGGAAAAGTCATTTTTGGCCGATCTGATCTATTTTTTCACAAAATAAAACTCACACAAGTCACTTATGAACTAAATTCGTTTCGGAAAAGTCATTTTTTGACTATATTATACTTGGAAAAGCTATTCTTGACGAAACTAGATAAGGAAAAGCACTTTTTCGTCAGATTAGACTGGAAAGAGCCATTTTTTGACCAAAACTGACGTTGAAAAGACCAAATTACTTCCAAACCAATTGATAAATACCAAATCTACCAAGATCCCATCGATATTTTTAAATATATTCGAAAATAATCAATAATTAAGATTTAGAACAGAAAAAAAAAACAAAATATATTCAAACACATCTCATTTCACGATCGCTACACCCAAACTCACATCAACGCAACGTTTCGTCCACCGATTTACCATCTTCAGAGGCGTAAATTCAATTTTAATCGGTCTCTGAAGACGAAAACGCGCTGATCGAAACGTCGCGACGGTGCGAGTGTCGACGCAGCCGTAGTTACGAACCATCATCAACAAAATCCAACGTAGAAATAGAGTATAGAGCCGATATAAATAGAACTAGAGCTTATAAATTGACGCTCCTCCATTAGATTTTCCATAATTTAGTATTGGGAAAATTTTTATCGAAATTTATATATTTTCTCCGCTCTAATTTCCACGGAAGTGTTTTTTTCCAACATAATTTTCCATTACCGAATGTGTGTATATAGGGTGTTCTGTAAAAATGTACCGTCGAGTCGACGGAGTGACGTCATCCAATTTCGTTGGTAGTCGTGTGACGTCGCTTTCCGGTGTTGTCGGCTTTTATTTTTGTTATAATTAGGTAACGTATTTTCGGAAAGAACGAGATCCCCGTTTAATTCCAATAATTTATTGGAGAAATGTCGGTAATAATAATTTTGTTTCAATACATCACCTTATGTTTTAGTGTGATAAAACTTTTTAATACATTTTTTTTTTAATTCAACTACAGGATGAAAAGTACAACGTGGCAACGATGTAAAACGTCTACCATATTCAAGTCTTGTGATAAAAGTCATGAATTGCGGCTTTGCCGGCTTTATCTGTTTGTAAAAGTTATTTGGAAAAATTACTTTGGGATTTTATATATTTCATTGTGATAATTTTTCATTATCTAGATGAGAAAATAATTTTTTTTCGAATTATTTTTTTAATTACAAATTTTGAATCGAAATTTTATTGAGAAATAATTTAAATAAGGGAATAATTTCAGTGAACTTGGCAACGATGTGAAACATCCATCTTGTATACGAACTTATATTGCGTGTTTGCCGGTTTTATTTGTCATTTAAAATGTAAGAATAAACAAAACTTTCTACAATCGATTTATTTCCTATAACACTCGGTTTAAATCAAAATTTCATTAAAATCCTTTTTTATCTAATAAACGTGGCAACGATGTGAAATATTTTATCATCTTTGCAAGCTAATGCGCCTTTGCCGGTTTTATCTGCTTCTAAAAACGATTCAGTACATTTTTATAAATTCGATTTTGTTTATTTTAAAATGATAATTTTAAAATATATAATTAAAAAAAAAACTTTTTTATCGATTTATTTTTCATATCACTCGATTTGGATCGAAATTTTATTAAAAACTATTTTTATCTGAAAAGTAATTTTTATATTAAGGAATTTAAAAAGAACGTGGCAACGTCTCAATCTTTCTTCATTGCGTTATAAGTAGCAGTGGCACAGTAATAAAAACAAGTCGCCATTTTGGGTTCGCGATGCGTGTACGTTTGATTTATTCCTGTTTGAAATTCTGTCTTTTTCCAGAATTTTGTGAAAAATATGAAAATGTGGATGTGTAGTTTAAAAAAATGTTTTTTTAGTCTGGATCATGTCTTCTGGTGAGTTTTTTCTATGTCAAATGAGCTGGCATTCTTATCAAACATCATTCCATAGCATGCTTAATTGATCTTATTGTATTTTGTTGAGCTCGTTTTTGTCCTAGTTAATTCTAGTTTCTAGTTAATTCATTTTTGAGTAGATTTTTGCATTGGTTCCATTCTTTTTCTATCGTTAAAATACTTTCTCAAGTTTTCCTCGAGTTTTGTAAACAAGCTTTGTTTTCACTAACATTTTTACTTTGATTTTCGTATTTCTTGGGGTCGTTTTTGTTCTAAAAACTTACTTGACTTAATTTTACAGTCGATTTTGGCAAAGATCAAATTATATTTCCATCCTTTTGGTATTTTTGACAATGTTACTCGTTTCTTTGACTGAATTCTCGTTTCCTCGGTGATTTTAGAAAGTTTTTAATATTTCTTAGGGTCTTTTTTGTCCCAAATTTCTACCTGATCTTTTATTAGGGTCGGTTTCGGCAGGAGATAAATTATTTCTCACTTCTTATAATATTTTTTCCCTATTTCTCGTTTCTTGGAATATTTCAGGTCATTTTTGGTATTCCTTGGGATATTTTATGTCCTAAATTCCTACTTGACTAATTTTTAGAACCGATTTTGATAAAATCGTAATTACTTTTCACTCTTTACAGTATTTTTTGACAATATTACTCGTTTCCTGGACCGAATCCTCGTTTACCTGGGTGATTTAGCACGTTTTTTTGGGTCTCAAATTCCTACTTGACTAGCTCAGTCGATTTTAACAAGGTTTCCATTATTTCTTACTTCTTATATTATTTTTCAACCATTTCTCGTTTTTTGGAATATTTTAGTGCATTTTTTGTTTTCTTGTGCTTACTTTTATCCTAAATCCTACGTGACTAATTTTTAGAGTCAATTTTGGCTTCACTTCACACAAAAATTATCAAAAAAAATTTTTTACTCTTATTTATTTAACAATATTTTATAAAAAAACTATTTTAATCTAAGAATAATTTTAATATGAAATTATGATAAACACGGCAACGTTGTAATATCTCTTCATAGAAACTTGATGTTCACGCAACAAAATTCAGTCGCCATTTTGGGTTCATTGAACGTGTGTGTGTTGTTGTTTTTTAAAACACAGTTTTTTTCACATGTTGTGAAACATATGAATAATAGTGATACGTGAATGTGATTTAAAAAAAAATAGTTTCTACTTAATCTGGATTAACCATTTCTTATTGTGAGTTTTTTTAGGTTAAGATATATATCGTCTTCGTTAGTGAATTAGGCACTAATTTCAAATTACCTCTTTCAAATTCATTTTAAAGCATCAAATATCAATTGAATAGCTTACTATAGTAAAAACCTCAAAGAAAAATCAACATTAAAAGAAAAACGCTGTAAAAAATTGGGTACGATCATTGTTGTATTTTTCATAATCATTAATTTAAAAATTATGTTTTTTTTTATGAAACTGAAAGTACTAAACGAATATAAATATGTAGTTTTTAAGATTTACCTTAATATTATACCAGGTGTATTAAAAAAGCAGGGATACTTGTTATTTTTTCTATTATAACTTTAATTTACTGATGGTAGAGACGTAGACAACTTTCATATTCACAAATTTCCGATTTATTTTCATATTTGTTATAAATATATAAAACAATCACGTATTATATATGTATCAGTATATTTGCTGATAATAAATTGAGTTTGGTTTCATAACCTCACAATGTGGACGTAAATGATTAAGTAAATCCCGGTACACTTCGGTAAGGAAAATTATGATAATAATGTTTATAATATTTATTTAGACAAACTTTTAAGAAAAATGAAAATTGTAGTTGCCTAGTTCTAGGACTGAATATACGTAGATTGTTTCAAAATATGTACATAGTTCTATTTAAATGAATCTAATAAAACGAATATAAATTAGGCGGCTTGCCAACTGTACGAGGTCAAATCAAAAAACATTTTTACAGCTGAACTACTTTTTTTATTCGTTTTAAATGAATTGATACCCGAACATTGATACAACATCAATGTTAAGTCTTCAAGATAGGGTCGGTTGGAAATATTTTTATTTCAAACATAACCTAAATGTTTGTTTTAACATTTGTGCGAAGAATACGATTTTTTTTTCACAACTTGAATTATGTGGATTCATTTCAATAGAAAACTACCTCGACCACTAATCTGGAATGAATTTGATGTTTTTTGATTTGACCTCACTTTCCATCTTTCATTTCTACAGTCAACCAAAGTAGTTGTATAGACGAGGGTCCAAAATCTGTTCTATTTTTCCAAAATATGCACGTTGTTAATAAACTTATAAGAATGAGTGAGAGAACTGTTCATCTATGAAGCAATAAATTTTTGTATTGTATCCATCCGGTATAAACTTTTTGTTATGTTCATATGGAAACAGCATGTTTGTCATGACAAAATATTTTCCATCCTGGATGTATTCAAACTAGTACAAGGTGTGATTTGGATAGTTTCCGAGGGGGACAATTATTAAAATGGTAAAAGGAATTGATAAAACAATGGACACGTCAAATATATGCTCATAAGATGGCAAAAAAAAACCAGAGGATGTAGATGATCATTTATCTACGATTGAGCGAGAAAAGTATTGAATCCAGGAAGAGGAGCTAACCAGAACCTCTTCAGATTCGTCCATGAGGTGGTTTGAAACGTTTCTGAAAGGGAAAAGTTTTCAAATGGAAGGAATTAGGTGGAAAAAAGATCAGAAATGTCTAAAGGAGTAGTGAAACTGCTTTCATGATCACAAAGATGAACCAAATGATGTCAATTTGTGATTTAACAAGAAAAGCATTCAATTGAGTCAAAGGAGCTAAAACGAACTCTTCAGACTCGTCCATGAGGTGGTTTGAAACGTTTCTGGAAGGGAAAAGTTTTCAAATGGAAGGAATTAGGTGGAAAAAAGATCAGAAATGTCTAAAGGAGTTGTGAAATTGCTTTCATGATCACAAAGATGAACCAAATGATGTCAATGATCCTTCATTTGTGATTTAACAAGAAAAGCATTCAATTGAGACAAAGGAGCTAAAACGAGCTCTTCAGATTCGTCCATGAGGTGGTTTGAAACGTTTCTGAGAGGAAAAAGTATTAAAATGGAAGGAATTAGGTGGAAAAAAGATCAGAAATGTCCAAAGGAGATGTGAAACTGCTTTGATGATCACAAAGATGAACCAAAGGATGTCAATGATCCTTTATTTGTGATTTAACAAGAAAAGCATTCAATTGTGACAAAGGAGCTAACCAGGAGCTCCTCAGATTCGCCCATGAGGTGGTTTGAGGTAGTTTCTGAGGGGGACAAGTATTCAAATGGAAGAAAATGGGAAAAAATGTAAAAATATTTCTATAGTTATAAGGAGGATGCAAAAAAAGTTAATGATCATTAAGGCCCTCCTACGAGGGGGTTTGGATAGTGTCCGAGAAAAAAAATATCAAAATAGAAGAAAAATAGTAAAGAAAGGCACGAACCGACTAATTTTTCTTAGAATCGCATATCTATATATATTTTTTTAATTCGAAAATATTTTTCATCCTGTTGGTAAATTCGAAAATATTTTTGTCTCCCAAACATGCTGATATTCCATACTGATGAAAAATTTTAGAAACAGAAGTCGCTGCAGGAATTGCGCTTACTGCTTTTATTCCCCCTATTTCATTTAAAATATCATAAAATCATCCCTTAATTTTTTCAAAAACCTTTTCCAGCGAACTCATTCTTTATAATATACTTAAAAAGAAAACTTGTTAAAATTTACTATATTAAATAAAAATTTCGAGTTTCTTTTATGCGTTTTTATTTACCAAGCCCCTACTCCCAACCATTATACAGGATGTTTCGAAATAATCGTGACCGACAGTCGTGTAAATAGGCAGCGCTGTTGCCGGACTCACTGTCACGTAGAAAAAAATTACCAATTCCACCAATAACGAATTATTAATATAGTTGCATGGTTTCTCTTATCCAATTAACGTATTTCTTTATATTTGTATAAACGCTGGGGATTCCTGCACTTCCACATCGGTCAGATCCGAAAGAAAGTATACCGACCTAAAATTACAGTCATAAAATTTTATGTAAAGCAATGTAAAATAGCAATTTAACTAAGAAATGAATAATGGGAGAGAAATAGACTTGTAATGTTGCTTATGGGGCATTATAATACTCCATTTCATGACATATTTACTTAACCGAATGGTATTTCTTGGGGTTTTTGTCCTAAGTTGGTATTTCACTAATTTTTGTGGTAGATTTTCGCCGTGGTTTGATTATTTCTCTCTCTTTGTGGTATTTTTTGACAATTCATCGTTTTTTTGAGATCAGTATTCGTTTACTCGAAAATTTCATCCTTCTTGGGTCATTTTGTCCTAAATTCCTACTTGACTCATTTTTAGAGTCGGTGTCAGCAGTGGTTTAATTATTTCCCTGTTCCTATTGCATTTTTTGATAGTATTTGGAGAATACTTTGATTCCTTTGAGATTTTTGGTTTGGTTTTGGTATTTCTTTAGGTCATTTTTATCCTAAGTTGGTACTTCACTCATTTTTGTGGTAGATTTTCGCAGTGGTTTGATTATATATCTCTCTTTGTAGTATTTTTTGAGATCAGTATTCGTTTACTCGAAAATTTCATCCTTCTTGGGGTCATTTTGTCCTAAATTTCTACTTGACTAATTTTTAGAGTCGGTGTCAGCAGTGGTTTAATTATTTCCCTGTTCTTATTGCATTTTTTGATAGTATTTGGAGTATACTTTGATTCGTTTAAGATTTTTGGTTTGGTTTTGGTATTTCTTTAGGTCATTTTTGTCCTAAGTTGGTACTTCACTCATTTTTGTGGTAGATTTTCGCAGTGGTTTGATTATTTCTCTCTCTTTGTGGTATTTTTTGACAATTCATCGTTATTTTGAGATCAGTATTTATTTACTCGAAAATTTCATCCTTCTTGGGGTCATTTTGTCCTAAATTCCTACTTGACTAATTTTTAGAGTCGGTGTCAGCAGTGGTTTAATTATTTCCCTGTTCCTATTGCATTTTTTGATAGTATTTGGAGAATACTTTGATTTCTTCAAGATTTTTGGTTTGGTTTTGGTATTTCTTTAGGTCATTTTTGTCCTAAGTTGGTACTTCACTCATTTTTGTGGTAGATTTTCGCAGTGGTTTGATTATTTCTCTCTCTTTGTGGTATTTTTTGACAATTCATCGTTATTTTGAGATCAGTATTTATTTACTCGAAAATTTCATCCTTCTTGGGGTCATTTTGTCCTAAATTCCTACTTGACTAATTTTTAGAGTCGGTGTCAGCAGTGGTTTAATTATTTCCCTGTTCCTATTGCATTTTTTGATAGTATTTGGAGAATACTTTGATTTCTTCAAGATTTTTGGTTTGGTTTTGGTATTTCTTTAGGTCATTTTTGTCCTAAGTTGGTACTTCACTCATTTTTGTGGTAGATTTTCGCAGTGGTTTGATTATTTCTCTCTCTTTGTGGTATTTTTTGACAATTCATCGTTATTTTGAGATCAGTATTCGTTTACTCGAAAATTTCATCCTTCTTGGGATCATTTTGTCCTAAATTTCTACTTGACTAATTTTTAGAGTCGGTGTCAGCAGTGGTTTAATTATTTCCCTGTTCTTATTGCATTTTTTGATAGTATTTGGAGAATACTTTGATTTCTTCAAGATTTTTGGTTTGGTTTTGGTATTTCTTTAGGTCATTTTTGTCCTAAGTTGGTACTTCACTCATTTTTGTGGTAGATTTTCGCAGTGGTTTGATTATTTCTCTCTCTTTGTGGTATTTTTTGACAATTCATCGTTATTTTGAGATCAGTATTCGTTTACTCGAAAATTTCATCCTTCTTGGGATCATTTTGTCCTAAATTTCTACTTGACTAATTTTTAGAGTCGGTGTCAGCAGTGGTTTAATTATTTCCCTGTTCTTATTGCATTTTTTGATAGTATTTGGAGAATACTTTGATTCCTTTAAGATTTTTGGTTTGGTTTTAGTATTTCTTTAGGTCATTTTTGTCCTAAGTTGGTACTTCACTCATTTTTGTGGTAGATTTTCGCAGTGGTTTGATTATTTCTCTCTCTTTGTGGTATTTTTTGACAATTCATCGTTTTTTTGAGATCAGTATTCGTTTACTCGAAAATTTCATCCTTCTTGGGTCATTTTGTCCTAAATTCCTACTTGACTAATTTTTAGAGTCGGTGTCAGCAGTGGTTTAATTATTTCCCTGTTCTTATTGCATTTTTTGATAGTATTTGGAGAATACTTTGATTCCTTTAAGATTTTTGGTTTGGTTTTAGTATTTCTTTAGGTCATTTTTGTCCTAAGTTGGTACTTCACTAATTTTTGTGGTACATTTTCGCAGTGGTTTGATTATTTCTCTCTCTTTGTGGTATTTTTTGACAATTCATCGTTTTTTTGAGATCAGTATTCGTTTACTCGAAAATTTCATCCTTCTTGGGGTCATTTTGTCCTAAATTCCTACTTGACTAATTTTTAGAGTCGGTGTCAGCAGTGGTTTAATTATTTCCCTGTTCCTATTGCATTTTTTGATAGTATTTGGAGAATACTTTGATTTCTTCAAGATTTTTGGTTTGGTTTTGGTATTTCTTTAGGTCATTTTTGTCCTAAGTTGGTACTTCACTCATTTTTGTGGTAGATTTTCGCAGTGGTTTGATTATTTCTCTCTCTTTGTGGTATTTTTTGACAATTCATCGTTATTTTGAGATCAGTATTCGTTTACTCGAAAATTTCATCCTTCTTGGGATCATTTTGTCCTAAATTTCTACTTGACTAATTTTTAGAGTCGGTGTCAGCAGTGGTTTAATTATTTCCCTGTTCTTATTGCATTTTTTGATAGTATTTGGAGAATACTTTGATTTCTTCAAGATTTTTGGTTTGGTTTTGGTATTTCTTTAGGTCATTTTTGTCCTAAGTTGGTACTTCACTCATTTTTGTGGTAGATTTTCGCAGTGGTTTGATTATTTCTCTCTCTTTGTGGTATTTTTTGACAATTCATCGTTATTTTGAGATCAGTATTCGTTTACTCGAAAATTTCATCCTTCTTGGGATCATTTTGTCCTAAATTTCTACTTGACTAATTTTTAGAGTCGGTGTCAGCAGTGGTTTAATTATTTCCCTGTTCTTATTGCATTTTTTGATAGTATTTGGAGAATACTTTGATTCCTTTAAGATTTTTGGTTTGGTTTTAGTATTTCTTTAGGTCATTTTTGTCCTAAGTTGGTACTTCACTCATTTTTGTGGTAGATTTTCGCAGTGGTTTGATTATTTCTCTCTCTTTGTGGTATTTTTTGACAATTCATCGGTTTTTTGAGATCAGTATTCGTTTACTCGAAAATTTCATCCTTCTTGGGTCATTTTGTCCTAAATTCCTACTTGACTAATTTTTAGAGTCGGTGTCAGCAGTGGTTTAATTATTTCCCTGTTCTTATTGCATTTTTTGATAGTATTTGGAGAATACTTTGATTCCTTTAAGATTTTTGGTTTGGTTTTAGTATTTCTTTAGGTCATTTTTGTCCTAAGTTGGTACTTCACTAATTTTTGTGGTACATTTTCGCAGTGGTTTGATTATTTCTCTCTCTTTGTGGTATTTTTTGACAATTCATCGTTTTTTTGAGATCAGTATTCGTTTACTCGAAAATTTCATCCTTCTTGGGGTCATTTTTGTCCTAAATTCCTACTTGACTAATTTTTAGAGTCGGTGTCAGCAGTGGTTTAATTATTTCCCTGTTCCTATTGCATTTTTTGATAGTATTTGGAGAATACTTTGATTCCTTTGAGATTTTTGGTTTGGTTTTAGTATTTCTTTAGGTCATTTTTGTCCTAAGTTGGTACTTCACTAATTTTTGTGGTACATTTTCGCAGTGGTTTGATTATTTCTCTCTCTTTGCGGTATTTTTTGACAATTCATCGTTATTTTGAGATCAGTATTCGTTTACTCGAAAATTTCATCCTTCTTGGGGTCATTTTGTCCTAAATTCCTACTTGACTAATTTTTAGAGTCGGTGTCAGCAGTGGTTTAATTATTTCCCTGTTCTTATTGCATTTTTTGATAGTATTTGGAGAATACTTTGATTCCTTTAAGATTTTTGGTTTGGTTTTGGTATTTCTTGAGGTCGTTTTGTCCTAAATACTTACGTGTCTCATTTTCAGAGTTGATTTTGGCGAAAATCACATTAAATCCCACCCTCATGGTATTTATCACAATATTACCCATTTTTTAGATCGAATCCTCGTTCCCTTGGACATATTAGCACGTTTTTAGTGTTTCTTGGGGTCTTTTGTGTCCCAAATTTCTACTAGTCTATTTTTTAGGATCGATTTCGGCAGAAATTCCATTATTTTTTATTTATTACAGTATTTTTACACAATTTTTCGTTTCTTTGAAGATTGTAGGGCTTTTTTTATATTTTTTGGGATATTTTATGTCCTAAAATCCTGCTTGACTAATTTTTATAGCCAATTTTGGTAAAAATTTTTCGCTTTTTCCTGGACAGAATTTCTTGGGGTCGTTTTGTCCTAAATCCCAATCCCAATAAACTGATCTTTAAGATGCATTTGGGATGGCTTGTATTCATTTTCTGTCTTGATAGGCATCTTTGACCGTTTTTTTCGAATTGAAATTCGTTTCCTGGATGATTTTATGCCTTTTTTTGGCTTTCTTGGGGTCGTTTTTGTCCAAAATACAATTGACTAATATCTGGGGTTATTTTGGCAGATATACTGGTACATTTTTTAACCGTTTGTCTCGTATTTTGGAAATGAAATTTGTTTCCATAGAGACAAGCACTTTTTTCGCCTTTCTTGGGGTCGTTTTTGTCCTAAACCTATACTAGACTGATTTTTAACGGCTATTTGGACTGAGTCGCAACATTCCATATCCTGAAAGTGTTTTTAGACACTTGGTTTCGTTTTTAAGAACTAAATTCCTTTATTCGGAGATATCAGCTGTTTTTTCGTCCTTATTGGGGTCATTTTTGTCCTAAGTTCGTGATATACTAGATCTATGTAGGTTGATTAGAAATTATTCTTCATCCTGACTCGATTTTTTCACAGTTTGTCTCGTTTTTTGGAATAGAAATCTTTCTCTACAGAAATTTTACCACTTCTTAATCCTCCTTGGGGTCCTTTTCGTCCTAAATCCTCATTCAACTGATTTTTAAAATCGTTTACAGCAAAGTTAAAGTCTACAGGGTTTTTGACTGTTTTCGCGTTTTTTAGAGATTGAAATTCGTTTCCTCGAGGATTTCCGCACTTTTTCTTGTTTCTTGGGGTCGTTTCTAACGTAAATTTCCATTTAATAGTATTTTCTAACCTTTTGTTTTATTTTTCTATACAAAATCACTTTGCTAACTATCATTTTCTAATTTTCCTTCTATTCGTAACGAAAAACCAACCGGTTTCGACTTTCGAACCTCATCAGTACATCACATAAAAATATTAATTTATACTAAAAAAAATTATACATCAAATTTACCTGGTAATAAGTATTGCCGTGTCTAACTAATAACGGTGCTCCCCCGAATCCACTACACGCGTCATTTCCTGCTTCCCCCCCAGCGCAAATTTGATCTTCCGTGACCGGTAGTGACCCCCCGTAGACTCGAACGCATTGTTGAATGCTTACGATAGGTAAATGCAACACTTGTTGCTTAGGCAAAGCATCTGTAAGGACATTTTCCGGATTGTTATCGATATTTATGCGCAGTCGCTGTACTCACAAGTTTGTCCAGCTGCTTTCCCCCATCCCACAAGTAAACCATTGTTGCTAGTCACTGACCAAGACTCCGGCAAGCATATCGGTTGAGCAGTCACTATAAATGCATTAATTTATAACTATTAGAACTTAACATTTGCAAAAATGTTTGGAACGAAAAATAATCAAACAACTACCAAAATTGACCTTGAAGGTTAGTCAGTTGTGAATTTAGGACAACAATGACCCCAAGAATGATTGAAAACGTGCTCAAGTGTTCGAAGAAACGAAGACAAAGAAGTAGAATTAATTAAATGTCTATCAAACTTGACCAATGAAATTGATCAGGTAGAAATTTAGGACAGATTGACCCCAAGAAACAAAGAAGACGTTCCAAAATATACGATAAAACAAAATTTTAAACCAAACAAAGAGAATTATTATTAAAATATGCCAAATTAGACCCTAAAAATTGGTCCAGTAGGAAATTGGGACAAAAACGGAAATACCAAAGAAATCTGCGATGACACGAATTGGAATTCCACACAAAAAACGATACAAACAATCAAAACACCTTCCAGGAGAGAAAATAATTACTCCTCGCCCCGAATAGACTTCAAAAATAAATCAAGAAGGAATTTGGGATATAAACTATCCCAAGAAATACCAAAAACGTGTTAATATCTCCAAGAAAACGAATTTGCATTTCAAAACCATGTCAGGATGAAAATTGATTTCAACCCAGCCCAAATGTATCCTGAAAATCAATCAAGTAGGAATCTAGGACAAAAATGACCCCAAGAAAGACGAAAAAATGCTAAGTCTTCTGGGAAACGAACTTCGATTCCAAAAAATGAGACAGGACGTGAAATGATTGTAATTTAGCTCGAATCGATTTTAAAAATCAGTTGAGTGAGGATTTAGGACAAAAAAACCCAAAAAGGACGAAAAAAGTGCCAAAGTCTTCTAGATAAGGAATTTCATTCCAAAAAACGACACAAACGGTCAAAAAATGTTGTCAGGATGTGAAATGATTGTAACTTAGCTCGAATAGATTTTAAAAATCAGTTGATTGAGGATTTAGGACAAAAAAGACCCCAACGCCGAAAAAAGTGTCAAAAAACGAAACAAACGGTCAAAAAACTCAATCAGGATGAAAAATTATCACAACCAAGCCTAAACAGATCCTGAAAAGCAGTCGAGTGGGGATTTAGGACAAAAAAAAACCCAAAAAGGACGAAAAAAGTGCCAAAGTCTTCTAGGTAAGGAATTTCATTCCAAAAAAACGAGACAAACGGTGAAAAAATGTCAGGATGTGAAATGATAGTAATTTACCTCGAATCGATTTTAAAAATCAGTTGAGTGAGGATTTAGGACAAAAAAACCCAAAAAGGACGAAAAAATTGCCAAGTCTTCTAGGTAAGGAATTTCATTACAAAAAACGACACAAACGGTCAAAAAATGTTGTCAGGATGTGAAATGATTGTAACTTAGCTCGAATAGATTTTACAAATCAGTTGATTGAGGATTTAGGAGAAAAAAGACCCCAACGCCGAAAAAAGTGTCAAAAAACGAAACAAACGGTCAAAAAACTCAATCAGGATGAAAAATTATCACAACCAAGCCTAAACAGATCCTGAAAAGCAGTCGAGTGGGGATTTAGGACAAAAAAAACCCAAAAAGGACGAAAAAAGTGCCAAAGTCTTCTAGGTAAGGAATTTCATTCCAAAAAAACGAGACAAACGGTGAAAAAATGTTGTCAGGATGTGAAATGATAGTAATTTACCTCGAATCGATTTTAAAAATCAGTTGAGTGAGGATTTAGGACAAAAAAACCCAAAAAGGACGAAAAAATTGCCAAGTCTTCTAGGTAAGGAATTTCATTACAAAAAACGACACAAACGGTCAAAAAATGTTGTCAGGATGTGAAATGATTGTAACTTAGCTCGAATAGATTTTACAAATCAGTTGATTGAGGATTTAGGACAAAAAAGACCCCAAAAAATTCAATCAGGATGAAAAATTATCACAACCAAGCCTAAACAGATCCTGAAAAGCAGTCGAGTGGGGATTTAGGACAAAACCGATCCCAATAAATAGTAGAAACATTCGGTATTTGTTGACAAAAAGACGTCCCAATAATTCGACAACATATTTGGTCCGTTATTATTGCAGAAAATTGAGTTTCATCCACGATATACACCTGATCTGATTACTTCATATCCCTAAACTTTGCTCGAAGAAAAACTCCCTCCTGGAGTGGCTCTAAACCTACTTGGTTATCCTCTGAATATCGGCCAAATTCTTCTTCTTCAAGAATACGTATCGCCTATTGAATTGCAATTTATGTTGGTATTTCCAGTGATCTAGATCGCCATCTACGTGGATAAGATCAAGATACAGAAATATCAACACCAAGTTAATCAGGCATCGAGCAAAACCAAACAAAAATTGGAAAAAATGTTCAAAATCACCTGTGAAATTCATGGGAGCTCTTAGAACCAGTAGTGCCACATTATTTTCGAAAGTTTCTTTCTTGTAACCGGGATGAACGATCACGTGGGTTATTACAAGATCTTGAGTAGGCAAACCACAAAACTCCTCGCCGCAATCGATGTTTGTATTTGCGTTATATTCCCCGACACGCACCATGTGTCTAAAAAGAAAATACAGAGCGTCTCGAAAAGAATCATCATAAAGAGAAAAGATTTCTTACAGTTTAAAATTGTCCGCTTTAGCCAGAGCGCAATGCGCCGCCGTCAAAATGATTCTCGGATCAACGATGGAACCCGTGCACGGAAATTTCGTTTCTCCAGTTAACGCGTCTAAAATAAAACGTCATTATAGAGAAATTAGAACTGATTGAAGATAGCAAGTACGAACTCCTGAAACCGATCCGTCCAATCCAAGGATAAGCCCCAATTCCTTCGTAACCTTCGCCTTGCACCTGCGACATTCCGCATCTCCGTCCATCCACTACCCTTCCCGGTAGAATCGTGGTGGTTTCGGCGATTTGGGGACAGCATATTAGCCCCGAACCTCGATACCCGCAGCTCAATTGCGCAACACTGTTAAAACAATGCTCAACTGATGGTTTTTCTTTATTGCAGAATCCATACTTACTTGTTATTGAGCAGACAGTCGTTGCTGATGATATTACCGATTATTGGACAGGATGATAAAGGAACGCATTGCGTGTTTGAAGGGCAGAACGATGTTACGTAATCGGTAGACTCATATGTGTTCACTGGAATATAAAAAAGTATCAAATTCTTCAGTTTTGTTGCTAAATCGTCCTCTATCCGTCTACACTCTAAAACCTCGGAATATGTTCTAAATCGTCCTCTATCCGTCTACACTCTAAAACCTCGGAATATGTTCTAAATCGTCCTCTATCCGTCTACACTCTAAAACCTCGGAATATGTTCTAAATCGTCCTCTATCCGTCTACACTCTAAAACCTCGGAATATGTTCTAAATCGTCCTCTATCCGTCTACACTCTAAAACCTCGGAATATGTTCTAAATCGTCCTCTATCCGTCTACACTCTAAAACCTCGGAATATGTTCTAAATCGTCCTCTATCTACCTACACTCTAAAACCTCGGAATATGTTCTAAATCGTCCTCTATCTACCTACACTCTAAATCAAAGTCAATTTTAGTGGCAACAACGTTTTGGCTACTCTTAGAATGAGTTCTGAGTTTATTACTGGTTACGATCCCAATCAATCGATCTAATCCGCTTCGTCGTTGCCCTTGTTGCCCAGGCATCAATAAGAACTTGATTTCATAACAAGAAACACTCACCAGTTTCTATTGTTGTTAATTTTGTCGGTCTAATTGTGTTATCGACTGTTTATTATCGGATAAGCTTATGTAATAGCACTATGCCGCTTAAAGTATCAGATGATATTAACTATCAATTTTTTTATTATTTTGAATTAATAATGACTCAGTTCTCTATATCTCTATAATACATATGATTGTATTAATAAATTATTTTCTATTTACCTTGAACGAAGTTCAAAAGTAATAATTACCATGTATTTCAAATTAAAATTGTTTATTTCTGTACCGGGTGGTTATATATCTTGTATTACTTGCCTAAAACTTTGTGAGTGACTTTAATAAATTATTTGGAGCCATTAGTGACCACCAGCTCAGTGACCACCAGCTCAATCTGCGTAATCTTTACAAGAAAACGACGGATCCTTCATCTAGATCTTCTTTTGCTGTATCCATCGTTACAGGACCCGTTAGTCCCATTCCTCCTTGAGTTCTTTTCATTTAAATCTATTCTACCTACTCGATCCTTATTCAATAATTCCCATCCGTGTTCCCGTTTCCATTTTATTTTACAGCTTCCAGGTGGAGTTTCAACCACACCCAAAGAACCGGTACACCACAATTCCAGTTTCTTTGCTAAATCGTCCTCTATGTGTCCACACTCTAAAATTAGATAAAACCTCGGAATGTATTCTAAATCGTCCTCTACCTATCTACACTTTAAATCAATGTAAATTTTAGTGAATTTGTGGTTAGTTTTTCTTCTATTTACTTTCGCTTTGGGCAAATTTTGTATCATAGTTTTCGTACAAATTCGTTTTTTCTATTTATTTGGAAAACAGATTCCTGTTTGGTTATATGTAAATTCAGTTTTTTCATATGTTACGGCATAAGCTCCTTTTTTTCGAATCTATTCTACCTACTCGATCCTTATTCAATAATTTCCATCCGCGTTCCCGTTTCCATTTTATTTTACAGCTTCCAGGTGGAGTTTCAACCACACCCAAAGAACCGGTACACCACAATTCCAGTTTCTTTGCTAAATCGTCCTCTATGTGTCCACACTCTAAAATTAGATAAAACCTCGGAATGTATTCTAAATCGTCCTCTACCTATCTACACTTTAAATCAATGTAAATTTTAGTGAATTTGTGGTTAGTTTTTCTTCTATTTACTTTCGCTTTGGGCAAATTTTGTATCATAGTTTTCGTACAAATTCGTTTTTTCTATTTATTTGGAAAACAGATTCCTGTTTGGTTATATGTAAATTCAGTTTTTTCATATGTTACGGCATAAGCTCCTTTTTTTTCGAATCTATTCTACCTACTCGTTCGTTATTGGAGTTTCAACAATTGGGAATCCAGTTGGGGGCGGCAATCATCCCGGATTTCTATAGATAAGAAAGAAGAAGTAAATGTGTTGCGGGTTGTTTTAAGGGGGTAAACCTGAGCCTCTAAACTATCACCCTACAGTTTCATTTGGTCAAATTAGAATGAAATATCACGTGAAACGTTTTCCGCGCGGAATTATTTTCACGAAAATATCATAGATTCCTTCAGTGAATGGTAACCTATTTGGAAACCAAAGAAAATGACATGGAAATATTAGAAAATAATTAAACGTGACTTACCTCCACTAATTTCGTTTCCGATGATGAAAATCACAAATTTGAAAATTAGTTTAGAAAAATTCACTCTGTAACCCATGCCGGAGTATATTCAACAAAAACTAATATGGAATAATAAGTAAAATGAAATTAGGAATGATTTGACCTTCTATTGAAAAAAAAAATGATCGTACAAGCGTAACAGGCTATTTCCGTATCAAATTATACAACATGGACTTTTCGTCCTTATTAATTATATCATCAACAGTAGATCGATAAACCTGTGTAGCCCAATAATTAGTCTCTTTATACGGGGTGAGCCAAGAAGAATTTATATATATTTAAAAGAAAATACGCGAATTTTGAGTAAATCTGACAACACCGCACGTCGATACTACATGGTTGCCAATGTTTAGAACTTAATTTCACCAAAACAAGAGCCATGATTCCGTGTATACTTTGGATTATCTAGTTTTTACTCAATTAATGCAATTATCAGTACAAATTTCATCATAATTGCGAATTTGGAGTAAATATGACAACACCGCACGTCGATACTACATGGTTGTCAATGTTTAGAACTTAATTTCACCAAAACAAGAGCCATGATTCCGTGTATACTTTGGATTATTTAGTTTTTACTCATTTAATGCAATTATCAGTACAAATTTCATAGAAATTGCGAATTTTTAGTAAATCTGACAACACCGCACGTCGATACTACATGGTTGCCAATGTTTAGAACTTAATTTCACCAAAACAAGAGCCATGATTCCATGTATACTTTGGATTATCTGGTTTTTACTCATTTAATGCAATATCTGTACAAATTTCATAGAAATTGCGAATTTTTAGCAAATCCGACAACACCGCACGTCGATACTCATGGTGGCCAATGTTTAGAACTTAATTTCACCAAAACAAGAACCAAAATTCCATGTATACTTTGGATTATCAAGTTTTTGTTCATTTAATGCAATTATCAGTACAAATTTCATCATAATTGCGAATTTTGAGTAATTCTGACAACACCGCACGTCGATATTACATGGTTGCCAATGTTTAGAACTTAATTTCACCAAAACAAGAGCCATGATTCCGTGTATACTTTGGATTATCTAGTTTTTGTTCATTTAATGCAATTATCAGTACAAATTTCATCAAAATTGCGAATTTGGAGTAAATATGACAACACCGCACGTCGATACTACATGGTTGCCAATGTTTAGAACTTAATTTCACCAAAACAAGAGCCATGATTCCGTGTATACTTTGGATTATTTAGTTTTTACTCATTTAATGCAATTATCAGTACAAATTTCACCATAATTGCGAATTTTGAGTAAATCTGACAACACCGCACGTCGATACTACATGGTTGCCAATGTTTAGAACTCAATTTCACCAAAACAAGAGCCATGATTCCATGTATACTTTGGATTATCTAGTTTTTGTTCATTTAATGCAATTATCAGTACAAATTTCATAGAAATTGCGAATTTTGAGCAAATCCGACAACACCGCACGTCGATACTACATGGTGGCCAATGTTTAGAACTTAATTTCAACAAAACAAGAGCCATGATTCCGTGTATACTTTGGATTATCTAGTTTTTACTCATTTAATGCAATTATCAGTACAAATTTCACCATAATTGCGAATTTTGAGTAAATCTGACAACACCGCACGTCGATACTACATGGTGGCCAATGTTTAGAACTTAATTTCAACAAAACAAGAGCCATGATTCCGTGTATACTTTGGATTATCTAGTTTTTACTCATTTAATGCAATATCTGTACAAATTTCATAGAAATTGCGAATTTTTAGCAAATCCGACAACACCGCACGTCGATACTCATGGTGGCCAATGTTTAGAACTTAATTTCACCAAAACAAGAACCAAAATTCCATGTATACTTTGGATTATCAAGTTTTTGTTCATTTAATGCAATTATCAGTACAAATTTCATCATAATTGCGAATTTTGAGTAATTCTGACAACACCGCACGTCGATATTACATGGTTGCCAATGTTTAGAACTTAATTTCACCAAAACAAGAGCCATGATTCCGTGTATACTTTGGATTATCTAGTTTTTGTTCATTTAATGCAATTATCAGTACAAATTTCATCAAAATTGCGAATTTGGAGTAAATATGACAACACCGCACGTCGATACTACATGGTTGCCAATGTTTAGAACTTAATTTCACCAAAACAAGAGCCATGATTCCGTGTATACTTTGGATTATTTAGTTTTTACTCATTTAATGCAATTATCAGTACAAATTTCACCATAATTGCGAATTTTGAGTAAATCTGACAACACCGCACGTCGATACTACATGGTTGCCAATGTTTAGAACTCAATTTCACCAAAACAAGAGCCATGATTCCATGTATACTTTGGATTATCTAGTTTTTGTTCATTTAATGCAATTATCAGTACAAATTTCATAGAAATTGCGAATTTTGAGCAAATCCGACAACACCGCACGTCGATACTACATGGTGGCCAATGTTTAGAACTTAATTTCAACAAAACAAGAGCCATGATTCCGTGTATACTTTGGATTATCTAGTTTTTACTCATTTAATGCAATTATCAGTACAAATTTCACCATAATTGCGAATTTTGAGTAAATCTGACAACACCGCACGTCGATACTACATGGTGGCCAATGTTTAGAACTTAATTTCAACAAAACAAGAGCCATGATTCCGTGTATACTTTGGATTATCTAGTTTTTACTCATTTAATGCAATTATCAGTACAAATTTCATAGAAATTGCGAATTTTTAGTAAATCTGACAACACCGCACGTCGATACTACATGGTGGCCAATGTTTAGAACTTAATTTCAACAAAACAAGAGCCATGATTCCATGTATACTTTGGATTATCTGGTTTTTGTTCATTTAATGCAATTATCAGTACAAATTTCATAGAAATTGCGAATTTTTAGTAAATCTGACAACACCGCACGTCGATACTACATGGTGGCCAATGTTTAGAACTTAATTTCAACAAAACAAGAGCCATGATTCCATGTATACTTTGGATTATCTGGTTTTTGTTCATTTAATGCAATTATCAGTACAAATTTCATAGAAATTGCGAATTTTGAGCAAATCCGACAACACCGCACGTCGATACTCATGGTGGCCAATGTTTAGAACTTAATTTCACCAAAACAAGAGCCATGATTCCGTGTATACTTTGGATTATTTAGTTTTTACTCATTTAATGCAATATCTGTACAAATTTCAAAGAAATTGCGAATTTTTAGTAAATCTGACAACACCGCACGTCGATACTACATGGTTGTCAATGTTTAGAACTTAATTTCACCAAAACAAGAGCCATGATTCCGTGTATACTTTGGATTATTTAGTTTTTACTCATTTAATGCAATTATCAGTACAAATTTCATAGAAATTGCGAATTTTGAGCAAATCCGACAACACCGCACGTCGATACTACATGGTTGCCAATGTTTAGAACTTAATTTCACCAAAACAAGAGCCATGATTCCATGTATACTTTGGATTATCTAGTTTTTGTTCATTTAATGCAGTTATCAGTACAAATTTCATCATAATTGCGAATTTGGAGTAAATATGACAACACCGCACGTCGATACTACATGGTTGCCAATGTTTAGAACTTAATTTCACCAAAACAAGAGCCATGATTCCATGTATACTTTGGATTATCTGGTTTTTGTTCATTTAATGCAATTATCAGTACAAATTTCATAGAAATTGCGAATTTTGAGCAAATCCGACAACACCGCACGTCGATACTCATGGTGGCCAATGTTTAGAACTTAATTTCACCAAAACAAGAGCCATGATTCCGTGTATACTTTGGATTATTTAGTTTTTACTCATTTAATGCAATATCTGTACAAATTTCAAAGAAATTGCGAATTTTTAGTAAATCTGACAACACCGCACGTCGATACTACATGGTTGCCAATGTTTAGAACTTAATTTCACCAAAACAAGAGCCATGATTCCATGTATACTTTGGATTATCTAGTTTTTGTTCATTTAATGCAGTTATCAGTACAAATTTCATCATAATTGCGAATTTGGAGTAAATCTGACAACACTGCATCTCGTGTGAGATGCTAAAAGTGTTTTTTTTTTATCATTTGGTTCATTACAACACTATTTTCATAATAGGAATGACAAAATTAAGCTTCGATCCCTAAAATTGAGTCTGTTTAAAGGTTAAGACGACACTTCAGAGGGTTTTAATAAAACACCAAACGTATTTATTAAGACATTTAATTCAACAACCATATCGATAGCTTATAAAAAAATTTTCGATGGAAAAGTATTTTATAAATGAGTATAACTCATGCACCTGTATATTAAAGAATTTCACTTATGCCAATTTTTTTAGTCTCAATTTGAATGAAAAATTGGGGCTGCTGATTTGAATTATAATCAAATCTGTCCATCTGGCATCCTTTCCGCGTGCAATCCGCTTCTGGAGGTCTGCAAACTAGCGAAAAATAAAAAAGAAGAGGAAATTTTAAAAAAAACTGTCAATAAAGTCCAAAATGTGGATAAAATAGTGAGAAAAATATTAGAGGCAAATAAGTAGTCAAAAGTTTTATAACAAGGCAAGAAAATAGTCAAAATATATTGTTTAACAGCAAGAAAATATTGACAAAATATTAAGAGGCAAAGAAATAGTCACAAATATCATCAAGATACAAGAAAAATATCAAAAAATATAAAAATTCGACAAAATAGTCAAAAAATCTGGACGGGGCAAGAAAATAGTCAAAAATGTTAATATAAGGCAAAAAAAATAGTTATTAAAATCTTGAAAGTGAATGAGAAAAGTAGAAAATTTTTGTACTAAATCATTCAAATAATGAATATACTTTGAAAGGCAAGAAAATTATTAAAAAAATATCATAAAAGGCAAATACAAAGTTCGAATGAACGAAATAGTCAAAAAATTCTGGAAGCAAGGAAATCATCACAATATAATAAAAAGGCAAGGGAATGGTCATTACAATATCATAAAAAGGAGAGAAAATAGTTATAAAAATCTTGGAGGCAAGGTCAACTATATCCTGCAGCAAGAAAATAGGCAAAACAAATAATTAAAAGGCAAGAAAATAATTAAAAATGTTGGAAGCAAGGGGAATAGTCAGAAATATCATTAAAAGCCAAGAAAATGATCATCATTTTTTTTAGAAAATATCATAAAAAGGCGACAAAAAAGAAAAAAATCTGGCAAGGCAAGAGAATAGTCAACAAAATCCTGGTAACAAGAATATGATCAAAATATATCATTAAAAGGCAAGAAAAAGGTCAAAATATATCATTAAAAGGCAAGAAAAAGGTCAAAATATATCATTAAAAGACAAGAAAAAGGTCAAAATATATCATTAAAAGGCAAGAAAAAGGTCAAAATATATCATTAAAAGGCAAGAAAAAGGTCAAAATATATCATTAAAAGGCAAGAAAAAAGTCAAAAGATATTATTAAAAGGCAAGAAAATAGTTAAAGAAGTGTTGGAGGCAAGTAAATAGTCAGATATATCATAAAAAGGTAAGAAAGGGGCCAATAAAATCGTGGCAAGCAAGAAAATTCTTGAGAAATATACAAAAGCAAGAAAATATTGAAAAATGAGTCTTAGAGACAAATGTGTAGTCCAAAAAATCCTGGAAGCACGAAAATAGTCAAAATATATCATTAAAAGGCAAGAAAAAAGTCAAAATATATCATTAAAAGGCAAGAAAATAGTTAAAGAAGTGTTGGAGGCAAGTAAATAGTCAGATATATCATAAAAAGGTAAGAAAGGGGGCCAATAAAATCGTGGCAAGCAAGAAAATTCTTGAGAAATATACAAAAGCAAGAAAATATTGAAAAATGAGTCTTAGAGACAAATGTGTAGTCCAAAAAATCCTGGAAGCACGAAAATAGTCAAAATATATCATTAAAAGGCAAGAAAAAAGTCAAAATATATCATTAAAAGGCAAGAAAATAGTTAAAGAAGTGTTGGAGGCAAGTAAATAGTCAGATATATCATAAAAAGGTAAGAAAGGGGCCAATAAAATCGTGGCAAGCAAGAAAATTCTTGAGAAATATACAAAAGCAAGAAAATATTGAAAAATGAGTCTTAGAGACAAATGTGTAGTCCAAAAAATCCTGGAAGCACGAAAATAGTCAAAATATATCATTAAAAGGCAAGAAAAAAGTCAAAATATATCATTAAAAGGCAAGAAAATAGTTAAAGAAGTGTTGGAGGCAAGTAAATAGTCAGATATATCATAAAAAGGTAAGAAAGGGGCCAATAAAATCGTGGCAAGCAAGAAAATTCTTGAGAAATATACAAAAGCAAGAAAATATTGAAAAATGAGTCTTAGAGACAAATGTGTAGTCCAAAAAATCCTGGAAGCACGAAAATAGTCAAAATATATCATTAAAAGGCAAGAAAAAAGTCAAAATATATCATTAAAAGGCAAGAAAATAGTTAAAGAAGTGTTGGATGCAAGTAAATAATCAGAAATATCATAAATAAATATACAAAAGCAAGAAAATATTTAAAAATGAGTCCTGGAAGCACGAAAATAGTCAAAATATATCATTAAAAGGCAAGAAAAAAGTCAAAAGATATTATTAAAAGGCAAGAAAATAGTTAAAGAAGTGTTGGAGGCAAGTAAATAGTCAGATATATCATAAAAAGGTAAGAAAAGGGGCAATAAAATCATGGCAAGCAAGAAAATTCTTAAGAAATATACAAAAGCAAGAAAATATTGAAAAATGAGTCGTGGAAGCACGAAAATAGTAAAAATATATCATTAAAAGGCAAAAAAATAGTTGTAAAAATGTTGGAGCCATGAAAATAGTAGAAAATAAAATCTAGAAAGCTTCTAAAATAGTAGAAAATCTCCGTAAAAAGTCAAGGTCAATAAAATGGTGAGAGGCAAGAAAATTTTACAAAAATATATTACGAAAAGACCAGAAATTAGTCAAAAACAATCCGGGGGGGAGGGCAAGAAAATGCTCAAAATATATCTTAAAAGCAGTAAAATAGTCAAAAATGTTATGAAAAAGGGAGGAAATGATAAGGATAAAAATTCTGTATTTAAAAAAAGATCAAACATACAAGGAGGACCTGACAAAATGTTTAAGAAATATATTTTGCAAGCTTTTTCGTCCTTATGTTTCTTCATCTGAGTCACTTAATGTTCA